>CM070634.1:17697032-18297032 GCA_036346255.1 Ampelocalamus luodianensis
TACTAGCAGGTGGCATGCGTGTTGACTTTACTAAGATCAAAGGACACCACTCCTACAAAATCATCTCTGATCTCATCTGCACTGTTGACAATAACTTCACAGCATTTGCCTGCATGTAAACACTGGAGAAGGCAAAACAGCATCCCACTCTGGGTTCTGCCTCGAGAAATGCTTTGTCCTGGTCTTATAATTGCGAACTTCACTTCAACATAAGGATCCAGCCATGGGATGCATGTCTGGCAAGTCTCATCCTTTCACAACAGAAGCAAAAGATACCACATGGGCTCCACAAGGTCGTGAGAAGAAGGATTCTTGTGTGCACGCACAAACCGCCATCAATAACATTTCCACCACCAAGGGATGTACTAACATGTTTGACTCAAGTCTTGATGTTGGGGAGTTGGTGCCAAATACGGTAGAGTACCCAATCCATCTGCTTGCCGCTGCGAATGTCCATTTGAAGTCTAAGTGGCAGCTCTCAGTTTAACTGAAGCACTAATGGAGGGTCATTGGTGAGGAAAACTTTAAGAACAAGCTTCCTTTGGCACGCAAAGCATCCCCTTTTTCTAAGGAGTAACAAATGGCTACTGCCTCGTTTAACTGGACAAAACATGTTCCGCAAGTCGCACTCTTGCCAAGGACAGACTTGCTGGAGGCTGTGGTTTTGCTGACATTTGTATCGTAAGCTTCAAGATAAAGATTGGCGACACTATCCAGATCTGTCACCTCACACAAGAAGCGCTCATTCCAGATAGGGCTGCTAGTGTCTTCCTTCATGGTGGTGCGCTTCATTTTGCCAAAGAGATGAAGCTCAACATAGACGCAGGTACAGCTTGGAGAGAGCTCCTGAGCGCAGATGACATCCACTCCCACCTTATGGATTGCCACTGTTCCGCAATATGATGAGAATCTTAGTTCTTGTCTTGTGGAACACTGGAATACGAAGTCAGCACTGAAATAACAAGTTACAAGGCATGTTCTCAATTTCTCATTCAGCTTAAAATGAAAGAGTTAATCCATCCATCTAGTTGACTTAAATTATAATGGCATGTATTTTATTAAGTTTCTTTTGTTGAACTCATATATATACCTCTAAACTCTAATTTGTGCTTATACATATGCTTACAATGCACCATCTCCTCTTCTTTTACTTGTTGTTTTGGACATCGACACGCTCCAATACACACCTTTGATCATTACTTTTCTAATTATATGTTAGTAAAAATTATTAAAAATACAATGATATTAAAGTATTTTTAATGACGAATCTAATAATATCATTTCCAAATGACAAATCCAAATACTTTTTGTACATTAGCGGTCAAAGTTTTAAAAGGTTGAATACACGCATTCTAAAACGACATGTAAGGAAAAAAAATCGGAACCAGCGTCAAGGACGCCATGAATGCACAACTGACTAGTCCTTTCTAAATTCTAACCCACCACTTTGACAATTTTTTTCCCTACAACAAATAACATTTGAGGAACCAGTTCTCAAGGAGTTGAGAAAGCAATCTTTCCTTCAAACTACCTGGCACGCAATATAATATTACTTATCTCTTTAATGCAAATGCTTCCTGATGAACCGCTCAGCATTTCAGAGGATCGAGAGGCAGCAGAGCTATACATAAAGCTGATCATACATACCTGGCTGGGATTAATTTGTAATTGGAAACGGCGGACAGATGCGCCAAGAGGAGTTCTGGATGTGGAGCTCACGTCGAAACTACCCAAATTTGACGCAGATATTGACGCGGCAAGCCTGCCAGGGCTTGCGTTCCACTGGGCATTTCGTCGAACAACTGGCGGATGCGACGGGGTGTGAGCATGACGAACCCAGGGAAGATATGCCGCGGAGGTGGCGAAGGACGAGGTATACGAGGCGGAGGTAGGGGAATCGGGCAACGGCGGTGCTGCACGCGTGGCCATAGGGAAGGAAGCATGGGGAGGGAGGCGGCCGCGGGCCGTGGACGGAATTCGCGATTTCGCAGAGAGGGAATTGCGTCGACAAGTTGCAGACTTGCTGTAGTGTGGAAGTGTCAGGTCAGATGAGATTTACAGGTTTGTCTGGATCACTTTTGGCAAAGATGCAGGATTTTTTTGTAAAATAAATCTTGAGAAAACTTCACAAAATTACCTGTACTTTAGAAAGAAAAATAAGTTTTTATTTCATAAAATTACATTGCTTAGAAAAAAGTTTCACAGAAAACCAACACTATCACTTCACCATAGAATGAGGCGTAACAATTCGGGGCCTATTTAGAATACAGGAAATGAAAAACGCATGAAAAGAAAAATCACGGGAATTGTATAGGAATGCCGGTTCAATCCTACGAAAACACGAAAAAGAGGAATGGTTCAAAAGCAGTTTTTTTTATTATTCAGAGGAATTTTGCAAGAGTTTGAGGAGAGTGAAGGCACATGCCGACACAAGAATTTTTCCATGAGGTTTACCTCATATTAGAGTTCCTCTAAAATTCTTATAGAACGACCATAGGAAACCTCTGAGCTAATCTTATGTTGCAAAAGAGCTATATAAGCAAAATTCAAATAGGATTAGATTCCTTCAAAATTCAAAAAAAAAGGAAACTACAAAAAAAGACCCTTAGGCTTATGCACTGACACACACATATCTATTTTGCTTAGCCAGTCGAGCTAGTGTTAGGCAGGTCTCGGCCGCCTAGCCAATTTTAGTTTAAAGTCGATTTCTGCTTTTAGAGACTTTGTGTGGTATTTTGATGTCGGGCCTTAGGCCATTGTCCTAGAGACCTAGATATTTAGTTCGAGAAGAATGATCCCTAAGTCACATGATCCTAAGTCACGGATTGTGTACCTCTAACTTGCCTCTGCAAGTCGAGGTCCAAATCGCCAGAACCGTGTCTGGGTTTGTTAGGTTCTGCTCCACGTGGAATAGAGCATGACACTTTTCAAAAGCTCTCCAATGACTTTTACATGGCATATATGTTTTTAAAAAAATATGGCATATGGTTAGGAAAGATGAACCATAACGACTTGTGTAGCAAAACCAAGAGAAACGCATTGCTTTAGACTTGCACAACTTAGGGCTTGTTTGACACGATCGTAGCTTTTATGAAAGCGTTTCTGCTAGGTTCTAATGAACTACTGAAGTAAGAGGTTTGATGTTTGGCTTATCCGATTTTTAGTAGACTAGCCGCAATTTTCGAGATGAGAAATATCCAAATGCCTTAAGGATAGTAATGGCTTGTTTGATGCCATTTAACGCCATTAACAACATTTAACGACAACTAACCACATCGATTTATAATTAACGACACTAACGCATTAACGATAATTAATGCAATTAACAAGAATTACCGCAATTAACGACAACCACCGCATTAGCAATAATTAATCATTAACGATTATTAATGCAATTGACTACAATGAACGATGACTACCACAATTGATAGCATTTAACGATGATTAACGATAATATACCGCAATTAACGAATATATCGCAATTGACAATCAACGCGATTAAAATAATTAAAGACAATTATTACAATAAACAATTATTGTATAAATAATTGTTACAACAAATAATTATTAAAAATAATTTTTGCAATGAATAATTATTAAAAACAATTATTACAATGAATAATTATTACAATAAATAATTAATAAAATAAACAATTATTACAAAACAATATATTTACAACAAAAAAAGAAGAAGGGGAAACAGACTGAGGCGACGGCACGATGGCGTTGAGAGAGGGCTCATGGCGGGTCAGGAGGAGGCCGCAAGTGGTCTGGTGAGTCACCGATCCAAAGTCGGCGGAGGTGCCGGAACCGATCGGGTCTGAGAAGCGGTGTCACAGGCGGAGGCGCTAGATCTGAGGAGGAGGACGGCCGGGAGGAGGAGGAGGGCACCGTGACGGAGGAGGAGGGTGCCGACACCAGAGAAGGGAGGAGGATGAGAGAGGATCGCACAAGGAAGTCGCTGGAGGAGGAGGTCTGCGGTGTTATTCAGCAGCAAACAACAGTAATTTACCCTCAACTGGAGGTAAATGGAGAACAGGGCGTGGGAAGCCATGAAGCTCTTCACGGGCGCTTTTGGCTTTAGGTTTTGCACGCCTCATTGTAACGCCAAGCTGCTTTTAAAAAAACACGAGAGAAAAGCTAGACATTTAGAATGGTTTCTAGTTTTTCGAGTGAAAAACCATGGTTTCCATTTTTCAATGAAAACCAAATCGAAATGCCCAAAATAAAGGGGCGATCGAACAGGAGGAGGATTGGGAATTCTTGGTGGTTTCGATAAACCAATCAAATCACACAGAGCGCGGTTGAATGCTAACTAAACTCAAGTGGTGAAGCTTCTACCGGTGACACGATCACAAAACAAGAACGGGTTAAGTGCAACAGATCGAGACGGTTTTTTTCCTCGTTACCTCGAGGGCGACGCACGGCCGTGCGTAACATCTCCTAGCTCCTCTTAACATCTTCACTTTTTTGCGAATCACTCTGCACAACATATAGACTTACACACACTCACTTGCCAAACATTTCTAGTTGACCAAAGAGGAGTCGTGATTTATACCAAGTTTCCGTGGTCCCATCTGTAACACCGCTACCAACACAGAGCCCGAATGCCACTAACTACACTAACTATCAATTTTAACATCACTTTAATAAATTACACAGCAAGCGTATCACGATAAAACCTGTCCACAGTCACAATAACATAAGCAAATGATATGACAACCATAGATAATTTACTCATAGGTGCATAGCAAGGTAATAAACCAAGATTAACGCAAACCAATCAATTAAGTCTATTGAATGAATAATCAACTCTAACTTATCATCTAAGGTTATTCAACACCATCATGTCCTAAATATAAATCATCATGCTATAATAAAAACTCATATACAATGAATTAAGTAATTGGGTGTAGATTGTGATTCAAATGCGCTAGCCCTTCCCAAGTGAAACGTTATCAACGGTCACCTAAAAACAACAATAGAGCAAGAATGAGTCCAAGACTCAGCAAATACATAATAAAGCCATAAACAACAGTTTATCAACCATAACCAAGGTTATCACCATCATCTATCTATTTAATACCATTTTCATACCCAAACAAACAAGCCATATTCCATATAGGTAAAGTTGCATAATTTAACAATTTACTCAGATATGCGAATGCACCATCATGCTCATGCTCACATGCATCTCATCACCGATACCGTATAGTATGGAGTGTTCACCCGTCGATGACACACTCTATCCTTCACTCCCGTGAAGTCCCCACCAAAGTAGGATTTTATTTAAAGCACTCCGGACTAGTCATGTATCTTTCTCACCGACTCATCGAATAGTTACATGACTTTCTCACCGACCTAGCTCATGCAACTCCTATCATGATGAATGTAAATGACATGATATCTTTAATTATTCATCAACATAATCCATCTCATTAACTCAATGTCATCAATATCATGTATAAGAATAAGATTAACAAAAGCATAATAAATAGAATGATAAATAATATCAATGATAATGATGAACAACCCGTTGTTCACCACTATACCATGTACTTGCCTCTTAGCCCTTAGAAGCTGGATGACGAAATTGTGGCACGACGTGATGAGGCCACAGTCCTCGAACAAGCAAGTAACAATACACACTCAAACACATAATCAAAATCACATCATCACAAAGACCAACTCGTCACACTAATCGATCTCGCATGCTTACGCCAAACCGACCGAATTAACCCAAATCTACCGGACGCACTACCCGCTGTCCTAGTAGTAAAACATCTCTAACTTATTCATCCGAACTCCAAATTTAAGCAACCATGACTTTTCTGAATCCTCACGAAATAACCTACATTTTCGTATTTATGATGAAACTCGATTTTACTGCTTACCCCGCTTTACCCTAAGACAGATTCATCAACTTTGGATGAGAGACTTCCAAATTTCATATCTTTTATTCTACTAATCTAAAAGTATGTTCTTAGACTCTCTGGAAACCTAAGAACTTACCTACAATATTCATGTTGACCAAATTCCTGACTAACTCACCTATTATTTTTTTAATCTACTAATTACTACTGCATCACAACACACGACAAACTATACGGACAGCAGAACTATAAAATTCATATCTCACAATTTATGCATCGGATTGACATGAATAAAAATTCTACCTAAAGCTATCAAAATTCTCTACAACTCTCTAGTAGATGAAATTCTCAAATTATGCCCTTACAGTACTCCAAAACAATAGTACACAATACAAGAGACTAAAGCAATCTACTATTCGATTTCTCCCACCATAAATTGCTAATTCCTCTCTAATCTCAATTTTTATTCTCTAATTAAATAAACAACCAGAGGAGAAAACTTGATCGTTACCCAGAGATCACGAAGCCAAAACATGAAAATCCCTCGATTTCCCCCTCTTCCTCTTCCTATCTTTCTCTTCCTTCCTTCCTTCTCTTGATCCTCCTTGCTTCTTCCTTGTTAGCACAGAAGATCCAGCAACACATGCGCATGTAACAGCAGCCAATTATTTCTTTCTTATTTCTCTCTCTCTCCCACTATATGTTGCCGATGGAAGCATGCAAGGTTGCACAGCTAGCACATGCGCATGCAAGACAGAACTAGCATTCACATGCAGGAGAGCTAGAGGCAGAAGCATGTAGGAGCACAGGATGCGGCAGCAAGAGGCTTCGGTAGAGCATGTTACAAAGCATGTAGGCGGCGCTAGGCGAAGAAAGGGCATGCGGCGCTAGGAGGAGTGCAGGGTGTGCAGGCTGGCCGCGCCGACTAGGGTTTTCAGGGTACCACCTCCTCCTCTGGGCCGGGCTATAGGCTACCTCTATTTTCCCTCTCTAATTTGTGAATTATTCTCTAATTATTTTTTCTCTAAATTAAGCACAAACACCGCTTTTAAACCTCTAATTTCTTTTCTAACTCTATTTAATTTCAGTACTAATCACTTATTTGTTTGATGTTTAAACAGATATTACATTCTATCCTCTTAAAACGAATTCGACCAAATTCTACTTGTTGTTCTATTCAAGAACACAATAATTGAAATTAATCATAATTAACACGCACCCAACGTGAACAACTCGATTCTCGCCGCAGATGCGTAGATTCCAACTCCCAACTCGATTACCTCTCGAACTTATGGGACCACATTACCTTGATGGATACCAACATTTTACACCTCAACACTCTCTAACCCTCCAAGACATGCATCGGATAGGACTCAAAGGTCGTCTTATTCAGTGGTCAACAGCTCTAACAAAACTTCAAACTTCGGATCTCCTAGGTACTCACTCAGTCCGGAGCATACCAGATATTGCATACCCTGTGTATGGACTCGAGACTATCCTAGCGATACGCCAACTTTCAAACCCCGCAACTATCGAAAATAGACCAATGTACCTTGGGCCAACTTCCCCTTTGGTACCAAACCACACAATATGCACATAACACACAGAACTCTTGTTCCATCTCTTAATCAAACTCTTCGCAACCATGCATTACCAACTCTCCACCAAAAGTGTCAAATCCAAAATCAAGATTTATCAAAAACCTTCTCACCTTCCATGTAGGTAGTTTACAAATAAACACCACTTAAGCCAAAGGAGAAATCACTCGAATACCCAAAATCAAACACTTCCTTTATTTTCTAGAACTGAAAGAACCACTATGCTAACATAGCCAACTCAAATTGTAAATGACCTCTGTCACAAACACACAGCACAAATAAGAATCAAGGGAGCATTTCACTAAGGAGAAAACATTCTTTTCTTATTATTTTTTTGGAATAAACTTTCTCTCAAATCATGGGATTCCAAATCATCACACTAACTCCTCCATCTTAACCGGCAAACTCAAGCGATGCTCAACCCGAGAGCAACAACCACTCTCATTTAGAGGGATTCTACTAACCCACGAAAGATACTCTAGTCCACTCCTTTACCAAAGGAATTACCTTGATAAATAATTCCCAATACACCTCAACATAGATTTCACCCACAATCACATCACCTCAATCCGTTAAGGATAATCAACTTGAAATTCATAGCACACACACACTCATATACTACACCCAAGGGATGCTATCAATGATTATCACACTATTCAGAATCTACTTTGTTTTACGTTTACCACTCGCTGTGAGCATGAGACCAAGAGAAATAGTCAAATAGCAATGATCCTCGGAAAATCAAAAGATGATATCACAGTTACGAGATCACAGTTGAGGGCATGTGTCCCTTGATAGGAGAATATCAAACATTGACCAATAAGAATCAACTATTGCTTTTGAAACTCGAGAAACTCTTATGCAGCAAAACAGAAAGTTAAGCACACTTCAATAAGTTGCAAGTTACAAAGCATAACTCCAATCTCAAATACTTCTACTACACTCTCTTCTTTAACAAAGAAAATAATTTTCTTTGATTAAAATATTACTTTGCCAACTCAAACAAAAAGAGTTTTTTTAAGACCAAATCGCATGAATCACTTAAAAATCAATAAAGCTTTCCAACACGCTATATGCTCAAGCCAATTTCATCTACCAAATAAATCATGAACTCCAAAAGTTCACGAATGCAAAGCTCGAAAACACTTTATTTGAGCGATACCACGAAAAACGATCAAATTACTTTCTTTCTACAAGAATCAACAACACCTTCACAAGTCACAATCTCTTTTGCATAATCTTACTAACATCAAGAATAATACACTCTTAACAAGAATCATCATAGTCTACTCCATTATAAAGCTCTCCAAAAACTCACTAAATTGTTCCATACTACTTTATCATCACACCCTTAAATTGAGAGTCCACCAAAACTTTACAACCTCATTACAACAACCACTTTATTCTATAGGTGATCTACTATATAAATTAAAAGATTCTACCAAAACCCTTTCATCAAAGACATGCAATTATCCGACAATTCCACAATCATATAAACATAAGCCACCTATTAATTCCCATTAGTTCAACTCTTAGTGATGCTCAATACCAAACTTCAACACACGATAATTGCACTCCAATGATCGTTGTTATCAACTGGCTTCATCATGAAATCTAGTTGCTACCTACTTCCCTTTGAAAATCACATGCATATTTACAAACATATATTCAACTGTTCCTCCTCATATTTAGATTTGGGCAGAATCACGCTAAAATGTCAAGAATCGAAATCTTCCATCAATCAAAAGCCTCAACAACACTACCAACAAATTTATCCCATCATTCTATAGAAGAGCTATCAAGAACTCCTCCCATAAATTCTAGATCCATCGATATTCAATCCACTCAATCTTTTGTACACCATCCCAACGATTGATCATACTAAGAAATATGTAAATCTAGCAATTATATATGATCACTAAGTATCCATAGAAAGATAACTCCAAGATTAATATTCACTAAGGCAATAATCTAACACCCTCTTAACTTAACCGTCCCAAACGGTTAGATTAATCCATTGAGACCCATTAATCTAATTTATCCAAAAGTTTACCAAATTCAACAATCTTAATGATCAAAGCCGCTTCAATAGTGTCCCACATCGCTTAATAACTCTTGAATTCCTAGTAGGTATGGACATACCCTTAATCACAGTTCATCAAGAACTACTAGAAAACAACATCAAATTAATCAACTACACTTTTAAGGATACTAGTTAAGATTAATTATGCACATCGCTACAAATCCAACTTGATAACCAGTACCATATTGATTAATTTTTTTACGATTACAACCTCTCACTTAATCATGACAAGACATCACTAAAGGGTTTACCATTTTCTTTCATAAAAGAGAGGCATTCAACTTCAACACTCAAAATACCCAAAAGAAATACATAGAGTCAAAGCTTTCACATGCTAAAGAACTTGCAAAAGAAAACTTCAATTATCCAAAATACCAAGCTAACAAATGAGTCATGTTTCCCAACAAGAAAGACACGTCTCTTGTGAAAAGATCAACATTAAAAATTAACAACGCTCACAAAAAAATAGATCAACAGCTTGAAAGAACAAATAATCGCTTTATAGAACCAATAAAGACCAATGGAAACACATCAACTGCATTGTAAACACTAACCCAAGAAAAAATTCATCAACCACAACTATAACAAGAACAATCAAATTCAAACTCAAGGAAGAAAACAACTTTTTCTAAAGAAACTCATCCTCAACACTTGTAACTAAGTTACCTGGGGTAACCACTTCACTATCCCCATACCACGAACGGTGGTATAACTCGACCATTTCCATGGTCGCAATCATGATCTCTACTCTGTACATCGACTATCATCACCCATAACAATCATATAATTATATTATAAGTATACAAGATCATCTCATAACATGAATCATCAATACAACATAATGGAAGCGTAAAGCAATACTCGCCCTATACCCATCCTACCGCAGTACTAGTGTGTCAAATTTTAAGTTAATTAACCATTAGCAAATTTTAGTTGAGTTTACTAGTCCTAAAACAAATTTTACCCCTAGGTAAAATTATCTAACTCCGTCCCTATATCCCCGGTTCGCCCTGAAGGCATTCTGCTAAAGAAGTGGTAGATGAACCATTTGAGTGACCTAGCTTATATATATACATACACAGTCAAGTATGGTAGATCTCGCCAAAAAGGTATGGTAAATCAAGAAGCTTCTATGCATCCCCGCCAAACTTTCATATATCAAGTCAATCGCGATGCAAGCCTGTAAAATTTACTAGTTAACGCGCGATCCAATGACTAGGGCTAAAGGAAGAGCTTGACCGACTCTTCCTTGTCGATTGTCACTATAGGAGAATTGATGAGTGATCGAAGCTCGAGACAAAATGGAGATTCATGTGAATATATATAGTCAAGACACAACCTACCGCTTATCGACGGATTTGCTATATGTCATTTGAAAAAGAAAATTGTTTGTGAAAATCAATGAAATTTCTCAATGTTGGATTTGTATCAACATTGGTGCATGCTTCGTTGCCCCGCAACGATGGAATGTGAGGTTTCACGTCTTCTCTAGCTCCGGTGAAGGGTGAGGTTTCGGTGAAAGCCAAGAAGTCTTCCCTCTCCCCGACATTAGTTCAAACTACGTATCACTCAATGGAGCTAGAAATTTGTCTGTTAGAAGTCAAAAGCGTCAAGTAAAAAAATAAAGGTAATAGTCTACTAACATCTTTTCACATGTCATCACTATAGTAATAAATTTGAAAAATGACTTGCATAATAATTTGGACATGAAAAAAATAAAAGTTGCTACATGTACTGATTTAGTATTGCAACTGCATTTCATTATTAAATCTTAATTCAATAGAAGAGAGGGAGAAATGAATAGATGTGACATGTGAGGAATGGATCCATTCCCGTGAACTCATCACCATGCACACCTACAAAACCGCTGGCCTTAGTGAGGTTGCTGGCTGCCCACTCGCACTATTGGCTGCCCTGTGCCGCCTTGCCGTGATGTATTGCCGGCCACGACGTGTGCACACCAAGGTCTCCATCCAATTTTAGTCCGATTGAATAGCAAGTTTGACATGAAAACAAAATCAAAGGGTCCAAAGCATACTATCATAGCATGGGCTTTCCCACCTCATTCTTTAGGGAAGGATATTTTCCAATCGAAATCCAAAAATTAAGCCTTGAGTCATCGTGGGTCGTGGGCTGCGAGTGTCGTCGCCATCGCCCCGCTATGTCACGCCGCCATCATGATCTCGCCTCTGCACTAGTCGGCCGAGCCACCGAGCCATAGGGATCAAGTGGGAGGAGAGAGAGGATCAAGGATTTAGGTTGAGATTGGGGAGGAGTTGGAGTATTACGATAGAGATGATGTGGGTTGGTGGGGCACGAGCGGGTCATGGA
Source organism: Ampelocalamus luodianensis (assembly GCA_036346255.1). NCBI lineage: Eukaryota > Viridiplantae > Streptophyta > Magnoliopsida > Poales > Poaceae > Ampelocalamus > Ampelocalamus luodianensis. The sequence continues at coordinate 17,708,918 of CM070634.1, forward strand.
TTGTGGTCGGGCTTTCAAAAGGTGCACACTAAGGAATACTACAAATATGATCCAAATGCAAAACTGATCTCGTGATTTTTGTATTTATTTTTGATGTACTCAGCATACCGGCACCCTCGTTGACTCACCATGTGGCTTACGATTATGTACCATCTAGACAACTATAAGACCCGGGATTAACATCCCAGATCTTCTGTGCATAACTGAACTAGTCCCATGATCAATGGCTAGCTCACACAGTAAACAAATGTGATAACACAACCATAAACGCTAAAATTTATTAATAAACAACTGAGTTGATTACAAGATAGCCTTACAGGGCAACATTAAATAAACATAGCGGAAGATGATGAAGAAGTAGTGGAGTCCAACTGATCTGCCACAGGCAATCGACTGGGGTAGCGGCTTAGTCGTCATGATCCACACCTGAAGCGAAGTTCTTCTCCTCTGAAATTTGTTTGCATTAAGCAAGTATGAGCACAACTTCCGTGCTCGCAAGTTACACCCACAAATAATGAATGACATGCATACATGGATGTAACAAAGGATGGCTTATAGGGTTATTTGTGCAAAAACAACATTTGACATTAAATACCATACTAAGTTCAAAACTCAAGTTTTATAAAATCTAAAATTGATTTTGAATTGATAAAGATAGTGTAGGCACCAACCTAACACCAACATAAACACGGGCACCAACCCGGCTTCAACCCATAACTTTTCTCATAGACACCCATCCATGTCAAACTGTTTTACAAAAATATTTTGAAATCAAATCTAACTTTGAGTGGCTTTGCAAAGATGTCCATGACCGTGGACACGGCTATTCGAATAGTTTTACACTCGCAGAGGTTGTACAACTTTACCCACAAAAGATAATCAACTTGTAATGTCCGTCGACACACTTCAAGGTGTGCGACTAAGTGATCATCACGAGGCCTTTACAATGCATCATTCCACCATAGTCCTCCTCGCTGGTTCTCTCCCTTTGGACTACCTGTCTGCAGAGTTCAGCCCCTCTTGCGCGTGTGGGACTAACAAAGGTCATAACATGACTACCCACAACACCAACAGAACGACCATGATGGAACTTTGCAAATTATTCACCAGTCCCGCCCATACAAGACATGTGGTAGCTAGTACGATGTGGCTTAGCAAGATGCGTCTCAAGATCGGTCCTTAATCGACTGGCGACAACCAACGGAACCCGGGCCTCAACCTACCGCTTGAGCCCTGCATAAACTCGCATCCATCGGACAACCATTTCGCCAAGTCCAAACCATCATTTATTTTATTTTTCAAAGTCATTTATAAACTTCCATAACACACCAATGCTATGGATACAATTTAAACCACAATTGATTTTTGGCTGAAATTCCCCAAATCAAACATGTTTGGTTTATAAGCACGGCTAAGCACAATATTTTCCAAATGATCCTAGTCCATACTATTGTATCGACTAAGTTTTTATCTAGGGTGACAGTATGTTTGATTCGATATCAAAATTGGCTATACAAAGGATTTAGGCATATCTATGAATTTAAAAACAGGAATTTAAATAGTTGAATGTAAATAAGCATGCAATAATAATTTTAAATAGAATTTAAATAATTTTAAATAATAGGTTCAAATATGATCAAGAATGTAACTTGCCTTGCTCAAATAGTTGCTCTCAAACGGCGTCGAAATCTGAGTCTCTGAAGTCGTCGAAATCTATACGCGAAAATAAGCCAAATTCAAACTAAATTCAAACAAGATTCAAATTAACTCCAAATTGAATAATTTTGGTTTAGTTGGCTGGATCTTGAATTTAGATAAATTTAGAAATTTGAATGGGCTCATCGGAGTTCGATGCAAAAGATATGAGCTTTCGAAGTTTGAAATTACATAAAATGATAAAACTAGGGTTTTTCTGAATTTTGGGAATTATTTTTCTAAAGGAAAATGGCTTTATTGCGCAAGATGACGTCAGCAGCTGATTTTCGGATCTAAATTAATTTAAAGAAATTTTCACATGGGACCCACATGTCGTCTAATCTACTCATGTGGACCAAGTCCACGGGTGTCGAGGTCGAGGTGGTGGACCTTGCACGCAGCGTGCACGCATGACACGCAAGCAGAGGCGACGCGGCGCCGACCGCCGCGTGGTGGCAAGGCCACGTAGGCGCGGGTCGCGGCGCCGAGCGCGAGTTCGCCGGCGTTGCGCACTTGATGCGAAGCTGCGTGGCAAATGGCGGCGGCGAGCTCAAGAAAGCGCGGCGACGCTCGCGGACGGCGCGCGCGCGCGATGCGCAGGAGTTCACGGCGAAGGCGACGAGCGCACCGGGCGCGCGACGGGCGTGTGTGTCGATGGTGGCGCGCGAGGACGCAGCGGTGGTGGTGGCGACGCTAGGGGTGGCGGAGTAGTTGGCGGTCGACGGCGGAAAAACGCCGATTGGCGCGAGCTTGGAGGAGAGGGAAAGTGGTTGGCGGAGGCGTGTTGGTCGAAGAGGCGCCCGAGGCTTGCTTTTATAGGGGCGAGGGGCCGAGGCGAGATCGTGCTCGCGCGGCGCTGGCATGGTGGCGGCGCGTTAGGCGCGCGCGACTCGGGCACGGCAGAGAGAGGAGAAGGGGGAATGGAGGCGGTGGAGGGTGCCGTCGGCGCACGCCGCGCGGAGACGCGGACGCGTTGGAGGCAAGAGCATTGGATGGAGCTCGCGGCGAGAATGGAGGAGGCGGCGCGCCCGCTGGGAAGAAGTCGCGGGAGAAGAAAGAGGCGAGCGCTGATTTCCATCCAACAGCCGCAAGGCGGGTGCGCGTAGGCATGGTGGCCGTCCGATGTAAATCTGACGGTGGAGAGGAGGAGGACCGGCGGTGGAGCGGCGAGCGGGTCAATGAGTGGGCCGAGCGCTGTTGAAAAGGGATGGGCCGAGAGGTTTAGGCCCAAAGGTATTTTCCGATTTTAAATTGATTTGTAAATTTAGATATTAGATTAAATAAAAAGGCTTTAGAAAACAACAAATTAAACCAAAAATTATGGTAAAATTCACGAAATTCTCTTATTTATTTTGGACTTAATAAAACTATTTCCAACTTAAAGTTGGTTTTTAATTTTGCAAATAAATTTGTTTTGTCTATAAAATAATTATAAAAATCTTTTAAAATTCCAAAATTATAGAAATTAATTTAATTTTTATTTTCAGATTAAACCAAATAAAACTTCAAGAACTTCAAATAAATTTCACTTTTGACTTTTAAAATTTCAAAATTCAAATAAAGCAATGAAACTCTATCAAATTTCGTAAAATCCAATAAAATATTAACTTTATTTTATTTTATTTTGTAACATAACCTTGATGTTACAAACCACCCCTTAAGAGGAATCTCACCCAGATTCGAGTGGCTAGAAAGAAAGCTAGGGATACAAGGTTTTCAACTAGAATTGTCGTCGCCCACATCCGCTCCTCATCCGACGTAACTTCACCGTGACATTGTACGACGCCCTTTCCCGACTCTGGCTTCTTGTTTGCTTGCATGATGTTGACTTCGTGGTTGGTCGGATTTGTCGCTCACGCTTTGGACATTTACTAGCGAAATGCCCAACCTCATGGCAATTGAAGCACATGATGCTTGGAACATAGGATGGGTCCTTCTGCGCTCGGTCACCATCGATGTGTTGGAGGACTCCATGTTGATCGGGTTGTCTGCATTGTTAAAATTTGACTTGATATGATGAAGTCTCTCTAGTTTTAGAAAAACTTCCCAAGTTGAACTTCTGCGACCATTCTTCTTTGCGATTCTCCATTTCCGATGCTTACCTTCTTGACGAATCGCTCTTGTCGACTAGCCGTTGGACGCCCAATAGTCTGGGAAATCAGCTGAACGGACAAATCATCATTGAGTCCTTCTAGGAATCTTTCCTGCTTGTCTTCATCTTTTGCAACATCGTTAGGTGCGTAGCGTGCTAGTTGATTGAACTTGTGCAGGTACTCATTCACAGAGCAGTTGCCTTGGCGCAGCGAATAAAACTAGTCACCATTGAAATGCGGCTTGCCCCCAAGCCGATACAAAAAAATAGTCACCATTGCCACCGGGGTCCCATGGTACCAGAAGATCCTCCATGCTCAGCCTGCCTTGAACACCATAACCACACAACATTTTCCTTCTCAATGGTGCTGCTAAATTAGCTAAAGCTCGTGCAGCCTGTTCTAAGACGCCCTCAACTTTGCAGGAACGAGCAAGGGTACTCAAAGCATGGACGCCACCGGCCCTTTCAACCTCCAAGCCACACTTGACATCAGCAGCCAGATTTGCAAGTGCACCAACAACACGTTCAATAACTCCATCAGCTCCAGAAGGCCATCGGAATATAAGATCAACCAAAGCTTTTATCCCTCCAGCCACAGCGATAGCCGCCTTGTGTTCTCTCACTGACAGATTTCAGAGTCCCCAGTGGCCTCTTCAGCAACCAGCCGGTTCAGTGACTTTGCCATGTTAGTGATTACGGCAATACCTCCTATATCTGCAACTGCTTTTGTGACCTTTGCATTCACGAACAATTTGGCAATCGCCTTTGCAGCTTCAGACTGTGCGCTGTCCCTGGAGCACCTCACAAGGTCCAACAGCATCGGGATGCCCCTTTCAAGCATCACAGCCTCAAACCTCGTAGGGTCCCCCGCCGTGAAGCCATAGCGAGTTGCTTCAGCTGCTGCGTCTGAACAGAATATGGCTTTGCCAAACATGTATCCCGACATAGGAAAATGACAAACAGCAGACAGGAAACCTTTGTGTAGATGCCTAAGCAAGTTTGAGCTTCTAGTTCCACACCAGAGAAGAGCTTTGTTTGGTGATTTCTTTATTTCATCATAAGAAGGAAATGCACTAGAATCAACAGCATATATTCGCTCAACAGTCACACCATAAACCGCATCAGTAATGCTCAGTAATGTATGTTGGCGTGAAACATTAGACTCATGGCCAGCCTTGGCAGCAATCTCTAGCTCAGAACCTGTACTCATCACAATGAGATCAGGCTTGTTGCTAGTTGAGTTGTCAGAGATAATGTAACCTCCCTTCTCAACACCCTCAATTGAGGTACCGGGCAGCAGAGGAAGCTTTTGCCTGTAGAGAGCAAGAACAGATGGCCTCTTCCTGTTGAGGACCACGATTTTGTATGCCCCAGCAGTCTCATTGCCATCGGCAGGACGAAGCATCAGAATGTTGGGCATTGCACGGAAGCCCACCAAGTGCTCAATGGGCTGATGGGTCGAACCATCTTCTCCAAGACCAATAGAGTCATGGGTCATAACATAGATAACTCGAGCTTCGCACAAGGCTGAGATCCTCATGGCAGCTCTCATGTAGTCGGTGAAAACAAAGGAAGTAGCGCAGTATGGAATGAGCCCTGGGCTGTGTAGAGCAATGCCATTGCAAATGGTGCCAATTCTGCTCCTTGACTCCAAAGTGGACATTGCGCTCCTCCGGTGTATCCTTCTGGAAGTCGCCAAACATCTTAAGCGATGTCATGTTGGAGGACGCAAGATCAGCACTACCTCCAAGAAGACCAGACACAACTTTAGCAAGGCATTCAAGCACTGCTGAGAGAGATTCCTAGTGGCATCTGCTGTGGTGTTTATCTGCTCCATCAGCCCAGGTTTTGTCAAGGCATTCTCCTTCGTGATACCAACAGGCTCTATGTAGCTCCAGCCAGACAAAACGAATTCTGGCGCGATGGACGAACCATCAGAAGCTTGAGTGCTATACCCAGGTACCTCATTTCTGAAGATGTCACCTGAGAATTGATCTGAGCAGTGTTCAGCACCACATCTTGCAGTCATGAAGGATGCTGACAGAACACGCAGGAGTTTATAAGCTTTGGCATTGAAGGCGACAATTTTGTCAAGTTGAGCATCTATGTTAGCAAGGAATGCCGCACATACTGAACCAGCCTTGTATACGTGTGCCTCAGCAATTTGACCCAAAGAAATGTATGATGGATCAGTTGTTATGAGTTCTGGTTCACACAGCTTTACTACCTTGTGCACATCCCTTAAGTGGCCCCATTTTGACTACCTGACTATCCATCTTAGCTGCAACTTCTGTATGTCCACACCATCTAGGAGCATATGGCCTATGTCAGTATCATAAAACCTCTAAAGCAATGAAATGGCTGATGATTTCCCACTAGCACTCTCTCCAACAAATGCAACGGTCTTTCCAGAATGAATTGTCAAGCATAGGTCTCGGAAAATCTCAACATCTGGCCTGGTAGGATATCTGAAGCTCACGGGCTGGAACTCGATATTGCCTCGTAGTGTCTCGGTAGTCACCCCTGCATCCTTACTTGGGTCTATCCTAGATTTACTGTCCACGATTGCAATTATAGATGATACAGCTAATTGTGCTTTGAAGAATTCGATGCAAGGGCACCTGATTGTGACACCCCAGTCGCTGCCATAGCAAGAGCAAGAAAACCCTGAAAACTTTAGGAAAAGTTGTCTCTCATCCTTGACAAGCCGATCACCAGCATAAAAGCTAGCTGCATACACACCAAATAACAAGAAAAAGGAAACACCAAACCAATTCCACTTATAATCCCTGTCCTGATTCCTGTTCTAAGAGGACCTTCACATTTCTTCTTGTACAAATCCATCACTTTTCTTTAGATGCGAATGAGGCTACTGTTCTTATACTGCTTACTGCATCATTTGCCACTTGACTTGCCTCCTCGTACAAAATCAGAAGGGGTGTCTTCTTTCCTTTGGCCCTTGATTTCACAATGACAAAACACCTAGAATCCATATTGCTAAGGTTGGCATCTCCTGGATCCCCTGGCAACTCATGTGAATTTAGCATATCCATTTTAGCATTAGTGAACTTTGTCATCCATGACTGGACTCTAGCCAGTTTGTGGAACAACTCGAGCACAGTTCCCGATCCTTGAGGTGGTGGCCATGAGGGCTTCAGCTGCAAGCCCCTGATGTAGGTCACCGACCCCCACGATGATGAGGTTAGTGACGCTAATGTCACCGGCAGCCAGTCAAGGGCATTCCCTCAAGCAGTTGGTGGACGCTACGGTACCGATGACGGCGGCTTGTCGCGATGGTCCGTAGGTCGATGGCATGGCTTCGCGCTCCATCGGACCCGAGTGGACTTCATGAGGACGTGTTGGCGGCGAAGGTGTTGCCGATCTCAAGGGTGGCGACGGCCGAGGACGGTCGCGGAACAACCATAGCACGGACGGATGTTGGCACGCTGATGCTGGGGTTGGGACAAATCATCAAATACTTGGTGGGCATTAGTGTGTCTTGTTTGATGGTGGAGAACAGCTTCAGCGAGGGGGCCGACGAGTGCTCCACTAGCGCTGAGCGATCAGGCACTCCCGCCTCGGTTGAACTCGCCACGACTTGAAGGTCGCCGGCGTTGAGACGGGCCCACGCCGAGCACTTGGTGGGCGACTCGGGCGAGGCGGCTTCTTCACGAGGAGCCACCGCCGCCACGCGTGGTCCACCGCGTGATAAGGGTGGCTGCCGATGCACCGCAAGGGGCTGACATGAACGGTTGCTCCTGGAGGCTAGACGATGGCCTTCAAGCCGACCGCAAGCTCTTTCATGCTCTCTGCCAAATTTTCAATCTCCAATGTTTGTTTCTTCATGACGGCGATTAATCGTTTCAACATCTCCTTGCACCTTGCTTCGCTTCTCCTTCTCAACATCACCATGGCCACCTGAGCCCAACATCCTCGTGGATCGAATGCTCTAATACCAATTGCCACGTACCCGATTGATGAACACGAATGAATTCAAAACTGAATAGCTTCGGTATCAAAATCCAACACAATATGCAAAGTAATGGAGATACAATCTGGGGAGAATGGAAGTAGGAACTAGCAAATGAACTGGACTCAGAGACTCGGAAGATAAGAAGAAGCAAGGGACGGGAATCTGAGGAAGAGATTTGGGAAACAAAGCATAGAGGAAGAAGATGGAGCCGTGGCTAAGCCTCAAGAGTTCTTTGATGCCCTTCTGATACTGCTGCTCATTGCTTTTGTAGTTCGGACTTGATCCCTACTCTTGCCTCGTAGGCCCACATCCCAAGACGAAGCCCAATCCAAGTCGGGCCGGTCCGTGACAGACCTCTTCGTTGGTACCAATTGCTTGGCCTTCGACGATTCCGCTTATGCCAACAAGTGCCCAAAGATGCGTGACAAGCTCACCATCGGTGGCCAGCCTTTGTATGTGATCGTCACGTTCTCCGACGGCACAATGCATGCAGCAGAGATCTCCACCCACATCTCGGTGAGCACCTTCCACCACACCGCTGCGTCCGTCACCCTCTCCACCAACTATGCGCCGAGCTTTGCACCCTCCGCTAAGATGGCTACCGACGCGAGGTCGCCCGTTTCAACTTCTTGAGCTAACTATACATGTCGTCTTTGGACCGGCAATGCTTTAGGCACCACCACATACGCTTCGCATACCAAGAGTAGCCAGGTGTTGTAGTTTGCTTCGGCAGCCTCACTACTACAAAAAGGCTAATACTCGACGCTCATCACGCATTTATTTACCAATACCGCAATATTAAATACAATCACGATGATTTTGGTTTAAAGACCGCTCTTGTTATCGATCGAGCTAAAAACCATCTCGTGAAGAGGTAATATCACAAACGGTTCATGTTGAAAATCGCTAGTGAAGTATCACAATGATTTTGAACAAAACCGCTTGTGATATTACTAAATATCACAAACGATTTTTTCTTAACTCATCACGCATTTTTCTTAAATCATCATAGATGGTTTGCATGGAAAACCGTCATGATAATTTCACTTATTACGCACTGACCTCATAGATCTGTTTCTCGTGCTCCTCGCTGAGGAGGTGGGGTTTTGAGGCGATTTGGTGAAAGGAGACCATGAGGAGGTGGGAAGATTATTTACATCTAGCATGGTATCACTCAATGTCCTAATCCAAACACCTTATCTGTTCTTACATTCTTTTAAATGAATTTTTCTTGTTAGCTCACTGTCCTAATCCAAATACCTTCGCTCTATTAGTTCATTCTTTTAAAGGAAGAGTGATTGTAGATCTATTTGTTCTTGACTATCTATGGTTAGTAATTTGTTCCTAATTGCATTATATTCTAGATCTAGCTTGGTAAAGGGGGAATTGAAGATGGTTTAGATCTAGCTTGATGTAGAGAGAAATTTTTTTACATCTAGCATGGTTTACGGTTTAGGTTTAGCCAATTCATAGTCTATTTCTACTTAATTCAATTTAATTAATTCTTGCTACATATAGCTATATATATATAGTATACTAATTAATTAATTCAATATTAAACACTAAATTGTTATATGCGTAGCGTAGTTGAACCGAACGGATGTACACTAAACTCCTAGCTCATGGTGAGCCTTGGCGCGCCAAGGCCCCAGTAGTAATCTTTGTCTAGATTTTACGTAGTCATACAAAGATTTAGGCAATATTTATTATAGATTCTAGGGTTTGTATGGTATCCATTCATGATAATGTAGAATCTTTTCGAATACAAATAGTCGCTTGCCACTACTACACCAAACGCCATCACAAATGGTTTTGTGAACCGTCGTATTTATGTGTCTATGATAAATGACGGTCATCACAACGGTTTTCAAACCGTCAGGAAAATAGCTACCACGCATTTGTTTCGAACAAGAACCGCTCAGTGATAGATATTTACGCATTGCTTCAACAAGAACCGCCTGTAATAGTGATTTTCATGCATTTATTCTTGTTCGTAATCATTTGTGATAGTTTTTGGTATTGCAAAAAAATCGATTGCTTGTCGCCGCTCAAACTCGCATGAGAACTAAGCGCTTTCCTCGTTAGTTGTCCAAATTACACACGCGCATCGTAGTTGAAAAAAGAGAGAAGAAGATCGATATATGTAGATGCGTGAGTACGTAATAGTAAACATGCAACAACAACAAGAAGAAATTAGTCGCCTTGAACCTCATGGGGATGTAGGTGTTGGCAACATGAGTTGAGGGCATCGGCAAGGCGCACTGTGCATGATCCAGCTTGGTCTTGCGCCCTTGTAGAAAAACATGGAGCCAAAATTTAAAGGTTTAGCATCTACATTGGCCGATATCGATACCAATGCAGATACTTACACCAGCCAAAGTTTGGTTGATTAGCTAGCATGTACTCCATCAAACACCACTTACTACCCTCCCCATGGAAGACAAGGTTGGGGCCTCTCCCACCATTGGGATATTTAAGGACAACATCAAAATATTTTGCCTCCCGCACGTGTTCAAATTTTTAAACTCTCATGTTATAATCACAGACATTTTCATACAAAAACCGTCTCGTGATTTGGGATTTTAGTACTTTGTAATTTTACCATGGCTTTGTAATTTTACCATGGCTTTGAAGCCATGGTAAAATCAGAGTAATATGCTTTGTAATTTTACCATGGCTTTGAAAGTAAGGAAAATTTCAAACCATGGTAAAATCACGTAGTATTAGCACATGGTACAACAACCTAATTTTATTTGAGTATTAGCACATCCGAAACCTCCTTGAATTATTTCAGCATTTTAGGATTTTTTCCTACTTTTTCCTATTTTATAGAGCCTAAATCATTCAACCATCCGATTGAAATCGACGGTTGATCGATATCACTGACGGTTCTTATTACGATCCGTCATGATATGTCCCTATCACGCACGATTTTTAAATAGAATCGTCAGGAAGTATCACGCAGTTATTAACAAGAACCTTCGTGATGATCGCGATTATCACAGCATGCGCTTTTTTTAAAACCGCTCTATGATCGGACGATAAAGAACCGTCATGATATTTCATCACGCATTTGTTCCAAATGAACCATCCGTGATGAGGTGTCGCATATAGCTGCTTTGCATGAGTGCGCTCTCAATAAAAGGGCATCATCAGAATCATATTTTGTGGAACAAGAGTAATAGAGAAGAAAAAGAAAATCGAAAAGCTATTGTTGTTTCGACTTTAACAATTTTTTTTTTTTGCGTTCTGCTCGCGCGGTGTTCGCTTCTCTGCTTGGGCCAATAATTGGTATCAAAACCTGTGTTCAAACCCTAGCTACACGCCCGGGAGGGATGATCTCGACTCGGTGGCATATATAGCTGGCAAGCGCTCGCACTAAGACGAGTGTGGCGCAAAGACGACAGAGTGGTGGGCTCCTATAGCGCATGGCAGAGTGGTGCGCGGTGGCATTGTAACATCCCAAGTTTTAGACTTGTGTTTCAAATGTAAGAAAACAAGTAGAAATTAAAACTTTTTCTTACATCATGTATTTCCAGCTTGTACCAAACAATTTCTCGCATAAAAGTTATGGGAATACCAAGTCACAAGTCTTTTGGATCCAAAATTTCATCTTCCAAAAACAATTTTGTCAAATCTTTTGATCATCTCCTGAAATACTTTTCCTAAGTTCCAGGATTGATGTGTGACCCTCTGAAAAATTTCACAATTTTTAGAAATTGTTTGAATATTTTTAGAGGGCAATCAAACCTGCTTTGACTTTCACCAAACCCTAAATCAGAATCTTGCAGAATTTTTGGAGAAAATGCATTGTATAAAAACCTCTGAAAATTTTACACAAGGTCGATATAAGTTAGCAAGCTCCTGTAAAAATTTCAGAATTTTTGGAGTTATTTTGCTACATCAAATAAATCCGCAAAGGTCTCGTGTTTAATTTGAAAACCAAATTTGGTTTGTACTGCTCTGTTCGAGTTAGACTCGAGCTCGAGTTAATTGATTTGCTGAGTAAACTAAACCGCGCCGGGTCCCTTTACAATGAAATCAATTTCAACCGTTAGATCTTGATCTAACAGCCCTAAATGATTGGGTCGCTCGGCATCGCGAAGAGCTTATCAATCTAGGCCTTTGGATCGCCATCCAACCGCCCATAGTAAATGTGCCGATCGGGTCACCCGATTGCCTCTTTAATCTCACCGTCCGCTTAAAATCCAACGCCACGGCCACCCTGCATTTCCTCTTCTTCTTCCTCCTCTCGCCTTCTTCTCACGCCGCACGCGCCATCGCGGCGGTATGGCGCTGTCACATCCCGCGCGCCCGCGCGCTGTTGTCGAGCACCGCGCGCGTCGCTGCTTTCTCGCCTGCTCCTTTAGCTGGCTAGTTACGAGGAGCTCGCCGTAGCTCACCGCTGGCCCCTCCCTTGTTCCGCTACTCACGAAGTTTCTTAATACCCCGAGGACCCTCTCGCCCTCTTCCACTCGTGATCACCCTAGCTCACTCTTTTTGAGTTAAACTCAAACCACCGTGAGCACTCTCTCCGCCATTGTTGCCGTGGGAGCTCCATTGGTGACTTGGGTGTTTCAAAGGGTTCTTTAGCCCAATTCTCACTTTATTTGTGGACCTCTTGTCGTCGCAAGTCCTCTCCCTAACTCAATTTGGGTTGCTTTCAAGAACACTCAATTTGAAGTTTTGGATCTTCACACGAAAGTGCTCCCTTCGCTCCCATCTCCGTGAGTATTCTCGTCCAATTCTTGGGTCCGGATCACCTATGGGCCATCGCAAGCCTATTCGACCATTTTTTTGCCTCGTTGCCTGTGGCATCTTGTCGCCATTGTCTTCTCGCCGGCGTCGGCCTCCGCCACCCTTCTCCGACCTCCCGACTCTCCCGCGCCTTGGTAAGTTCCTTTTAGCCCCAGAGCTTAATCACTAGCTAGGTTAGCTCGTGGCGCCCTTTTCATGTTTTCGGATTTTGCCGAAGCACTCTCCGCTCCTCTCCGGCTGCCAGCGCATGCTTGCCCACCATTGAGAGTGGTTCCAATATGTGTGCAATAGTATTAGGAGCATTTTGCAGCTTAGTTGGCGCCACGTGGTCTTGGTCGTCGGCGACATGCCGGGCAGCTCAACTCGGTGCTCTCAGACTTTGTCGGGAGTTTGTCAAGTCACCGCACCTCCTCGAGTTAATCTCGCCGCCTATGACCTCCCCGGTTAGGTCTAAGCCTTAGATCCTTTCTCGAACAGCCAGGTCCCGTGACCTCCCTCTAATTTCAACAGATAGGATCACCCGAGATTAGATCTCGGCGGAGATTCGCTTCTATCGATCGCTAGTCTTAGGACCTCCTCTTGTAATCTTAGCCGTTGAGGACCTCCTTGAGGGTAGATCTAACCGTAGAGTTCTTTTCCGTAAAACCCTAAGCGCGGACCTCCCCTAGTTTTAATCCTAGTCTGAGACCTCCCTAGACCTTATCTCACCCTGAGACCACCTTTGTGTTTTTGCAAAGGACCACCATGGTTATTTTACAAAGACCACCCTCAGACTCCCCTCTGGGTCCTCTTTGCAAAGACCACCCCGGTCCTTGTAAAGAGAACCTCAGACCTCCTCACTTTAGATCCCGACCCTTAAAGACTTCCTCTCAGAGATCCTAACCGCCGGGACCTCCCTCCGCTTAGACCTCTACCACTAGGACCTCCTCGAGTAATCTCGATCGCTTAGGACCACCCCGCCAAAATCCTTACCACCTCAGACCTCCTTCGCTTGATCGCGACCGCTTAGGACCTCCCGTGGAGATCTTAGCCGCTCCGCATCTCTCCTCGTAAAACTTTATCTCGTGACCTCCTCCGCTCAACTGACCGCTCAGACATCCCTGCATCCATCTAAACCGCCCGCACCTCCTCCCATTAAAACCTCGTTGCATCGGATCTCCTCGATTGAATTCGGATCGCTCAAGACTCCCTCGAGATCTTGACCATCTAAGACCTCCTCCGCACTCGGACCGTTAGATTTAGATCTAACGGGCTAGACCTCCTCGAGATCTTAGCCGCCAAAGACCTCCTCCTTCGTGATCTCACCGCCCCGGATTCCCTATGCGCATTGAGCACCTCCACGCGGGATTTTCACGCAGCCGTGGCTACCTCGCCTAGACCGTTGGATCTCGATCTCAACGCCTGCACTCCCTTGTGCGCGCCATGTGGTGCGCCGTGCTTCGAGGTCCGTAGTCGCGCAATGAAGGATCGACGCCACGACCTCCTTTTCCGCGCTTCAATTAGACCTCCGATAGCTCTGTTTTTCCTAAAGTATTTTGCCGATCCAAATTTCAAAATGCATATCTTTATCATTATAGCTCCTTTTGAATGAATCAAGTTGCGTGAGCTCGCCATGAAATGAACTTCAATATGAGAATGAACTTAGGCACTTTTCTCGTGGCAGAAAATGGAATAAACTGTATTAACTTGTTTCAATATAAACTGTTGTTTAGAAACTCATAAAAATTTATGAAATGCATAACCTTTTCTCTGTAGTTCCAAATTGAGCAAACTAAACTTTGTTAAAATCCTCTAGTGTTGCACTTCAGTATAGAATAGGTTTTAATGTGATCTTTGCCACTGATATCAATGTTACACTAGTTTTACAACTTAGAAAAATCATAACTAATTCATTTTAACTCCAAATTGTGCAAACTCAATTTTGCTGTTCTTAGAATGTCTTAACCTGCCTATCATAAAAATTTCAGACTCTAGATCATTCTAGAAATTTATGCCATGAACAGTAATAGATAGGAATTAATCTGGAATTAGTCAGGCTAAGAAAAATTGTTTTAGCCATAACTTTTGCATACTAAGTCTAAATGAAGAAATTCTTGTTTCTAAAATTATCTAAAATCATAATCTTGTTGCTATATGAATTTCATGGTATTTGGAGAACTTTTGCTGTTGAGTTTTATTTGGAGTTCTTGTTCTTATTTGATTATCGCCTTTTCGCGTTAGATTCCGAAGGAATTATTGTTTACGTGAGTGAATCCTCTGCAGCAAGAAAGTGATCTACAGCAAGACAAGCAGTGCAACATTATTTGATCATATTGCTCCTATTACTTTTAAAGTCTAATATCTTGTTTGCAAAACCTAAGTATGCATGCTTCTTCGTGTCAAAAGGTAATTTCTTTGTGTCGATTAAGAGGTAGTTAGTCCTACTGCATTGTTGCCCTGAAATTATTCATCCCCGCCACTACCCTAGGTTATTATCCTCACTGGTGAATTAGAGCCCGGTGGATGATTTATAGTCTTTTATTATCTTTGCGATATGATGCTTAGCAATGCTTAGTTATCGGAGAATTGGGCGGTTATTGACTTAGTCGATAACCTTGATCACACAAACTTATTATAACCTTATGATTTCAGCTCGTGCTATGTTTATTTGTGAAAACTAAAAATAAAAACAAAATGATTTCGACTTGGGCACAATGGTAAGATGGTGTGATTCGTGGGTGTGATCGAATGGTGCCCGAGTCAATTAAGGACCGAACTACTTGTGAGTACCGTTATCCGAGTATTTTGTGCGTACGACCACACTAGAGGGAAATGGGACCTCTTGACTTAGTACCTGGGAGGCATTAATTAATGAGTCGGGTCAGTAGTTTATAGAGAAAAAGGATCACAAAGGCGTGACCTGGTGGTTCTTTCTAGGTCCTCCACCTGACCGGGTCTTGCAAATGTCCGCTAGCTTTACCTAAATGGCTAATGACTCGACTTTGCTCGACTCCACCACAACATATGGTCCCGTAGCCCATTTCACTGGTCAGCCATCGAGGGTCAACCCCATACGTGTGACTCTTAATTAACGATTCCATTGGAAATATCTCGAGGACTTAGCCGTGCTCGCATACCAAAGGAAGTATGATAACCGTGGTGGTGGAAAGGCGGTCCAAGTGTGGGTACATTGGTACACCCCTCTGTGGTTAAAACTATTCGAATAGCCTCGCCCTAGGTTATGGACACGCTTGGGTAAGCTTTTCAAGAGTTAGACTACAACCTTTTAATTAAAACTTGACATGGGTGGTATGAATGGGTAACTCGTATATTGTTGTGATGGCTATTGGGTTAGTCATCTCTAGGTTGTTGTTACATTATTACTTATGGTATCGTCATATTTATGCAAATAAAATTCAGATTGTCAAAATTGCCTTCAACATATTATCTATTGCAAATAAAACTTGCTTTATGCTGAAAATTAACCTTAAGCCTTCTCCTTTGATTAAAGCATGCATATAGTAGTAACTAGGTTTTGTTACTCAGTAAGTCTTATGAGTACATTTTTGTACTCATTTGCTTTGCTTAATTGTTGCAGAGGAAGAGGTTGATCCCCAATGGGATCGGCTTTTGTGAGTTGTGCCAACGGTGGGACGACTAGCTTACGGCCTGGTCGTTGCCCTGTGGTTATGCGCTAACCGGTTGGTTTTTGTCTTAGCAATCTTATGACATTTTGCTCACGTTAATGATACTTGTTATTATTTGCCACCGCCCTTGTTGTAATAACTTTATATTATATATGTCTTTCGCTGTAATTGTTATATCGTGATGTATGGAATTGATGCATGATTTTGTAACGGTGTGTATGTCGATTTGGAAGCATACATATCTCGAGGCTTGGTTTATTTGTTTTGTGATGCTAGGGTCAATGGAAGGCTAACATTACAAGTCAAATAAATCGGGTCCTCACAGTATATACGGCGCGTGTCGCGACGAGATGCGCGGCGCGGCGGAGTCAGATAGTGGGCACGGCAACCGAGACGCGACACGCTACCGGGCTTGGCACAAGCGCCTCGGCATGTCGTCAGCAATGACACCGGGCCTAGCGGAGCTAGTGGCGACCGCGCAACACAATCTCGTCGGCGAGCATATGCATGTAGTTGAGTCCATGCATGTAGGAGCAGTAGTGCCGAGCCATGCGTGTGTGTATGCTAGCATATTGAGTTAGTTGTTTGTATGGATGCGTGCATGTGGAATAAATAGTGGTGCACGTCGGTGGAACGCAAGATGAGTTGCACGTTGTCAAGGTAAAAGCGTTGTGTGGGTACTAAGCGGTTACTGTGCCGTATTTGTGTGTGTGTCTGTGTAGTTGAGTCCGGGACGTTGAGGAGATGTGTTCGTCGTCCTGAGTCGAGTCTGTGGAGTTGAGTTTGTGACATTGAGAAGATGTGTTCGCCGTCTTGTATTGAGTAACAGTTGAACAAGTCGTAGTTGAGAACGACTACCGCAATAAGTGGACAAAGATTAGAGGGGTGATTGTTAATAATTTTTGTACATATGGTATATCTAGATTTTATATAGAGTTTGTTTACGTAGTTCTACAGTGTTTAGGCAATATTCATTATGGATACGTAGATTTCTTTTCAATAAAGAGGCATCCTGTAATCAGATTCTGTAGAATAAGAGTAATAGAGAAGAAGAATGATGTTCTTTCAGCGGTACATTTTTTTTTTGTGTGTGTTTTTGTGTTTATCATTAGTTTGGGCCAATCCACCAATAGCCCAGAGCAGGAGGAGAGCTCCGAGCCGGAGCGGCATTGGCACAGGAAAGAGGAGTAGTAGCACGTAGACGAGTTGGAAGCCTTGGTTGAGCATGGTGAGCACTGCGCACTTGCTAGTCGAGGTTGTTGAAGGTGTAGGCGGCGATGCCTTCGTTGTTGAAGGTGTAGGCGGCGGCGATGCCTTCGGCCTCGGCTGCTCCGAGGAGGAGGAGCAGGAAGCCCCAGGCGACGACGAGCTCGTTTCGGAAGGAGGCGGACTGCATGAGTCCGATGGTGTAGGAGACGACGGGGTAGCTGAGGATGAGCGCGGACCAGACCACGAAGCAGAAGGAGCCACTGCGGCTGGCACGACAGCCGGAGCCGAGGAAGACCAGCACGGCGAGCAGCCGAGGGCCACGAGAATCTCCACGCGGGCGAGGCGGCCCGTTGGGCTGGCCACCCACGCCGTGGCGGCGCCGGTGGTGTTCCGGGCGGAGAAGTGCTTCTGCATCTAACTCAACGGCACAAGGCCTCAGTGTCGATGCGATTGAGCCTTGCTTGCATTTGCATGCGATGGTGTTGCCTTCTATCTACTCGCGTTGCGTGTGTTGGGACTCGAGACGGCTGATATGTGGGCCCCACTAGCTGCCTCACGCTGGAGTCCTTTCATCATAATTTCTCTGTTTTTCCCCTTTCGAAATCGTACTTTGCAACTTCTTTGTTTATTTGAACCGGTCCTCGAGATACAGGACAAGAGCCCAACGTTGAATTAGATGAGATCTCTACCGTTTGATTAAAAAAAAATAAAGAGTTCGATAAATTGCTATAATTTTTTGCTACAATGCGTCATGCTACAATAAAATCGCTGGATTAGATATTTTCATGTTCCCACAATGTTGCTACAGTATTATTCAGAGTACTGTTCACCCTCCCATAAAAGCATTGTTCACGCAGGGCCGAGGATCCGAATCCTACCACCCTTCCTTTGCCCACACCACCATGCTCGCCGCTACCGCCCTGCACGGTGGCGAATCAGGGATTCCGTTGTCGAGCGGTGGTGACTCTGAGACAGGGATCAACAACGGCGCCAATACGGCGAAAACTATAATTGGGATCCACATTATAAAAAAAAACAGCCTTTGAAAACCAGATTAGAGTGTAAATTAACCTGATTTTATAAGTTTCGGGTTTAAATACCCGGTTTTATAGTTAAATAGATTAAGGGGACTTTTTGCGAAGTTCATAGATGTAAAATGAACTTACTCCTACCTAATACGGTGATCGCAGGCTTTGAGTTAGTAAAATGAACTCCCACCAGGGTTAAGTCCTAGACTTGACGTTTAAGTTTACTGATTTTAGGAGTACGCGTTCAGAGCTTGTTTGGTCGGGCAAAAATCCCTACTTATCGACATGAATGGGCTAGGATTTTAGTTTAAAATCCCAGCCTATCCACATGAATCCCGATCGAAAATAGATTTTCCAAACAAACCATTAGTGGGAAGCGTGCTCTGTGAGGCCTTATGTACTTTCGATAAATTACTAACATGTGTAAGGGCACACACTATGTGTACTGAACGATGTGAGTATAATGTGCGTGTGTGTGCATCTGTCCTCTCTCTCTCGAAATTTTTGGTACTCTGGTCTATTCCTTCTGAGTATTTGGTAGTGAATTCAAAGAAAAACAAGTAGGCCCAGCAAAAGAACGGCCCAAACATTTGTAGTTTTGCCTCATTGGGCCAACTTCCCATTAACACAAAAAGAAATCATTATTATTTCCTAACTAATTAATCAATCCCCGAAACCTCCGCTCTGTAGTCTGTTCCTTCTTCCCCTCGCCTCGCTCTCTCCCTCTCATCCCCTTCCAACTCCATCGCAATCCGCAGGGACCTCAAAAGCCTACTCCTTCACCGGAAACAGAAGCAAAAATTCCAAATTTGCTCGCACCACGGTCTCGAGCTCACCTGATCCCCTGCAATTCGAAGCCCCATGGCGGAGACGAGCTACCCCCGATCGACCCGCCGCGGCTCGGTGGCGGCTGCGACGAGGCCGTCGGGCCTGCGGCTCGCCGGTGAGGTGGGACGACGAAGGCGACGGCATGGCCGCCGTGGCGGTGAGCCCTCCTTCCTCCTCCCGGTTTCGTCTGTGTGAAGTTTGGTTGCGTGTACGCTTTGCTTAGTTGAGTTGGTCTTGGTGAGAAGTTTGTAGATTGGACGAGCGATAGCGTAATTAGGGCTTGCATTGCTGTGAGAACCTTTGTAGGAGCATTGATCGCTCTAATGGGTGATTAGGTTAAGCACTTAAGCGAGGAGCGGAAAGGTTGGGTTTTTAGCTGTGTACGGCTTGCTGCCGAAAAAACAAAATCCAAAATTGCTTTGCTAGGTTTTTTGTTTTTAGCATGTAGTTACGGTCTTGCAGAGGAAGACTGGACTAGTTCTTGCCTTTTTTGGGTGAAGAAGCTAATTTGTACTAATTAAGTATCATCAGCTTTTCCATACTAGTTTCTGTTCTGATTTTCTTTCCTAATATAGGGACTCGACTATTTGAGGAAGAGGCAGACGACCTTCCCGCCCAAAATGGCATGGCCAGCAACCCTGATACTGCCACTGCTACAGGATGCAGCACTGATGCGGCCGAAGATTTTGATAAGAGGGAATCGGGACGGTACTTCTATTATGGTGCCCCACTTCATGAACATACCGGCATCTGGGTGCCTGTTTCTGTCCCGCCGATGACAGAACACGATCATGAGGAGTGGCACAGGGCTTTGGTTGTAATGGTGGGTACTTCCCGAAGAAGAATTCAACTGGGAGCTAGATGAAGAAAAAAAGGAGATGACAATGTGGGATGTGTTTTCTGAGATGGTTGTTGTGGCAAAAGATAAAGTAACATCCATCGCATCGTGTGATCTTGGGAGATGTGGGATGTCGGTGGTGTCCAACTTTTTTCTCCAGGAAGCTTGAAGGATATGGCGCAAACACTTGCGGATGCGAATGCTGGTATTGCAAATGGGCTCTCGAGACAGAACCAACAAAGTGGTTGCCTGACAGCGCTGCCACTGCCTGCATGCTTTGTGGTGTGCGTTTTCATCCAATAATGTGCTCGCCATCATTGCCGCTTTTGTGGTGGAATATTTTGTGGTGGTTGTTCAAAGGGTAGAAGCTTGATGCCTCCCAAATTTAAGACATCAGAACCTCAAAGGGTTTGTGATGTTTATGGAGTACGCCTAGAGAGTATTCAACCTTTCTTGATGAATCGGATCAGTTGTGCTTCACAACTTCCAACTCATGATGTGACAGACTTGAGTACATTGAGGTCATGGTTGAACTTCCTTGGGCACACACAATGGAATACTAGATATACAAGGCTGCAAATTCTTTACGTAGTTACTGTAAGGTATGGTTTTTTCTTGCATTAAAAATGTTTGTTTATTGCTGAATTGTTGATTAACTCTGTTGCAATACATATTTGTATGTTCATCTCCTTGGCAATTCGAGAAATAATATGTGCTTTTGCTTTAGTCTTAACTCTTAAACATAAGTGTCTACCAATGGTCCGCACCAAATTCTAAGATGCTTTATCGCTTCAACAGCTTCTATATGATCTACTCTGTCCGCCATGTGTACACTGTACAATTTTCGATATTCATGCCTCTGTTAAGATGGTAACAATTACATCAAGAAAACTTATAAAAAAGTAGGTGTCTACAACAAGTCTCCAGGTATAGTTATTTCCAGTTTGCATAATTACTAGTTGGCTGACTGATGATTCGATTTATCCAATGATTTTGGGTAAAGAATGACATTGAACATTGTAGTTTTTTTTTTGCCATCAGCTTTAGTACAATGATAACATGATTCTATTAACCTAATGGATGAAATACACTTATGTGATTTCTAGTATACAAAGAATACACAGGTATCAGCAGTTCACATCACTTCAGCAAGCAGTAACTGATTTGACCTGTACTATATAACTTCTTAGGCTTAGCATCTTCTCCTTTCTTGTAAAAAAACAATCCAGTTACTTGCATATATTTTCTCTGTATTTTCTTAACACTAGACCATTTAAGTTTCACTAAATGCCACTGAGGAATTCAAATGATTTATCCAGCGTGTACTATTTCATAAATATATTTCAAACGAGCCAATCTTTGTAATCTTGTGGAATGCTGGAATCATAATTAACTAACATTGATTTCTGCTTCATTCTAGCTGCTAGAAGTCTAGAACTGCTGATTGTTCAGTTAGTTATTTTAGCCAATTAGCAATACTATCATCAAATTGTCTTTCATGTATTGTTCAGGTGGGAATACTGAAACCAGAGAAGGCTATCCTGACACTATTCTTAAACAAGCAAAAGGTCTTGCTATAATTACTGTAGTAAAGGTCGGGATGATGGTTACATACAAAGTTGGTACTGGGCTGGTTGTTGCTCAAGATCCGATGGTTCCTGGTCACCTCCTTCAGCAATCTCCACTTGTGGTATTGGATATGGAGCTCAGGTGACATAAGCTTTTCAAGTGTTCTTTACATGGAAGAAATTACTCTCTTTATCAAAACGAGCACCTTCTAACATTCAGAAATTTGCTTGATTTTTCCTAACAGGCCGGAGGTGAGTTAGCTGACTTCATTATTGTGCTGAGGAACACAGATGCCATCAGAACTTTCAGTGGAAAGGCACATCTTTCAGTTGGTGCTGGTGTTAGTGCGTCGGCTGGCCATGTTGGACGAGTAGCTGAAGCTGATTTTCGTGCCGGTGATGGTGGTTATGCTGCATGTTACACTTACAGTTGTAGCAAAGGTGTGATTCAAATTATTATAACCTGGGCATGAGTTAGTTGTCTTGCTTGCTTGCTTGACCTTTTCATCTGCACTTCATTCAACATGCAAAAACATACTTCAATTGTTACGATGATGAGGATATCATTCATGCAGTAGCTTCTTGTGGAGGTGGTGATGGCTGGGGGTATGTGAAACTAATGTAGTCCATGAAACCAAGACAGTTAATAGTTAACACACAATGATTTATTGAAGGCACTATTTACAGCCATAGCGACAGTGTATGGTACTGCCTTAGAATTTGTTTCTTAAAAACAAGAAAAAGGAGAGAATTGACAAGGGATTCTTGTGTCATGGGTATGTGAACAGTACCACGGGTACTGTAGCACCAGGATTAGAAAGGGATTAGCTTCCTTAATAAGAATATCTATTTCCCTAAATAGTTGATTAGTTTCCTTGTATATGAATTAGTTAATCGGAAAGGTTATCTATTAGTTAGAAATGCTATCTAATAGTTAGGAGGGTTATCATTTAGATTGATTTTATCCATAATTGTTAGAAGAGCTCTCTATATAAGGAGGATTATTGTAATAGTTGGATTAAGCAATGAGAATACAATAGTCTAAGTCACAATCCTCTGCCTCCCCAATCTATAGTATTCTCTTCCTAGCAAATGACACCACCCACCTATCCTCTCTGTTGTTTACCCCTATGATTTAAGGATCATAACATTTGGTATTAGAGCCAACACCATGGTTTCTATCGCTAAGAATTTCAAGGTTATGAGGGCCACCTCAACGAGATGAGGCCGCGTAGGCGACATGAAAGCTATCTTGGCGCATATAGTGGCTATGGTGGTCAAGTCGATGGAAAAGGAGAAGAAGAATGCACGGCAGCAATACGCTGCGATCGCCGCGCGCATCGGAGGCGCCTTCGATTTCGCCAGGACTTCCGTGATCGCCGACTTCGTTGTCCGTGGTTGCACCAACGGCAGTCCGCCGAGGAAGAAGTGTCCGCCCAACGATCGCCTTCTCCACGCGGACCGCCGACGCCTATTGGAGCGCAAACCATCTTCCATGCAATATTCCGCTACGCCAGAATCTCTCGCCAACACGGAGTCTACTAGAGCTTCAAATATAGCCACCACCACACTCGAGGATGAGCCGTCAACGAACGGAGGGGTAGTGTCATGGACCCGAGCATCGTAGCGCCAGATTAGCAGGATTACCTTCCCAATAAGAATATCTATTTCCCTAAATAGTTGATTAGTTTCTTTGTATAGGGATTAGTTAATCGAAAAGGTTATATATTAGTTAGGAAGGTTATCTAATAGTTAGGAAGGTCATCATTTAGATTAATTTTATCTATAATTATTAGAAGAGCTCTCTATATAAAGAGGATTATTGTAATAGTTGGATTAAGCAATGAGAATACAATAGTTCAAGTCACAATCCACTTCGCCTCCTAATCTATAGTCTTTCCTCTTCCTTAGCAAACCGACGCCACCTGGTTATCCTCCCATGATGTTTACTCCTATGATCTAAAGATCATAATATCTTGACTCCGAAGTTCTCGTTTTTTTTTTTTCTGAAGCTATCATAATATTTTTTAATTAAAAAATTATGATAGTGCAGAGGTATTCAGACTATTTTGCATGTTCCCATGTTAAGAGTATTAGTGGTATTAGTGTCCTAATCTAGCATTTGTACCTCATTGGTTTCCTTGGTATTTGTGTGGTCTATGTACTCTTATATTAAGCCCATTAGGCCCTTGGAATATAACTAACTTCTCATTGCTACAATTTTGATCATGTGCCCCAGAATATTGTAAATGGATAATATAGTGATGATAAGAGAATTCATATTTTATTAACGAAATTGAGATGTGAGATTATTGCAAAATAATAGAAGTTCATCCACACAAAAAATGCACTGCTCCTGTTTTGCTTTGCCAAAACTGAGTTTTTTACTTGATCTCTTCAATGCTTAGCCTTATCTCAAAATCTGTCCTAAAAATTGTCACCGGATAGGTACCCAAGGTCTGGGTTGCCATGGGCATGTCTCAAGCTACTTTGCGCTACCTATTGACGGAGCATTATGGATTTTTTTTTTAAAAAAAAAAATCTAGTGCGGAACTTATCTTGAGCAATGAACTGTGGTTTATGGCATAGAAATCGGTTGTTGGCTTTGAATTTTTAACTAAAAGAAAAACAGTAGCATGTAAGCCCCATTGGTAGATGACAGTTAAGGGTATACTACATCATATGGTCCTGGTGGTGCTTACGGTTAGATGCGATGATAGAAATGTGTTGCTAGAATTACTAAGGTTACTTCAATGGTTTGTACGTGAAATAAGCTAACTGGTACTGTTGAATTTGGCAATAAATTGGCACTATTGAGTTCATTGCTAAGTACTTGTGGTTAAGTCTGATCAATTAGGCCCATTCATGGTCATTTTCTGTAGCCATTAAATTCTCTATGTTTTATATCTCATTGCAGGTGCTTTTGTGGGGTGTGCACTCAATGGTAGCATAGTATCAACTCGAGACACTGAAAATGCCCGATTTTACGGTGGTCCCATCAAGGCATCTGATATCCTTCTGGGATCCATGGGCAGGCCACCTGCAGCCACCGCTCTCTACAAGGCTCTATCAGAATTGTTTGAAAAGATTGGGAAGTAATTCTCTTGCTTTAGGTCTCTGTGTGCTTTGTGTGACTTGCGTCTCCTGGTAAATACGTTCGACAAAGTTATTGGATTGCAACTTTGCGATCTTCACTTACTCGTTGGTAGCAATTAAGCAACTGTACAGTCTGCCATTCGTCGACACGTCAAAGGTTTCTTATCATCGGTACCGCAAACCACTCTGTAAATACTTGTACATTTGATCGATACTGCATCAAGATATAAAAGAAAAAATATTTATTCTCCATTTAGCCTCTTCACCTTGATCTACATGTTTAGTTGCTTAGATCACCACTCTTGCCGTGGGTGACCTAAGACTTTTTCCGTTGTGTGCAGCTTTTCTTAGTATACATGTGAATTGCCTCCATCTTTTCTATGATCTTTGAATTTGTGCACCTCCTCCAGGGGAAAAGAGGGGGTCCCCCTACCCTCATGTAGCGAATTCACAGCCAGTATAGTAATTTGTGATGGGCCTATAGAGGACACTGAAAAGCTGCTGTACTGGTTTGTGTCCATCCTGCTGTGATGTGTAGTTGCATGCAAGGGGTGATTAATTTTGTCCTGGCAATACAATAGCAGACCAAAGCTGAGACCCAGTGTGCTTCAACGGACAACAACACATCAGATGGCATCTAACATCTGATAGCATCAGGCACCGGATGCAATTGACTGTGACACTAACGAAGGAATTGAAAATTGAAATGGATGTGACATAATGTCATAGCTAATATGATTACTGAAGCGTGGCGTAGCTCAGCGTGTCTGCCATGCCCACGGTACATTGCAGATGAAAGGGGTAGATGAAAGATATGACTTTTGTATAGGTGTTTTTTGCATATTTATCTAACTTATATTTCAGTATTTGGCTATTGGAATAGAATCAATGGTTCATTCCAACATGACATTAGAGCTAGGGCTATTGTTTGAGAGAGAGAGAGATCCGCCTCCCTCGTGCCATCGTTGCCGCGCTTCCACGCCGCTGCCGCCTTCCCTCTCCTCTCTTCCTCCCTCCCGCTTCCTCGCCGTGCTCGAGTTCAGCCCGCCCCGCATCGATGCTCAGGCCGAGAACCGCCCGCCTTGCCGATCTTGCCGCCGCCGATCTCGCTGATTGCCGCCCGAGCCGGACCGCAGCTGCCTCCCGTGAGGTCGAGCCCTTTCGCTCGCTTTCGCCAAATCCCACCACCGCCCCGATCTCGAGCACCGCCGCTCCCGAGGGTCGCCGGCTACCTTGCTCTGCACTCAACGAGCTCCCGCCTAGCCTCACTTGGCCACTCTACTCCCGTGAGCTCCTGTCTGCGAACGCCGCCTCAGGTGACGACGCTGACGCCGATCCCACACTCCTTCGCTCCGCTTTGTCCTCTCGATCCACGCCGCCCGACATCGCACTAGTGTCGCTGATCCGCCGTCCGACGCATAACGCCATCGGATCCCATGCAAGCGCCACCTCAAGCCTGGATCACTACACTCCCCAAAGCGCCACCTCGCCCTCTCGATCTCTTGCCGCGCTGCCGCCGCCCGAGGTCCTTCGGGGTCCAGCCTTTGCTCGCGCGGCCTTGCTCTGGTACGCTCTCTACTCAAACATCGCCTTTAAGCTCTGCTGGCTCATGGCGTCCCGAGCCCGGCGTGGCGCCGCTTACTCGCTGATGCTCGGGCGCCGCTTCGCCGCTGATGCTCGAGCCGCCGCTTTGGCCGCCGCGCCAAGCTCCTTCGCTTCAGCTCGAGCTCGTGGCGCCACGCCATCGCTACTCACTCAAGCCGCCACCACTTCCGGGCCTCGCTCGCCACCTCTCCCTCTCGCCTGGCTGCCTAGCTTTTGCTTTTCTCCGTCGCTGCCAGCCGCCATCAAGCCTCACCTGACTCAACACCGCCATTGAAAGCATCTAGGCCCCTAAAATCTGGTTTTGGTAATTAATGATGATATGTTAAATGGACTTATGTGTTTGTTGAGTATTTGCAAGGTTAAGTCCAAATGGTAAGTACGATCGTCGCATGCTAAAGGATATCGTGAAGATAAAATTAGTTCAAAGACAAGGTACAAGTAGATTAAAAATCTTTTACTTTACCGGTCTTAGGAGATATGGTTGGAAGACCGGATTATAGGATAAATACCGCATATTAAGAGGATCATGTCCGTAACTTGATAGCCATTCATGTGCTTTGTGGATCAATTTAGAATCATGCATGAAATTGTTTCTTTCCGAAAAGCATCCGTTGCATTGTCTAGATATTCGTAGTACCGTGATCACGCAGATTACCGAGAACCAGATAACCGGATTAGAAAAGGTACTACGACTCCTGCTCCGCATAAAAGCTCATGTTTTTTTTCCAGAGCATGTTGTCCGGGATCTTGTTATTCCTCATGACGGTAGTACCGCATGAAAGCGGAACTACCGCGACACCATGGGTGTACCGACTTAGTGACGTACATTTGTTTTCAGAGAACTCGCCGTGTCTCGGTCACCTCAAACGGAAGTACGGTGCAAACGCGAACTACCGTCACCTCGTAGTACCACTATTCGACGGACGCTCAAGCAATGCGCTTTGGTTTTCTCGTGAAGCAGAGTACCGCCGCCGCAGATGATCGGGAAAGCAGAGTACCGCATGTTCGTGGCGGTAGTACCGCCGCATTTCAAACGGCTATGTCGTTGCATTTATTGTTTTCTTCTAGCCGCATCGCAAGTAGGCGCGTAGTACCGCATCTACTTGGCGTAGTATCGTGATTCCGCTTTATGGGGATTTCTCTCCAACGGCTATATTTATTGGTGGGTGGTATTTATCCCCCACCGCTCCAAGGACAGGAGCTAGACCACATTTAACATCCTTTGAGCCTTGTGCATCCTTTCAACTCCTCAAATTTACTTGTTCACTATTTGTGAGGTTGTTGAGCTCATTTAAGTGCATTCATCATTCTAGTTGATCCTCTTGCACTTGAGTGTCGTCAAGGAAGGTCCTGATTTGTTACTCTGGAGTTTTGCCAAACTCCTAGACGGCCGGTGATTGCACCGTGATCTCTTCAAGAAGATTGTGAAGAGGCCAGGTCCAAATTGTGAGTGGTTCTGTTCACCATCTCCTGAGTGGAGGAAGAAACCAATAGTGATCGAGGAAATGCTTAATACGTGGAGCCGGCTTGATTGGTTCAAGCTCCTCAACGTGGACTGTGAAGACCGGCAAGTTGATAACACGAAACATCATTGTGTCATTGTGGTTATTTCTAGTCTTTACTCTTCCGCATTTATATTTCTAGCTTGATATTTGTGCTTGTATTGCTTAGCTAGAAGTATAACTTGTTTAGACTAAGTTGTTAATTAACTTATCTCGTAAAATTGTTTAAAAGTTTTAAAACCTCCTATTCACCTCTAGTCCGGTTATCCTTGATCCTACACCTATGCCCTCCTCTCGGCCGCTGCCGCCGCCGCAAGCTCCTCGATTGGACCTCCCTCCGATGCCACGCACATGCCTCCTCCCCGCCTAGCGCCTGTTGGCTCGCCCTCGCACTTCTGGGATCGCTCATCTTGCTCTTGCTTCAAAGAACCTTCTTCGCTTCGACACCTCCTCGCCCAAAGATCTTGTCTCCGTGGATCTTAGACTCGGGTGCTTCTTTTCACATGACACAGCATTATACCCACTCACTCATGTGGGTCTCACAACTCTTTCTTCCATGCTCAGAGTGCAAATGGTACATCTCTTCTCTGTAAGTCGATGTTCCTACCATCTCTTATGTTCCTAAGCTGCTATATACGCTTTATGTCGACGGTCAAATCACTCATCGTGGATCGCGTGTTGTTCTTGAGTCCGACTATTACGTGTCTAGACCACCGCACTCGAGACTCGCTGGTATTATCCTGGCATCGTGATTGGAATCGCTTTGGGAGCTCGACTAGTTGCACCTTCCTTCCATTGCTCCACCACCCACCACCACTACCATCGCTTTGTTTTTATTGTGTCCTTTATTGCTTCTTCGCCTGGTATCATCGCTTAGGTCATCTCTGTGGATTGCGCCTCATCACTAGTAGGTTGTGGTGTTCTTGGGTCCGCTTCTCGTGACACCTCTTTACATTGTATGGGTTACAAGCTTGGCATGCTGACAGAGCCTCCTACCCCTCTAGTGATTCTGCTTTTGTTCATTCCTTTGATCTTATTCACTCGATGTTTGGGGTTTGCCTTTCTTCGCTTCGAAAGGGCTCATCGATACTATGTCATTTTTATTGATGATTATTCTCGCCATACTTGGATCTACTTCATGTCATCCACAATATTTCTCTATTTACCGATGTTTGCCACCATGGTCACACTTAGTTTGATTCGATCATTCGTGTTTTTCATGTCGATTCTACTAGTGAATACCTATCCGCCGCTTTGCGCCGCTTTGTCGAAAGGCGGGTATTCTTTCCCAAGACT
This sequence comes from Ampelocalamus luodianensis, assembly GCA_036346255.1. Classification (NCBI taxonomy): domain Eukaryota; kingdom Viridiplantae; phylum Streptophyta; class Magnoliopsida; order Poales; family Poaceae; genus Ampelocalamus; species Ampelocalamus luodianensis. Next base: position 17,738,032 of record CM070634.1, read on the forward strand.
TTGCCCCAGGATGCTATGCTCAACAGTCTCTCGAGTGTAAGCACTGGCCACTTGCTTGAGACATCACACTCTCATGCTTGCCTCTTCTATTCCACCACCTCTGTGTTGAGGTTGTCTCCACTCCGCCGCTTCCTCGCTCAACATGCATTCTTCCACTATTCTTTAGGGTTCTACTCCCATCGAGTGTCTCAGCCATTGGGCCCAGTACAAATACTTTCGCTATTTCAGTATGTCTACTTGCCTTTCTTTCACCTCATGAGCACACCAAGTCGACCACTCGCTTAGTTGGGTGTTTTTCTTGGCGCTTTGAGTACAAGGGTTATCGCTACTATCCTGTTGCTCACCGGATGAGGATCTCTTGGGATGTCACCTTCGATGAGTCCCGACCTTACTACCCTCTTTCCACCATCACAACTCAGTGTCTTGTTGAGTTGATCTCTGCTTTCACTTTTCCCACCTCATCTTTCCACTTTTTGCTTCCGCTCCACCTTCTTTGCTTCCTCTCCTTCGGCTCTACATGTTCTCTCTCCTTCTGAGTTTCTTTCCACCTCTTGTTGAGATTCTCCTTTCCCATGAACTACTCTCACCGCCCTCCGCTAACTCATTCTCTTGTCGAGCCTCCGCTTTGCTAGGCCCCGCTCGCAGCCTTCTCCTCCGAAGGTTTCTTCCATTCTTTGTTGAGATTGCCCATTCCTCTGCACTACTCTCGCCGCCCTCGGTCTACTCCTTTCTAGTTGAGCCTCCGCCCGCTCTTTCCTCCCGGATATGATCTTCGTGATCGCCACATCATTAGGCCTCCCAGCACTAACAAGTTCGCAACCATCGCTCTCTTCGAGCCTACACCCATCAGGAGGCCGCCACCTTGAATGGTCGTCACATGTTTGAGGAGATTGTCGCTTGCACCGCATTATAGCACTTGGGATCTTGTGCCCTTATCTATGCATGTCACTCCTATCACGCAAGTGGGTGTACAAGATTAAGACCCGCTTGATAGATCTCTTGAGCGCTACAAGGCCTGCCTTGTGGCACGTGGTTTTCAAGAAGAGCATGGTTGTGACTACGATGAGACCTTCGCCCTATCGCCCACATGACCACCGCTCAACTTTCCTTGTTCCGCATCCGCTCGACGCGGGTCCATCTCGCAATCGATGTCACGAACGCACCGGGCATTCTATCCCGATGGTTTGGTTTGTCGCCTTCGTCGCCGGGCTCAAGCAAGCCCCTTGTGCTTGGTTTGACAATTCTCCTCGTTGTCATCGCCATCGCTTTTTCCGCAAGTGATCACAACCCTACCTCTTTGTACACACCTTTACTTAGGTTGACACTCCTTTCTATGTGGATGATATGATCATTACTAGGATAATTATCAATACATTGAATTTGTGAAAGAGCGTCTCTCAATGAGTAGTTCTTGATATCCGATTTGAGTTCTCTTTGTTACTTTCTTGGGATTAAGATTACTTTACACTTGAGGGCTACTACCTCTCCTAGAGAAGTACATTCGTGATATTTTTACTCACGCTTGTCTCACCGATCAGCGTAGATGGTGGTACTCTATAGAGCTTAGTGTTCACCTTCACTTGCATCAATGGGAGCCTTTAAGGATCCCACTGCCATCATCACCTTGTCGGGAGCCTCGCTATCTTGGGATCACTCGACTTGACATTTTTCACCCAATTTACACTGAGTCGCTTCATTTCTCCGCTCTACTATAGTCACCTTATTTGTGTTTTCAATATCTTCATGACCATCGCTTGTCGATTTTCTTTCTCACTCCAGCTCTCATCGCTTTAAGCATACTTTGGTATGACTCAAGCTAGCGCATTCTTCCGATCGCGGCCTCTTTCTGTTTATTATGTTTTTCTTGGTTTCTCTCCGATTGTTTCAAAGACCAAGAAGCATCATCGTTGTTTTCCGCTCGAGTGCCGAGGCTAAGTTATGAGCCATGACGGCGTTGATAGTTGAGATCTATTGACTTCTGTGGTTACTTGAGGATTTTGCCTGGGCCTTCCACACCCGACTCTCTCTTTATCGACAGATTAATATGATCGCATTGCTCGAGATCTTGTGAAGCACGAGCTCATCAAACACATTGAAGTAGATGCTTGTATATGAGATTGCAGTGCAGGACCTGTTATTGCTCTTTAGTATATGCTGAGCTTCGCTAGCATATTTCTACAACAATGTACAAACTAGAGTCTAGCATAACTTCTACCTCTCCAAACTTTGTTGATCTACTATGACTTTGAGGGGAGTATAGATGTTAGATATGTCTCTTGTATAGAGTGCTCTTTGCATATTTATCTAGATCTATAACTTATATTTTAGCCTGTGGTCTCGTTGGAATAAAATCAAGGAGTCATTTCAACAAAAAGGAATCTGTCGGTGTCACATGGCAAATGTACTCTTATATATTCCTAGTCTAACCAGTAACCAGGTCCAGTCCAGAAAATACAGTAGCGTGGCAGTGTCCAATCAGTGTCTGATATGCCGCCATCTCGGCATAGTGCCCTTGAATGATTGAGATGGAATTAACTAAAACAAAATGAGCACCAGTGTTACTCATAATTCAATTCCACAAATAGAATGAATAAACCAACAAGTGATGAAATCTAAGAGATGATGAGCAAGAGTAATATGCTGGAAAATTAATGTACTGCTCCAAAGCTTTGATCAGCAGCTTACACTTCTTACACTACACTAGAAGAACAAGGACCATGAACAGTTAGCCATTTAAAGCACAGACAACATATAACTCACTCAGCCGTACAACCACATTGGTTAAATTAATTGACACCTGCAGCCTGGTTAACTGATTTCTGATTCTAATCCAACTGTCTGACAATCCAGAAACACATTCCCTTACATTGCCATGTTTTTTTCATTTCTTGAAATAAAAGAGGAGAAAAGGAAAAAAAAAAAAGGCAAAAGTTCACGACAATCTGCATAAACTGAAGTAAGTTCAGACCCTTGAAAGAGGATGATGGTATAACAGCCTGCCAAGAACATCTGATGTTTTTTCTCTGAAGCTTCCATCTCTCCTCGATCAGGTGATCTGCACGAGTCCTCGAGCTCCCAAGGGTGAGCTCCAGCTCGTCGGAGCCGCACTCCTCATGGATGCGCTCCTCCCACGCCTTCACCAGCCCCGGCATCTTGTCGCCGCCATCACCGCCGCTCCCAAACGCGAACTCGTGCCTGCTCCGTTGATCATCTCAACATCTCCGTGGATCATCGGCGCGCCGCCGACGACCGGCGAGCACGTCCCGCTCTGCCCTGGGGTGCACATTCTGAAGAGCTGGCAGCCACCTCCTTGAAGACCGCAAAGGGGTTGTTCGGAGCCACGAGGTTGTACGTCGGAGAAGAAGGACCGGCAGACGATATCTGGAAACCGGCAAGCCATGCCGGGTCAGGAGCGACCTTGCAGCCGGGGCTCGGCGGCGTGGAGTTGGGCAGAGAGTCGTAGCTGGCATTGGCGGCCCACGGCGGCAGGACATGGCCGGTACTCCCAGCCGCCGGTCTTGATGCGAGGTGTGCGCGGCGGCGAGCCCGACGGCGGCGTCACCGGTGCGCTGATGGAGCCGCCGTTGAAGTAGGTTTGGTGGTGGTGGACCGGGAACTTGGAGGAGGACGTGAGGTGGGAGCTGCCGGAGGAGAGGTTCCTCAGCCATGGGATGAGGGAGCTGCCCTCGACGCCCCCGAAGAAGCTGCTGCTCCCGCCGAGAGTGATCTGCGACGAGGAGCCGGAGCTTGGGAAGGAGGACGAGTTGTACGAGGCTCGCGGGCTTGATGGCGTACGACGAGCAGGGCTTCGGGGAAGCCGATCGGCCGATCGGATCAGCGCGCTCTGTTGCTGGAGGCTTGCATCCCTGAAATACAGATGAACAGGTTGAGAAAAACATATTTGACAGTCAAGAGTTGTGACAATTGTGTGGAAATTGACAATTACATGGAACAATATGGTAGGTTAGTAAAATTAAAATGCACAATTACCAGGGATGAGAACCAACTCAGCAGTATCTGATGTAAATGAAAGCTAATGTAACATGAATCAAATTAGAGTAGTTAAAATCTTACTGAAGTTCACTGCCTCGGAATTAAGGCTTCACAGATTATGGCAACAAATTCTACTCCTGTTTTTGTTGTGAGAAAGAATATTTAATTTTTATTTAAAGACCAACGGTCATGATGACAAATGGTTGCAGTGACATACATCAATAAAGGTAAATACTCTGCATCAGCCTTAAACGTACATAAAATAGTGCTTTTCTAAGCTGATTGCAATAAAGAGGAAACAAGATACTTGTCTAGAATGTCATTTTGTATTGCAAAGTGGTTTTCTGATACCAAAGACTTCTTTGACAGCCTTAGCTTTCTTCCATGTAATATTCGGTCATTGCCCATATCTACCTGCCTATGACCATGCCACTAACTTTTGTCTCCATAATTGGCTCTTTACCAGTCCTTTTTCTCACATGAACTACTTCTGTCCAGGCATAGGAATAAGCAGTTAAAAAAAATTACTTAAGGAGGCCTGAGACTGCAAGATTGTGAGGAACCTAGAAATAGAGCATGCAACAAACTTCAGAGTTTCTAGGACAAAACAGGGCCAATGGGGGTGGAAAGATGCTTTGACAAAAAAAAAACGAAAAGGCCATCGCCATCGCCTGGCAATTTGTCTTGACACCTTAATTTAAAATGGCACGTTTGGTGACCTAATGCTAGAGTTGAAGCGTGGAAGCCACATTTCATCTTTCATTTCTTTTCAAGAAAAAATAAGGAACATTGCAACTTTTTTCCATTCCTTAAAAAAAAAACTTTTTTTTCCATCCATCGACCGAGCTGTCAACTAGAAGAACTGGAAAATGTTCTAATCCCTAGAAAGAGTAGACAATTCAAGGAGCACAATTGGTAACAAGAAATTATTTTGACACCAGGTAGATTTCATGCATTACACATTACATTGCTGAGACCACATAGCATCTAACAAAGCTACAGAAAAAAAAGCATCACTGTTCTGTTCGTTTCGTTAAAACAAGGGGAAAATATAAAGTAGGGATTCGCTTTAGTAGACTGGGGTCACTGGACAACATCTTTCCTGCCTAAAAAGACACTAAATCTTCCTAAAGAACTAGGCATAACACTGGATGTTCACTCTTCAATTAACAAACAAATGAAAAAAAAAACTGAAATCAAGAAGAATAACAAGAAGCTCTCAAGTAGAGAACAGTAGAAACAAAAACAAGAAACATTTGGTGTACAGTAGTAGATAGCTTTAACCAGAACAGTTAACCACCTACGTAATGCTCTGCGTGTGTGCCCTTGTCATGTCCCGCATGTACAAGAGGAGAACTCCTTCCGCCAATCTCGGAAGAAACGGAAAGAGAGAAGCTTTAGCTAGGGACCTGACCTAGCTGGGCGCAAAAGAAGAAACGGAGCAGAGCACGCGCATCGCATCGCATTTCAACCCACCCCCAAAAGCCAAAAGGGTCATTGTAGATAACGAGAAGGAAGAACAGAACAAAAAGGAAAAGGAAGCTGACTTGTAAATGTAGATACAACTGTGCAAAGCAAAGCAGAGCAGAGCAAGAGAAGAAATCTATGCATTGCTGCCTAATCCGTCCCATAAAAATTCCACAAGAAAACGCTCAATCCAGCATGCAAACAATCGGACCGAATCGAATCACTCCACGATTCCCACAAAGAACAATCTCGCTCAAGGAGTCAAATCCAAAGCAAAGAAATCAAACAGAACAGAGAAGAGCAGAGCAGAGGAGGAGAATGCATGGGATCGCACCTGCGGTAGGTGGTGCTGTCGGGCCTGACGGTCCATCCGGCCTCGTGGCAGAGCGCCTTGAGCACCTCGTTGTTGTCGCAGTGCTTTGGGAGGTCGTAGTTGCTGCAGGCGCGCAGCCCCGCGTAGATCTTGGCCGCGATCGCCCGCCGCCGCCGCTCCTGCCGCCGGTTGTTCTCCCGCTCCTCCACGTCGGCACCTCTCCTCCTACCCTCCTCCGTTCGTCATCCTCCTCCCACCCACCCACCCACCACCACTCTTCTCTCTCTCTCTCTCCTCCTCCTCTCCTCTCCTCAGAGTTGAGGGCGAGAGCTCGTGAGGACGTGAGGTGGTGGAAATGGCAGCGTGGGCGACGCAGCCAGTTAAAACGCCACCCAGCCACCCAGGTAACGCTCCAAGCAGGCGCTGTGACCTTTTCGCCCCGGACCGCGCGCGTCGGCAGCCGGAGGACAGGAGGGGCAGGGATGGTATTTCGCGCAGTGGCGGGCGGTAATAATCAGCAATGGCGTTACCCAGTTAAAGCGACCTGAGAATGGAAGGTATCCAGGGCCGGTGGTACAGCAGCACAGTACAGCCCGAGTATTATTTGGCAGCGCCGTTATTCGGTAACGCTGCGCTGGCATGTGAGGTGGGGCCCGTGTCATTGGGAGATTTTGTGGTCAAAACCGGTTGACGGGAGGCTGGAGAGGGTTCGGCCTACAGTGGGCTGGGGCCCGCGTCAGAGTGGCAATGATAGCAGGGGATGAGTAGGGCTAGGGCCTGATGGTTGACCGACCGATCTCGAATGTTGGGTCGGGTTGGGTCGGTTAGGTTTTTGGGGCACGGCTGTGGAACCGTGGAGTTGCAACTGTGCGTACGTGCACGTGGAGTTACCACGGTATTACGTGGCATGCTGATAAAAGCTCGCATGTCGAATTAATCACCGATCTAAAAAAACGTTGTTTACACGATCGCGTAATTCACGGCGTGCGCAGTTCTCCACAGCCAGGGATCGCTGATATCATCTCCTCCAACCCGTCGCGGTTCGAGTCTATACTCTAGCATTTCAGATCTCACCGACGTACATGGAATTGAACCGCATGTAGATCCATGGTCGAAATTTAATGAGACTTGCTCACTTGCTGGCTTGTTGAACGCCGCCAGTTGTTTGCCAACGATAGCTTATTTGAGAAGACGTAATATCAAGAGCGCAGAGGACACTATGAGCCAACTATCGCAGGGGGCGCTGGACCGCCTTCCGGAGAGGTGTTGCTTGGCTCGTGAGGTGATGAGACAGCACTACATGCACACGTGACGCGTGCGCGAGGTGGAGTCGACCGGGTTTCGTTTCAGTTTACCCGCGATCGCGGCCAGCTGAACCGTTACGATCATTTGTGTGGAGTGTAGTCCTGTCTTTTTATTCCTTAGCCTTTTCCTTTCCTTCCCTTAATTTCTTCCTTGTAGAGCTGTGCACTTGTAATGCTGCTTCGTTTACAATCATCCACCCACTGGGTTCCTTACATATATGTTCATGGAGACCCGGTTCGAGCCCGGCCTGATTTTTTCGAACTCAGGTCTTGATTTTTGGCTTGAAGGTTCAGCCCGAAAAAATTAAAAATTAAAAATAATTAAAAATAATATTTATTCAAAAAATTAAAATAATAATATTTTATAAAAAAAACACAGGTTTCGGGCCGGAGCAAGCTCGGTGCTATCCATTCAAGGCAGAGCTTTTCTAGATCCAGCCCGGGGTTTGAAAATGTCTAGTTCCTTAGTCACATGTCACACGCTCGTCTTCATGATTAATTGCATCCTCATCCTGTTTATTTCCATTTTTTATCTTCGTTAATTCAGTGCTTAAATGCGTATGCTTTTAGGCTACTTTTTAATGCGCGTGTTTTTTGGCTACATAATTTTAATGCGTATGTTTTTTAGGCTACATTTTAATGCTTATGTTTTGTGCGAAGGTGATATGATGGATTTTAATTGTACAACCTGGGCTTGCTATGGCGAATTATTTTCCTAGGTGAATGTTTAAGATGATGAGTATGTCGATTAGCGGTTGTGCCTTCCGGACATGTCTAATATATTGGAAACATGGAATCGTTTATTCATAAAATGCTCGAATTTTTCTTAATAAGTCACTTGTTGTGACCATTGATCAATATCCAATCATATGACAATCATATGACACACCAATTTTTACACAAATCTAATGGTCACAACAAGTGACTTAAACTTAAGAAAATTTCAGATAACTTAAAACTAGCAAACCGATGATTTTAATTCTAAATTTCACTAGGAAGCAATATCGCAAAGACTAAAGATTAAAGATTCAAAATTAACAACCGGCAATCCAACATTGTACTTTGTAACATAAACATGAACATAATACAATTCGCTGGAGGGTTCACAACTGGGTTGACAGAGAACTGAAGCCGTGGAATAGACGAACGCAGCACCGTGATGGAAGACACACGCCATAAACCTTATTGTCGCCCGCATATGTAACACCAATTTTCAAATTTCAGTAAAATTAAAATTTATGAATCTTCCGTGAATTTTCTAAAATTTTAAAAGATTTTTATAAACATATTAAAGTCAAAACAAATTTATTTGTAAATTAAAAGCCAACATAAAGTTGAAATAATTTTATTAAGTCCAAAATAAGTATGGAAATTTCTGTGAATTTTTCATAATTTTGGAACTATTTTACTATTTTCTAAAGCTTAAATGAATTATCGATTAAAAGAAATGGAAAAGTAAAAGAAAATCAAACAGCTTTGGGTCGAACCCAAACGCTCGCCCAAAACTCATACAAGACGCCCAGCCTTAACCACCCGCGCCCTCTCTCTCTCTCTCTCTCTCCCATCGTCCGATTCAAACTACGGCCACCAATCACCCACACATCTCTCTCTCAATCTCTCTCCCTCTGTTAGATCTCGTGCGGCCGGATCGTAATAATCATTCGAGGTCCGAATGTCATTATGTGAGCTGGCGATCATAATCTAACGGCCGATCTTAATACCGTCGAGATCTAAACCTTCTAACGAACCTCCGATCTAAATCCTTCAGCTTGACCCGAGATCACCACGTTCTTCTACTCTTATCAAGCCTCAACCGTTGATCGAAATCCAATGGCCCGCAACCTTCGCTCACCGTCTTCGCCTCGCCAAAGCGCGCCGCATCGCCATTTTCGGGTCCAGCTTCGCGGCAACCGATCCCAACCGCTCCGATCAAGGCAGTCGCGGTGCACGACCGCGCCCACTCCGCCACGCTTCCATCTCTTCTCGCGACGGTTCAAAGTGGTATCGTGGCCATATCGACCGTAGGTCATGGCCCACGGAGAATTGATAAAACCATTAAGGACTATTTTCAAAATTTACAAATTATTTACTGCCTCCCGAGTCCTACTCTCCTTTCTCTGTTAAAAGATTTCTAAACTCTTGTCTCTTCTAAAATTGTAGATGGTCGAGAGACCACCCGCATCTCCCATGGGATCTTTCTTTGGAGAATGGGCGGATATTCTATGGAAGATGATGCAAGATCTAAGTTTCAAGAAGAGGCCCACATACCAAGGATACAAGTATATTGTGGGACAGCAGGGAGCGCGGAGAGTGGAGGTTATCCTCTACTCTAACTTGTGCGGATACGAAGTTTCCACATCTTCGACACCCCAATGCGTCGGGAGACTTTCACCGATGGCATCCAGACGCCGCAAGAGAAGCCGTCCGTCGACTTCGCTATACTTATGATGCCCACCGGGATATCGCATTCCAAGATTATCCCATGCACATCCCCACCCGGCCAGGCGGTGCCTTCACTCATCGAGAACGAGGATATGCCGAGATCACCCACGGTGGAGTTAGCTAAGGCGATGGATTACGCCTATGGCAACACCCGGACGAGCTATATCTCGCTCGGGAGGCTAGAAGTCGCAGAGGAGAAGTTGAAGGCGACCAGCCGAATTGGCTTTGTACAAGAAGGGCCAAGGCAAAGACTGCAACTCCCCGACTACACCCCATCTACCCCATAGATGTCTACTTCCACCATTTTAGATATTTACTTACCCTTTAGTTGTCGATTATGCGAATTATGAGCTACTAACCTTCCGTGGTAGCCATAATCAAATGAATAAAATAAAGAACTACTTTGAAAAAGAAATTGATTCTTTGTCTTATAATTGTGTGCTTTTTGGGCTAATATAAATTTACTTCCCCTTAGTATAACCCTTTCTTCTCTTTCCTAAGTCTTTGAAAAATTCAACAGATGGTGGCCACCCGCACAGAAGTGGCGCCCAAGGCCGTGGCAACGAAAATGCCGACCATCAAGAGCAACCTGCTCGCAGCCTCCCACCGCCGCCCGGTGACCGTGATCGCAATGATGATGGCCAATCGGACCCACCTCATCGACTTGTTGGCCCACCACTCAACAACCACGAACATCCAGCCGCAGCAGCCACCCACCGCCGCAACACGCACTCCCAAAGACACCCTCCTCGGGCAACCATGTTGGAGTTCATGCATATGCGTCCTCCGACCTTCTCCAGCAGCACAGAGCCAATGGATGCTGACGATTGGCTTCGTGCCATCGGAAAGAAGCTGGACATCGCCCAGTGCACCGACCGCGAGAGAGTCCTATTCGCCTCCCATCACTCAATGGACCGACTTTGGAGTGGTGGGACAATTCGCATTTCCACGCCAACGCCTGTGCCATCTCGTGGGACGAATTCGTCGAGCTCGTCATGCCCACATCCCTGCCGCCGATGACGTTGAAGAAAAGGAGTTCCATGCCCTTCGTCAAGGCAATCGCTCGGTGAGCGAGTATCTTCACCGCTTCAACCAGCTGGCTCGCTACGCACCAGCTGATGTAGCCCGGGACGAGGACCGACAGGAGAGGTTCATGGAGGGACTTAATGACGATATCTCCGTCCAACTGATCTCCCAGAACTTCACCGACTTTCAACATTTGGTGGACAAGGCGATCCGTCAGGAGGCCAAACATCAAGAGATGGAGAACCGCAAGCGGAGGATGGCCGCCCAGAGGTTCAATGCAGGAGGCCTTCCCAAGCCTCGATTCATTCAGCCGCAGCCACCGCAGCGTGGAAAGTTCCAGACTTCCACATCCCGAATTCCAGTGCAGAACCAGCGCCCCAACACCTCCAACTTCCACAGCGCATCAACTGGAGGGCAATTTCAGCAGAAGAGCTCCGCCTCACCGCAGGAGGACTGTTTCCGCGCAACGAAACAGGGCACTACGCCAACAGATGCCCCAAGAAGCAGCAGACAGCGATATCTTCCAAGCCAGCACGAGGAGCCACAGCCACTGGCGGCATTGCAAAGCCGTCAGGACAATTTATCAAGGGACGTGTGAACCACGTCACAGCTGAGGAAGCCCAGGAAGCACCGGATGTCGTGCTTGGTATGTTTCTTGTCAATTCAATACCAGCTTCAGTGCTATTTGATTCCGGAGCTTCGCATTCTTTTGTATCAAATAAGTTTGTGGGCAAAAATGGGTTACCTATATCCCCCTTAACCAATCCTATGATAATCCATTCCCCGGGCTCAGAAATGAGAACTAGTTCTCTATGCCCGAACCTCACTCTTGAAATATCCGGAGTATCCTTCCTGGCAGACTTGATAGTCTTGCATTCCCAAGGGTTGGATGTAATTCTTGGAATGGACTGGTTAGCCAAGAACCATGGACAAATAGACTGTGCCAATAGGTCTATCACTCTCACCAATGGAGAAGGAATTTCAGTCAAGTTCAAGCCCAAGACCTGCACCAAAGGAAGTTCCATCCTCACCAGCATGAAGGAAGTGAAACTTGAAGACATACCTGTAGTACGAGAATATGCTGATGTCTTTCCTGATGATCTACCTGGCATGCCACCAGATAGGGACGTAATGTTCTTAATTGACTTAGTCCCAGGGACAGCTCCAATATCGAAGCGACCCTATAGAATGCCAGCTAATGAGCTAGCAGAATTGAAGAAACAGATTGAGGAATTGCGAAACAAAGGGTACATCCAACCCAGTTCATCACCTTGGGGAGCACCAGTGTTGTTCGTCAAGAAAAAGGACAATAGCATGAGGATGTGTGTTGATTACAGATCACTCAATGAGGTGACGATCAAGAACAAGTATCCTTTACCCAGGATAGATGATCTGTTCGATCAGCTGAAAGGAGCAAGTGTCTTCTCGAAGATTGATTTGAGATCCGTTATCACCAATCAAGATCGCACTGAAGATATTCAAAATGACCTTCACCACCCGATATGGACTGTACGAGTTTACAGTGATGTCTTTCGGTTTGACGAACGCCCCTGCTTATTTCATGAATATGATGAACAAAGTGTTCATAGAATTCTTGGATAAGTTTGTGGTTGTTTTCATCGATGGCATTCTCATCTACTCGAAGGATGAAGAAGAACACGAGAAGCATCTCAGGATGATACTGGACAAGCTCCGAGAGCACCAGCTTTATGCTAAATTCAGTAAAAGTGAATTTTGGCTAGGTCAAGTGGCATTCCTTGGACATATTGTGTCGGCGGGAGGAATTGCGAGATCCCGCCAAGGTTGAAGCGATGTCGATTGGAAGCAACCGGTGATAACACCGAGGTGAGAAGTTTCCTTGACTAGCGGGTTATTACCGCAGTTCATAGAAAATTTCTCTAAGATTGCAAGACCAATGACTCAACTTCAAGAAGGAAAAGAAGTTTGAATGGACGGATGCCTGTGAAGAAAGTTTTCAAGACCAAGAGGAGATTAGTCTCAAAGACTGCTAGTCTTACGATATCCGTAGGATTTCAAAATTTTTCGACGCATCCCGACAAGGTCTCGATGTGTGTTAATGCAGAAGGCAAAGTAGTGGCTTATGCATCCAGTGATTGAGGCCACATGAAGGGAATTATCCAACACATGATCCGAGTTAGCGGCGATTGTGCATGCTTTGAAGATCTCGCGGTATTATCTCATTGGTAACCATTGTGAGATTTTCACGGATCACAAGAGTCTCAAGTATATCTTCACGCAGTGAAATTAAACCTTCTGCAGAGAAGATGGCTAGAGTTGATAAAGGATTATGATCTCGAATTCACTATCATCCGGCAAAGCAAATGTAGTTGGATGCCACGAAAGGTAAAGGCCTATTGCAATACTATGTTGGTGCGTATGAACAGGCAGAACTACATGAAGAATTGAAGCGTCTAAACTTGGAGATTGTCGGTCAAGGTTGTGTGAATGCTTTGAAGTACAACCAACTCTTCAAGGTCGATCGAGAAAAAACAATAGAAGATGAAGACATCAAAGAGATCAAGAAGAATATGCGAAGGGTAAGGCTCGAGATTCGCCAAGATGAACAAGGAACAAGATGGTTTGGGAACCGCATTTGTGTACCTAACCGCCAGGAGTTAAAGCAACAATTCAAGGAGGCTCATGAAACGCCTTACTCCATTCACCCCGAAGCACCAAGATGTATCAGATCTCAAGGAGAATATCGTGGGTCGCATGAAGCGAGAAATTGTCGAGTTCGTCGCGCCGCCGCGATGTGTGTCGGCGAGTTAAGCGCGAACATCGAGACCACCGATTGTTGTTGCGGCCACTACCAATTCGTAATGGAAGTGGGAAGAAATTGACATGGATTTTATCACCAGACTTCCTAGGACCCAATCAGGATATGATTCTATTTGGGTGATAATTGATCGGTTGACCAAAGTAGCTCACTTCATTCCTATCAAGACTACATACAGAAGCAGTCAGTTGGCCGAGTTATATGTGGCTAGGATTGTTTGTCTGCACGGTGTACCCAAGAAGATCGTGTCCGTCAGAGGCTCCCAATTTACATCAAGATTCTGGCAGAGTCTGCATGAAGCATTAGGGACTAGACTCAATTTCAAAGCACAGCCTATCATCCTCAGACAGATGGTCAGACGGAACGCACCAACCAAGTTCTTGAAGATATGCTCCGAGCCTGTGCCCTGGAATTTGGACAAAGTTGGGACAAGAATTTGCCGTATGCAGAATTCTCGTATAACAATAGCTATCAAGCTAGTTTGCAGAGGGCTCCATTTGAAGCATTATATGGCAGAAAATGCAGAACTCCACTTCGTGGGATGAAGTAGGAGAACATCAGCTCTTTGGGCCTGAGTTAATCAAAGATGCTGAAAGTAAGGTAAAAGCCATAAGAGAACATCCAAAGTGGCACAAACACGACAAAAGAGTTATGCAGATAACCGCTTGAGGGATTTAAACTTTGAGGTAGGAGACATGGTCTATCTCGAGTCACTCCACTCGGAGGAGTAAGAAGATTCCTGACAAAGGAAAACTCGCACCTGCATTTGTGGGGCCATACAAAATTCTAGCCAAAAGAGGTGAAGTAGCATATCGCCTGAGCTACTGTGAAGCCTTGTCACGGCACGATGTCTTCCATGTACCCGCTGAGGAAATGCTGCAAGCATCGAAGACCATACTTTCTGAAAGCTTCGATCTTCGAGAAGATCTCACCACGTGGAGCGACCAATCAAGATTCGGATGTCGCAGAGCGAGTCACCGTATGTAATCATCGATCATACAAGGTGCGGTGGAGTCATCACCCGGAAAGTGAAGCCACATGGGAAAAAGAAGAAGACCTCAAGACCAACTATCCCGACCTCTTTGCTGATCAATCCTGAATCTCGGGTCGAGATTCCATTAAGGGGGGTAGGTTTGTAACAGCCCAAATTTCAAATTTCAGTAAAAATTAAAAGTTTATTTATTTTTGTAGAATTTTCTGAAATTTTAAAAGCTTTTTATAAGTATTTTAAAGCTAAAATAAATTTATTTGCAAAATCAAAAGCCAACAAATAGTTGGAAATAATTTTATTAAGTCCAGAATGAGTATGGAAATTTATGTAAATTTTTCCATAATTTTTGGAAGAGTTTTGCTATTTTCTAAACCTTATATGAATTATCAGAATTAAAACAATTGAGAAATCAAAAAGAAAATCAAAACTGGTTTGGTAGAAACCTAAGGCTCGGCCCAAACCTCTTCAGCGCGCCCATTCCACCCAACCTCCCGCGCCCACCTCTCATCCCTCCCATCGTCCGATTTAAATCTGACGACACCGATCACGCCTCTCCTCTCTCTCTTCTCTCGACCGTTGGATCAAAATCCAACGGCCCGCGTCCTTTCTTCCTCCTCTCCTTCTTCTTCGCGCAACCAAGTCGTCGCCGCCATTTCCGCTACACGGGAGCTCGTTTTTCGCCACGTTCTCCTTCCCCTCTTCACGCGAGGACGTGCGCAACGACTCCGCCGCCTCCAACCGCCCTCGTTCCCCACCTTCTTCCCCCTTCTCCGCGCCTGGTTCGCCACGATCGCCCGCAACTACCGCCGCACGCCCCCACGCCGCCCCGCACACGATCTCCCCTCCCGGTCACCCCCGGCCCCTATAAAAGGGAGCACCGGGAGCCCCTATTCACGCCGAACTCAAAACCACCACTCACACTCCCTCTCTCGCCGTGAGCTCGCCGGATTTCGCAAAACATCGTCGTAAAGCTTTTCACCGCCTCTAGCGCCGTCGTCACCGCCGCCGCGTCCTCGCCGTCACCACCATCATCTTCGCGCGACCTTGCGCACTGTGGCTCACTCACCTCCGCGGGACTTGGCGAACGCTTCGCCGCCACGACCGAACACCTCGCCGCTTCTCTCACCGCCGGCCGCCCGAGCCTCCTCGATGTGTGGGTGGCGCATCATGTTCACCATCTCCTCTCTCTGTTGGTAACCTCGCGGACACCGCTGCACCACAACGCCGGTGACCCTCGGTCCCACGCCGGTGCGCTCGTGCCTACGTGGCTCGCCACGTGACGCCATGTCAATGCGCGTCGGACCCACACCGAAGTCATCACACGCGTGACGCCACGTGGCGCCACACCAAGACACCCGAGCCAAAAGCTATAAACCAGTTCACCATAGATCGTGTCTATGACACACGGGCCCACATGTCGAAATAATTTTAATTCTCTTAAATTCAATTTTCATTCTTTGGCGCCGAGATTGCGCAATAAATAGGTTTTCGAGAGAAAGATAATTGGAAATTCAATTAAATTTGAATTAGGTTTAAAACTTCTAAAATTCATAACTTTTGCATATGAACTCCAAATTGAGTGATTCAAATTACAAAATTTATATAAAATTATAATCTAGCTAAATAAACCAAAATATTTCAATTTAAAGTTATTTTGAACTATGTTTTTGAATTTATTTGAATTTGAATATTGAATTTATCGATTTTCAGATATAGAATTCGACGACTCGGAGAGTTCGATCAAATCAAGATTTAGAATTCCAAGACATCAACCAAGGCAAGTTACACCATTGACCATATTGCCCTGAAGATTTTAAGTTATTTTAGCTTTTAAATTCTTTATCGCATGCATATGTTGTTATAAATATTTTAATATCCTGTTTTACATATAGTTAATTCCATGTGTCATTGTATGGCCAATTTGAATGTTGTATCTGACTACCTTGATACCATAGGCAAGATATCAGCAAATTAAACATATGCTTAGCCAAGCTTAGTTCACACTTACAGAATTTGGGAGGGTTTGCACCAAATTTCTACAAATTTGTTTCAAACTTGATGTTGTGGTATTGTCTTACCACATGGGTTTATAAATGGAGTTTCATTCAAAATAAAATCAAAAATGGGTTTGGACTTGGGCGAAATGGTCGGAATGGTCGGTGCAGGTTTATGCACGGGATTGATCTGGTTAAGATTAAGGCCCATGGTTTGATGGAATGACGCCCAAGTCAATTGAGGACCGGTCTTTGAGCCGCTAATGCTATGCCTTAACCGCACTACCACATGTCCCTGTATGGGCAGGATTTGGCTAATTAATTTGTGATGTTCTAGCATATTTATGTCATATGATTATGTGGGTGTCGGTTAGACGCTTTATTCCACTTAGCGCAAGAGGGGCTTAGGAGGACTGTTAGTCCAAAGGCTAATCCTCAGCGGGCATGAGTATATTAGGACGTAACATTGTAAAGGCCTCATGGTAATTGCTCACCACACGCCTACTAAGCGTGAATTGGCGACATAACGAGCATGTCACCTCGTGTGGGTAAGTTGTACCAACTCTGCAGTAGAAACTATTCGAATAGCGCGTCGCTGTTATGGACATGCTAGCGAGGGCCACTTAAAGTTAGAATTGTTTTGGTTTTAAAACAATTTATTAAATGCTGAGGATGGTTAGTCCTTATGAAAAATTGGGCGGGAGGCCAAGTGTTAGGAGGGGATCCTTCACTAAATCATTGGAGGTTATCCACATTGTAATATTATCATTTTAAAATATGATTTTAATCTTAATATAAAACTACCTTAGAAATTACTATGATTATTTACACTGAAAACGCTGTTTATGCAAAACAACCCCTGCCATACTCACTTGTTACCTTATGCATGCATTTAAATTCAATATTGGGTGTGACTTGCGAGCACGGAAGTTGTGCTCATCCTTGCTGAATAAATCTTATTCAGGAGAAGACTGCTATCTTGACGGTGAGGACCTAGACGAGTAGGCCTTTTGACCTAGACGATTGCCTGTGGCGCATCGTGTGGCTCCCACTATTATTATATTTCCGCTGTGTTTATCATTTGACTTTTGATATTGTTATTCAGACTCATTGTATTAAACAATTATTTAATTAATGTCATTTACGCTTTCATGATATGAATGTGATATCCTTTTTGTGAGACGGTGTACGCTGGAAATCCTGGACCGGTGTTTGAACACAGAGAATCGGGATCCTTCGCTCCTCGTTCGACACGAGCGCAGCCATTGCTTCTTCTCGCAATAATGAACCGTAGCAGTGTACCGCTGTCGCGACACCGCCACCACCACCAGCTTTCCCTCAGTCAAGGCTGGCAGAATTCATGAGGACTCATCCACCTACATTCTCTAGCTCCTCCGAGCCATTGGATGCAGATGACTGGCTGCGCTCAACTGAAAAGAAGCTTGCCATTACCTAGTGTGATGACCGTGAGAAAGTCCTTTATGCTGCACACCAACTTGATGGTACCGCCGCAGAATGGTAGGAGAATTACTGTGTCGCCCATGAGAACCACTAGAACATTGGTTGGGCTGAGTTTTCTGAAGCTTTCCGCCACTCCCACATCCCTGATGGAAAGGTGGAAATGAAGAAGAATGAATTTCGCGAGCTGAAGCAAGGAAACATGTCCATGAGTGAATACCTCAATAAGTTCACTCAACTCTCGCGATATGCTCAAGAGGACGTCGCAACCGATGATGCACGTCAGAAGCGCTTTAAGCGAAGACTCAACCCTAGCTTGAAGGTTCAAGTTATCGGCAACGACTATGCAGATTTCCAGCATCTGGTGAACAAGGCCATGCTCATAGAAGAGTCTCGCCGCGAGTTGGCAATGTCTCATAAGAGGAAGATGATGCAGCATGGTGCTCAGCAAGGCCATTCGCAGAGAGCCAGGACGAATGTGCAACACCCTGCCCGTTTTGCTCCTCCTGTCACATTCAAGACCCCGGCAATAGCACCCCGCCCGATTACACCAGGATTTCGCAGACCCAACAACAACATCAACAACCAGCCTCCAGGAAACATCAATCGCCGCAGGATCACTGTTTCAATCGCCGCATTGGGGCACTACGCGTTAATCGCTGCGAAGCAAGGCCCTTCGCTTGTCAGATTCAACTTGGGAGCTACTCCAACCAGAACCCCCATGCCCAGAAGTGACCGTTCTTGTGTTTCGAGAATCACCATGCTTTCAAACTCTTCCGACGAGGATTAATTCAACCTTTGGATGGGATGAGACGGGGGTCGTAGTTGGAATGCAGGGGCGATATGACGCTAGGTTGGGTTCTAAGGTGCACACCTTGTTGATGCCAATCTCGTCCGACGATGATTGGGACATGTACAAAGATGTTATGCTCGCATCTCAGGTCCGGTCGTTGGAGGTTGTGGTGGAAAGGACAATCACGGTTGAGGATTTGCGAAACAATTTAGATGTGTTCAATGGCAACATGGAGGAACCAGAATCCGCTCTCGATCTTTCGCAAGGTCCCCCAATAGAGGAGCAATGTTCCCAAGAGTTTGTTGGCGTCGGTCTTAACAACGATGCCCCTATTGGCGGATTTGTCATATGTGCCTATTTTTTTTCCCGCACTATGTTAGTGACCCCGTGACTGATTTCAATAGTATTATAATGAACAACAAGCTTGAGGAGGAAGTATTCCAAGATGGAACAACCAGTGACCTTGAGCCACAAAAATGAACTGCACAGCGGCGATTGGAGATGTCATTCAACCTGCCCCGGCTCGGAGTGGCTCCTCGCATGCTATGACATTGTGGGCAATGACATCGGCTTCGGCTGCACATGTAACATCCCAATTTTAGGCTTGTGTTTCAAATGTAAGAAAATGAGTAGAAATTAAAACTTTTTCTTACATCCTGTATTTCCTATTGTACCAAGCAAGTATTGTACAAGAAGTTATGGAAATGCGAAGTCACAAGTCTTTTGATCCAAATCTTGAACTTTCAAAAACAATCTTGCCTAATCTTATGATCATCTCCTGGAAATATTTTTCCTAAGTTCTTGGGATGGTTTGTGACCCCTCTGAAAAATTTCACAATTTTTAGAAATTGTTTGAATATTTTGGAGGTCAGTCAAACCTGTTCAAAATCTGGTCAAACTGTGGACCAGCACCTTGTTGAATTTTTGGAGGAAAATGTATAGCACAAAAACCTCTGCAAAAATTATACAAGGTCAATAACTCAGCTAGCAAGCTCCTGTAAAAGTTTCATAATTTTTGGAGTGAGTTTGCTACTTCAATTTAAATCCCCAAACTTCAGATCTGCTTGAAACCCAAGGTTAGGGCTGAGCCAGACTCGGGCTCGAGTCAGACCCGAGTCCGACCCAGCCAATTGACTCGCTCGAGTCGAGTCACTAGGCCGCACCGAGCTTGGCCCTGGTCCCCGTGTGTGAGCTGTTGGATTTGAAATCCAACGCCACGCACCACCCCGACCTCCTCTTCTCATTCTTCTTCTTCCTCTTTCCGCCATGCGCGGCGTGCGCGCAGTGAGTGGCGGCGGTGTCGCCACCGTGGGGCCCTACAACGGCTCGGAGCCCCCTCATTTGTCAACCGTGTCGGCTTTGCCACGACCTTACACGCCTCCTCGCCTCGTTTTCTCGCGCGAGCAACCTCTCTTTGTCCCATCGCCATTAAGCCTCGTCCTCGAGCTCGATCCACTCTGAGCTACTTGAGCACCTCAGAGGCTTTCCTCTAGTCCCCTTCTACCTCCGTCGCCTCCCAAACCTTTCTATAAGGTTGAGCGCCAAATCTCACCTTGAGCTCAATTCGCCATTTCGGCGCGTGAGCTCCATCGGTGAACTTGGGTCCTCCAGTGGTCCTCTTGCCCTAATCTTGTTTCCCTGAAGGCCCCTGGTCATCACAAAGTCGTCCCTAACTCCGGTTTGGGTTGTTTTCACAGGAGCAACTCGGACTGGAGACTTCGCGGGTTGCGGCCGTAAGGGCACTCCTTCGTCCCCATCTCCGGTGAGGTTCCTCCACTCGATTCCTTGGTTCTGAAGCCACCTAAGGTCATCGCGAAGTGTTCCTCATCACCCTTTTTCTCTATAATTGCTCAGGAGCCACTATCGTCGTTATCTTCCTCATCTCCGGTGAACTGCTCCGCCGCCGGCACTCCTCCGACCTCCTCTGGACCACCCCTGTGCCCTGGTGAGTTCATTTTAGTCCCTTAGAGCTTAAGGTCTAGCTAGGATAGCTCGTAGCGCTCCCTTTTCGTGTTTTCGGTTTTTGCCGAAAACCAGTCCTCCGCCTCGCTCCGGCTCGCCGGCGTTCAAGGCCATCGCCGCCGTCGAAAGCACCTCCGTTGGGTTCGCAATACTATTAGCTTCATTTTGGTGGCTTTGGTTCCCGCCGCGTGGCCACGTCGTCGGCGACGACGTCGCGCGAGCTCACCGTCGAGCTCTGTACCTTGTCGTGTTTTTGTCAAGCCATTGGACCTCTTCGGGTTCATCGTGACCGTCTAAGACCACCCTCGGTTAGATCTGTACCGCATATGGGTTTCCGCGGAAATTTCTAAGTCCCAGGACCTCCTTAGTTCTATCTCAGCCTTTAAAGACCTCCTGGGATTAGCTCTAGCCGTTAGATCGGCTCGTGTAAAATCTTACGCGCTAGGACCTCCCGGTTAGATCCTAGCCGTTTAAGACCTCTTGGAACTCCATCCGAGTCACTAGGACCACTCTGCAAAAAGACCTCCTCGAGGTCATTTTGTAAAACCACCTTCGGACCTCCACCGAGGTCCTCTTTGCAAAGACCTCCTTGGTCATTATGCAAAGACCACCTCAGACCGCCTCGGGTCGTCTTTGTAAAAGCCACCCGTGGCCTTTTCAAAGAAAACCCCGCTCAGACCTCTTAGGCTCGATCCTAGCCGCTCACGACCTCCCGGTTTAGATCGAGCGTTAGATCTCATTTTGTAAAATCTTTAGCGCTCGGACCTCCTCCGCGTTGTTCGGACCGCTCAAGACCTCCCTAGGTCTAATCCGAACCGTCGGATCTCCTCCGCTAAATCGCTATCGCTAGGACCTCCCGAGAAGATCTTGGTCATCCAAGACCTCCTCGTGTCAATCCGGCCGATCAAGACCTCCTCCGGAAGATCTTGACCGCCTAGGACCTCCTCCTTTGGATCGATGGCGTTAGACCTCCTTACGTGGATTTAGCCGTAGGACCTCTTACGTGGATCTAGACCGTTGGGACCTCCTCTCGTGAGATTTTGACCGTCCGACCTCCTTCCTTGGATTTAAAGCCTTAAGACCTTCCCTAGTGCCGGACCGCGCGGATCTCGTCCGACGGTCCACGACCTCTGCATGGCGCCAGACCTCCTTGCGCGTGCGCGGCACGCGGCTGGTCGTGATCGTTGGATCAGATCTCAACGATCGCAGACCTCCCGAGCGGAAGAGGTCTTGTGCGCGGCTGTGCGTCGAGGCTCGAGCCGTCGGACCTTGATCTAACGCCCACGACCTCTCCTTGTCTTCCGATTCGTTTGGACCTCCCGAGAGCTCAAAGTTTCCTAAGTCTTTTGTTGTTTCAAATTTCAAAAGTGCATAACTTTGTCATTTTAACTCCTTTTGAATGATTCCATTCTTTGTAGCTTTGTTATAGTATGAACTTTAATCGAGAATGAAATTAGGCCCTGTTTTGTAGCAGAAAATGATTTAAACAACATGAGCTTGTTTAATGAAAAATGAGGTCTAGAAATTCATGAAAAATTTGTAAACCACATAACTTCCTCTCTGTAGTTGCAAAGTGGGCAAACTCAACCTGTAAATTTGGCCTATAGACATGCTTTAAATTGATCTAGGCTTTGTCTTTATTCATGTTCCTGAGAAATGATATATGCTAGTTGTAGAACTTAGAAAAATCATAACTAAATCATCTTAACTCCAAATGACCTAAAATTTTATATGGGTTACCACTATACCAGTAGGTAGCTACCATAAAAATTTCAGCTCCAAAATCTTTCTAGAAAATATTTTGCTACAGTGCTAATTATGGTAGAAAATGAGTTTTTAAGTAATATCTTTTGCACCACAAATTCAAATTAGGTTTTCCAGTTTCTATGCCTTGGTATATTTGTATTCTACCTTGTGTATAAATTTCGTTGTATTTGGTTAATTTTTGCTTGCTCTTTTGTTTAAGTGTTGCTAGTCTTATTGGTTGTTCTTGGTTCTTCTTGCCTTTTCGCTTAGGATTCGACATTTGCGGTAACCCGAGAACGATCCTCCATAACATATTGAGCAACGACAAGAAGGCAAGCGGTTTGATCATGTTAATCCCAGTATTTTAAGTATTTATGTTGATTACAAATTCTATGTATGCATTGCTACTTTGTTTTAATAGTTGGCCTAGTAGATGCATTTCCTTAGCAAATGATTATCCTCTACTACCATGAGCCTAGGTTACTTGCTGTGATTTAGAGTTCGTGGATGGGCTCTTGTCACTTAGTAGTTGCGAATTAATTGCTTAGCCATGCTTAGCTTCGGTAGAAATGGCGGTTATCGACTTGTCGATAACCTTGATCACATCAAACTTATTATGATTATGATTTCCACCTTGTGCTATGTCTACTTATGAAAACTAAAGCGAAAACAAAATGATTTAGACTTGGGCACAATGGTATGATGGTGTGATTTTTGGGTGTGGATGGAATGGTGCGGGTCAACAAGGACCGAACATCTTGTTACACTAAACCAAGCATTTTAGCGTGCTAACCACATTAGAGGTATGGGACCTCTCTTGACTTAGTACTTTGGCGTGTATTGGCTCGGGTCGCAGGAGTCGCGGGAGGATGGAGGTGGGAGCATTGTAGTGTCCGAAAGGTTTCCCCGTAACGGGTGGTTGTCTTTCGCTTGCAATGTAAGCGTATGGTGTTTCTACCCATACGGCGCTCGTAGTTAATACACAAGATTGGAAGCGTCTCGTAGGACTTAGCGTGCCGGCATACCTTGATAGTGTGCTTGTGGCTTGAAGGCGATGCGAAGTGTGGGTACATTGGTACACCCTGCGAGGTTAAAACTATTCGAATAGCCTCGTCCTAGGTTATGGACACGCTTGCAAGGTCTTTCAAGAGTTAGACTACAACCTTTTAAATTAAAACTTGATGGGTGATACGAATCGGGGATTAGTGCTATGTTAATGGTGACTATTGGGATAGTCACTTCAGTGGTTACTTGTATGTATCTTTACTTATGTTACTTTGATAACAAAGCATTTGCAAACTTGCTTTTGAAATATATTACATTATTGCAAATAAAGTTGGCTTCATGCAAAATGAGACATACAACCTCCACCTAAATAAACTTGCATGTAGTTTATGAATAGGTGCGCTATTCCACACGTCGGTCTTGCGGGTACAAAGACAATCTTTGTACTCGGTTGCTCGCAAGCTTGTTTTGTTGCGAGAGGAAGAAGGTGAGCACGAGGGCCTCACTTTTGTGAGTGTGTCGTGGTAGCTTAGGCGACTAGCTTAGCGCCCGGTCGGTTGCCTTGTGGGTTGTGTGGCTAACCGGTCGACTTTTGTTCTAGCCATCTTATGGCGCTACGCTTCATTGTCATTCTCGTATATTGTTCTATTTGGCGGTCGGCTCTCTTTTGTAATAACTTTACTTTATGTATGTCGTTGTTGAACTTAGTGATGTATGTGTATGGAATTGATGTGTGATTTTGTGATGATGTACATATCTGCAGTGCAGGAAGCATATGTCCATCGAGGCTTAGAATGTTTAATTAGTAACGCTAGAACCGGTTGGAGGTTAAGTGTTACTAGTTAAATATTCGGTCCTCACAAAGTTGGTATCGAGCCATCGACCGTAGAAACCCTAGCTTGGTCGTCCTTAGGATATTTTGAAAACCTTATTTTCAAAGGGTCAAATGATTTGTGAAAGCTTAAGTAAGTTCTCGGATTTTATTCCTTACCTATCTTAGCTTTCTTCTCTCGTCTTGCTCTAATTTGAGTTTTAAAAGTATTTTCCCTTTCCTTCTCTCAAAAGATAGTCGTTATCGATTAATTGGGTTTTGGGACCAATGAGCTTGGCAAATTGAAATGTTAGCCGCCTCTACAAGGTTTTGAAGCTCCGAGTTGGAGATTTCAATTAGGAGGCTTGGATGCGAAATCGGACAGCGATCATTCAGTTTCCGGACAGCAAGCTCAAAGGTTCTAAATAGGGTAGAAAATGAGAGGATAATCAACTAAGACTTGTGGGAATAAAAGGGTAAGATGTGATACTAGTTGGCTAAGTACCTAACACTATATTAGTAGTGTTTCGCCCGCTCTGTAGATGTGCTAAGGTTTGAGTTAGGTGCTGAAATTTAGCTTCCTAAAACCGATTGCTCGTTCTTTCCATGCGAGTTAGTAAATGCAGGAAGTTGCTCTTGTGATTGAAACTTTGTGCTGATTTTGTGGTTGTTTTTGGGCCTTTTGAGTTCATCTCCTAATGAGTTATTGTTTCTTTGCCTTGAGCTTTTGGGTTTAATCCTTGTCCATCTTAGGATCTATCCCCACTCCAACTTTCTGCCGAACTCCCTAGTCCTTGGCTTTTCTTTCGCCTTTGACTTCTAGTTTCGGGTTGCTTTGCTAACCCATCTCTTAAATGCGAGGATGTCGGAGACAGGACCAGAGTGACGGAGTTTGGTCACGTTGCCAGAGGACCGCGGTTACCTCCCTTTTGTTTAGGTGTGGTGAGAGCCAGCCACGCCGAAGGTTACAACTGGGAAGGTCAAGGTGCGCGTATTGTGGTGAGGAAGGACACTACAACAACGAGTGTACTCTGACTTGCCCAAAGCGTGACGAAGACCACTTGCTCGAAAGCGTCGATCGCCGAATCACTTGTTTCTCTGCGAGAAACAATCACTATCCCAAAGAGTGTAGTTTGAACAAGGTAATCTCAAGTCGTTAAAACTTCAACATCGCTTGCTTCTTGATCGTCAGTAAGCACAAAGAACCGCCAATGCCTCCAAACCAACGAAGTTCTGGATGATTTGTCTACGGGTGCGGGACAAATTACCGCTTATACCTTCCCGACTTTCGATTGTGGTGAAGATCCCGTTGTTGCCGGGCTAGAAAGAGGAAGCTAAAGGATCGCGTCATAGCGTCGTGAATAGTGATGTCACTTGTTTCTTTTGCAACAACAAGGGTCACTATGCGCTAAATTGTCCTAAAGAGAGTGCAGCCACCCCTTGTCCTCAGAAGGTGTGTCTCGATCTTGGGCACTGCGAGTCGTGACGGCCTCCGTAACCCAGCGAAGTCACTTGTTTCCATTGCAAACTCGGGGTCATTATGCTTTTAATTGTCCTAAGGAGCTTGCAGCAACCTCTCGATTCTTTCGCGGCACGTGATTCGATCGCATGCCGTGGCATCGTGTGGAGGGTCGTCGTGCTCAAGTCAATCCTATCTCTGTTGGGAAAGCTCGAGAGGTACTCCGTCGTGTAAGGTACACTTCTTAGCCCTTACCTAATACTATTGTATTCAATTCCGACATTTCATTCCCTTTTATCCCCATCTTTTGTTGCTTTTTGTGGAATTTGTTTCACTCTTTTATCAGTGCTCAGTATCTCCTAGTTTGTGTAAGGTCTTTCTAATCTATCTCAAACCCCAATATACCTTCAGGGATGTCGTCATTTGTTTGACTAAGCGGTACTCTTCCTTCCCTTTTTATCCTAGAGCATCGCATACCAGGTTTTGCCTCAAATCCCAGCGACCCCAAAGGGCCGCCGCTCCTCTAACCAACTAGCTCGGAGGATGACTCGTATAGCTAGTGATCAAGCCGAGTCTCGTTCGTTAGTGGAGTAACCGGACAAATTGCTCCACCTGGCGAGAATGGCCTTGGTCCTCTAAGAAGCTAGTTGCGGAGGATGACTCTGCATAGCTAGTTAACAGTGAGATCCGTTGTTGGCGGAATTGACGGACAAATCGCTCCACCAGCTAACAACGACCTTGCTCCATCAACCTTAGGATCTAGAAAGACCTCTCAGTCTGTCAATCCTTGTTTTATCTGGAATTGGTAAGTTTCTCTGTGTCAACTAAAGTGGCACATTTTCTACCACGTCAAACCCAAGATTCGCACGTCCGATTGCTTGTTTGAGCGTTATGTCTCAAGGAACAGAATTAGATCCAAGTACAACAAAAAAATATTATAAATGGATAAAGAAATCTTAAAGGAAGATTCGTATCGTTGAAGAGGTGAGCGAAGAACCGGAATAAGACCATCAAGTTCCTCAAAGTTCGGTGGTCAAACTATTCCGAGGATGAAGCTACATGGGAACGAGAAGATCGCCTCCGTGCAGACTACCCTCTTTCTTTTCCGAGTGAACCAAATCTCGGGACGAGATTTTTGTAAGGGGGGGAGGTTTGTAACATCCCAATTTTAGGCTTGTGTTTCAAATGTAAGAAAATGAGTAGAAATTAAAACTTTTTCTTACATCCTGTATTTCCTATTGTACCAAGCAAGTATTGTACAAGAAGTTATGGAAATGCGAAGTCACAAGTCTTTTGATCCAAATCTTGAACTTTCAAAAACAATCTTGCCTAATCTTATGATCATCTCCTGGAAATATTTTTCCTAAGTTCTTGGGATGGTTTGTGACCCCTCTGAAAAATTTCACAATTTTTAGAAATTGTTTGAATATTTTGGAGGTCAGTCAAACCTGTTCAAAATCTGGTCAAGCGTGGACCAGCACCTTGTTGAATTTTGGAGGAAAATGTATAGCACAAAACCTCTGCAAAAATTATACAAGGTCAATAACTCAACTAGCAAGCTCCTGTAAAAGTTTCATAATTTTTGGAGTGAGTTTGCTACTTCAATTTAAATCCCCAAACTTCAGATCTGCTTGAAACCCAAGGTTAGGGCTGAGCCAGACTCGGGCTCGAGTCAGACCCGAGTCCGACCCAGCCAATTGACTCGCTCGAGTCGAGTCACTAGGCCGCACCGAGCTTGGCCCTGGTCCGTGTGTGGTGTTGGATTTGAAATCCAACGCTCACGCACCACCCGACCTCCTCTTACTGTTCTTCTTCTTCCTCTTTCGCCATGCGCGGCGTGCGCGTCTTGCGCAGTGGCGGAGGCGGTGTCGATCACCGTGGGGCCCTACAGCGGCTCGGAGCCCCCTCGTTGTCAACCGTGTCGACTTTGCCTCGACCTTACCGCCTCCTCGCCTCGTTTTCTCGCGCAGCAACCTCTCTTTTGTCCCATCGCCATTAAGCCTCGTCCTCGAGCTCGATCCACTCTGAGCTACTTGAGCACCTCCGAGGCTTTCCTCTAGTCCCCTTCTACCTCCGGTCGCCTCCCAAACCTTTCTCTATAAGGTTGGCGCCAAATCTCACCTTGAGCTCATTTCCGCCATTTCGGCGCGTGAGCTCCATCGGTGAACTTGGGTCCTCGGTGGTCCTCTTGCCCTAATCTTGTTTCCCTGAAGGCCTGGTCATCACAAAGTCGTCCCTAACTCCGGTTTGGGTTGTTTTCACAGAGCAACTCGGTTTGGAGACTTGTGAGTTGCGGCCGTAAGGGCACTCCTTCGTCCCCATCTCCGGTGAGGTTCCTCCACTCGATTCCTTGGTTACGAAGCCACCTAAGGTCATCGCGAAGTGTTCCTCATCACCCTTTTTCTCTATAATTGCTCGGAGCCACTATCGTCGTTATCTTCCTCATCTCCGTGAATCGCTCGCCGCCGGCACTCCTCAGACCTCCTCTGGACCACCCACATGCCTGGTGAGTTCATTTTAGTCCCTTAGAGCTTAAGGTCTAGCTAGGATAGCTCGTAGGCGCTCCTTTTCGTGTTTCGGTTTTGCCGAAACCGATCCTCCGCCTCGCTCGGCTCGCGGCGTTCAAAACCATCGCCGCGAAAGCACCTCCGTTGGGTTCGCAATACTATTAGCTTCATTTTGGTGGCTTTGGTTCCCGCCGCGTGGCCTGGTCGTCGGCGACGTCTTGCGAGCTCACCGTCGAGCTCTGTACCTTGTCGTGTTTTTGTCAAGCCATTGGACCTCTTCGGGTTCATCGTGACCGTCTAAGACCACCCTCGGTTAGATCTGTACCGCATATGGGTTTCGCGAAATTTCTAAGTCCCAGGACCTCCTTAGTTCTATCTCGACCTTTAAAGACCTCACGGGATTAGCTCTTAGCCGTTAGATCTCGCTCTGTGTAAAATCTTACGCGCTAGGACCTCCCCTGGTTAGATCCTAGCCGTTTAAGACCTCTTGGAACTCCATCTGAGTCACTAGGACCACTCCTGCGCAAAAAGACCTCCTCGAGGTCATTTTTGTAAAACCACCTTAGGGACCTCCAGGGTCCTCTTTGCAAAAGACCTCCCCTTGGTCATTATGCAAAGACCACCTCAGATCGCCCTAAAGTCGTCTTTGTAAAAGCCACCCGTGGCCTTTTCAAAGAAAACCCCGTCAGGACCTCTTAGGCTCGATCTCAGCCGTTCACGACCTCCCGGTTTAGATCGGCGTTAGATCTCATTTTGTAAAATCTTTAGCGCTCGGACCTCCCTCGCGTTGTTACGGACCGTTCAAGACCTCCCTAGGTCTAATCAACCGCCCGGATCTCCTCCGTTAAATCGCTATCGCTTAGGACCTCCCGAGAAGATCTTGGTCATCAAGACCTCCTCGTGTCAATCGGCCGATCAAGACCTCCCTGCGGAAGATCTTGACCGTCTAGGACCTCCTCCTTTGGATCGATGGCGTTAGACCTCCTTGCGTGGATTTAGCCGTAGGACCTCATTCGTGGATCTAGACCGTTGGGACCTCCTGCGTGAGATTTTGACCGTCGACCTCCTTCCTTGGATTTAAAGCCTTAAGACCTCCCCTAGTGCTCGGGACGCGGATCTCGTCGGCGGTCCACGACCTCTGTTGCAGCGCGTAGACCTCCTTGCGTCTGCGTTGTGCGCGCGGCTGGTCGTGATCGTTGGATCGATCTCAACGATCCGGACCTCCCAGAGCGGAAGAGGTCTTGTGCGCGCTGCGCGTCGAGGCTCGTGGTCGTCGGACCTTGATCTAACGGCCCGACCTCTCCTTGTCTTCGATTCGTTTGGACCTCCGAGAGCTCAAAGTTTCCTAAGTCTTTTTTTGTTTCAAATTTCAAAAGTGCATAACTTTGTCATTTTAACTCCTTTTCGAATGATTCCGATTCTGTAGCTTTGTTATAGTATGAACTTTAACTGAGAATGAAATTAGGCCCTGTTTTGTAGTGAAAATGATTTAAACAACATGAGCTTGTTTAATGAAAAATGAGGTCTAGAAATTCATGAAAATTTGTAAACCATAACTTCCTCTCTGTAGTTGCAAAGTGGGCAAACTCAACACAGTAAATTTGGCCTATAGACATGCTTTAAATTGATCTAGGCTTTGTCTTTATTCATGTTCTGAGAAATGATATATGCTAGTTGTAGAACTTAGAAAAATCATAACTAAATCATCTTAACTCCAAATGACCTAAAATTTTATATGGGTTACCACTATACCAGTAGGTAGCTACCATAAAATTTTAGCTCCAAAATCTTTCTAGAAAATATTTTTGCTACTGATTGCTAATTATGGTAGAAAATGAGTTTTAAGTAATATCTTTTGCACCACAAATTCAAATTAGGTTTTCCAGTTTCTATGCCTTGGTATATTTGTATTCTACCTTGTGTATAAATTTCGTTGTATTTGGTTAATTTTTGCTTGCTCTTTTGTTTAAGTGTTGCTAGTCTTATTGGTTGTTCTTGGTTCTTCTTGCCTTTTAAGCTTAGGATTAGACATTTGCGGTAACCAGAGAACGATCCTCGCAACATATTGAGCAACGACAAGAAGGCAAGCAGTTTGATCATGTTAATCCCAGTATTTTAAGTATTTATGTTGATTACAAATTCTATGTATGCATTGCTACTTTGTTTTAATAGTTGGCCTAGTAGATGCATTTCCTTAGCAAATGATTATCCTCTACTACCATGAGCCTAGGTTACTTGCTGTGATTTAGAGTTCGTGGATGGGCTCTTGTCACTTAGTAGTTGCGAATTAATTGCTTAGCCATGCTTAGCTTCGGTAGAAATGGGCGGTTATCGACTTGTCGATAACCTTGATCACATCAAACTTATTATGATTATGATTTCCACCTTGTGCTATGTCTACTTATGAAAACTAAAGCTGAAAACAAAATGATTTAGACTTGGGCACAATGGTATGATGGTGTGATTTTTGGGTGTGATGGAATGGTGCCGGGTCAACAAGGACCGAACATCTTGTTACACTAAACCAAGCATTTTAGCGTGCTAACCACATTAGAGGTATGGGACCTCTCTTGACTTAGTACTTTGGCGTGTATTGGCTCGGTCGCAGGAGTCGCGGGAGGGATGGAGGTGGGAGCATTGTAGTGTCCGAAAGGTTTCCCCGTAACGGTGGTTGTCTTTCGGCTTGCAATGTAAGCGTATGGTGTTTCTACCCATCGAGCGGCTCGTAGTTAATACACAAGATTGGAAAGCGTCTCGTAGGACTTAGCGTGCGGCATACAGCCGGTAGTGTGCTTGTGGCTTGAAGGCGATGCAAGTGTGGGTACATTGGTACACCTGCGAGGTTAAAACTATTCGAATAGCCTCGTCTAGGTTATGGACACGCTTGGCAAGGTCTTTCAAGAGTTAGACTACAACCTTTTAAATTAAAACTTGATGGGTGGTGCGAATCGGGATTAGTGCTATGTTGTGGTGACTATTGGGATAGTCACTTCCAGTGGTTACTTGTATGTATCTTTACTTCATGTTGCTTTGATAACAAAACAGATTTGCAAACTTGCTTTTGAAATATATTACATTATTGCAAATAAAGTTGGCTTCATGCAAAATGAGACATACAACCTCCACCTAAATAAGCTTGCATGTAGTTTATGAATAGGTGCGCTATTCCACACGTCGATCTTGCGGGTACAAAGACAATCTTTGTACTCGGTTGCTACGCTTAAGCTGTTTTGTTGCGAGAGGAAGAAGGTGAGCTCGAGGGCCTCACTTTTGTGAGTGTGTCGTGGTAGCTTGCAGGCGACTAGCTTAGCGGCTTGATCGGTTGCCTTGTGGGTTGTGTGGCTAACAGGTCGACTTTTGTTCTAGCCATCTTATGGCGCACCTTCATTGTCATTCTCGTATATTGTTCTATTTGGCGGTCGGCTCTCTTTTGTAATAACTTTACTTTATGTATGTCGTTGTTGAACTTAGTGATGTATGTGTATGGAATTGATGTGTGATTTTGTGATGATGTACATATCTGCAGTGCAGGAAGCATATGTCCATCGAGGCTTAGAATGTTTAATTAGTAACGCTAGAACCAGTTGGAGGTTAAGTGTTACTAGTTAAATATTCCGGGTCCTCACAGCACAAGACGAGGAGGAGGAGGACGACGACGACGATTTGTATGCTAGGTTGCCCGACGAGATGGTCCTCTCGGACCTTGTTGGGGCACCAACCGCGACTCAGCCAACACCATCCACACCTCCGTGCCGTAAACTCCATGATCACGTGGACATGAGTTCGGTGAAAGTCGTCAAGGGCACACGTGGAGAACATTTGGCTACGAGGTTCACACCGAGAACAGGTCTGAGAAAGTGCAAGTGATGCAATGATGTCGTGTTTTGAATTAGTAGAACATTTCAGTTTGAATGGATGGATGGCGACATTCATGAATATATGCATATATCCTTGTACATGCTATTTCTAATTGACTGAATGGATTGAATGGTTGAATTAACTCTCTTGCGTGAAATGTTTTGTTGAATGAATGGATGACTTACTATTTCTAATTGAATGAATGGATGATTGCACTGAATACATGACATATGATTGCATTAAGTATCTTCATGGCCAGGAGCCATGGCGTGATACAACGGTCCTATCACGCTGGGAGCCATGGTGTGACACGACTTAGCACCACAGAGCAACGAAGTTTTTGTAACTCCTCTAGAACGACACAAACCCTGGTGTGGTGGCATGGTTATGCCACGCCAGATCTCATGGCGTGACAGAGCAATACTGTCACACCAATATACATGGCATGACAGAGCAGTCCTATCACGCCAATATACATGATGTGACAAGACTTAGCACCAGAGAGTGATGACGTTTTTGCAACTCCTCTGGAACTACACAAACCCTAGTGTGGCGGCATGCTTATGCCACGTCAGATCTCATGGCGTGACAGAGCGATCCTATCAAGCCAATATACATGGTGTGATAAGACATAGCGCTAGAGAGCAACGACGTTTTTGCAACTCCTCTAGAACTGCACAAACCCTAGTGTGGCAACACGGTTATACCACTCCAGGTATCATGGCGTGACAAAGTAATCCTGTCATGCCGGGAGATATGGCATGACAGAAAGCCTAACTCCTCTCTTTCTCCCTCATTCACTCTCTCTCTCTCTCTCCCTAGCCCTTCTTCCCTACATCACTCATGAGAACAACTGATTGATCAACATCTCTCTTTTTTGATTGCTCAAACTCCGCCACGCAGGCTAAACACATGCATTTAACCTCACTATGATGCCAGCTGTTCAAATTGACAAGATAACACTCTACCTGCTCAGCTTTTCAGATCGAAAAGACTGTACTCTGCTGCACAAACTTTTCAGAGGGACATGACAACACTCTGCCACACCAGCTTTTCACATAGAAAAGACTAGACTTTGCCACGCAAACTTTTCAGAGAGAAGTGACAACACTCTGCCTCGCCATGTTTCTCCTCTATAACTCTCTCTTTCTCTCTGGCCCCTTCTTCTAGATCGACTTGACTCTGATTTTTAGATCGACATGACAACACTGTTGAAAGACCAGACTCTACTGTGGAAACTTTTCAGAGGGATATGACAACACTCTGCCACACCGACTTTTTAGATCAAAAAGATCAGACTCTGTTGTGCAAGCTTTTTAGAGTGACATGACAACACTCTACCTTGCCAGCTTTTCAGACCGAAAAGACAACACACTAGGACTCAACCTTTTAAGAATTGAAAAAACTACAAACATCGATTTCTAATGTGTTCTCACTCCACCATGAGCATTACACCGTATGCCCATATAAAAAGAGGTGGTAGAAATTGGGAGAGAACACTAAACAACTAAACCCAAAACTACACTAAAGCTTGGTTCACACAACTAAGAGGAAGGAGATGGAGGATTCGGCGAGGTTCTACAAGAGGTTAACACAAAAGCAAAAGTGGCTAGCTGAGAGGGCAAGATGGTATCCAGATAAATCTATGAAGGATGGCTAGTACCACCGGAGTTCCCATGCCCGCAATGTGTGTGCGAACTACCGGCAAAGATCATCTAGTCCACACACACGGTGACATCCTCTCAGGTGTACTACACTTGCGGCCACCACCTCGTAAGCGTATCTTGTACACACAAAGATTTTTCACATCATATGTTCCATTCAACAAATCCCTGATTACACATACACATGATGGCAGCCGGAGATGCAGTGCAACTTCTTCTAATGGATCGACAGCCCAGAGATGTACGATAGGGCGTTCATCTAGCAGAAGTACATGTTGAACTATCCGATGCGAGCTGAGACCTTCAGGCGCTGGACACCTTACGTACCAAAACCTGACCCGACTAAAAAGGCATCGGACGAGCCAAAGAAAGCAGATGAGTGCAACAAGACCAAGCAGGCGGCGGACAAGGGGAAGGCTCCTACAAGTGAGATTGTGGGTCGTACTACCGCTCCCCGTTGCCCAGACACACTCCGGATCAAAGAGGTAAGTTATGTTCTTTATGCATCATAATCAATAATTTGGCCCAACGTTGTGTTATTCTAACATCATTCAATCGTCCAGTCTGTTTCGCAGGACATGGATGACTTCAAGACTGCCCCCAGTCACCGAGGGTGGCAAGGGGACAAGGGGAAGGCTTTGGCAAGTGAGATCGACAGCCATACTACCGCTCACCGTCGCCCGACCGCACTCTGGCTCCAAGAGATAAGTTATGTATAATATGCATCATATTTTTTTATTTGGCACGACATTGTGTTATCCTAACTTCATTCAACCGTCCGGCCCGTTTCGCAGGACATGGATGACTTCGAGACTGGCCGTCGCGGGTAGCAAGGAGACAAGGGGAAGGGAGCGATGGGTCGCTGAAACTAATGATCTTAGTTCCAATCAACTTTATTTCCATTCCAAAAAGGCATATATGTATAGTAGGTGTATTTCGGTTTGTTGTATCGTGCATGATGTCGTTCCTTACACTACTACTACAAAAGAGGCTATACTAGATACCTCATCACAAACGGCTCCCTAGAAACTGTCAGTGTTGTAATTATCACAGACGGTTTTACAATCACGACCGTCTATGTTACTAGCGATGGGTAGAACCGTCTGTGATAATTTCAAGACGGTTTTTAACAAGAACCATTTGTGATTATTGTAGATATCAGAGGCAATTTTTAAATATAACCGTCTGTGATAATTAATTTGGTATCACAGACGGTTTATGGTTGGAAGTGTCTGTGATATGTTCAATGCCACTTCGGCTCCCGCACGATGCATATCTTCGCCTCACGCGCTGACGTTACGTACGATGCTTCCATATCTAGCAGTAATTAAGCGAGTTCTTGCTGTAGAAGAACCAAGGAGAGTTCTTGCTGCAGAAGAACATGACAGCGAGGACCAAGGCAAGGAGGTCGGCGATCTCCATCGCTCTTCCTCACGATGTCATCATCAACATCGTCCCCTCTTGTGGCCGCGAGCTCTCCTCAGCCCATAGCTGACCTTTGTAGCCTACGAGCCACGTACGTATTTATATACCTACAAAAATACGTACTACTGTTTGTGGCGGCAACCAATCCATGCATGTATACATGTATTAAGATTTCGACGTCTTGAATTGTGTACGTATATTGGAGTTGTAAGGTCATGTACAAGGCGTCCAAGGAGCATGCCGTGGGAGGCGTATGGCATTGGAGCGGGAGAAGGCGATGAAGTGGCTGGATAACGAGCGCTACCTCGCCGTCATCAACCACCTGGCCGGCGTTGGCAACTCGAAAGCCTACTTCATCATCAACCTCACGCTTGTCTTCACGCACCAGAACATGCAGCGCAGCCTCGTGTACCTCGATCGGGAGGCCGTCGCCGGCCACAAGGCCACGGCCTACGTGCTCGGCCTCCTCTATACGGCCGGTGAGGCACGGGACATTGGGAAGCACTACATCAGCCAGGTCGAGGGCAAGCCGGACGGTGGCGGGTGCGAGACGGCCAAGAGGACCAATCGGGAGTACAAGTGGTGCCGAAGGCTCACTGCGAACACGGTTCGGGAGGTGATGTGGAAGAAAATGGCTGGGCCGCAGGGCCGGTTGTTGGCGCTGCCGGAGGACACCTACGGGTGCACGAGCACCAACTACGACATGATGAAAGGGTGGGGCAAATACGTTGTCTTCTGCAGCGACAACTATAGGATTAGACATGAGTATGCCAAGTTCTTTGCACTGGTGTTGAACTACTTGTCGTAAAATTAGTGGTTTTAGCAAAATTCAGATATAATTGAAGCGATAATAATCATAGTTAAAGCATATTGTTATAAAATTAGCAGTTTTAGCATAGTTTTAGGAAATATTCAGATATAATTCATCGCCATTTTTGTCAATATTCTTCACTAATTAAATATGACAACTGCAAATCAGACTTTGAACTCAAACTAATGCTTTATTAATATGTCAAGAATTATCTCATAAACATCGATTATACTTTCAACTAATAGAGGATCATTTGTTTAACAGTGTAAAAGGAATCACAATGTATATGAGAATATGTCATATGTTCTGAATTTGCATTTATCACAGACGGTTCTACTTTAGAACCGTCTGTGAAGTGTATTTATCATAGACGCTTCACAGACGGTTCTACTTGAGAACCGTCTGTGATGTCCAACCCTATTTGTATGATCGGACTCTAGGGTTTGCCTATGCCCCCACTCAAATGATTAAGTTTCTTTCCCTCCTCCCTTGAGCCCGTCGCCGCCACCCTCGACGTCGCCTCCTCCTTGAGCCTGACGCGCCTCCTCCCTCGAGCCCGCCGCCTCCTCCTCGAGCATGAGCCGCCGCCTCCCCGAACCCGGTGCCCCTCCTCCGCCGAGTGCGGCGCGCATCCTGATCCCCTCCCCCAAGCACGCGTCGCCTCCTCCTCGAGCCCAGCGATCCTCCTCCCTTGAGCGCCTCTCAAGAACCACCAAGGTAAGTCGGCCAACCCAATTTTTTTTATATCACCTTGCTTATGTGCTGTTATCTATTGTTTCGAGCAATTTATACATTCTGATATACTTGCTATCCTTTGAGCTTTTTTAGTCAACTAGTACTTGCTGTCTTGTAGAAGTTTTAGTCTTCGAGTCTGTTTTTTTGTGATTATTTACAATCACTAATCTACATCACAGTTGATAGTATCTTGATAGATTTTGTTCCTGTGTACAACAAAGTTATTTTTGGATGATTTGCTCGAACTAGTCTAAATAGATTGGCAAGTTTTATTTTGAGCTCAAGGCCTAATCTATAAAGTGTCATATTCAATTTTTGATTATATTTGGCATGAGTGTTGTGATGGCCAAGTTTAAATCTTGTGCAACTAGCCTTCTGAGAGCAATAATCAATCTTTTAAATTTTAGCTTTATGGTGATTTTTATTGTGCACATATTGTGTGTGTTAAGCATATTATTCCTTTCAAATGACTTGAAAGATTCACATGCTTATATATCAATTATGTCATTTAATTGGTGCTGGAAATATGCTTTATTCATAATTAATTTTGCTAGAATTAATTCTGGATTTATGCTCAAACCGATTACTATTGTATTTGCATAGGACATGCAATCCACATTTGATTACTGATTGTACCATCTGTGATACATCAGCTATCACAGACAGTTTTATCTACAAACCGTCAGCGATACATAAGATATCGCAAACAATTTTATCTATAAACTGTCTGTGATACATCAACTATCACAGACGATTTCATCTACAAACCGTCTGTGATAGTCTGCATCACAGATGGTTCAAAAATCGTTTGTGATGACCTCATGTAATTACTAACCCATAAACTCAGACGGCTCACAAAACCGTCTGTGATGGCGTTTTTTAACTGTCTGTGATGACCTTTTTTGTAGTAGTATTATGAATGTAATCAAACCGTGTATGCCGTGTAATTTACAACTTTAATACTAAGTCTATTTCAATCGCTACTGCATTGTAAAGGTGACAACAAACCTCGTTCTACTTTGGCATTCAATTCTTAGCGTAGCAAGGCAGGGAATAACAAAAAAATAAAGGCCTAGAACATGTATTCAAGAATTAGGCATTGAATGGTCTTCAACCCCTAAGTGACAACGAGCACCACCTCTCATTACTATAGGATGAGTTGTGTCTTCCTAATCATTGATCTGTTCTTTCAAACTAACAACGGCGCATGTTCGAAAAAATATCTACTGTGTAGGATTGTGCATTCACTTAGCTCCGTTCAATTCTTGCAATCTAAAATCGGCTTTAAAAATTTTGGAACAGATGTCTGTCGAAAATAAAATGCTAAGAATGATGCACATGACAGTGAACTTGTGCACTAAAATTTGATCTTTCGTACCAAAGGATCCACATATCCTTTGCAACAAACGTAACATTTCTTCGGCTGAGAACACCTACAAATAAAGGCCGGCACTGTCACGCCACACACGTTGGCGTGATAAGGCAGGATTGTCACGACATGAGTGCGGGTGTGACTACGACCACGCAGGCCCTCCACGCTAGCATGACGTGCGAACAAGGGTTTACGTGGCAGGTTTGGCTACGCCAGGGGTCATGGTATGACAGAACGGTTTGACCACGTCACGGGTCAGGACGTGATCAAAGGGGTGATAATTGGAAATAAAGTTAGCAAGGAGTTATGTTTAAAATATTAATAAAAAAGGATCAAATAAAAAAATTCAATATATGTTGCCTTTGTGCTTGTTGCTTTATCAAAGATCGATGAGAGGTGTAAAGTAGGATGGGAGAGGGAAAATGAGTATGGTAGAGGGACCAGTCGGGCGCGGGCCTACATTGGGGACATCACTATTTAATAGAAAATGTCCTTATTTGTAAAGCCAATTTGTCTTGTCTCCGGTTAGTACTGCTGGCTCTCTTTTAATTTATTTAGCTCGTAGTGTGTATTATGTTGGAAACATTTGGCTATAAAGTAGTAGTTGTAAAATACTCTTAACTACTTAAAGAATTAGATGATAGATTATATATATTGTCTAGTGAGTGTTCACTATAATAATTTTTTTTTTGAAGGGGAACTATATAAGAAAACAGTTCATACTTGCAACTTATTGATTAATTGAGTTTGTATTATTTATTTGATTCCACACAAAACATAAAATTAGTTTTCTTATGACTATGGTATAAAACTTACCATTTGTGTAATCTATACTCTTTTTACCACGTGGTCTCCCCTCAAGAGTGAGGTGGAATAACAGGTGGAGTGTGTTAGAAAAATGTTATACTTAAAAAGTGCTATTGTCATAGCTATCCCACTTAATTTGAGATGGTTCTTTTTATTTGTATTGTATATATTTTCAGTTGAATTAGCAAACGTTAGGTTGGCAAATTAATCGATTCAGCACCATATCAACTTGATGTCGGTTATCTTCATCTGATAAATAATAAGAAAGGCATTTTAACATTTTCTCATGTTGAAAATTAAAACATTTCAAAATTTCGAATTGACGGCATGGAAATGTTGAACAAGGGAAGAGCAATGGAAACATGTGACGTAGAACACTACTTTAGCTAATATCCAAAGCGACAACGACCTAGACAAGGACCCGGCATCCAGTCTGGATTATCTGCGTCAATTAGATGTGAACAAACAGACTGCACACTCGGAGGTGAGTAACTAAAGCGAAGAGAGCATGCACGCACTGTCCATGCATAAAATCTCTGAACTTAACCTGCCCCAGAAGGCATCAAACTCGTTACCTCTTTCATCAGCAAACCGACCGGCTGGAAAGCGATAGTATTGGGCGGCCATAGAAATACGACTGGATTATTATCAACAAAATGTGCTCAGCTAGCTCAATGGTGCATTTTTAAGAGAGTACGAGGAGGCACACTCAACACAGACAACCCACGTACACACACGCATGCATATCCTCGTAACACGCTAGGAATTTATCGAAGACATCATCATAAAATCGGTGAATATCAACGTCAAGTCTGGGACTTGAACATTGGTGAGCTGGGTGCATACCTACACCGCTAGCCATCTGGCCACAAGCCAGCTTTCTAGCTCAATGGTGCATTAATGCAATTTAGGAGTATAATTGTCTCGACTACGATGTAGTATCAATGTAAGAATCTTTACTGGTAAAAGAATGTCGGTTTGGGCTCCCCTCGATGTAGCCACATCATCAATAAAATATGGAGCTTTCAATCGTCGTCGTCCGGCTAGGATCACGTGGAGAGCCCCTAATGGGACCCGTCGTCCGATCGCATCGGGCTTGCTGGTGGCCGTCCGATCGGATCTGCTGAGAACCCTAATGCCATATCGGTCCCTCTCCTCGCGTCCATGCCATGCCCCCATTCGCCTCCCTCGCCTCCCACTCCGTCACTGCTTCATCCCTACTCTGCCCTCTCCCGCTCCTCCGCCTCCCCTACCCGTCCCTCTGCCGCCCCTCCCCGTCCCCCTCCATTGGCGCCGCCGCTCACTACCCACCTCCCACTCCGCCACTGCCTCCTCCCCGCTCTGCCCTCCTCCTTCCGCTCCTCCGCCTCCCCTCCCCATCCGTCTGCCTCCCCTGCTGCCCCTCTCCACTAGTGCCGCCACTCCCTCCCCACCCAGCCGCTGGTCCTTGGCCCTGCCCCTTGCGCGCTCCAGCGGCGGCCAAGGCCCCTAAATCCTGGCAGTGCAGGGCTATCTTTGGCGCCCCTTGTGGAGTTCACCTGACGCCGCGTTCCACATGGTGGCTAGGTGGACAATGAGGTGCGGCTCATGGCCACAGCAGGGCTCTGACTGCTTGATGTCGTGGCAGCTAAGACGTCTTGGAATCATGCAGGGAGGTGCTTCGGGGGGTCAGGGGTTTCGGCATGCAACTCGAATTTTTGAGGATTTGTGGTGACAACACAATGGGTCTTTGGCTCTTTGCTCCCCTCCCCTATAGGACTTGGATTGATTTCTTCTTCTATTGGCAAGGAACGCTAGCTTCAGTATTCTTTTGGCCTTCTATTTCTCTGCTTCCAACAATTAAATCCAGATCTTCAATTATTTTTTGAGAACTTTTAGTTAAGCCCTCCTTTGTTTCTTGTAGGAAACGTTGGCCGGATAAGCTAGCATGCCCATAGAGAAAAGAGATGTTTGCAGTAACTAGAGGAATGCAATTAGCAAGGAGATTTGGAACATTTGCTATATCACTAAACAATAAATTCCTTCAAGAGTAACTTTTGATCAGTGCTTAATTAGTCATTTCCTCACTAATGGTTTGCAGCATTTGTGACGCGGCATTTCACCATCCTTCCTGCAAAACTAAAGTTTCATGGATGATTGAGATGAATTTGTTGATGGTTGACCTGTTTAAGATTATCAAGGCTGCAACATTGTAGAAAGATATTGCGGTCAAGATGGTGATTCTGTTGGGTGACATTCACGTCAAGGTTAGCAACCAAATATTCTTACTGCCTTGAATTTTTAGAAGTTTACCGTTGTAGGTTTCCTTTCCAGCAAATACCATGTTTTAGGTCACATCTGTGTCATGTTTGCTGAATTGCTTTAGAAGGTATATCAGATTTCATCCTCAATACAAATTCAAGGCGGGCAGTAGAAACATTTGGTTGAGCACCACTTAGATCTTCAAGATACTATCCTTGGCCTCATTTATGCTATTTCTGGATAGTGACCTTCACTATCTGTTTATTCTATTCCTTGTATGTTTGAAGTTTTACCTTGATTTATAGACATACTAGAATTCCTTGACTACCATTATTATTTTGGTAGTAGTGCATCGGTTAGATCGGTTAGTTTCTGACCTCCTTATTTTTGTCAAAAATGTTGATAGACACTATGATGGCATTCACCTTTTTTTTGTCGTCCCGTTCATCATGCGTATCTGCATTTAGCATATCATTCTGTTCATTATGTGTATTTGTAGTCTGTACTCAGCATATACCTTGTTCATTGACATATTATATATATTTTACACATTTCTTATTTGAGTACTGTTACTGCATATTGAAGCTGGTTTGCTGCAGAAAGAATATGTAGCCAAGGTTGTTGGGGGTATTTCCTAATGGTGATGTATGTCATTTATTTAGCGTCAATAGCTCAACATGTCAAGGATTTCATTGGATCCAAGAGCAAAAGGTGTTTCTGTTGTAATATAGCTTGAATAGACTTTTGTGTTCTGTCTACTTTAAAAATGTTTTCTTGCATTGTTATCCTGAGGTTTATGTTATTCCACATGTTTGATTCTTCAGATTCCAAATTTGTAAAAGCTTTTAGAACATCTCGAGATCTTTAGTGACTGAATGGAGTAACTTACTTTTGGATTAAATCACTCAAACATCCAACAACAAAAATCAATCATTATGAGTGGAGCCTTTAGCTTCATAACCAAACAACTAAATCCCATGTGTTGGGCGGCCTACAGTAGAGCATTTAGATTGATCCTGAATGCTAGCAATTGCAATTACTTGGATAGGAACTTCCTATTTGTAGCAAATACCAATCATGTAGAATTTATGGGACTCGGACATGTCTCAACCAACAATGGATGCCAAGATTCCATTGAACTATTAAATCCTTTGGAAATTTTGCAAGTACTCTGTTATGAGAATTAGATCTTAGTTCTACCAGGTAGGGAATGGCTCAGTGGAAAGCCATTGCTCTCCTACTACATACATTCTTTTGAACAATATTTGCTGGATGATGATGTATCATGCCCTTTTATATTGTGTATTATCAGGAACAGGCTAAAGGACGCTGCAGAACATCGAGGTATCCCAACTTTTGTTGTTGCTAATGTAGGGCGCACACAGGTTTGTTTGATGCTTCTACGATTATACCTATGTTGATATGAGGCATCTTTTTCATCTATACTGGGGTTACCGGTTAGCATATTTTTAAAAATTGTTCTAGAAGTTTGGGGTTGGGATTCTGAACTCGAGTTTTACACCAAAACAAAGATGATCAAAAGAAGCATGTTCTGAGGTATGCTTTCCTATTCCAATCCACTTGGACTATTAGGCGCCAAATATTTCCTGCCAAACTACGTTATTTCAGGGAAGTTTTCCTAATTGGTAGTAGCGATCTGATTGTGCCACACCATCTAATCGGTAGTACCGATTTGATTAGCAAGTTACTCCCATCGCATTAATTGATGAAACAATTGGTTCCCATCGCATTGATGAAACGGTTGGTTCCCATTGGCTTGCAGCCAGAAGGAATTAATTTGGTAATGACTTGCAGCTCAAGGATGGTGTATACAGAAAACAAGGTCAAAGTATATGATCTAAACTATCTTGTAACTTCCATTATTTTTGTGCCTCACTACCGGTTATGTTGTTTGCAATGAGCCAATGATGAGTTTTTCAATCCCTTTTTTTTTCTTAAACACAACATCTAGTATGGCCCTACTATCACACGAATGAAGAATAATTGCAATCTGTTAATTTGCAGCAAATGAGGTAATCTTATTCTCCTCTTTAAGTTACATCTACCAATTTATTTCAGATCAGTTAGATGTTATTCTTTTATGCTAAATTTTGGGGTTTAAGAATGGGCTGTCAGGATTCGGTGTAGGACAGGGAAATTGGCGTATTTATAATAATGAACCATATTTTTAGTCTGTTTAAAAATGAACCTCTCTTCTGCGTATAGGTCTAGAGTTCATTCCCGACTACATTAGGATGGTTGAATTTTTACCACTTTTTTTTTAAAATACTATATGTGCAAATAATTGCTGATGGAAATATCACATAAGTCCCAATGCCAGGGAGTGTTCTCTTTTTCACATGCCATAATCTTTCGTGTTTGATAGTTCGGTATTTTTTTTGTTGGACTTCTCATTAACGATATTATGTGGATTTGATATACATGAAATTGCATATTTTTGTTGGTTTGGCATGTTTCACCTGTAGCCTATTTCGTGGGGTAAAGAGAACCAGTTGGTAAACATTGCCTGAGGGTAGTAAGATCACTAGGAAAAACATCCATATTTTTTTTGTGCATATGATAGAAAACACACTTTTTCCCTCATCTTAGGTTTCTTTGAAGGTCCCACTTTAACAGTGACCATTTTTTGGGGGAAAAACAGTTAAAAGTATTCACATACTTTGGCATTGAGCATTTGGGGGGGGGCAGTTAAAAGTATTCAGCTAAAACAGTTAAAAATGATAGGAAACACATTTTTTTTTTGGAATCCAGATTAACACCCATAGGACATAATGTTGTATAAGAAGTGCATCGTCCATATAGTATTCCATTTTCTACAGTACTATATGATATCTCCCATAATAACGAGTGGGATAGCTTCTGTGTTATGCTACTAATTAATGTTTGAATTACGTCTAGGATCTC
Source organism: Ampelocalamus luodianensis (assembly GCA_036346255.1). Classification (NCBI taxonomy): domain Eukaryota; kingdom Viridiplantae; phylum Streptophyta; class Magnoliopsida; order Poales; family Poaceae; genus Ampelocalamus; species Ampelocalamus luodianensis. The sequence goes on from CM070634.1 coordinate 17,781,938, forward strand.
TTGCACTAGATATCTATGATAACCAAATGCATTTGTGTTTCTTGGCAAATGAGATTGTTTTTTTGGGCACCATTCGTATAAAAATAATTGTTAACTGTTTGGTATTCTTTTTACTGTCGTATTTCCTTTCTGTACAGGTTCATCATGGTGTTATGGAGGGTAACAGTACTTGCAGTATGCCATGCTGACTGTTGGTATGTCTGCACTGTTTGTGGTGTTCATTCATTCAGCAGTGAGTAATTTTTCATACTACAGCTCATTGTAGTATGCTGATTAAATGTGAAGCTTAATCAGTCACAATCTAGACTAGAAGTACGTTTGTTCCGACATGCTTTTGTATATTCTATATTAAATCATTGTTTGCATAACACAAGCTTATGTGCTGGTGCCGAATTAACGCTTTACACTAATCCTTTTAATGGATGTTCTGCATATCTATAATGTACGGGAAGATTAACATGATCTGACTTACCTAGAGTGGCGAGACTTGATAGTAAATATAGAAGACTTGATAGTAAATATAGACTACTTCTCCTAGCTAGCTTTTTTTGTCCTTAAAACAAGCCTTTTAGATTTCCATTTTTTTTTTTTTGCTTTATGTTGCTTATTTGTCTCAAATGACACCTTTTCACCATATGCTGACATCTTCACTTTGGTTTGGCAACATATCTTTAGGGAGTACTTCATTGCAAAATATTCACTTGAACTTTCTATACATCGAACCTACAATTTTGTTCTTTGCTGATGATGAGAATTTTTGTTCCTTACATTCGCCATATAAAGGTATGTGAGGTAAAATTAAAGTGAACTAATTAGATTGATTGCAGGAAGGTGTATTATTTAGCATTCAGTCATTCATCATTTTCTGTAGCTGTGCCTTTAGTTGCATCATACATTATACTGCATTTTCACCTACTCTTACCCCTAGGAGCAAGTGCTAACTATTCATTTCTTCTGATTAAACTCTTTTTTTGACGAGGTACCTTTGCTTAAACTCTTAACAACAATTGAAATATTTTGAGTATAACTTTCTCATCCTAATTATTATTTATTAGATGTATCCTTTGCGCGCACCAAGGCGCGCACCGGGCTCTACCTCAGCAGATGTTTGTCTATTTCATAACCTAAGAGGTAAAGAACTCGGTTATTGTTTACTTCCATTCGTGTTTATCATCATGTGTTTCGTACTGTACCGTTTTTCCCTATCTATTTTAACCTGTCTATGCTCCATCCTCACAAATTGTGCAATATTTTTCAGCCTAGCGTGTGCGTCATCCATCGACATCGATCGTTGCTCCTGAACCTGCCATAGAGAGTCTCGTCCAGATGTAGAAGGAAACAACTAGATTTAGGTATAGTATCTATACTAGCGTCTTTAGTCATCCCTATTCAAATCCCTATTCTCTCTCGGAGCTCGTGTGCTAGTTTGAACCATTGTTCTGTTCCTGCAGTGACTCCAACGAAGCATGCTGGCACATCATAGCTTACATTTTGCTCCTATCATTATAATCCATGCTTTGTGCTTTCTATTAGCTCCACTACTGCTCTGTATTTTAGCTAATCTACTCTTCAAGAAATTATGGTTTGGTTTATGTTAGTCATGTATTGTTATTTGTGCTTCATATCAAACTCATATTTGTGGTCATCTGCTTGCTACCCACATCGTCATAAAAATTGTCCCTCCTTCCGAGTAGAAGTCATTTATGCACTAAACATACTTACACGTACATTCTGCTTCCATATTCCTCTGCTTCCATATTCCTCTGTAGATTCACTATGTACCTCGTTTGATCTCCAATGTATTGTACATTTAGTGTAGTTCTTGCGCACACACTGCTGGACCTACAGTTAGTTGTAATATAGCTGTAAACGTAGCTGCTAGACCTACCGTTAGTTTTAACGTGTCCTTCGCGCACCGGGCTCCCATGTTTAATAATAAGGAAAAAAAAATGGGACTGCATGTACCTTTTATTTTTTAAAAAACTGCATGTACCTTTGTTACGGCAACCCCCATAGTCTGTTAGCCTTTATCGCTATTCAATGACGGCATATTCTCCACGCTAAGATAAGAATGACGCCCCTTGAAAACTTTGATCGCTACTACAACATTTTCCAACCAAGAGTCAGTAGTGTACGTGCACACACACTTGCTTTTGACGAATGGTACGAGCAGCTTTTATTTCTTTTTGCATCTCTGCTTTGATCTAGGCGATCCAACTCATGCAGTGAGATCGATGGAGTACGTAGGACGTAGCTTGTCCTGGCCTGCTTGTAACGTTGTCCCCAACCGTGTATTAAATGGGCAAGATGGCACGCACTGGGATCGATCAAGTGGCACGTACGCTGGCAGTACCGCGAAGGTACGAAATATTTAAGAACGGCAACGTGAACTTGCTAGTGATACAATCATACAACTATACAAGGCTATCGCACCATCGGATCAAGCTAATGCGCGCGCAAAGCTTTTCAATGTATCAAGCGGCCGGAGATGCATGAGGTGGTTCACCATTGGTCGCAGAGGCAAACTGCACGGGTCTTGTCAATTCCCTTGTCCTGACCTCGCTGGCGCGCTGTGCGGGCATAGCGCATAGGGCTCTGTTTTGGAAACGAAACAAATGGAGAAGACATGACGAGGTCAGGTTTGTCCCGCGCAGCGCCGGCACGGGCCTCAGCTCCGCCCCCCGTCCCCACCCACACGCGGTTCTTCTGCGACCTCGCCCGCGCCTGGTACGGTGTGCCCTCTCCCACCAGTTTTTGCGCGTTTTATGGGCAAAACACGCGATTCTTGCGAATCAAGCGTACGCACGGGCACGGGCACGGCGCCGGAGGGAGGCCACAGGGAGGGGCTCTGGGGCGATGGTGCCGCAGCGGAGGCGCGGGTCGCCATCGAGGTGGTGGGCTCCACCGTCCTACTTCGTCAACGGGGGATGGCCGGACAAAGCGGCAGCACACGTAAACGTCGCGTCGCATAAATCTCCCGTTGCCAAACTGTTTCTATGGTTGTGCGGGCCTTAAAATAGCGAACCCACACCCGATCCATTTACCCAAGGCCCAATGGCTGAACTGAAGTGAACACCCCCTCCCCCCCCCCGGGGGGACGCTACGGTAAAATGAGTAGCTGGGGTCTCCAACTCTCCATGTTCGAAACAGTTTCATGCCCTCCTGACTCCTGTGGTACAAAGTGAATTCTGGTCGCATCAAGCCTTTCTCCCCTGTTTCTGTACAACCAGTGCAGCAGTGCTGTACGGTCATCGCTAGAAGCTAGGGTCCAAAAGTGTGACCTCCCAAAATTTGCAGAAATGTGGGATTTTTTTTTTTTAAAAAAAAAAGTGTACTGTTGCCCCATTTGACTTTTGGAATATTTCATTTGAGTTTTGTCGTATTTTGAAATTCTTCAAGAGCGATTATTGAGGAACAAACCAACTAAACCTAATAGAACCGAAGTCAAATTAAATATATAAAACTAATTCTAACACACCAAATCAGAAATTGGAATTTGAATTTGAAAGTATACGAAACAGAATGAGGAAATTACCAAAACCCCAAAACTGGCTTGGGCCGAAATCCAACCCATCTCTTCATTTTTCTCTTTTCATTTCTCTTCCTTTTCCTCCCTTTTTCTTCCTTTCCGAGTGGGCTGGCCTACTTCCTTCCTCCTTCCTCTTGGCTCGGCCACGGCCCACCCCGCCCCTCCACCCTGCCAGCCCAAGTCGCCCACATGCCCCTTCTCCCTCCTCGCTCTCGAGCCAACATGTCGCCCAGTCACTAGCGCCATGCCGCCACAGCGCTGCAAGGAGTTGGCTGCCAACTCCTGTCGCTTGGCCACTCCCGCATCACGCCCGTGTTGCTATCTCACTCCCATGTCTCTCGCTCTCGTGCCTATTTAAGCTCTGCATTGCGTTCGCCTTCGCCCCCACTACATTCCTCTCGCCTCCTTCTCCTCCTTCGAGCACCAGAGAGCTAGAAGCATCGCGAGCTCTACATTCGGTGATCGTCACCGCCGTCGTGCCCATTCTGCCACCCGGGTGAGTCTTCGCCGCTCCGGTTCGGTGCTTCAGGCCCGCAACACTTTCCCCTACCTCGGTCTCACCTCCATTTGTCTTCTTCTCCACAGAATCATCGTTGCCGCTCCATCTTCTTCATCTCTATCAACCAAGCCGACCGCACCGCCACGCCTCTCCACGTCATGCCAGCTCCTTAGGTGAGTCTCGGTCGTGTCTCCTTGCCCACTAGTTTCGCCTCAGACTCCTCTTTCGAATGCTCACCATCTCTTGCTCCCTTTCCCACAGGAACGCCCAGAGCATCCTCTTCTTCTTCCTTGACACCGTCAGACCCGAACTGCGCTACGCCGCTTCCCTCCTCAACCGCCCAACATTGTCACCCCGGGCGCCCCAACGTAAGTAACCGCTTCACCTCATGTTCTAGGAGTAGGAGTAGCTATTGCGCCGGTCAATAAGGACCATAGAGTAGCGCGGTGCCGCCGCACTATTGCTCCTTCATCCCAGGCGTCGGTCGTCGTGGACAGCCTCGCACGGAGCTCCTAGAACCCCCTCGGGGAGTAGGTACTGATGCGCATGCCACAGGGCAGGACTGGCTATTGGCTAGCCGATTCCGTCGTGGACTGGGACACCACCTCGTGTAGCTGTAATGTCGCTACGGGCCACTGTTGCCTTCGCCGTCAACACTATCGGGGTCGGTGAGGATGCGGGGTCCCATTTTGGGCATCCTGGGTCACTCTCGAGACCCGGCTTGCCAGCGTCGAGCACGGCCAGAAAGCGCTATGAGCTCCCTCCCCTGCTCCGGTGTGGATTGGGGGAGGAGCACTATAACATCCTGTAGCCGGGTCATTAGGGTTTAATGATGTCATTAGGTAAGGTTTAATTAGGGGTTAAGTTAGTATGGCGTGTGGGCCCGAATCAAATAGTGAAATGTAATTAGAGACTAAATTAAGTTATGAGTCTATGACATGTGGACTCTACCCTCTAAACGGTACTGTATAGACCCAGTTTGTAAACCAATGTCAATGACATGTGGGCTCTCAGTCAATGTATTGTTCCCATGGATCGAGTCTGTACAAGAAAGTTGAGTGAATTTGTTGAGATATTCACTCAATGACATGTTTCCTTGCTGTAAATCGCGAAATTTATTCTTCTTTATTTCCACTATACCATATGGAACATGTGCTTGGCAAAAAGCTACTGAAAACTCTCCCCAAGTAATATAGCTTACGGATTCTCATGGGCTGCATTATAATTCTCCCACCATTCTGTGGCTGTACCTTCCAACTGATGTGAGGCATAAAGAACTTTCTCACGATCATTGCACTCAGCAATGGCGAGATTTTTGTCAACAGAGTGAAGCCAATCCTATGCTTCTAAAGGTTAGGAAGAATGAGAAAATGTAGGCGGACGGGTTCTCATGTACTCTGATAACTTGAAATGTTGATGAACTGGTGGCGTTATGGCAGCAGCTGGATTATTTTGATTCAACAAATTAACTAAGGCAACGATGGTCTGATTCTGCTGAGTCATCATGTTGTTCATGTTCTGCATCATCACATTCTAAGTTGAGCCTGAGCTGCTAAAAATTGTTCCATGTTCAGATCAGCTTCTCCAAGTACTAGTAACCGCCCACTGGAATTGACATTGGCGTCAGCATTCTCTAACTAAGTGCGACTTGCTATGTTGTGAGTGTCAACCATCTATGACGATTCTTCACAGGTTTAATAGATAAGGAAAAAAACATAATATGTAAGAGGGAAAAGCACAATAGACGATAGAGAACAAGGGAAAAAGATAGAGACATCTAGTTATGGAAAGTAAGTTAAACATAAAGATAGAAAGAAAAAGAATACATAGCTGAAAAGGCTACAAAAGAAAGATGCAATAAACACAAGCAACAGAAAATCCTAAAACACACAGACTAATTGATACTAAAACCGAGAAGGACAACTCTACTAAAGCACAACGTAGCACTACTAATCTAACTTATATGGCCAGTCAACTAAACACACTCGCCAGATCTCTTAAAAACTCAAGGCCAACCTTCACCTTGATCACGGGGCACTCGAGTCGGCTATAGAGATTAATGAGGCGAGAAATTCAATTTAAATTTGAAAACAAAATTTCAGAAAAACAAGAGAGAAGAACCTAAGAATGATATGAGAAAAAAAAATAGAATAGGATAAGAATAGAATAGAATGAGATGAGAAAAGAACACTACTCAAGCCAATTGGTTGATTTGATTTAGAAAATAAGTTTTGAATTTTTTTACTAAGACGATCAAGCTAACTAAGGTTGCGTTCTATAGTCGATATGACTTTGATACCATCTATGTCAGAACCCGGATTAACACATCTGAAACCCTCTATGTATTCTGAGCTAGTCTCATGATCAGTAGCTAGCTCACACAGTGAAACATCGACGAAATACCATCCATTCAACCATTTAACTAAAAAGGTAGCAAAATAGCAATAAATAATAATAACTGGACCTTATGGTCATTGTTTACTTAACTTACCACGTGGGGCTTAAGAAACAAATGAAACTCTTGCAGCGAAAAGAAGCTTGTGGTGGCCTATTCGACATACCCACAAGCAATCGAGTGAGAGCGCATCTTAGTTCGCAAAGTTTTCAAAGAGCTCATCATCGTAGAACTCTTGAGTAACTGATCCTTCTTCAACTGAGCAACAAAGTTTAAAGCTATGAGTACATAAAGTACTCAACTCGTAATGAACAGTATGCAATTAATGTTCATGCAAGGCTTGATCAAAGGAATAGCCATATGGTTCTGATGATAAATACATTAATTAGATTATAAAGCATAATTGAAAAGACAATGAATAAATAGAGTAAACAATTGCTTTCAAACAACTAGTGAACCTCCCATTCACTTCCCAACCAAACCACTAAGTGAACATCCTATCCACCAAGCGAACATCACATTCACCAAGTGAACATCTCATTCACTTTCCAACCATTTTATAAAAACTCTATCCTCGTGTGAAATCCCGGACATTCTCCATAACTAGGGATACAAGCTGTTTAAAATAGTTTTACACTCTGCAAAGGTTGTACAACTTGACCCACAAGAGATAAATCAATTTATAATGCCCGTTCACACACTTCCATAGGTGCTTGACTAAGTGATTATCACAAGGCCTTTACAAAGCCCCTTCTCAATTCAGTTCCGCCTGCTAAGGTTTCAACACTGAATGTCATCGTAACTAGACAGGGCCTGGCCCCCTCTTGCGCCATTGTGAGTATACATCCATCCTAGAATTCAAACCACCACAACAAAATTGAAGTTGAGATATTGCTATTTAATTAGCCAGCTCCATCCCATATTGGACATGTGGTTGCACGATATGGCTCAGTTCAATGGCGCACAAGATTAAGTTATTAACAAGTAGTACTCAGGCAAGATCACCTCATCCTAATGTGCAAATAGCACCCTCTTTATTACACGATCACTCGCCTGAGCGAAAACCATTTTGTTTAACAAAACAAATGACAATCCCTGCCATGACACATAATTTTATGACAGCAGCATCGCACCACAATTTGTACAACTGCAGCATTCCACCACTGGTTGCACAACAGTGGCAACACACAATAATTCCATATATCATTAAGTCAAATTAACATTATTGATAATGTGACATGAGCCCATCGTATAACTAAGCATAACTAAGCATCTCTGATAACCCATGTTGATGATACAAATACGTCCAACTAGTAATGTCCATCCTATGGTGACAAAGGTTTCATGGTATTCAAATAATTAATGGTGACGTAATGACAAATAGGTGATTAACTACTCCCAAAAAAAGTTGATATAAAAATAGCATGCAATTTGATATAAAACAATATACTTTAAAAAAACATAGGTTCAATATAATAAAAGAATTACGACTTGCCTTGGCCTTGCTCAGTTACCACACTTTGATCTTCAAACCTTGCTCCTGCTCCTGCTCCTTCTCCTTGAAAAAAGTCATCTAAACGAGAAAGAGACAATGAACGAAACACAAATAAATCTAAAATAAATTCAAATAAAATCCAAAACCAACAAAACCAACTCTAAAAGGAAGAGCTTGATTTTAGATGAATTTAGGATCTTGAACGGGCTGAATAGGAGTTCGGAACAAGGAGAACGGGCTCTCAGAAGTTTTAAATCTAAGAAAATAGAGAGAAAACACTATTTTGGGATTTTGGATTTTTCTTTCTAAAGAAAATTCCAGATTACTGCATTAGCAAGAGAAAAAGGATTTCGACCGGAATTAAATTTCTAAAGGAAAAGAAATTCAATTACTAACAGGTGGGCCCATGGTCTATAGACCAAGTCCACAGAAGAAGGGTTCATATCGCATAGTGCACTGGGTTCACCATAGGAAGGGTTGACATTATACCACCTTGAATAATTGTGAATGACATGTATCGTTGGACATCATAGGAAGGGTTGATATTAGTTGAAACTAATAGTAATACCAACATTGGTAACGTATTATGCTTAGTTGTACGGTGGGTTCCTATTCACAAGATTAATCATGATAACTTGACTTAATGATGCATGAAATTGTGGTGCAGGCCACTGTTGTAAAAATTATTATGCCATGATAGGGGATGCCATTGGGACTGGTTGAACAAAAATGTTTTCCTACTCAGGCGAATGATCGTTCATTAAAGGGGGGTGTGGGTAGCATATTTTGGATGAGGTTGTCTCGCCTGAGTAATCACTAAGGACTTAACTAATTTGTGCGTCATTAATTTGGGCCTTATCATACAACCACATGTCCAGTATGAGATGGACCTTGCTAATTAATTAGTAATGTCTTGATTTTGTTTCGGTCATGTGTGGTGTGGGTTCTGGGATTTACGGGTAGATTCACATGGCGAAAGAGGGGCCCCCGACTGTGGTGGATGTAACCCTTTGGTGGTGAAACCTTAGCGGGTAGAACCAGGTTAAGACAGAACTGCGTAAAAGCCTTGTGATAATCATTTAGTCGCACGCCTACGGAAGCGTGTCATGGCCAATATTATAAGTTGATTATATCTTATAGGTCAAGCTGTACAACCTCTGCAGAGTGTTAAAAACTGTTCGAACAGTCGTGTCCCCGGTTATAGACAATGCCTGGGGATTTCACACGACGTATAGAGTTTCATAAAATGTTTGGAAGGTGGAATGGATGGGAAGTGAACGGGTAGTTCACTGGTTGTTCGCTGGGAAGTGAACGGGTAGTTCAGTAGTTGTTTCAAAGTACTTGCTTACTTATATATTTAATCTTTTTCAATTATGCTTTATAATCTATTTAATGTATTTACTATCAATATTGCTTTCTGCAAAATAACCATACAGCTATGCCTTGTTTAAGCCTTGTATGAATATTAATTGTATAATATTCCCTACGACTTGTTGAGTACTTTATATACTCACGACTTTATACTATTGTTGATCAGTTGCTGAGGAAGAATCCGGGAATCCAGAGTTCTATGAGGAGTAATTTGAAGACTATGTGAACTAGGATGCGCTCCCTACTTGATTGACTGTGGGTATGTCGGATGGCTACTACAAGTTACCTTTTTTTCTACTACAAGAGTTCTATTTGTCTTTTAAGCCCTACATGGCAAACTATATAAACTTTGACTATAAGGTCAGTTGCTACTATTTAATAATAATTTGCTTCTTTCTTAGCTACTTCGTTGTATGGATATGATTTTCATCTATGTTGTTATTATGTGAGCTAGTTACTGATCGTGGGACTAGTTCAGAATACACAGAGAGTTCAGATTTGCAAATTCGGGTCCCAACAAAGGTGGAGAGGATGTGGCAGACCACGTCGGCAGTGACAGTGGTGGCAACGGCAGTGTCGCATGGGAACCCAGGGTTTTAGCGAACGGCGGCACGACAACGACGGTGGAGTGGCGCAGAAGAGAGAGGGCATGATGGCAAACTTGTCGGGTCATGCACTGAGGCCAAGGAAGGACGGAGGCAATCAACGATGAGGAGTTTGAGTCGGATGTGGCGGTGGAGTCAAACCAGAGACTAAGACAGGAACGACGCAGACACGGACGATGTTGACAGGCGGGTCCGACGCGTTAGCGGCTCGGGAGCGAGAGTGGATGCGGGCGTGACGTGTGGCAGCAGCGGGAACGGGCTGGGCTGGTGAGCTGGGCTATGAGCGTGGAACCGGCCGAGCGAGTGTGGAAGAGAAATGGGTCGGAAGGAAGATTTGGCCCAAAAGGAAAATTGGAAAAAGAAATTATTTCCGAATTCCAGAAATTGAATGAAACTAAACCGAGCTCAAAGAAATAACAATTAAACTCCAAAAATTCTCGGAAAATTCCAGAAAATACTCTGGAACTCAAGGAACTGAAATAAAATAGTTTTGAATTTATTTGAAGGTTAGACTATTCACATTAAATAATTTTAATTTCTGATAAATCTATTTAAGCTTTAAATTAACTAGGAAAATTCGAATGGTTATTTTTATTTTTAAATGCTTCAAAAGAACTCCAAATTTTGGGTTGTTACATTGGATCCTGAGGATTTGATTTATCCTAGTTGGAGCTAGTGAAAAGTACGGGTTGTAGCCTGAAGAAAAACACAACATTGGGTGGATGGAGCCACTCAATGATATAGGGAGGTTGGAGCCTCCTGTAATATTTCATACCAAAATTCAATTTCATAATTAAAACCTGTTACTTAAAATGCTAAGTCTCAGGACTTGCTTACTTTATGATCTAGCTCAACTGTAGTTTTGTGCAAATAAAAGAACCACAAGCCTCCCCTTGAACAACCTTGCATCTATTATAATTGTATTCTATGTGTTGGCTCATGGAGTACAGTTGTGTACTCACACTCACTTAATATAACAAAACTCAGAAATATTTGACCAAGATCCCTACGCTTACTTCACTGCGTCTGGACCAGACGGTGAAGATAATGGAGGAGTTTAGGACGGGACCTAGCCGCTTGCCTGTGGGCAGAGTGGATGGATCCACCTTTTGCTTCCTGCTTCCATTTTCGCCTCTACTTGCTGTATTCTCTATGTATAATATTTAGCTTGTTCGGCCTATATTGTACAACAGGTGACCGTACGGTCTATTTAAGTGATGTAATATTAAGTGTGTCATGGTTACATGTGATATATGTGAATGATTCAATAATGTACATATGTGTACTATCTATTGTACACATAGGGTTCCGGATTACAAATCCGGATCCCGACAAAAACTATTCAAGTTATGAGGTTAATATGCACTGTGTACGTTCTTTTCAGTATTTTGGTCGTTCCTTCCATATATCGACACCTACTGGAGTCATGCTCGCATTGATCATAAACTTTGGCAAGATTACAAGGGTTCCATTAGCTCCATTGTGCACTAACTAAGCTAGCACTATGTCCTAACAACCTAATTTAAACATGAATGAAGCACTGCAATCTTCCATTTAATACTGACAAAGTGGCAATGACGTTTAACTCATCAAGTAGCAACTATATCCTGATGTACATACGGACATGACCATGACCAACTCCTGGAAATGACGTGCATAATCGACGCCATCAAATAAAGAACAGTTATACGTACAACCACTCCCCAATTCCCATTGGCTTGGCAGCCCTGCTTCGAGCAAGCCAATTAGCCAAACCAACCACTACCAAGGCACCTTATGCCTATCCACTAACCAAAGAACCTTTCTTTTCTCTTGCTGTTGCATGCAAGGAATATGTTTTGCGCAAAAAGGAAAGGAAAACAATGACTTGTTTGAGAGCAGTTCAAAAGGCGATAGGGAGAGGGGGGCAGGGGGCAGTGGAAGTGTGGAACAAGCAGTAGCTGTCAACGCTGGCAGATTTTGAACGGAGCTGATGCCAAGAAATAGTATGACGGAGGGGGGCAACTGCTGACTGACTGCATGAGTGAGAGCACTTTTTTTACTTGTTGTACTTTCTTTTGCGCACCGTGCAAGTTACCGAGTTGGCTTCTGCACCTACAGGCTACAGTCTACAGGTGTTCTTCAACAGTTCCTACAAAAGAGGAATTTTTTTTCAACAGTTCCAATATTCACTGGGAAAACAGTTACGTGCTAAGCATATAACTGTTTTCTACAGGCAAACATAATGCACAGGGTAATTTACTTACTAGTGATATGCTTACCAGGAAGGAGGTGCCAAAATGGTAAGCATATCACAGAAACATCTCGGTAGTAAATTAACCGGGATGTCAGCAACACCCGATTGTAAATCAGAGAAAAAACACTAACTTGGGATTTCAATTGGTGAAGCAAGCCTTTGACCTTGCTATATAGAACATTTTAAAGAAATGGCATCTAATTAACGCAGGTTAATTCAAAAGCAGTGCCACGAGTCACAACATCACTGTTTGGCAGACAAACCCGAATGACATATCCAGAAACTGGAACAGACGAACAGTGAGCTTTGGTTACCTTTTGCTACCTTTGTCCTGATAGAGATATATGTATAATGTATTATTCCCCATTGTTATGAGGGGTTATTTGTATATTCATCACATGTACCTTGTGTATATATACTGGCCTATTGGCCTCATATTGAATACAAGCTCTATTCATAACATAGTATCAGAGCAAACCTAGGGTTTTCCGTCGCTCCGCTTGTTGCCGCCGCCGCCGACGTCGTCGGATCCAAGAGGGTGTCGCTCTTGTCTGGAGATCGTCGCCTTGACGTCATCTTGACGTCTCCCGACGGAGAAGCCGCCTCCGTCCCGGCTTGAGTCGGCCGTCGCCACTCGTCCCGCCGCCGCTCGTCGTCTCCCGATCGGATCCGCGGCTTCCACGCCGCCTCCATCTCGCCTTGAGTTGGCCACCGCCGCTCGTCTCCAGACCCGCCGTCGCTAGGGCCGTTGTCGTCGAGGAGGGCCGCTCCACCCGTGCCGCCATCGCTGGGGGGAGGGGCTCCACCCGGGCCGCCGTCGCTCGAGGCGGATCGTCGTCGCTAGCGGGGGTCCGCTCCACCAGTGCCGCCGTCGCTCGGGGGGGTCGCTCCACCTGCCGCTCCACTCGCCACCCGCCGCCGCCGTCCAGCGCCGGGCCGCTCCACCCACCGCGTCACCGCCGCCAGGGGGAACCCTAGTCCCCCCTGCCCGCGTGCGTGTGCGTTTGGGCCGTTTCAACTCAGCCGGCCCGGAAAAGAAAAGAAAAAAAAAGCAAAAAATAAAAGAAAAAAAAACGTCGTTCTAACCGCCGTGCCGTCCGCCGCCTGTTAGACTTCGTTGTCTTGGTCGCCGCGCCGTCCAGCGTCGTCTACCAATGGGCACCGTTTCTCTCCCTCGCTGCCCGGTGATCTTCGATGGTGTTAATTACACCGACTTTGTGTCTCACATGCGCATCCACATGCGTGGTCTTCGTCTCTGGGGCGTTCTCTCTGGCGATGTCACCTGCCCGCCTTGCCCTATTCCTCCGACGAGCCTCGCTGTTACGCCCCGACGGTGACAAGGGCGTGGTTGAGGCTGCTGGTCTTGCTGATGATGAGGCTGCCTCTGCCTACCAGGAGACTCTAGATTCCTACAAGGATCGACTGACCGCCTACACTCAGTGGTACGATGACGATGCTCGGGCTGCTGTTGTACTCATCGCCAGTATCCAGCCTCAGTTTTCTTCTGAGGTTGTGGGACTCCCTTCGGCTTTTCAGATGTGGACTCATCTTCGTCAGCGCTACGAGCCCTCTGGTGATGCCCTGTACCTGTCCATGGTTCGCCAGGAGCACTCTCTTCAGCAGGTGATGCTCCGTTGGCGCTTTACGCTCGAGCTCTGCATCGGGCGTCAGTGGACTCTCTTCGCCTTCTTGTTTGTCGCCGCCTGTCCGTCTTTGCTGGTGTCGCGCCGACTGAGTTTCAGCGGGTCTACGAGTTCCTTACTCGCCTTTGTCCTGAGTTCGAGCAGCGGCGTGCCCAGCTCCTTGCACGCTACCCTCGTGTCACTCTCCTGGAGGTTCTTACCGAGATACGCGCAGAGGAGACTCGCCTGAGTGGTGCTGGCCTGATATCACTCCCTTCTGTGCTCGCCGCTCGCCTACCTGCTACACCGACTGCTCCACGCTTCAACACACTGCCTCCTCCAGCGGCTGCCACAGGTGGTGGTGGCCGCCCTCCATCTGGAGGTGGTGGTGGTCGTCCTCACTGCTCCTACTGCAACAAGGTCGGCCACATTGAGTCCCAGTGCTATAAGAAGCAGCGGCATCTTTCACGCCATTCTTCTACTAGCACTGGCACTGGTGCTTCTACATCGGCCTTTGCCTCGACTCCTTGGCATTTCTCTCACCGGCGGGAGATAGCCAGACTTCGACGCCTGCTTGCCGCCTCAGGTTCTCCCTCGACAGGTTCTGCAGGTTCTACTACTAACTCTTCGGGCACTGAGAAACCTCCTCCTCCACAGTCAGGTACCTCCCTGTGGATTCTTGATTCTGGAGCATCCTTTCACATGACTTCTGATTCTTCCATTCTGTCTTTCATTGCACCTCTTGATTCTCCTGTCAGTGTTCTTACTGCTAATGGTACATCCCTTTCTATCTCTGGTCGAGGACCTCTTAGCAACTCATCTTTTCATGTTCCTTCTGTTGCTTATGTTCCTCACCTTACCATGCAGCTTCTTTCTGCTAGGCATATTACTGATCTTGGTTGTCGGGTCATTCTCGACTCTGACTCTTGTTATGTTCAGGACCGCCACACGGGAGCTCTGGTTGGTTCTGGCCCTCGGCGCCTTGACTCACAGCGTCTCTGGGAGCTTGACTGACTTCACCTTCCTTCCGCTGCCACCGCCGCCGCGGTCTCTCGGCACGCCACTCGGCTACCAGCTCTTTCCAGCAGTGGCATCACCGTCTTGGTCATCTGTGTGGATCTCGTCTGTCGTCTTTAGTTCATCGTGGTCTTCTGGGGTCTGTCTCAAGAGACGTATCTTTAGATTGTCAGGGCTGTAAGTTAGGTAAACAGATTCAGTTTTCTTATCCTCACAGTGAGTCCGTGTCTCAACGTCCTTTTGATCTTGTTCATTCAGATGTTTGGGGTCCGACTCCCTTCGTTTCGAAAGGGGGGTCATCGATATTATATCATTTTTATAGATGATTTTTCTCGCCACACTTGGATATATTTCATGTCTTCTCGTAGTGAGGTCTTATCTATCTATAAACAATTTGCCACTATGGTCCACACACAGTTCTCCACCCCTATTCGTATCTTTCGTGCTGACTCCGCTGGCGAGTGCCTCTCTCGTTACCTGCGCAGCTTCCTTGCTAAGCAGGGTACTCTCGCTCAGTTCTCTTGTCCTGGTGCTCATGCTCAGAATGGTGTCGCTGAGCGCAAGCATCATCATCTCTTTGAGACGGCTCGTGCACTGATGATTGCCGCCTCTATTCCACCTCACTTTTGGGCCGAGGCTGTTTCCACTGCCACCTATCTCGTCAACCTCCAACCCTCTTCTGCTCTTCAGGGTGTCATCCCTGCTGAGTGTCTCTGTGGTCTTCTCCCTGACTACTCTGCTCTTCGTCTGTTTGGCTGTGTTTGTTACATTCTCCTCGCCCCTCGAGAACGCACTAAACTAACTGCTCAGTCTGTTGAGTGTGTCTTTCTGGAATACAGTGCCGAGCACAAGGGCTATCGGTGCTGGGATCCTGTTGGTCGCCGGATGCGGGTTTCTCGGGATGTGACTTTCGACGAGTCACGTCCCTTCTACCCAAGTCCTGCCTCTCCTTCGGCTTCCTCTGTGGAGTCTCTGTCCTTTCTGACTTTTCTAGATACACCTATATCTGTCTTGCCCTCGTCCACCCATTCTCTTGAGGGCACCCATTCCCCTGAGTCTCCACATATTCCTCCTGTGGCCTCTCCGCCGTTGTCGCCACCTACTTTGCCTCCTGCGGCTCCTCAGGCTCCTCCCACTACAGTCCCTTCTTACCCTCTCTTCTACACTCGTCGACCGTGTACTGAGGATATTCCAGATGATCCATCTTCTGATGCTCCATCTTCCCCTGTTGGGTCATCTTCTCCTCGCTACGCTCTCCGTGATCGCCAGTTGATTCGGCCCCCTGCCCGTTTTGGTTTTGCTGGTGCAGCTACTCGTGAGCCTGTCTCCTACCGGGATGTTGTTACTCACCCTGAGTGGCAGCATGCCATGGCCGAGGAGATTGCTTCCCTTGAGCGTACTAGTACTTGGGATCTTGTTCCTTTTCCATCTCACTCTCGTCCTATCACGTGTAAGTAGGTCTATAAGATTAAGACTCGCTCTGATGGCTCTCTTGAGCGCTATAAGGCGCGTCTTATTGCTCGTGGCTTCCAGCAGGAGCATGGTCGTGACTACGACGAGACTTTTGCTCCTGTGGCTCACATGACCACTGTCCGTACTCTTCTTTCGGTGGCATCTGTTTGCCACTGGTCTGTTTCTCAGCTTGATGTCAAGAATACATTTCTTAATGGCGAGTTGCGTGAGGAGGTCTACATACTTCCGCCACCTGGGTATTCTGTACCTGAGGGCATGGTCTGTCGCCTTCGTCACTCTCTCTATGGCCTTAAGCAAGCCCCTCGTGCTTGGTTTGAGCGCTTCTCCTCTGTGGTCACTGCTGCTGGTTTTTCAGCTAGTGATCATGATCCTGCGCTCTTTGTCCACACTTCATCTCGTGGTCAGACTCTTCTTCTTCTCTTTGTTGATGATATGATCATTACAGGAGATGATTCTGAGTACATTGCCTTTGTCAAGACTCGTCTTAGTGAGTAGTTCCTTATGTCGGATCTTGGTCCTCTTCGTTACTTCCTTAGGATTGAGGTTACTTCCACTCCAGATGGTTTCTTTATGTCCCAAGAGAAGTATATTCAGGATCTTCTTGATCGCGCCTCTCTCACTGATCAGCGTACTGTTGAGACTCCTATGGAGCTCAACGTTCACCTCCGACCCTCTGATGACGAGTCTCTTTCTGGTCCGACTCGCTATCGTCATCTTGTTGGGAGTCTTGTCTACCTTGCTGTTACTCGTCCGGATATCACTTATCCAGTCCACATTCTGAGTCAGTTCGTCTCTGCTCCCACTCAGGTCCACTATAGCCACCTTCTTTGAGTTCTGCGATACCTTCATGGGACTATCTCTCGCCGTCTCTTCTTTCCACGCTCCAGCTCGTTACAACTTCAGGCTTATTCGGATGCTACTTGGGCCAGCGATCCCTCTGATCGCTGGTCTATCTCTGCTTACTGTGTTTTTCTTGGTGGTTCTCTCATTGCCTGGAAGACGAAGAAACACATTGTAGTATCCCGTTCGAGTGCCGAGGCCGAGTTGCGCGTTATGGCTCTCTTAACAGCAGAGATTACTTGGCTATGATGGTTACTTAAGGATTTTGGTATTTCTGTCACTACACCGACTCCTCTCTTGTCTGAAAGTATAGGTGCTATCAGTATTGCCCGTGATCCTGTGAAGCATGAGCTCACCAAGCATATTGGTGTTGATGCTTCCTTCATGAGGTCTTGTGTGCATGATCAGGTGATTACTCTTCAGTATGTGCCTTCAGAGCTTCAGCTAGCGGATTTCTTCACGAAGGCCCAGACTCGCCCCCAGCACGGCTTCTACCTCTCCAAACTCAGTGTTGTTGATCCACCATGAGTTTGAGGGGGGGTGTTAGAGATATATGTATAATGTATTATTCCCCATTGTTATGAGGGGTTATTTGCATATTCATCACCTGTACCTTGTGTATATATACTGACCCATTGGCCTCATATTGAATACAAGCGCTATTCATAACATGTCCATCACCGAAAAGGAAGGTGATCCACCTTCAAGAACACCCATGCACATACATTGAACTGCAACCACTAAAAAGATCCGAAACTACGAGCTCAGTTAGAATTACCCAACCTATGTTTTTTGTTTTATCCTCAATGATGCTATTTTTGAATCACTGTCTAGGACCAAATAGAAATCAAATCCAAATTACAAACAGCTGGTAACAGGACCGTGGCGGTATTTCCATTCTTACCTTACATGAGCTGATTTCCAACAATGCTAGAACAAAAAATGGAATTCAAAAGGTGTATGATGGCAATCGCATCAATCCAGTGGAAAGAGCAAGTCGTAGAGTTGCGGCGGCATCACCAAGTTCTTCGGCTAGTTCGAGTTCATCCGGAGGACGTTCTCCCAGAAACAAGCAGAAGACAAGAAAAATTGGAGATTTAATTCAATTGCCTCTCAAAGAGAAGCCGCTGCCAACTTCAAGGGCAATGGTCAGAGAGTTAGCTGATCTCTGTGGTGTAAATGGGAATGAGACACTCAAAGAGGCAGCGCGAATGGAGAGGGCTGCATCAGGAAGTGGCTGCCGTAAAAATGCTCAAGTCTGTTCAGCTATTCAGTCTGCCACAACTTCCGTTGTTTGAATCCTCTTTCGTATCTGCATCTGTGCTGCATTTCGTCTACAAGCACATCTGTTCGGACTTGCTCCTTATTTCTGCATTTGTGCTACACTTCGTCTGCAAACACATCTGTACTTCGTTTGTGATTTTGGCTCTGTTTCGGTATTGGTCTTCCTAATGTACTGTTCATGGTAATTGTCGGTTTTCAGTTCTAGCAGAACCGATAGTTTGGTGCTGTTTTCTTTCAGTCTATTGTTCCAGTTTTCATTCAGTTCGGCAGCGTTTGCCTTTTGTTTTTGTTTTCTGGTTGCGCCTTACTTTCTCTTGTTTGTTTGCTTGGCCAATTTGTGTGTGGCAACCTGAAAAACCTACTGTACTTTGCGCGTGTTGGATTCTGGAGGCATATGCATGGTGGCACATGCTGCTATCCGAAGCTGCATAGAGACAAAAATGAGGATTTTAGCTTGGAATGTTAGAGGGTTAGGAGAAGCTCACAAAAGGACATTAGTGTATCACACTCTACTAGACTTACAACCGGATATTGTTTGCCTTCAAGAAACTAAGTTGTCCAACATCGATAGGTTCAAAGCGAATAGCTTCGTACCCCCGAAAGTGGGAAACTACCACTTCCATCCTTCTATTCACACCTTAGGTGGCACGCTCATGGCTTGGTGTGATACCAGTTTGGTGGCCTCATTGATACATGCTGATGTCTGGTCATTAACACCAGCCTTTCAATTAAAAACTGACAGGATCAAGTTTTGCATCACAAATGTATATGTACCTTATGAAGATAACACCCGTCAGCCTTTCTTCGATAGCCTCACTGATATGCGGCACAACCTGAATGGACCATGGATGGTAATAGGAGACTTCAACATATACTGCTATATATATGAGAAAAGCAACGGCAACATAAATTGGACAGGTATGTCCATATTCAATTCATGGATACAAAATCAGGGCCTTCTGAACGTAGATATTCCCAACAAAAGATTTACATGGACAAACAAGAGGAGAAGCCTGACAATGGCCAAGCTGGATAGGATACTAATTGATACAAAGTGGAGCCAAACATTCCTGGACATCTCTACAAAATCAGAAACAGCGACGACTTCATACCACACTCCAATTGTGGTTGACATCAAAACAGATTCACAACCGACAAGGTTATTCCGAATAGAAAATTTTTGTCTTCATATATCACAATTTGAAAACCTTGTGATCCAAAGCTGGACAAGAGGGACCAGAAATTTGGCTAGTATATCCATTGCCAATCTCAAGCTAAGACGACTTCGAGCAAAAATCAGATCATGGCTAAAAAGAAATCGTAGTCTATCAAACCAGCTTGAAAACTCCAAAATTACAGTAAAATTCTTTGACAATACAGAGGAGTGGAGGCCCTTAACAACCTTGGAATTTACTTTCAGAGAAAATGCTAGAAGTCATTTGGAAAAAACTAATATGGTTCTAGACCCTAAAATGGAAGAGGAGGGCTAAGATTAAATGGTGCAAATTAGGAGACAGGAATACACATTTCTTTCATGCTGCATCATCCATACGGCACCGAAGAAACATCATTAAAGTTCTTGTGAAGGATGGAATAGAACACTATGACAATGCCTCAAAACTACAAATTGCGACTGAGTATTTCAGAGTCCTTTTCAGTATAGAAGTTCCATGGTCCCCAACAATTGACCTCACACATCTCTACCAGCCAGATCAAAGTCTGCAGGCTCTGTCGGATAGCTTCACTTGGGAGGAGATAGCAAATGCAATTTTACATTCACCAAATAACAAAAGCCTAGGGCCGGATGGTTTTACAAATGAGTTCTACAAAAAGTTCTTAAACATTATAATGCCTAACCTAGTACAGGTTTTTGCGGACTTGCATTCCAATTTTATAGACCTATTAGGGGTTAACAATTCTTATGTCACTCTTATACCAAAGATGGACATGCCGATGCAAATCAAGGACTTTAGACCCATCTCGTTGCTACATAGCATTCCCAAACTCATTATCAAGGTTTTGGCAAATAGGCTACGGTCGAAAATCACGGATCTCATTAGTCATATGCAGTCTGGTTTCATCATGAAGAGATCAATCATGAAAAATTTCATACTAGCTTCAGAACTAGTCCAATGTGAAATGAAGAGGAAAAAAACCTATGTTAATGCTCAAATTAGACTTCTATAAAGCTTTTAACACAATAAATTGGGAATGTATTCTTCTGACACTACAGCATAGAGGTTTTGACAACAAATGGATAAACTGGATACATATTATTCTCTCTTCTGGTAAAATGCATATTCTGGTCAATGGGGCAGTGGGCAACCCAATTCAATACAAAAGAGGGGTACACCAAGGAGATCCACTATCTCTGTATCTATTCATACTGGTAGCAGATATCCTCCAGAAAGTCTTGCAATGAGCCCACGCTGATGGACTGATCCTGCACCCCTTGGATATACAAGAAACCCACCCATCTTACAATACGCAGATAACACCTTAATCTTACTCAAAGGTACAACCCAACAAGCCATAGCCCTCAAAGAGATCCTTGATTCGTTTGCAATATTTTCAGGTCTGAAGATCAATTACCATAAGAGTACATTAGTACCCATCCATATGTCTCAGCAAGAAGCAACCTCAATAGCCACCACCTTACAATGCCCGCTCAGCTCCTTGCCATGCAACTACTTGGGGTTACCATTATCCACTAACAAGATACCACACGGTTTGTTGCAACCAATTATTGACAAAATAGACAGAAGACTAGCAGGATGGATGCCCGGATTGCTATCTTGGGGAGGGAGAGTATTAATGATCAACTCGGTTTTATCAGTAATACCTACATTTTATATGAGTTGCATCCAATAGTCGGAACGTGGCATACAAGCACTAGACAAAATTAGAAGAGCTTTTCTTTGGAAGGGAGTTAAGGAGACTTGAGGTGGACATTGCCTGGTGGCTTGGTCCACTGTTATACTACCCAAGGAACAAGGGGGTTTAGGAATCCGAGATCTGCGAATTCGTAACAAAGCTTTGATCATGAAGTACACTGGAAGGTTGTTGTCTGACTCAACTGAGCCCTGCTTCAATTGGTTAAGACGATAATATATTCGAAACCACGTACAAATACAACCTAGGCAGGGGGACACAACATTATGGAAGACTTTATCTGCTACCATCGAGATGATTGCACAAATGACTAGGGTCATAATTAAGGATGGACATACTACTTTGTTCTCGAAGGACTATTGGCCATCTGCAGCAAGATTATACTTATGCTTTCCCACTCTATTCACATTTCTCACTAATCAGAATTGCACCGCCAACTCACAATTATTGGACAATAACGGGAGGTCTCACTTCACCCAGTCCTATCACAACAGGTGACCTTAGAAAACCAGGCTTTGCAACAAGTTTTGTCTGAGCAACATCTCACGTAGGGAATCTTAGACCGATGAATCATTGCCTCGACCATGGTTAACATAACTACATCGGAAGTGTACCACATCTTATCATTCCACGGTCTGAAATGGAAAGCAGCAGATTTTATCTAGCACAAGTCAATCCCACAAAGATACAGAATATTCTCATGGCTAGCTTTCAGAGAAAAACTAAATACTAAGCATAATATGACAACTAAGAAATGGACGACAAATCCTCACTACAACATGTGCCCAGCCTTGGAAACAAATGACCACATTATTCTGAGCTGTAAACATACTGATTATCTCTAGACTAAACTAGGACTAGCGACAGAAGCTACCTCCGCCAAGGACATGCTACATTTTGTGAAGAAAGTATCAATGCATTCAATGAACCATGGTGAGGTTTGGTCCATTTGCTTTGCAACATACGCTCATACATTATGGACTACGAGAAATACGCAGGCCATCCAAAATACACAAATTGGAAACACTGCAATGCAACGTCAAATCCGAGAGTACATTAACCTCTAGTCCTATAGGACTAAGTCCAAGCTCCAGGATTCCCTTCGACAGTGACGTCAGTTCTTTTTGTAAATAGCTTTTATTTATCTTTTTCTCCTTTTTTGCTTACTTTCTCTTTCTTTTTTTGCTGTATTTGTATTACATTGACAACCATTTTAATACAATGATCATAAGGTAAGGAATTCTCCACCTTTTACATAAAAAAAATTGAAATTCACCGTAATGACATTTACAAAGAAGTACAGCATACATAAATACGCATAGTCACATAAATATGTGGCAAGAGTACACAAAATTACGCAATACAAGAAACGGACACCCTCTGTTAAGGTAACTAAACCAGATCAGATCACGAAAATGCAAAGAAAATCGAAGGGACTTCACTCCAGGAGTTGCATGCATGGTGGATTATTGAACCCCTCAAAACTGCCAGTTTTGATTTTGGAAGACCACTATGTCAGCTGCTCTATGGATTGCAGGTTATTGAATTAAGTTTGTCATAAATTTGTAATTACATAACAGATACAAAACAGAAAAACCAAGGATTATACCAACAAAAGGTATTCAAATATACTCTTCTAAAAGCTCAAATAGACAGGAAACCTCACAACATTGCTGGTGGTCCAGTCCAAACTAAATGCATGTTCTGAACCCACAACCAATACCTGACATTCACTCTTGCAAGCAGAGATATACATAAGTTTATATAAAGACACCTCGAAATCAGTCAACAGAAGTGTAAACGGAGATATACCCCTTCAGAACTTATGTCTGAAAGATTTACAGCTCTTACAAAGGTTGTGTGCACTGTCGGCCAATAAGCCTGCATTGTTCTGGTAGCAAAGAGCATAGTACCTGCCCCTGACACGACAAAGCTCGCCATCTATACCGCAACCATTGTGAGTGTTTGTGCCAGGCCTGAGCTTTACTGATTTAACCTGTGTAATGGCAGAACATTGGTTAAAAGTTAAGACCTAGCTATTGCAGATTTGTTATATTTTTATGCTCAATGGAATAAGGAGTAAAGCAAGCCTTGCTACACTATTATACAACTGCACAGAAGCCAGACCTAAATTGCTGTGTGCTATAGGTGCTGGCAACCAATGCCTGACAATGGGAATAACAAAATGCATGCACCTCAGTCACTCGAAAGAATTAAATGTCTCGAATCAGAAACGAAATATGAACAAGCTTATATGCAAAATTAGGAACTATCAAATAAGATTTGCTATGATTTCGTGACACAAATTTAACTCAAGACATGTCTACACAAACACACATGAATAACAGATTTGCCATGAATATAGTCGAATGTCCTTAAGGAAGCACAAAAGGCATATGACAGTAAAGGAAGTAGCTGCAGCAACAAAAGAACATACACAAAAATAGATTTGCCATGACTCCAATCAAAAGCTCTTCAAAAAGGACTAAGAACAGAAAATGAAATAACTCCAGCAAAGGAAACCAAATCTTACCTTTACATATTCCACATATGGTAGAGAAAGATGACGACCAAATTGCAGGAGTAAAAAAATCTTAACAACCTCCATCTTCCCTTTCCACCAACTAAAAGCAAGTCTAAACTGTTATCGTTATGCTCAGCTTTAGGTGCAACAACCTGAGAACTCAGACTCTGCACTGTCTTGCATGAGTGGTTGCATACTAGAACACCAAGAAAGTGCCCTTTTCTTACAACCCACTTCTCGTCTAAATTCGGAACAAGTTCCTTTGACACTCCACTTTCTGTGTGTTCTGGTGGCGCAGGAAGTTCAAATGGATGTTCAGGATCCCAGGTTGGTTCAGTGTCCCATTTTGGGCCAGCGTCCCACCTTGGTTCAGAGTCCCAAACAGGCCCTGGATCTGATATCGTCGAAGAAATATCTTCCTTATCATGCATTGATGGGGCTGCCCAAGACAAGCGAGTGTCATTAGTAGCAGCCAAACCAATTGAACTCCTCTCGTCTCTTGTTTTAGACCTGGTCCTTGGTCTGTTTGTATTTGCTGAATGATGGGGTTGAGGGTGCAATACTTCTTCTGGTTCTGAAACTATGTTGCTTCTGCCCAGGGACATACGTTTGGCTTTCTGGTCAAGACCGCAAACATACTCTGATGGCTCGGTGCTTGCCACCGTGCTGCCCGATGTATCGAAGTCTCCCACTGACATCCTACTAGGAGTCATAATAGAGTCAATGCTTGATAAACTGGAAGCTCTGGGAATTCCTTCTCTTTTTGATCTGCGCATTATGTCAGTATAGAGGTTTGCCAAATCAATCTTGTCCTGCTCTTTGTTCTTTTTCTGTCCAACCATCTCTTCTGACATAGGAAGATACTCCAACTCATAGAAATAGCTGGGTAAACACAAAAATTTCAAAAATCCAGCCACAAAGTACCGAAGAG
This sequence comes from Ampelocalamus luodianensis, assembly GCA_036346255.1. Classification (NCBI taxonomy): domain Eukaryota; kingdom Viridiplantae; phylum Streptophyta; class Magnoliopsida; order Poales; family Poaceae; genus Ampelocalamus; species Ampelocalamus luodianensis. The sequence continues at coordinate 17,806,651 of CM070634.1, forward strand.
GACCAAATCTCTTCTGATATTTATTGGAAAGTTCCAGAACTGCAATAAAGCAACAAAGTTTTGTTGCAGCATAGAAATAAGATAAGGATTCCAATCTTACATAAAACTGCATATGCAAATACATATGATACAGTGACTGTACTCTATAACAACATACTGAAAATGTATGTGGACAATGTAGTTCATTTACTACTGCCATTCTGAATCTTTTTAGAATCAGCAGGATGGGATTCTAGGTATAAGGCACATGGGTAATTAAATGAAGCAGTTCAGAAAGAAAAAAGTATGATCTGGCTGAAAAGTATACTGGTAAAAAACCATTTCAGCCCTAAGGTCTGAACTCTGAAGCAAGTGGACATGGCATGCAGATTAATTGTTTGATGTGAAGGTGGCCTTGGACTAGATACGAAATATTTCATCAGTTGTCATATATTGCTAAATATATATCAGATAACAGATATTTACTCCAATCCAAATGATGAATTAAGCATATTACTTCAGATATTTAGTACATTCATTGTATAATGACCAAATAAATCAATGAATCACAAATATATTAGCACAAATTTATACTAGTTTTTCTTGATCTAGCATATATAACACTACTATCAGTTCATGCATGCTTCAGAATGATCATAGTCAACAAAAGTTGAATGAGACAATTATATTGAATCATTGATTCTTACATCAAGCTACCATCTTACCATCACTGAGAAAACCATAGTATGAAACAGTAGTGCCAAAATGTATTAGACCAGACTGGATCCACTCCACAGCAAATACGTCTAGAGCAGTAGATCCACCCTGCGACCAACAGACAGTCCTCATAGGGAAAAGCTCAGAATGACAATTTCCTATACAACATCACACAAGAGTAAATCGAAAGCAATGTTGTGTGAAAAACAGTTATAATCATATTTTGTACACCGAGATATTAAACTTTGCACACATATCAAAGAGACACATGTTGGTATTTTGCTAACTACCGATGTTTGGCAAAGCTACCGAGGCAAGTCTCCCCAAACAAAGGTGTGCCAATTGCTCCAAAATCGACCTTGCTTTTCTTGCCTTAGGTAATCTCCATCCAGGAATGTGTCTCTGAAGGAAAAATATGCCTACGGGAACTGTATATGTACACTATTTTAAGTTTTTTATTTAATCACCCTTCCCTTTTTGCCTTCTCTGCATTACAATTTACAATTGTCCACTATGTCTGCCCCAGGATTCTTGCTATACCAACTTCTAACTCAACAAAACATCAATAATACAGATGTCATGTTCTGATGACGTAAGTTTGGCATATTAAATTAATGTGAATTGGAATGTTTATTTTAGATAACATGGTGAATTTCTCAGCATAAACTGATCAGAAGAAGAAGACAGTTTTAGTTCTACATATTCAATCCAAACTGGAGATACATGCATTAAAATTAAATCCTCAATATCTTCTTAATAGTCAATAGCAACCTCTGACTGATCATTGCCGATACTGGCAAGTCCTTTTTAGGGGGAGGGGGGCAATTAATTCATCACAAAATCTGAAAGCCTAAAAAAGATAATAAAATTGTTGGATGGTTTCCCCCAAATCCAGCAGATTTCAGGACAAGTTCCAGCCAAGTTCAACTTCAGTGTGGATGTTGGTTTCAAAAACAAAACATCTCAAAGTGGATAGGAACCAGCTCTCAGCACCAGATGCTCTCCAATAGACTAGATCTAAAATGAATTTTTAAAACTTGTTCGTAATCACATACATTGCACTGCTTAGACATGACTTAAGGAACAAATAGGAAGAGTGAGATAAAAGACAATGGAACATATCAAGAGATTTGATAACCAATACATGAATGATGCCGAACTTTTATTTTCATAAAAGGCTATGATGGAACTTTTTTATTGAATAATAGTGATAAGACTATCGAGAAAACCCTGGGAAATATGCATTTCACATGTGAATACCTTGACAATTGACAATGATGCAGATATGGGATCCCTAACACCGAGAACAGTCCAGACAAGTGAATTATCAGATCCTGCAGGGATTATCCCAATTGGAACTGATACAGCTTCCTTTTGATCACTTCTACTAAGAAGACCATTGAGCACCTGCAGTAATAGAGTTTTTAAATTGGTACGTAAACTTATTAAGTACTACCTCTGGTCCCAAATATAAGTCATTCTAGGCTTGGGCCCAAGATCAAGGCGTGACTTGAAATGACCCCTATAACCTATTTGTTTCTCCAAATCCCTATTTATTAAGGGTATATAAATTATTGATAGGAGAGTAAAGGGAAGAGTATAAGGGGAAAGAATGTGAGCAAGCGTCCTTATAAAGTAGAAAGACTTATATTTAGGATCAAGAATAGAAGGCTAGAAAGCTCTTATAATTAGGGATGGAGGGACAACAGATCAACCAAATATGAACACTAAGAAAAAGACAAACCTCGTTTACAATTCCATCACCACCAACACATACAATCCCTACAAAACACTTTATATCAGTAAAACAAGATGCAACACTTTTGCCTTAAATGTAAATAAATTACTTGGCTGTGTATCGTACCATCTGGGCATGTGCTAAAATCAACAGAAGACGCAAGAGATTTTGCGTGACCTGCGTGAGTAGTTTTAACTACTTCCATCTGAAAACCCGCAAGCTATACCAGATAGCAACGTGTTAAAGTGAAAAAAAAAAACAGTAATCAGGATAAACGAGATCATTATCGAAGAATAAACAGGCAATAATGCCAAAATAATCCAACTTCTCATAGCAAAATGATAAAAAAAAACAAGGAACAATCATTGGCATATCTGAAAGGCACAAAAAGTAGAAAGCAAAGACAAGACAGCTAGAAGGCCAGCATCACACTAAAAAACAAATTCAGCTATGTTTAAGAGTAAGAGGCGTAGAGCATCTTCAAATTAGTTAGATCTAGGGAATTGTCACTAGTTGAAACCCAGGTAATAACAATTACAGTATGTCACTAACATGACAGTATAACAATGTTTCAGAAGTGACGAAGCCAAATATGTCAGTGCTATTACCCTCAATAGATGTCTCATTTTGGGGCAATAAATTATTTGACATCCAGGATCTTAACCTTGCATCATGGAGGCAAACAAATTACCCTCTGTCAAGACATCTCAATTGTGTGCTCTGCATGAGATCATTTAAGGTGAGGAGGCAATGTGTGTGGAGGATGGCAATCAAATGCATCCAGGAAGCCTTGCAAGGCACAAACAAGGGTATGCAAATTCACAGGGAAAAGTAAAGCAGTCCCCTTGGTGCATTATTGAAAGATATTAAGTCACAGTTATTTTTGTTGGACTAAAACATTGAAGGTTGAATTCAAGCGCATTACATCAAAAGGAACTGAAATATAATTATCTACTCCAAAAGTCCACAACATTCAACAGAGAACGGCCACAAAGTTACTTTAAGTAATTTTAAAAAATTGATAGAAAGAAATATTTAAATCAATTGTAATTTAGTACAATTTTAAAATAAATTAGAAGTTTAATAGTTTATATGCTGAAAACAGAGAAAAAAATACCTTAAATATTGGTTCTGCTTTCTCATGGAAAACTTTACTTGATCGACCATGTCCAGATTGAGGATTCAATATAACAAGTATTCTTGGTGGAGATTTACATTTGATAGCTGGCTGATCAAATAAATCCTCACTAAAAGGCATATCCAGGTTCTGGTTAACACTTGATATTGCAGGGTTAGATAGCGTATTAATATAGATGTGCTGATCAGCAAAACATGTTATCCACAAAATGGCCTCCTCTAATGTAGAGGCTGCAAACTGGAAGTCCTTCTGAACTCTCTGAGTCTTTCCAAAGAAAGACTTCTTGGTAGGGTATGCATGTACAGTAAAATGTGGGACGTGGGGATTATAGGATACCTGCCAATATAAATAGAAGACATATAATTGGAGAAGGGTGCACATGCATGGTAAAATGAGCAATATAACAACAGAGATGTGACATATTATCTGATACTTACAGATACAACTTCATCAAGTTGAAGTATGGAAGAACCCCATATCAGGGCTTTGCTTGTGATTCTTGCAGCAACGGTATTGGATTTCTCATTCACAGGCCCATGATCATGTGACAGACTTTTATTTTTCTTATCAAGAATCAATTTTCCAGAATAAATCTCATATCCTAGAAAATTGGACTTTTCATTCACTGCATCAATCTTCTGCTCATGGCTTTTTGCCTTATAGGGATCTTTATTGTCAGCATCAGCACGCTTCTGCCTCAAAGATTTTGATTTGCTTCGTTTATCTGGTAATACATTAGGAGATGAATGTTGTCCTGCCGACTTCTGAGAACGCCGACTACTTGAACGACGGCTAAATTTCTGAGGCGAACCTCTAGAAGTTGGATTTTCTAGATCAGTTCCATCCATCTATTTAAATTGGGCTTCAGAACATTGGTATGAACAATGCATTCTATACAACTCAGAGGGTGGAAGGAACATCACAGCATCAATGCCCTATGGAAAGGATAATTAAATGATCTGCAGCGAAATAAAAGTAGGACCATTACGATCTGCGTATCACTGGTCATATGCACTGATGGTTAGCACTATAGTTGCCATACTAAGCCATTATACGGGATAAATAATTAGCCCCTATTGGCTTAGTCCCCATAGATGATCAAGACGGAAAAAAAACACATAATGGATAGTTCCTCATGATGTTGCGGTATCGAAAGACTCCAGCAATCAAAATTTGACCACTACTGGGATACCCATAATCTACAATAGTGATGCCCTATCTCTAGTTATGGCACCAATGTTTGTCTTGGTAAACTATGAGCAAATGCAAATAAAGGAGAACCACATTGGTTGTGAAGGATTGGGTGGCAATTTATAAGTGTGGGACACGAGCTAGCATTTGAGTGTTAGAAGGCCCCCATAGAACGCAACACATATCAAATATCATACAGTCTGATGCTTCAAATATATCAAATCAGAAATAAAATTGCATAACTGACTGGCCAATTACATAGTTGGACATGATCGCTTAAGTCTAGGAAGATTTGCACTACAAGCTGATTGATTTGCTTTTGGTGTGAGAAGGCCCTATAGCACCGCCACCCAACACTTATAGCGTGCTGATTTGCTTGTTATCCAAAGCAGAAATACCATGCACTAAGAAGCAGCAATCAAACATCAAGCCGGCGCGTCTCATACAGTCTATAACTCTATATACTTCATACATATCGAATCTGAAATGACACTGCACGGTAATACAATTATACAAACTAGTATGAAGTACGAAGTAATCGTCTCGCATAATTACATCGTTGGCGATGATTGCTTAAGTCCAAAACGCCCAACATGACGCACTAACATCGCGCTAATCACCACCGAGCCAATCCCTGAGAACAAACTAAGCAAAAGCAAACCGCGCAAAATCAAAAGCACCACCAAACGATACCTACCTCACCAAACACGGCAGCGCCAGGTGGTGGATCGGATGGGAGATCACCGACGCTCCGCGCGGAATTCAACTCCCCCGGGCGCGGGCGCACGGGGCGATCGGGACGAAGCGGGGGCGGAGCCGCCGCGACGCAGATCGAACGGTGAAAACCCCCAGATTTGGAGGTGGGGCAGGGATTCTCTCTCCTCAGCCCGGCCAGTCCCACCCCCTGGAGTCCCCGAGGATTCTCGTGTGCGGGGTTGCTGCCTCGCTGGGTTTGCTGCGACTAGAGAGGTGGCTGTAGCAGGGGAGGAGGTGGAGAGAAACGGGAGATTTGGTGGCTTTTGAGGTGGTTTTAGCGAGGGAAGAGAGGGAATGGCGTGTCGGACATGAACCGGCGTCCCGGCTGCTGCGGGAATGCGGTGTCAGCTGTTAGCTAGTTTATGGTTCATTTGATGCTGTTTAGCGTCCAAACAGCATTATAGCCCCTCTCCAAAAGAGAAAGGTGAAAGTAGCATCGCAGATTTGCCAATAGGTGATACATATTTTTATCTGTGCATGTGGTAGCAGTAAAAACTTAGAAAATGATTTATTTATTTTTTGCCTAGTCCGTGTGCCCTCCGGCGCAACGAGCACTATTCATGCTGCTGCCCACCCACCACTAGGACAACACTGTTTATGTACTGTTCATACCAAGTCCACTTGTCACCGTGCAGATGAGTATTGTAACAACGATTCTGTGGACGAAGGCACGTGTCGTCTATCAGCACAACTACAGTGTTATATTTGTCAATTCGTTTGTGAATAATTATTTTTGATATTTTATCTCATAACAGTGCATTTTAACCGATAACTCACTGCTAACCAGGAAGAGACTCAGTCGTCGTTTTCCTCTGGTTTTGCCGTCCCGTCTATTTCAAGCGTTTCTGTGTGCGTGTGTCCTGCTTGTGTTCTGAGTTCAGAGTGGGCTGGCTGGACTTTGTATGAGTTCGTGCCTTTGTGCTTGTGGTATGTGGTATATGGAACTATGGATGGTGGCCTTCTCCTTTTTGTTTTTCTAGACTAGAAAAGAATACGGTGGTGTATTCCGGGTTGGCATCCTCTTCGACCTCTGCTCTTTGATTCAAATCTTCTTTTCTTTAATATTCTTTATGACCAATTTTTCAAGTGGAAGAAAAAATATTGTCCACTAGGCGGTTCTTTTTATCTCAAATCTTGTTTTTTAAAATCTAACTAGTGCTTAGAACTGCATGAGCGCGCTATTTGAATTGCAAAACCAGTGTGAACCTTATGATTTCCTGTTTAACCGTGATCGAGCTTCCAATGATGACCATAAAATAGTGTACAAGTAATCACGAAACGCTTCTCTTTTGAATCATGAGAACATGCGCACTGTAATCATGAAGAGCCTGTGTATAGAATTGTTTTTTTTTATTTTGAAAAGTAAATATAGCCGGGGTTGCTTCTAAGCAAGCAAATAAACGCATAACCTCTCAAAACTAAAATTTAAAAACAAACAGACGTTTATTTCTCAAGAGATTAACGTCTTTCGAGAGCCAAAAAGGTAAGCACAACATTATCAGCACACATATTCCTATCTACGTAACCAATGTGGTATTAAAAGTAAAACAACAATACTGATATCCAACATCCGAAAGGCTTTCAGTTAAAATAAAAAAAACGTCCGAAAGCCTTTTGTAGCTTCGGCCCATATTTACGCCCAAAGGACTAAAATTACATCACCGTTCCAAAATTTGGTTAAGGCCCATTATCCCGAATTTATGGAACCCGAAGCCTATCCTCCTCTTTTGGTGACCCATATTCACTGTATTTGTTCCATAACTTAGCAGTGCAACGTTCGCTATCTCTGTTTCAGAAAAAAAAACATTTCCCTTGTTCTAAGGTTGTCAAAGCGTCTATATAAAATAAAATTGGAAAACGAGAAAAAATAAAACTCATGTATAGAATCCTAAAAAAAAATGAAGGAAGTTCCCCCGCAGATATCCTTCAGCCCACTCCTACGATTTCGATCTAAAAGCGCTTACAGAAAAATTGCCTAGGATCCTAACCCTACAAATTTCCTCTAGAAATCCTTCCAAACAAGACATAACATATGGTATTTTTTATGCCTTTGGTCAGTCACCAGTCACCACACACCATGCATGCTATTGCTCTGAGAGTCTGCAGTCTGCAGTCTGCACTGCTTATAAAGTTTTGTCGGAGCAGCGCTGCTCGACTTTTAATATTCTCTCAGCATTTTTAAGCTGAATTCACCGTGTCATGGTCTAGTTATGGGCGGATTGGGCCCGCCTTATCTGATCCAAAAGACAGTAGCAACCTGCATCCGAAACCGCATCATGTTGGTCGTCAGACTCTTCAGACTTATTTCACTCCCAAGTTACTGGGCACGGCACGGTGTGGCACTAGCGCAGATGCGAACGTTTGTTCGTATCGCGCGACGGGCCGGGCTCCCTACCAGGTGTCAAATCAGAGGCAATTCGATCCATCACTTGCTCACCTGCTTCTTCCTTTTTCAGAGTCACACGGCATGCAGCCAAGGATCAATCGCCTGTCCATGAAAAAAGATCTTCACAGACTCCTCACGAACACTTGTCAGTCCGTTTTGCAAATGCTTCAGATCGAGCAAGTTTCGGGCCGTAGATGAACAGCAAAGGCAACGGGCAGAATCGTCGACCGGCCGTGACGCGATAATAAAACTGAACCAGACGACAACGGAGTGAAAAGTTGGTAATCTCGTGTGCCTGCAACCAACGAAGTGGCTCTTGATCTTCACGTACGCACGCAACGCAGGCCGACAGGCGTCACACTAGCTCCCACAGTTTGTATTCTCTCGGCCCTTTTCCATGGCAGGCATCGCTAGGATCCCGACGCGACACAGGTACGTATGTACGTGTGCATCTGCAGGGGACCAACGCTGATCCATCGACGACGCGCGCGCAGCATGCGAGGTTATTCGGCCCCGTTTACCGTTTTACTACCAGATCACGCCCAACGTGTGTGCTCCAATTTATGTCACGTATTAATTCGCTGTCTGGAATGAATGATTGGGGTTTTGGGACGTCACCCTAAAGATCGAACGCTCGTGGTCAGAGCTAGCTTGCCAATAATTTGCAGGGTGCATGGAGTATCTAAGGCCGCCCGGCCGGAAAGAAAGCATGCATGAATTGCTGGGACTGGAGTTCCGTGATCGTTCGATGCTCTGCCGTAGCTAGAGACGAAGGCCGGAGACGAAGGCCGGCCGGTAGTTGCTTCTCCGTGTGTTCCACTTCCATGAGCTGCGCATTGCTAAGGACTATGAGAAATGTTTTCATGCAAATAGTATGAATCAGACCTAGCAAAAAAAAGGTTAAAAAAAAACTTGCAAAAGTGCTGCTTGTCCAGATATATATATAACCTATAGAAGGCCTCCATTATGGAAAGTATTTATCTGCAAGTAGTTTTTATTTTATTTTTGAGAGAATATATATATATGTGTGTGTGCGCGCGCGCGTGTGTGTAGGAGACATAGAAATTTTATAGAGGCTTTAGGCCATGTACAATGAGTTTATATCAGCTATCTATAGTCTCTGCTATGTAGAATTTAAGTTGATGTGGATGAAAGAAAATAAAAAGAGATAAATGTGTTGTCTATAATCATGTAACCGACTGTATCACCAGAACCAAGAAGCATTAAAAGTTTGTGTGATCTATAAAGACAAGTAAAAAGGCATCAGTTGTCTGTACCATTGTATGAGTTGTCTTTAGTACTGTCTACAGGTGACATAGAGAATTGTTATAGACTGCAGCTGTCTATACTATTGTACATGCCCTTAGAGCCTCACAGATCACAAGTACTTGCTTTCCCACTGGATGCACACGCATGCACATATCATCTGATTAAATAAGTTATACAGTGTCAATCCTGGGGATTGAACTTGGGTGGGTGGAAACAACAATCTCGCTCCCACCACCACCACAAAGCCCTTGGTCCGTCCTTAACAAGTGGTTGGTGGTATCTCCATAAGAGACTTGAGTAAAAATCAACCAGAGCGGATTGGCTCGTGCATCTTTAGCTAGAGAGTAAGGACTAAGGGCATGTACAGTGGAGTGACATCAGCAATCTATTATCTTTGCCATGTAAGATTTTTAGTGATGTGGATGAGAGAGAATGAAGCTGTCTGGCATGCAACAGACAGTCTATAAGGCCCTTATAGACGACTGTTTTGTTGTTGTATCTATGCCGTCTGTAACCCACAAGTTTATGGCTTCATTTTATGGAGGACATATATAGACAATTTAGAGACAACTCATTGTATGAGTTGTGTTTAGTTTTGTTTATAGATGACATTGAAGGTACTACAGATAACTATTGTTTATACCACTGTACATGCCCTAAGGAGGGGTACTCACACAACATTGTTATTTTATTTTATTTTTGTTATACATGCATTTGACAATTCACGTAACTGAATTAACTGTACTATTCCAAAACTCTAGTTAAGGTTTATATACATTGCATCATGGGGGGTTTGCTTCCTTTTGATCTTGTTTGCGATTTTTATACTTTAGTGTTATAAAATTGACAAATTACTACAAAGTAAGGACTAAGGAGTGGTACTGGAAGTCGCACGTATGTGTGAATTTTCTTTAAACCACGTGAGATGATGCAAAGTTTTACCTCCTGAAAGTTTGGAGAGTGGAATTCTGGATCGCTTGATGCAATCTAGCTTTGCATAAAGAAGTGAAAATAAAATCAAATCAAATCAAATCAATAGTCTTGGGCCAGCAGCATCCAAACCAGTGAGCGAAATGACGAGGTGGTCCCATGGATGGGGCGACCCCTCCAATGATCCATCGACGTTGCACCACTACACGGTATGGCCCAATGCTCTTTCCTTGTCACCTTATGGAGCCCATAATTTCCAGGCTGCAACTCCGCACATCTGGTCCCATCAGTATACATGGCAGCACTCTCTAGTCTCTACCCTGCAAAGTAAACGGTGTACATATATCCTCTCGTCTCCATTGCATAGAACTGGAGACACAATGGCCGAGTCGGACCGGAGCTCAACTCGGCCTGCTATTCTGAATAGCACTAGGAGGATGGCCACGGCAGGTGAAGGGACAGGGCAACAGCCCTGGCCATGGCCTGAATGATGCAGTCGCAAGTCCGACTAGCTAGCACGGGCAGTTGAGTCGGCCGGTACGTCCGTGTGCCCATTCACTGCAGTACTGCACCCTGCCGCGCGCCCCTCGCCTCACTGAGTCACTGTTGCCTTGCCCCCGGCTCTACGCTGTCGCTAGCGACGGACGGGCAGGCAACTTCTGCGGCTGTGTCCCCTGCCTGCTCGTACTGACGACTGCAGCTGCAGGGGGGGCGTTTTCTTGGATCATGCGACCTTGGCAGGTCGCGGCACGCCACCATGCATCCATCCGATCGCCACTCTCGGATTCCCCTTCCCCTCGTACCAGTACCGCACAACGCCTTTCGACGCCAACGCCGGTCTGCAGGCCGGAGCCGACCAGCGCGTCCTTGTCGACGAGAATTCCATCGCAGCTCGGCAGCTAGGATTTTTTTAAAAAAATAAATAATCTAATTTTTATTTCGAAATACAGAAATAATACTACTTTTTATTTTACAGGAATAATCATCTATCGCTCAACCGTTGGGCGACTAGTTGACCGACTTGGACACTTGTCGCTTAACGGTTGGTCCTAGTGCACAGGATGCTCAGCTAGCAGAGTATGCATTGTACACCGTTGGGCGATAAGTGTCCAAGTCGCTCAATAGTTGAGCAACTTGGGTTAATCGCCCAACAGTTGAGCAACAGATGATTATTCTTGTAAAATAAAAAAAAAAGATATATAGTATTATTTCTGTATTTTTGAAATAAAAACTAGGTTATTTTTTAAAAAAAATATGAGTAATTGACCAGAATGATTTTGTGTCACTGTGTGGAACGCAACGATGCTACTATGTCCCATAAATTTTCTCTCTCCGTTTTTCCCTGTTATAAGTTGACTACAGAAAGATGACAGGATCGCTGAGGAGCTAGCGTACATACAACAAATGGTTTTGATATATTTTTAGGGTAGTGCCTTTTGTATTTTATTTTGTTGCGTTCTCGTTAGGTTTCTGACATTTTTTACATCTTAATCGTTAACTAGCAGGGTGATCCGCATATTTGCGTAGCTAGATTTATTTTAAAATTTATAGTGATAAATTATATAACTTAGATACTTCAGAATATATTTACGTATCTTGTAACTACTTAGATTTTTTAAGATATCATAAACATTAGAGAATAGTAATAGAAACTTGAAGGAAAATGCAACTTGAGTAACATAATTGAAGTATGAGTTTTAATGGAAGAAAATTATGAGTATAATAAGTTAACCACTCTCCATTATGTATGCATCATATAGCTGCATACCCTTAACTCTTTTTCAAAATATTTGCATGCACATGTACCTCTATTAATCTAAAGCAATACATTGATTATGTGTGCAATAAAACTATCTTATTAGTTTACATGGTATTAAAGTACCTTCCCTACGTATACATCGATGCACCATGGACGACCTACCTTGAATTTATCTTCTCTTACGTCGGTTGCTTTACCGAACCGTGTGTCTTCTATCTCTTCTCTCCGCCACAATTTTTCTACTTTAACCTCCAAGAGCAAGCCCAATTCTTGATCGATATCTCTTAACTGCTACCTCTTCCAATGCAATACTCTACCACATAGTTATCTTCTACTTCTCTCTAATTATTGCTTAATGATGACTATTGTAACATCTACACGTATATGCGTGCAAATATTGTGGATCCCTGCCGGGATACCCGTCGCGCTCTCTCCGGGGTCCCAAACTCGCCGGGACCCATTACGATTACGGAACCCTCTCGTATCGCACTAGTCCGAGATCACGCTAGTGCACACGGGGTTAACACAGTAAATATCGATCCACACAAGCGATAAATAAAGTAAACGATTAGTTTGAATAACAAATAAGGGTTTTGACCTTATGGTCGAGTTTACACTTATTAAGCCACGCAGGGCTAACAGAGAGAAATAAAAGCAGCAATGAGCGGAAATAACTCGGCGTAGATCCCACCAATTCACCACGAGCAACCGATCGATCCAGACCTTAACGAACGATCAGCCTTCAGCGAACTCCTCCTCGAAAGCAGGCGTAGACTCCTCCTCTTCTGTAGGTTTGGGCGCAAGTTTTACAACAAGCGTGAGTACACAACCGTACTCGCAAATCATACCACAGAATGCAAGGTATAGATGCAGGCTTATTCCAAAGAAAAGGCTTATGTGGTTCTTTTGCATAAAAGCAACATTTGCAATTGAATACGAATAATAGATTGAAAACATAATTCAAAACAAATAGACAATATTAATTTAACAGTTGTTTTCACAAAGACACATAGCCTAATCAAATTCTTTCACACAGCCATATGACTTAAATCACACAGCTGTCCCTTCCCAATATTTTATGAAAACTACCCCTCGTGTGAAATCCCCAAGCATGTCCATGACCGCGGACACGACTATTCGAATAGATTGATTTAACACTCTGCAGAGGTAGTACACTTTACCCACAAGATACAACTAGTGTAGCAAGCACCAATCGTAACAAAACAGTTCGGAAACTTCATCTCAAACATTGACATTCCCAGTGTGCTTACAAACCGCTATACCAGCTCACATAGAATTGGTATAACACACACAGCTGGACAGGGAAGACGAATCGTCCCGCGATGCAACCACTAAGTAGTCACACCTCCACCTGTCACACGACCTAACCTATCCACCGAACATCAATGCCGAGAATCCATAACTTACTAAGTTAGGCCCGTCCCATACGGGCATGTGGTCGCATAAGAAGGCTCGATTCAATGGCGCACAAAGTTAAGTCCTTAATTGACCAAGGCAAGACTTCCATTTTCTAACTAAGTCACAAAGACCATCATTCCCATCACATAGACCACCATGTCACACGTCTCCACCACTTGCCTCAGTCTAAATCCTTTACCACCCAGTTGGTTTTAGTGCAACACATGCCATCACAAAGTAATAACACATAGCACACAGTTTTACACAAAGTTCCATAGTCACTTAGTCATAGTTAATATTTGCAACTTACATGAGATGTGAGACTCATAGCATGGCTAAGCAATTGTACTCGCATCTAACCAACCCACGTTGGTGCTATAATATTACCAACTAATAACCAATCTAGGGTGACAAGGAATTATGACATACAAGGCCAAGGTGTGATAACAATTTGGATAATAACTATGCCCAAAGCATTTAAATAAATAATTAAAGTAGAATGCAATAATTTAACACAAAGTAATTTGAAAACTGGGTTCAAGATGATCAAAGGTATGACTTGCCTTGGAAAAGGTCTATGTACTGGTCTTGATCTTGGGGTGCTCCTTCTTCCACAAAATTTCCCGACGAATCGACGTCTACTCGCAAACGAAACAAAAACAAACAAAACAAATAAATAACAGAGGCAAAACAAAATACAAAAATTAAATAAAAATCTCAGATAAATAGAGCTTGAATTTAGACAAATTTAGGAATTTGAATGGGCTCAATCGGAGTTAGGATGCAAAAGTTATGAGCTTTGGAAGATTGGAAATCTAAAAGAAACCCTAATTTGGATTTTCTGGATTTTTCCGAATTATTTCTCTGAAGAAAAATCGGATTATTGCGCAATGCTGACATCAGCGAAGGAATTTTGGGAATTAAAATAAATAAAAGAAAATACTGACATGTGGGACCCACATGTCAGTCTCAAGGCTCACGGTAGACTAGATCTACCGAGCCGATTAGACTGAGACCGGTGGATTGTGCCACGCATGCGCTGACGAGACAGCCACGCACGTGACACGTAGGCGCAAAGGCTGAGGTGGCGAGCCACGTGAACGGCCACGTCAGACCGACGGCGGCGGCGCTCGGAAACCAATGACAACGGCGAACGGCGGCGATTCACCGGCGGTGAGTGGTACCGGCGTGTAGCTGAGGTTATTGCGAACCTATTGAACCAACCCTGGTTGGTCGAGGTTGACGGAGATGGCCGGCGGCGAGGGTTGAGCGCGAGGAGCCGGTTTTGTCGGACAAGACCTCCGGTGGCGCCCGGCGATGCGAAGGGCTCTAGAGGTAGAGGTCGCGACGGCGACTCGGCGGTCGCGCACCACGAGGCGAGGCGGCGACGTCGACGACGGCGCAAAATGAAGAAAACGCCAGCGGTGACAAAAACCTAAAACTCCGATTGCGGCGGCGCTAGGGCTCAAGTTGCGCAATAGGTTGAGGGGTTCTGGTGCGGACGTCGATGCGATCCCAGGGGACCTATTTATAGGGTCCGGGAGGCTAGGGAGGCGTGCAGCGGCGGAAACCCTAAAAAGAGTCCGAGATGAACCCGCGAGGAAAACAGATATAGAAACGGAATCGGGATATGATTTTTATCCCAAAAGATGCGGAGAAGATAGAGATTGAGTTTGGTACAAAAATCTAAAAGGTTTTGGTTAGGAATTCCCGTTGTCGGACGAGGCTTCTAGAAGGCGGCAATGGCGAAAGGAGGCGGGCGCGTTGCGGAGACGAAGCCGAGTCGGAGACGAAGACCTGACACGCGGGGCCCACACGTCAGCGAAAGCCCACACACGTGCACGATCAGGATAAGAGGGTTACCGTCCAGATCTGATCGGACGACTCAAGATCAATGGGACGTTCGGGCAGCTCGAACAGCCCATCTCCATCGGACCGTTCAAAGAGAATCGGACGGCTGAGGTTTAACGTGCTCCCGCGAAGAGACAGAAGGGAGGCTGACACGCGGGGACCACCTGTCAGCGAGAGGCGGCTCGCGCGCGCGTGGGGGTTGGGCTGGATAGGGTTGTGCCAAGGGGTTTTGGGCTGGGTTTCGGCCCAAAAGGGTTTTCTGAGATTTTAATAGCTTTTCTATTTTAGAAAATACCAGAAATTCAAATAAGCAATAGAATATAGCAAATGAACTCAGAAAAATTCTAGAAAAATCTAGAAAATATATCTGAGCACATAGAACCCAAATAAAATAGTTTTGGCTATTGTTCATATTGGGATTATTCACATTAAATGTTTTTGATTGTAAAGTCCAATATTAAGCTTTTGAAATTAAATTCAAATAAAATCCAAATGGTGAATTTTCTCCCTACTAACTATTAAAAGATTTTTAAACTCAGAAAATTGGGATGTTACAAAACCTATTCCTTACCATGACGTTATCTCTACTCCGAGCTCTTTGCTCCTTTGTTTCTGTATGTACATGCTTCTATTCGTAGGATGCACGCATGTATATACACATGCATAATGTTATAAATGCCTGATGTCTTCTTTTCCTGTGTCGGTCGCTCCTCTTCTTCGACGTTGTTCAACTCAACGAAGTGGCTTCCTCACTAAATGCGATAACCTCCCATCTTCACTGATGTCGGTATGTCCGCCTTAATCATTGTCTAACGATAGGGAGAATCTTCTCACCATCGTCGGTGTCGTCATGTCACTCACTAACGATGGCATGCTCCTAGCTACCCGATGATCATATATCGTCGATAACTTGTTTTTAATTCAAAGCTTCATATCATCTCTGCTATGTCTTCTCTTTTTTCGAGTTTCTTTGGCCATTGACTTCTTCAACAACACTGATGCTCACCATTCGTCGTTATAGCACTTGGCTCTTTTAACTCCAATCTTTCTCTTCAACGGCTCCAGCAAATAGCATGATATTATTCTTATCGAACAGCTAAGGTGAGCAGCATGGAATTATTCTCATCTTCATCGTCGCTGCCTCGACTATTCGCTTTCTTGTCAATCAATGTCTTCTTGTAGGACAGATCGATGACATTGCACTCTTTTGTGGTCTCCTCCAACACTATTCATGATATTGTCATTATAACTTATATTTAATTTATTCAAAATTTTAGTTATTAAGAGATTTTACTTTGGAATTCGTATGAAAATAAAATTACAAATTTTCTTTTATTTGTTGTCCCTAATTTCAATTATTTTTTGTTTGAATTCGTAAACTAATCCGATTGTTAATTTTTATTTAATTTTTTATGCCGAATTACAGTTATTTATAGATTTTGCTTTGGAATTCGTATCAAAATTAAAATGTTAATTTTATTTTATTTTTATTCCAAAATCAATTTATTTTTTGTTGAAATTTGTATACTAATCCAATTGCTATTTTTTAAAAATTTTTATTCCGAGTTATATTTATTTAGGATTTTACTTAGGAATTCGTATGAAAATCAAATTGATGATTCTTTTTTTAAAATTTTATATATGTAAATAATTACATTTATTGGTGATTTTACTTTGGAATTCATATCGAAATCAATTTGCTAATTTTATTTATTTTTATTCCAAATTCTAGTTATTTTTTGTTGGAATTCATGTACTAATCCAAATACTATTTTTTTATAAAAATATTCTGAATTATATTTATCTAGTGATTTTACTTAGTAATTTTTATCAAAATTAAATTTTTTTATTTCATTTTATTCTTTATTCTGAATTTCAGTTATTTTTTGCATTGTACTTGAGATGGACTTTTGTTTCTATATTGTACTTGTCATGGATTCTTTCGTTCAATCTAGATCATTATAATCTGGACCAACCATAATCAACGGTGTAGATGTTTCTCTTTTTCTATTGATTAACATGAGAATTTCTAATCCTTAAGAGCGAACGTGGTGACTTCTTTTTCTATCGCTTTTAATAATATAATAGATTGTTTTGTGTGGTATCTGTTTTGCCAATAGCTTGTTGTATTTTTTGTGTGTGTTTTTTACTGTTGCACAATTGCGATCATAGTAGGCTAATTTGCACCGGAGAAAGTCTCGTGTCTCGATTAGTTCAGCGGGTGTTGCAATTTCTTCAAGTAGTTTGTGTATTAGGTGGTTGCACTATTGGTAGTTTGTTGCGGTTCCATTCTATAGAGCATTGCATTTTGTATTTTAGGGTGTTGTATGGTCAGTTCTTGTTATGCCTTCGTATTATAGTTTTTGCATTTTATATTATAGGTTATTGCATTCCTACTTAGATGGACGACAACTTATTAGTGATGGGGCGGAAGTCAAAGTGGAAATGAAAGATGGTTATTTGTGAAGTGGAAGTGAAAACAGAGAGTTAAAAAGTCAATATACCATAGTCATGCCTATCTTAAATATTTTTATGGGGATGACTATGGCAAAAACACTTTATGAGGCTGACAATTGAAAAAAAAATGCTTTTTAATAGAAAAACACTTTATGAGGCCGACCAAGACATTTCTTTATTTCAACATTCTTTTTCACTTCTTCCATCCTCACTTATAGAATGAGCAGTGGAGGGTGTAAAACAATAAATGAAGACTATAGAAAGTTGGATATCTACACCCCCTACACAAAACACACAATGCACAATTGTATCCACATCATAAATGTTTGTTATGGCAATTATAGATCACATCTTCTATGTGGGTAGGGAGGGAGGGGTGACAACGGGATCACCACATCCCCTTCTCTTTATGTTAGGTGCCACCACAACATACAACATAGTAGATTTGTTTGTATCTATATTACTCCAAATAGTTACTTTGCTTGGCTTAAATATTGTGAAGGATACAAATATATGGTGAGAAACTAGATACAATAGTAGCCTTTGTCAGCATCCCCCCTTCCAAACCCACACCCTCTTATGATGGAGGCATAACCATTCACCAGAAGGCTAGGTAGGAGGAGAGAGTAGTGAGACAATGTCACTGCGATGGCTAAGGAAGGAGGTGTAGGTTCAACTTTAGATGAAGAAGAGGGAGCAATATTAGGACACATGAGGCACCCCAAAGACTTTTGAGACCTATCCTTACTTCCACACACCATCTACTACAAGAAGCACTTTGCCATTAGAAAGAGAAGCTCCAGCATACCAAGGCCAATATGGCACCTCTTGTCACCTTTGACATGAAGAACCCAAGCCATCACAAGCTTGAAGGGAAGATTAGCAGTGACAGTGACAGTGACAGTGACAAGAGGAACAACATTCAAGGTAGTGATCCCCACACCAACTTCATAACCAGATAATGTATAATTGTATCAATTTCATCACATATGTCCGTTGTGGTACTTATAGATCACATCTTCCACATGCGTGGAGGGCCTAGGGTTATAACGGGATCCCCACATCCTCTCCCCATTACAATGGATCCTATATAACTCAACAAACCACGCAGTATAATCCATATCGTTGCAAATTGTTAATTTGCTAGATTGATTATATACCCTGAATGGTAGAAATAGATGGGGACAAACCTAGGTAGTGATGATATCTTGCAAGAACACATGGCAATCTTAGTCTTTCAATGAGTAGAGTATCATTTTCATGATGAGTTAAGCCTAGAATCTAAATTCCCCTTCAAAATTGGTTAATAGAAGCATATAAAGTTTGGACTAAATGCAATATAATTAAAATGGCCCAAGGGTACGCTCATATCTGAGATACTTATAGGTTAGAACTGTATGATAATTATTTAATCTAATTACATATTCAAATGAACTAATTTTTCTTTGTTTCTATAGGCAACACACCCTTTCCATGTATCCTATTGTCCACATGTTGTACCCCAACTCAAGGGCTGTAGTATAGATTAACAACTTAGTCTTTGTGGTTACACCATGAATCCTCATGCAAATCTAAAATCGAGTAAGTGAAAGATACACTGTTAGGAAACCCCTGCCATTTATAATTCACACTTCTTCTTATGTATCACCCATGTTTGTTGATGTTATGAATATTTTCTGTCTAATGTTGTACCTTCTCGCCACACAAGATTGAACGCATGCATCGACGCTATAATAATAACATCCATGTAATGAAACTAAGGAACTAAAACATACCATACCACAGGCCACAGCTCCTACCATTTATTGTTCTCCCCTCTTATGTTCCATGCACTTTATCTCGACTACCAGGAATGCACACCATCCTGTAATAGTAACATTTATACAACTAGAACCGAGGAACTAAAACATACATTGTCAAGCCATATTGTCATTTATAATTATCCCTTCCTCCTAGATAGCGGCATATCCATTAAGGGTAAAACAGGATCCCACTAGATTTTTTGAACAAGTCAATTAGTTACAGACATTTGCACAAATTTCCAACAAATTTCTTTGGGAGTGACCCTATTAAATTTCTCTAATAGAAGGGACTCCACTCCAACGGTGAGCAAGTGCTTTACCGGCTTAGGTGAGGCCAACACACCATGCATTTAGGAGAAAGGGTAAGGGGAATGACGCGTAGAAATGTTTGCAAGCACGCCTAAGCAATGTGGTACCCATGTATGCAAGAAAGGGTAGAGAGGTAGGACGTGGTGTTTTCATGAGGATCCATGTGGGAGAAAGAGAGAGAAGAGAGATACGAGTGTCTTAGATGTATGTCCCTTTTTTTTTGTCATAGATAGCACCAATACTACTACAGAAAAGCTCATCACAGACGGTTCGAAAACATCACTGCAGATGGTTTCCTGAACCGTCTGTGCTTATGGGTTAATAATACCCTAAGGGCATTACAGACGGTTTTTGAACCATCTGTGATAACCCTTATCACAAACGGTTCTAAGTTTAGAACCATCTGTGGTAACACTTATCACAAACGGTTCTAATTAAAAACCATCTGCGATAGCATCATATCGTTCTAATAAATAGGTCTCCTTCAGTTCATCAACATTCTCTGATTGCACTATAAAACAGCGCAATCAAAGAATGTAGATGAACCAAAACAGGCCTATTTATGAGAACAAGATCACCATCGTGCAATAGACTTTGGCGCCATGTCTTCATCCTGCAATAAAACATGAATTTTAACAAGGGCCAAAACCCTAGCCATCCATCAATCATCACAAGAACTAGAGGCATCAACAATTAATTTTTATACGCACAAGCATCATGATTTACATGGCCGAAACCCTAGCCATCCATCAATTATCACAAGAACTAAAGGCATCAACAATTAATTTTCACACACACAAGCATCAAGATTTATGTGGCCGAAACCCTAACCTTCCAACAATTTTGTAATTTCATATCCAAGCATCAAGGAAGAGAGGGGAGGGGATCGGATAGGGGATATCACCAGCGATAAAGGATAGGCGGCGGCAGCATCACCATTGTGTCACGACGGTGACACTGCACAAGACACTCTTACGACAAGAGTGCCTTCTGTAGTGAACCGTGACGTCACAACTGGAGGTAAAGGAGTTCACAGCGGTAGTCAGCGTCGTCGGGGAACGGGGCGCTTCAATCGGTTTAGGGGAGGCAGCGCCACTTCGGTTTGGGGGAGACGGTGAAATCGATCTGGAGTAGTTGGACGCGTGTAGGCAGTATATATAAGGGTATTTGGGTAGCGGAATCGATCTGGAGTAGTTGAGAGGTCGTGATACTGCTTCGGTTTGAAAGTTTGAATAAAGGGGGCAGCCAAATATTACAGATGGTTTTTAATACAAACTGTCTGTGATGAGTTAATTATCACAGACGGTTGTATTAAACATCGTCTGTGAAGTATCACAGAAGGTTTTTTTTATAAAAAAACGTATGTCATATTTAGTAATATCACAAACGATTCTTGTTAATAACCGTCTGTGATACTTCATAGATAGGTCTTGTTAATAACCGTCTGTGATACTTCACAAACGGTTTTAAACATGAACCGTCTGTGATATTACCTCTTCATAGACGGTTTTTAGCGCAGCCAGTAACACGGACGGTCGCTAAACCAAAACTGTCTGTGATTGTATTTAATACTGACGGTTTTGATCAACCGTCTGTAATGAGGCGTCCAATATTAACCTTTTTGTAGTAGTGCGGCTTCCTGACTCCTATGTTAAAGATGGCCTTAGACCAACTCCGACGATTGTGGGAGCCTGAGGTCCAAGGGTGGGGCCCACTACCAAATAGGACAAAAAAAAGCAAGCAGAAAAGGTATGGTGCCTAAGGAGGTGTTGACGCCACAGTCGGTTGGACCCAGAAATAGGAGAGATACATGGATTTGATGTAGTCTACCCTTGTTAATCATGCGAGGTGGATCCCATGTGGAAAGGTGGAGGGCGGAGAATGTGTACTTAAATATGTCAAGTAGGGTCGATAGGAATAAGTATTTCTTTAATTCAGGGAAGAGATGAAATGGCTAGTCTCTTGAGTCTCACGAGGCGGCCTTTGTTGATGTCATTAATTAAACCTCCTGCATCTATTACCATATCTTCCTGCCTCACAAGATCGACCACCAAGTGCGAAGTCCCTTCTCATATGGAAAGGTGGAGGGGCAGGGGATGCATATGTAAATACGGTTGGGTGAGGGCCATAGGATAGGGGTGTCAATTTCCAATGTGAGGGTGGGACCTGCAAGGATAATCCTCATGGTGAGTGGGGCGGATGGGGACGAGGAATCGCTAGGCTAGCGAGGCGGGGAGGGGGTCAAACTCCTCCCAATGGGACCCACAGGGTTTCATAAAAAAATAAAAATATATTAGTTTATTCACATATTATAGATTTTAATGTGTAATATGTATTCATATCTTACATGTTTGGGCTAAAACTTGTAGCTATACATTAGGATTAAAGTTTTGAAATTATATTTTGAGAAAAGTGTACATAAATATACTTATATATTAATGAATAAAGTTTTTAAATATTTTATAATTATATTTAACATATTTTTTCTAATCCCATGGGGATCTTCACAAGTCAGGGATCACGCGGAGCGGGGATGGGGAAGGCTTCTCCCCCATTAGGTTTATATTAGGGCGGGGGCACAAGTGAGCCCCCTCGCAATACCTGCTCCCTTTGCGACATCTCTTCCATAGGAAAATGTTTTTTAATCGAAGTGAGGGAGAGATGGAATGGGTGGAGATGCACTTACGTTTTACACACTTAATTATTGTTGATGTTATCAAGCTTGTATCTATTACCATATATTCATGCCTCACAAGATCAACTACCACTTGTGCAGTCCTAAGGTGGAGAGGATGTATGCATCATTACAAAAAAGAAGTTTCTAAAAAATTAATGTCAAGGGAGAGATGGAACAAATGCAGACACGTTTCAGGCACTGACCTTTTTTTATGTCACCAAACATGTTGCATCTATAACCATATATTCTCTCCTGACAACATCGACTACACTTTGTTGATGTCATCAAAGCTCTTGTATTTATCACATGATCTTTTCTCCTCGTAAAATTGACTATGTTTGTTAATGTCATCTAAGCTATTGCAAAAACTATCATATCTTCTCACTTTACAAGATCGGCTACCATGTGTGCAGTCCCTAAAATATTAATATTTATGAAAGGAATCCGAGAGCCTAGAACATAAATATATTCGCTTTGGAACTTCAAATACCTTTTTGTTAGGAGATGGATATAGCACATTCCCCATCTCTAGCATTTGTGAAATGAACACATTCGGACTACATTCTTTTCTTTTACATGAACATGTTTCCGTTGGGAGATAGATATAGCACAATACCTATGTCTAACATTTAAGAAATGAATCATATGAACTAAAACATAAATATATTTTCCCTTTGTACGTGAATATGTTTCCGTTGGGAGATAGATATAGTGCATTCCCTATCTTTAACATTTATGAGACAAATCATATGGACTAAAACATAAACATTTTTTGTTAACTTTCAACGCGCCACTATGTTGTCGGTAGATAGATATAGCACATTCCCTATCTCTAACATTGATGAAATGAATTATATGGACTAAAACATAAATATCTTTTCTTTCTATACATGAATGTTTCTGTTGGGAGATAGATACAACACATCCCCTATCTCTAACATTAATGAAATGAAATTCGTGGATCAAAACATAGATATCTTTTCTTTTTGGAAATTAGATATATATTTTTTTGGTTGGGATATATATATATATATATATATATATATATATATATATATATATATATATATATATATATATATATATATATATATATATAAAATGGTATGGTACTCACAGAGCGTACTCTCACCTCTCATATACCACTTAAATCGTATGATGATACCTCTTTATCAATTTGAGTATACTTCAATAATGATTATAAGATACTCCAAAGTGAGTTCCATGAAAAATTTTATTTAATTCAATTTTTTATAACTAAATTTGTGTATATACTTCTATTATATATGAAAAAGGGTATATAGCAAAAAACAAAGGGCTCCAATGAAAATTTTTCAATCAAATCACATTAGAGTATCTTATAATTAGTATTGAAGTATACTAAAAATGATAAAGAAGTATAATATGTGTTATTAAGTGGTATATTGGAAGTGGGAGTACATACTCCTAGAGTACGAATCAAGGTCCTATATATATATATATATATATATATATATATATATATATATATATATATATATATATATATATATATATATATATATATATATATATATATATATAGTATTTTCCTATCTCACAACGTAGGGAGTATCTTGCGCAACCGAGAGCATGTATGTGTAGTAAACGAGTATATAAGATCACCTAGGTGGTATTTACACCTTTTCAGGGGCGGTATGAATAATTTTGTAGATATACTCCTTTTTATGCGTGAATATGAAGGTATTTACAAAATATACTAAAAACTATGGACTCTCTTGCAAATTTTTCGTGTGATTCACATTAGATTATCTTATAATTAGTATATGAGTATGCCCAAAGTGATAAAGGAGTATGTCAAGTTATTTTAGGTGGTATATCAGAGGTGGGAGTAACTACACCCGGGAGTAGAAAATATTAATCCATATATGTCTTACATGCATGGTCCACTTTCTTTTTTGTCGTAGATAACACCGTGTTTATGCCATGGCTGGGTCTAGAAACAAGAGGAGATAGACATGGATTTGATGAAGTCAACCCTCGTTAATCGCGCTAGGTGGATGCCATATGGAAAGGTGGAGAGGGAGAGGATGTGTACGGTAGTACGCCATGTGGGTTCAAAAAAGTTTTTTTTTATTCGGGGAAGGGATGAAACAAGTGGGCTCTTGAGTTTCATATGGTAGCCTTTGTTGATGTCATCAAACCTCTTGCATCTATTACCATATCTTCCCGCCTCGCAAGATCGGCTACCAAGTGCACAATCCCTTCTCATAGGGGTGAAAACGGACCGGATAGTTTCCGACCGATCCGGACAAAAACGGATTCGAAATGTCTCGGATCGGATTTTTCTCGGATAATTTTCGGATCGGAAACGAATTCGGATTTTTTTGTCGGATACGGAAACGAATACGGTAGACATGCTATCCGGCGGATACGGAAACGAATACGGATTATCCGAATAAGACGGAGTCCGGATATCCGGATTTCAGCCCAAAAGAGAAAAGGGGATTTTAATTAATTTTCAAATTTCAGAAAATGCAACAAATCAAATGGTCTTTTAGAAAATAGTAAATAGAGTTCAAAAATCCTAGAAAAAATCACAAAAATTCATTGAATTATTTTTAACTTAATAAAATTAATTCCAACTTAAATTTGGTTTTTATTTTTGTATATAAATTATTTTAAATTTCTAAAAATAGGAAAACCCTTTTTAAAATCCAGAAAATTCAATAAATTAATTAAAATTTTCTTTTTCACTTTAAATCCAATAAAATCCCAGAAAACTCAATAAATTTTATTTTTTACATTAAAAACTAGGAAACTAAATAATTGACTTTATTTTATTATTATTTTCCTTTTTAACCTTATTATTTTCCTTTTTAACCAGGAAAACTCTTTTAAATCTCACAAAATCCAATAAAATAATAACTTTATTAATTTTATTTTTGGTAACATACTTTGGGATGTTAGAGTCATTTGCGTATAGATTAGCCATCCAGTCTAATCGATGTTAGTTTGAACTAAATTTTATGTATATGATGAACTAAGTGTGAATGCGTGATGATTTTGTGAGTTATGACTTATGAGCTAAATATGGTAAACTAAGTGTTATATTTATTATGAACTAGTTAATGTAACTTGCTAGTGCCAATGTTATGTGTGGTTGCTGAAAATATGAACAATTCATGAATGTTTACATCAAATAAATTAGTTATATGTTTTCGTTAATTTCTGGCATACAATTTAAGAGGTTTTCATGTTCCGAAAAATATCTGTGACCGTATTCGTTTTGATTTGTATTCGCTCTGTATTTGTATTCGATACTATTCATATTCGTATCCGTATCCGGGGTATTCGTATTAGTATCCGGATCCGGGGAAAAATATGAAAACAAATATGGTAAAACCATTATCCGTCCGTTTCCGATCCGTTTTCACCCCTACCTTCTCACATGGAAAGGTGGAGATGGGGATATGATGTGGATGTCAGTACATCGGGCAAGTCCCATAGGAAAATATTTATTAGTTAGAATAGGGGTGTCGGTGATCTAGTACTGATCTTATGTATAAATGATTGTATGGGGGACTCCTAGAATTGGAACCACGCAGAGAATGACACAGGGATTTTATACAAGTTCAGACCTTTTTCGGGGAGAACCATAACCCTACTCCTGTGTGGCTATATTGAATGTGCTGATTACAATCAAGAAGAAGACTAATGCTCCGTGTCTCTTGTCCTCTGATCTTCTCATCCTCTGATCCTCTCACTACTACAGAAAAGCTCTTCACAGACGGTTCAAAAATGTCATCACAGATGGTTTCGTGAGCCGTCTGAGTCTATAGGTCAGTGATGACATGAGTCATCACAAACAGTTATTCAAACCGTCTGTGATGCATACTGTCACAGACAGTTATTAACTCAGAACCGTTTGTGATAGGTAACTATCACAGATGGTTTGTAGATAAAACCGTCTGTGATGACTTTTCTCTATAAACGGTTTGTAGATGAAACCGTCTGTGATGACTTTTCTCTATAGACGGTTTGTAGTAAACTCATCGTGATGATTTTCTCTATAAAGTCTCCAGCGTTGGCTTATATATATATATATATATATATATATATATATATATATATATATATATTATTCGTAGTCCCTCAGCCACTTTTGAGGGGTCGATACCAGTTGGAGTAGTTGTGCGTCCACGTCACTTTATAAACACAACGACGTCCAATTACCTGTCGACGACATCCAGGTAATTGGATATCCTGACGCTCTCTCTGTAACACCCTGGCTATTCGGAAGCCAAGATGTCACCTAAAACATCTAACATACATCCATATTGCGGAAGAATTCGAATAAAATCAACTAATGATAGTATCGAAACAACCAAGACATGATGAAGGTATCCTTCCTTCACCATCTAATCTATTTATTTCAGTTCATTGATAATGAAAGTTCATATGCAGTAATAAATCAACCTCAATGTGGAGAAGGTATCCTTCCTTCACCAATTATAATTTAATTATTACAGTTCATCATTAACGAATGTAAGATAGAACTAAATTTAATCTTGAACATGAATAGGATGATGTGAACGAGTAGTGCGTGTCTACTCCCTCCCAAGTGAGCCAACATCAGGGGTTACCTAAAATAAACAAACAACGCAAGAGTGAGTCCATGACTCAGCAAGTACATATATCAATAAGATAATCATTCAATATGAATAAGACAAACTCATCATCGAGTTCGATCACATCACAACCGACTACATATGAAGACATGATATGAATGCTCAAAATCAAAGGAATGGATCGCACACATGCATATATGCAGTATAGCCGATGAAACACCCGTCGGTGTTCACTCAAGCCCGCATCTTAACAAAAATGCGGGATCCACTTCCGTATGAAGAACGTTTCATACGGGTGTCCAACATTGCCCATCTTGGAGTTAATGGGTCTTACATGCCCATTCGGAATTAATGGGTCTTTCAAATCCACTCCGTGGACGGGACATGACAATGTCCAACACCGCCCACACCGGAATGGTGGGACTTGCAATCCACTTTCGTGGATGAAACATGCATAATGAATGCATAGAATGAAATACGAATATTGAAAGACATGATAACAAAACATGGATTCAACACATATGAAAGAACATAGACAATCCATCTTCTCTCGTATCATACAAAATCACAAACATGACCATATAAACATTCATCAATCACAATCATTAAGGGTGGCAATGTACTTGCCTTCCGCGATGCGACGCGTTAGTCGGCAAAGGTGATACTCCTAAACCCGAGGCTTCACCTCCTAAACAAGTAAAATAATTTCAATAAGGACATAATATACCCAACACTACTAATCGGTGTTCTACCCTGCTTTCCTGATGACTCAAGTCATTCTTACAAAGCCTAAACTGAAAACAACGATTTCTGCCATAAACTGTATCTGGACAGCAGCACGGAAATTAACATAACTCAATGTTTGGAAGTCGAAAAATGGTAAACCCAATTGCTGTAGCTTATTAACTGACTAATCTACAATACTCTACTTGACGTGATAAACCAATTTGGCCAATTTAATGGGTTAATAAATGCTTGAACTTTCAGTACAGAAACTGTCAACAGAATGAACAGCAGAATTAAAAAGATCATAACTTTCATTAGGTAACTCCAAATTGAACGTTCTTTACCAATCTGAAAAGGTCATCGAATCCTCTACAATAACCTAGTTGGGTGAACTTTCAATTTCGACCAATTTCCCTTTCAAAATTTAGGAAATAACCAGACAGTTTATTCTCGTCAGATTTCTGGCAGCAGGTACTAAAACATCCATAACTTTTGACTCAGACCTCGGAATCAAGTAAACTTGGTGGCCACTGAAACTTAAGAACGAGGCCTACATATCTCTAGGAGACCAAACCTTCAGATTCTGCCTAAAAATAACCGAAACAACCCCTCCAACATACTGGACAGAACTGAACGAAACGCGGACAGACTGGAATTTAACAAAACTACTCGCTCACTTAACGAAAGACTTCTAGAAATCCCAAGAACACATCGTTACCCTTGACGACGTGGGAGATGACGCTGAGTGAGCCTCGAAGAAGAAGTTGGTGGTGATTTCTCTTCTTGTTCCACAGCCCACGATCGTCGCCCCGATCCTCGTGAAGACCGGCAACGGAAGGAGACCAACACCGCAGCGGGAAGAAGTCTTGAGGGCAGCACCATGGAGGAAAGACCAGGGAGGGAGGAGGCAAGGCGCACAGGAGGGGAGGCCAAAGGGCGCGGCCAAAGGGGAGAGGGAGAGGGAGAAGTGGGGAAAATTAGGGTTTCCCACCCTTTAAGTTGGTGGCCACTAGATGGGCCTATGGGCCTCTAGCCCAGCCCAGTTGTCCAAAACACAGAAAACCCTTCTAATCTCCCGATTAAACGTTTTTCCAAAAGAAACCTTCTACCGATTAATTATTCTCTCCCGAAAATTAATTCTAGCACTATCGGAGAATTACACTAATTCTCTCTCAATTTGTATTGCACTCTCAAATGAAACTCGGGATATTACACTCTCGGCAGCCGTGCTTCTTGAACTTGCAGGGGCTCGATGAAGTTGTCCGTGGCTGCTGTCTCATCCTATCATGCGACGTGGACGACCCCCCTGAAAGTGGCTGAGGGACTACGAACAATATATACATAATATATATATGATGCCGGTTTTAAAGGCATAAGCAGACACTGCTTAGAGACTTTATAGAGAAGAGATCAGGATCCATCATAGAAGTATCATCGAAGGGCACAATCTATACACAATACATAATAGCAGGTAATCTAACAGCTCAAGGCACAATTAATCTATACACAACATCACATCTAATTGCATTTGTGACATCAATTCATCATAGAAGTATCATCCTAGGACACAATCTATACACAATACATAACAGCAGGTAATCTAACAGCTCAAGGTACAATTAATCTATACACAATATCACATCCAATTGCATTTGTGACATCAATTCATCATAGAAGTATCATCCAAGGGCACAATCTATACACAATACATAACAACAGGTAATCTATTATCTCAAGGCACAATTAATCTATACACAATATCACATCTAATTGCATTTATAACACCAATTCATCATAGAAGTATCATCCAAGGGCACAATCTATGCACAATACATAACAGCAAGTAATCTAACAGCTCAAAGCACAATTAATCTATACACAATATCACATCCAATTGCATTTGTGACATCAATTCATCATAGAAATATCATCCAAGGGCACAATCTATACACAATACATAACATCAGGTAATCTAACAGCTTAAGGCACAATTAATCTATACACAATATCACATCCAATTGCATTTGTGACATCAATTCATGCTGATGAAGCAGTCCGCGCAGGCAGGATGTCTGTGGCTGCTGTCTCATCCTCCTCATGCTGCTTGGTAGATTTCTTAGACGTCCATGGTAATTAAAGAAATCATGATCCAGTGCAGACACGACGCGACAACGGCGGCAAACACCTACCGCCACCAGCACAACCCACATCCAGGGGAGAGAGTTAGATCTGGTCGAGGTGAGGTAGCCGAGGGAGCAGAGGGAGCGGCGTACCTCGATTCAGCGGCGTAGATGGCGGGGCGAGCTCGATTCAGCTTGGGAGATGGCGGGGCGAGCTCGATTCGACGAGGAAGATGGCAGGGCGAGCTCGATTCGGCGGGGCAGATGGCGGGGCGAGCTCGATTCGGTGAGGGAGATGGCGACGAGGTCGAATCGGCGGCGGGGGAGTCGCGATGTGGGAGCTCGGCCAAAGTCCCGAACCCTAGCGCGCGCTGGGGAGTGACGAGTTAGGGCACAAACCCTAGCGCGCGGGCTCCTATTAATAAAGGTATATCACAGACGGTTCTATTATAGAACCATCAATGATACGTATCAGAGACGGGTTCATAATAGAACTGTCTGTGATATGGTCTCATATCACAAACGGGTCCACAATAGAACCGTCTGTGATACGTCTGTGAATTATTTTTTGTATTTTTCTATTAATACTTTTGTCTATTTTTAGAAAGAGACAATCTGGGCCATAAAATGTTGATCTAACGGTGAGAAAATATAATCTAAAACTATGCTAAAACCGCTAATTTTATGGCAAGTAGTCCAACACCTATGCAAAGAAATTGGCATACTCATGCCTAATCTTGTAGTCATCGCTGCAGAAGACGGTGTAGTCGTCCCACCCTGACACACCGCAGCTGGTGCTCGTACACTGCTGGCCGTCCTCCGACAGCGCCCACACCCGGCCTAGCGGCGGCTCGGCCATCCTCCCCCACGCCGCCTGGATCATGTCCACGGCGAGCCTCTGGCACCGCCTGCACTCCCGGTTGGTCCTCTTGGTCGTCTCGTACCCGCTGCCGGCCGGCTCGCCCTCGACCTGCCTGATGTACTGTTTCCAATGTCGTGCGTCTCGCTTGCAGTGTAGAGGAGGAGGCCGAGCACATAGGCCACAACCTTGTGGCCGGTGACGGCGTCGGCCGCCCGTTCAAGGAACACGAGGCCGCGCTGCATGTCTTGGGGCGCGAAGACAAGCGCGAGGCCGACAATGAAGCAGGCCTCCGGGTTGTTGGCGCCGGCCAGGTGGTTGACGATAGTGAGGTAGCGCTCGTTGTCCTGCCACTTCATCGCCTCCTCCCGCTCCAGTGCCACACGCATCCCCACGGTGCGCGCCTTGGACGCCTTGTACATGGCCTTGCAACTAAAATTCAAGACGATATATATAATCCTAATACAAGAATTAATTACTAGATATTGGACACAAAACGAAATCATCACGAGATTTTATTTTTTGCGTCGTATCATGATACGATTTTTCGGTTTTGTACGCTACAGTCATCTTCACAATCTGACTATAACCAGACCTACCAAAAACAAAAGAACAGAACATACGTGGCTCGTAGGCTGCAGAGGTCAGCCATGGGCTGAGGAGAGCTCGCGGCCACGAGGCCGACGATGTGGACGACGACTTCGTTAGGAAGATCAAGGACGGTGATCGCCGACCTCCTCGCCCGCTTGGTCCTTGCCGTCATGCTCCGCGTGCTCACCATGGTTTACTATTCAATACCATGCGTGCTCACTATGGTGTGTGATAATATCACTCTTATAAAACGTCGAAGAGACACATCATAACGTCGGCGCGTGAGACGAAGAGACGCATCGGTGCTCGTCGGTGCGGGAGACGAAGAGACGCATGCATAACGCGCGGGAGCCAAAACATTTAATTATCACAGACGATTCTGATAAAAAAAACTGTCTGTGAAGTATACCATTATCACAGACGGTTAGTTAAAAGAACCGTCTTAGAAGTTTCACAGACGGTTGTTTGTTACAAACCGTCTGTGATAATGGTTTACTTCACAGACGGTTATTTTTACGAACCGTCTATGATACTTCACATACGGTTTTAAACACGAACCGTCTGTGATATTTCATCTTCACAGACGGTTTTTAGCGCATCCATTTATACAGACGGTCCCTAAACCAAAACCGTCTATGATTGCATGTAATACAAACGGTTTTGGCCAACCGTCTGTGATGAGGCGTCCAGTATTAGCCTTTTTGTAGTAGTGTCTAATCTTAGTCTTTATATAGCATATGAAGGAGTGGCAGTTGCTTCAAGCCAAGAGGTGTCTCGACGATTCATATGATGAACCGGTTGATAGAAGTTATTGTCATAGAGACATCACCCCCATGTCGCCAGATAGTTATCATCAGAGACAGAGAAGAAGACGTGCAGTTATTCTTAAGAATAACTGCATATATTAACTGCCATGTGTGCCCAATCTGACGCATAAGACTCCCTAATCAATCAGACCCACAAGTCAACAGCCCTTATCAATTACAAGGTTATCGTAGCCAAGCTAGTCGCAGAAGGTTCTACGATCACAAGGCAGTTGTAGAAGGACTTATGACTAGGTCATGGTCGTAGAAAGACTTACGACCATATGGTGGTCGTAGGAAGGCTTATAACAACATAGCTAAGTTTTTTCCTTATGAATATTAAGGGGTATACTTAAGATTAGTATGACTACATTAGTACCTATAGTAAGAATTACAGATAAAGAGTAAAATGATGATTATTATATCCCCATCAAGGGAGATAGATGGAATGGGCATAGATGCTCTCACGTTTTACACACTTAGCCATTGCTTATGTTATCAAACTTCTTGTATCTATTATTGTATCTTTAAGCTCGCAAGATCAAGCGCCATTGTGCAGTCCCAAGGTGGAGAAGGGGAGAGATTTGACGATTTGTACTTCAATTCAATCTTTTTTAAAAGACTCAAAGGAGAGATGGAATGGATGGAGACGTTCTTACGTTTCACACCCTAGAGATTTTTGACATCACAAAACCCCTTGCATCTCTTACCATATCTTCTCCCATGGCAACATCGACTACGCTTTGTTGATGTCATCAAAGCTCTTATATCTATCAATGGATTTTTTTTTCTCCTCACAAAATTGGCTGTGTTTGTTGATGTCATCAAAGCTATTGCAAATATTATCACATCTGCTCGCATTAGAAGATCGACTAACACGTGCGCAATTCCTATAGTAATAATATTTATTTTTTTGAGGAAACGGCGAGCCGTTATTTCATTAAAGGGAGAGAGTAGAACACACATAAAAGGATAGAAAAAACAAAACGCGCCCACAGCTAAGCAAGCAAAAAAAACCTAAGGGCAACGAAGCATTGCAAAAAAAAAAAAAAAAAAGCAAAGCAAAGCCCAACAGTCGACCTCCACCTAAAGGCCGACGCTACCACCTCCACCTAAAAACCTTCCTACTTACATTGGCCCTCCGCCGTGAAGAAACTCGTCACCTTGAAGGTAGACCTGCAGCTTGGTCGCTCCGCTTTGCGTCCAAGCCCAGGTTTCATCCTTGATTATCGACAGCAGCCCTGTTGGCCCTTGCCTGAGGTGCTGAAAGATTCGTCGATTCCTTTCTTTCCAAATGTGCTAGAGGATCAGCACTAAAAGGGAAGCCTAGCCTTTTTTTTGCAATTTTCCTCTCCTGAACGAAGGACATCAGTCCACCAGTCCACCATTTTTGTCCGGGTCGGCCAATGCATGGGCTTTAAGTTATCCCGCTGCACCCAGTTAGCCACTAAGGTCCACACAAACCTGGCATAGGAACATTCGACGAATAGATGCATTACCGTTTCTGGGTTATTTGTACATAATGGGCACCAATGATTATTTTGCATATGTCGATGAGCCAGGATGTCTGTCGTTGGCAGGTGATGTTGAATGAGAATCCATTCAAAAAATTTGCACTTTTGTGGTGCCCAGATGTTCTAGAACAGCTCTCTGAAGGGTGCCTCCAATCCTCCAATAAATTGCACGTCGTAAGCCGATTTTGCCGAATAACTACCCGAAGCCGTCCACTTCCAAGTGATGTCATCCGCATTTTGGGACAGTGTGACTTGGCTAACCAAGTTATAAACTCGAACAAAACTCGAACAAGTGATGTCATCTGCAATCCAATTTCCATGGTACATTGCATCCTTCACCGATCGGTTTTTCCTAGCTGCAATGCGAAAAAGTCTAGGAACCAACTCTTTTAGCGGCCCTGTGCCTAACCACCTATCTTTCCAGAAATTTACTTTTACGCCGTTGCCGATGGTTATCGTTGTAGAAGCCCGAAACAGTTCTTGGTCTGTCTCTGTTATTGGAAGCGACATCCCATTCCATTGTTTCTCCGGTGCCTTCCATTGATACCATAGCCATCGAAGACGCAATGCGCGGCTAAACTGCTGTAGACCCAGAACCCCTAGCCCTCCAAACTTTTTTGGGCGACAGACCAAGTTCCAGTTCACCCAGCATTTCCCTCCAGTGCAGATTTCATCTCCTACCCAGAACCAGGCTCTTCGACGTTGGTCTATTTGCTTTAAAACCCAGTCCGGTAACTCTGTGGTTGTCAGATGGTATGCCGGTATGGCTGTGATGAACGCATTCAGCACGACAAGCCTCCCTGCTCGCGATAACATGCTCCTCTTATACCCGCTTAGTAATAATATTTATGAAACGAATCTCAGGGACTAGAACATAAATATCTTTTTTTTCAGAACTCCTAAAATCTTTTTGCTGGGAGATAGATATAGTGCATTCCATATCTCTAGCATTTACAAAACGAATAATATATGTGGACTAAAACATAAATTTTTTTCAGTGTGTCACGACGTTTCCGTCGAGAGATAAATATAGTGCATTTTCTATCTCTAAGTGTGTCACTATGTTTCCATCGGGAGATAGATATAGTGCATGCTCTATCTCTAACATTTATGAAACAAATCATATAACTAAAGCATAAACATTTCTTTCTATACATGAATATATTTCGATCGGGAGATACAACGTATTGCCTATCACTAACATTAATGGAACGAAATCCGACGGACGAAAACATAGATATCTTTGCCTTTTGGAACTTGCACATCTTTTTTGTGGGGAGATAGATATATAAGTCTTGGAGCACTAGTGTGGTGTACACATGTACATGACGCCCTCCCCTTTGTAGGGGCTCTTGGCTTTCTCTGCCTGTGCCTCCCACACCCTCTTTTGCCCCTTTCCAGTTGTCCATGACCCCATCTTTTTCACCATCGTCTCTCTTCTTCCTCCCATAGCTACACAGTCCCTTGTTTCCAATTTCCCTCGTCTCCGCCGTCAGAAGTACTCGTAAGTCCTGTTCTTCCTTGCCACACCCACTTTCTGTGTGTGTGTGTGAGAGAGAGAGAGACGGGAGAGAAGCTTAGACTGAGAGAGATGGGTGCAGAACCAAGAATTGTCCCCAATCCAGTGCCTAAATTGCTCTCTTAGACTACTAGTTAGTAGCACGTACTTGGAGGAGACAAGAGAGAAACAACTAGTGGCAGTACTGGTAGAGTGGTACTGCAATTTTTTATTACCTAACCCCGGTCTTGTGAGATAGATCAACAGAATTTTGTGTTTTGGGCAGGAAGGGAAAGGTGGTGGTGGCCATGCAGCATCACCAGCGCGGCGCCGGGTCGCCGTACAGGGCGCCGACGACCGACATGGTCCCGTTCTCGCCGCCTGCGTCCGGGCCCGTGTCTATCAGCAGCATGCCGCCTCCGATGCAGCCGCAGCCGCCGGCGGGGACGAGTTTGGAGGAACTGCCAGCCGACGGCTCCGCCGCCGTCAACTTCCACTACGACGACATGCTGGTCGACGTCGGCTACGGCGGAAGCGTCAGCGAGGCGGTAGGGGCGAGCAACCGGTGGCCGCGCGAGGAGACGCTGGCGCTCATCAGGATCCGGTCGGAGATGGACGCCGCCTTCCGGAACGCTGGCCTCAGGGCGCCCGTCTGGGAGGAGGTCTCCAGGTAAGAAACAAGCGAGCAGTAATTTTCCTTTCCCTGCGGAATGCTGCTAACGGTTTCACGGAATTCACCATCAGTCCTGCGTGAAATGATGGCGAATTATCCTACCATCTTTACCCCATCTGGTTTTCTCGGTTCTTTTGGCGTAATGCTCCTAGATTTCTGTGAGATTAGGGGTGTGGTGGTAGGTAAGAATCTCGGCACCCGGGAACCGTATGCCAGTATGCCACGGTGTGAGCGTCGAGTCCAGGAGCATGCCACACAGACACAGCAGCAGCTGCAGGCTGCACTGTTTTTTCTATTCTTCTCTTCTTTTCTAAACTTTGATGCACTCTAGTTTTTGGGAAAAGGAGGAAGGAAGCCTTTTGCTCCCATCCCGATGCTGCTCAGTGAACGCACCTTAATTTATTTCCTTTTCTCCGCTTACAATGCCATCAGCTTGACATCATCACATCTCTTCTTCTGACCCCTAATACAATACAATACTGCGTATACTCTCCATCGCTTTGCATGTCCCTCCTTCCAATTCGGTTCCTTCCATCTTCAGTCTCTTTCAGGGGAAGAAGAAAAGGACTGCAAAGGAATGTCAAGTTTTGACTCATCTACGCCACTATGTTAGATGAAAGATACTTTTGTGTATATGTACTGGAATTATATATCACCACTTCATGTCTTCATTGTTGTGCCTTAAGCCTTTGGTTGAGACGTGAAAGCAAGAAACAACTGACAAGTGCGGCCGTGTCGATGGACATTTTGCAGGAAGCTTGCGGAGCTGGGCTACCATAGAAGCGCCAAGAAGTGCAAGGAGAAGTTCGAGAACGTGGACAAGTACTACAAGCGCACCAAGGAAGGCCGCGCCGGGCGGCAGGACGGCAAGAGCTACCGCTTCTTCTCGCAGCTCGAAGCGCTCCACGCCGCGGCCCCGCAGCAGCACCAGGCCACGGCCATGGCAACCGCCGCCTGCACCGCGACAGTGCAAGATCCTCAGCCGTTGGTAATGGCCAGGATGGCGCCTGCGGTGCTAGCCCATCGCGGCGCCAGCCTGCCGGACCTCAGCTTCTCGTCGAATTCGGAGTCAGAGTCGGACGATGAGTCCGGCGACGAGGAAGAGGAGGGCCTTGGTAAGCTCACGAGCGCCGACGGCGGGAGCAACAAGAGGATGATGTCGCTCTTTGAGGGGATGATGAAGCAGGTCACGGAGAAGCAAGACGCGATGCAGCGGCGGTTCCTGGAGACGCTTGACAAGTGGGAGACGGAGCGCACCGCGCGCGAGGAAACATGGCGGCGGAAGGAGGTCGCCCGCATAAACCGCGAGCGGGAGGAGCTCGCCAAGGAGCGCACCGCCGCAGCCTCCCGGGACGCCGCGCTGATCGCGTTCCTCCAGCGCGTCGGCGGGCAGTCCGTACAGCTCCCTCCCTCCAGCACCGTCGCCGTTCCCAAACCAATGCCGGCCCACACCCCTCCGCTGCCTCACCACGACGCGGCAACCGCCTCACTACAGCTAGTACCCGTGCAGGCGAAGGTGGAGGAGGGCTGGGCA
This sequence comes from Ampelocalamus luodianensis, assembly GCA_036346255.1. Classification (NCBI taxonomy): domain Eukaryota; kingdom Viridiplantae; phylum Streptophyta; class Magnoliopsida; order Poales; family Poaceae; genus Ampelocalamus; species Ampelocalamus luodianensis. Next base: position 17,843,957 of record CM070634.1, read on the forward strand.
GGAGGAGAGAGCAGCGGGGCGACGTCGCGGTGGCCCAAGGAGGAGGTCCAGGCGCTGATCCAGCTGCGGGTGGAGAAGGACGAGCAGTACCAGGACATGGGGCCCAAGGGGCCCCTGTGGGAGGACATCTCCACTGGCATGCGGAGGATCGGGTACAGCCGGAGCGCGAAACGGTGCAAGGAGAAGTGGGAGAACATCAACAAGTACTTCAAGAAGGTGAAGGAGAGCAACAAGAGGCGCCCCGAGGGCTCAAAGACATGTCCTTACTTCCACCAGCTCGACGCCATCTACCGCAAGAAGCACTTCGCCGGCGGCGGATCTAGCGCTGCCTCCGGTGTCAGTATGGCCGCGGTCACCGCCTCGGAGCAGGAGAACCCCCAGCGCGAGCTCGAGGGGAAGAGCAGCAACGACTTTGACAAGAGGAACATCAGTGGAGGGGAAAACGTGCAGGCCCCACTCGGCACCGGCCAGACGGCAACGGCCACGACCATGCTTGATGACAGCGCTACAAACAAGGTAATAACTGAACTTTGAACTCTCCATGTAAAGGTTTTCATACTTGAAAAAGTCGGTTGCGCGCGAGCTAATCAGAATTGCCGTTGCACAGAAGGCAGAAGGCATTGTGACGACGGAGCCAAACGTGCAGTCCCAGCAGCAGGAGCTGGACGAGACGGATAGCGACGACATGGAGGGCAACTACAGCGATGAAGGCGACGACGACGGCAACGAGGATGACAAAATGCAGTACAAGATAGAGTTCCAGAAGCCTAAAGAGAGCGGAAGCGGTAGCGCACCTGCACCAGCGACAGCTGCGGCAGTGACGAGTTCGGCCCCGACAAGCAGCACCTTCCTGGCCGTTCAGTAGACGGCAACGCAGCGTCCGTACCCAAAGAAAACCAAGCATCACCGTCTTCTTCGGTTCATGAGCACCAATTTTCTTTGGCAACATCCCAATACTATTTGTTGATTTGTTTCTGTAATAACAACCCCAATTATCAAAAACAAAGACCAGATATGAGCCTCCCCTCTGCCATTCCTTAAATGGACAGAAAAACAGAGGAGGTGCTAGGGCAGAAGAATTCCTAAACAAGAAGTTCTTTTTATAGGACATGTTATGGTTTATAGCCTATGTTTTACCATTTGTACATTGATATAGCATTCTGAAGTCTCTGTTTCCCTTTTACCATACAATTTGATCAGGAACTTGGAGTATTCAGGTAGGGATGTATTTCAGCTGCAGCCTGCGGGTTGCCTTTTTTTGCAGCTTTCAGTTTCAGTGAATGTTTTCTTTGTTAATTACTGTCATTGCTGTTATGAAGGTACAACTGTTGTTAAAGTTCTATTTGTTTCTGTTCGTACTATCTTATTTAAAAAATAGAGGAATTTATGTTAAAAATGTTTATTATATTTTTATCCATGTAAATCTCCCAAATTTGGGATAGCCTGGAGTTTTTCCCCACTGCAAATTTGTACAACAGTGCTACAAGTTAAATGTTGGGCTAGTAAGAGCAACTCTAATGCTCGATCGGTAATACATGGATTTGTTGCTGCATTCGGGGATGATTGCAACATTACCTATCAAGAATCCTAGGGATCTGTGGCACATAAAACACCTAACAATCCTAGGGCTCTTAGTTGTCACAAGCATGCTTGCGCAGTTGCGCTAGATGGGAAGCTAGCCACGTCCAATCCATCCTTTTGACACAGTAAAACAACAACTATTGTCCATACATGGTACGGCAGCTGGTAATAATCTCCCTCCGAGTACGTGAGGTGCTCATGACTCATGAGCCATGATGCGATTTGGATTCACTCGGCACTGTGTATCTGGTTAGAGTTGTCATGCCTTCCTTCTCTGGAGAACCAAGGTTAAGAAGACAGGCAAAAAATAAAGAAAACAAGAACAAAACAAGCACAACTCGCATGACCGCCATCTGCCATTGGCAATTCATCCAAGTGCCTTACAACTAAACGATTCTTCAGTACTTCGGCGTCATTAGAATTTATGCCCAGACAAGTCTCTAACCTCAAGCCCCACGCGTGCAAGCACGCATCGATCGCATGACCTTTGTGCTCGTTTTCCTGTCATGTCAAACCATAACTATTTCCATGTGCAAACCAATGATGGGTTAAATCGGGGAGTGTGACTTCCTGTCTGTAACTGCACGCACGCACGTACCGGCGCAACTGTGTCCGTCCGCCCGGGCAGCACGGCGCAACCGAACGACTTCACACATCAAATCGAATGGATCGATCTCCGTAGATGTATGTTACTATCTAGTACCCGTTTTCTCCAGCCAATCGAAACACTGTGAGCAAGTTGTTCGATTCGTTAAATCGGCACATGACTCCCTAGCTTGGTTGTCCCCGCCGAACGCGAACATAAAAGGGCGGACACGACGTCACGACGCGCAGTGACCGGGCTCTCCATCCATGGGCAACGGCCGGACGGGAAAAATTTACCCTCGCGCACGGCACAAGGGTCCCAGCCTCCGATCCGCTGCAGCCAGCCTCCGATCCGCTGCAGCCAGGTGCGAGAGTTGTACGCGCGCACCGGCCGGCACGCGAGAACTCGAGACTTTGCGGGTGTGGGAGCGCCGAGCGCGTGCACATACAGCTTCCCCACGCTTGTCCTCTTCGCGCGTATCAGGCCTGCTCTTTAGGTGCGTTTAGGTGCGTTTGGTTGAGTGGATGAGTTGGTTCCATACAAGATGGTCTAGAAAATGGTGTTGTTCCCTCCTTTGGTTTGCTGAACTGAACGAAATGCTGAACTGAACCGTTTCATTTAGGACCGAATGGTTCGACAAAATAGAATGTTCCAGAGAGATCCCAAACGAAATGGTTCGAAGAAAACGACCGAACCATACCGTTCAGGCTGCGCTCGCCCTTTCCCGTGCGCTCTCACTCGTGGCTGCACTGCCGCCCCGGCGAGCTCTGGTGGTCCTCTCCTATGCGCTCTGCTCCCCTCCATTTCCCCGTGTGCTCTGCTCCCTCCCCGAACTGGCCCAAGCCCGTGATGCCGCGCCAGCCGCCGCCATCATGTCACCATTCCGGCCGCCCCGATAAAGCTCTCGCCGTTTGGTCTGTCACTTTGTGTTCCACAACACCATATGTATCCCCCCCCACTCAATTTCTGGATTCCATCACGGGAGCTCGCGTCGCGGTCATCTTCTCCCGCTCCGGCCGAAAATTGTCGTCGCCGTCACCGCTTCCACTCTGGTGATCTCCCCTCCGATTCCCTTCACCAGGAGTACCCCACACCTCCCCCCATCACTTACCCGAGCTCCTGTCCTCTCCAGTGCCGCCGCTACGTCGCGCCAGCCGCACCGCCTCGGGCTTCCGCCGCCAAGCCACCACGGCTCCTCCCCGCCTCCACCATCGGCCCCTGTGAGTCCCCAATATCCCCTGATGCTTATGCTCCCCCTAGCTCCATCTTTTATCCACCCAAACGTCGTCGCCCCTTCTCCTTCCCCAACACCGGCCGGCGGGCTCCACCGCCCGCCCACTCTTGTGCTCGCTTTGCCACGGCTCTACCACCCATGTGATCCCCTTCCACTGAGCAATCCATTTTGACCATCCTCAGCCGCCACTGCTGCCTCTTTCGTTGGCGTCCAACGTCGGCTAAGCCACCGACCACCTCCCCTGTTTCTTCTTCTCTGTCTCAGTCTCTCTCTTGGTATTCGCTAACAGGTGGCGCCCAGATGGAGGTAGGTTCACTGGGAGACAGAGGATGTTCACCCAACCAAACAAATTTACGTATCATATCATCCCACTAACCAAACACAATACTTAGACTATCCTATCCAGGATGGATAGATCCATCTACCATCTCATTTTATTCACCTTGGTTCACCCAACCATCCCCACAGCAACCAGCCTTGCACCGTGATGAGGGCCTTACCAAGTTAAAATGCTTTGGGTTTTGGAAAAAAAAAAAGAGAGGTTGCACGCTGCAGCCAAAACAGGGTCTGGAAACCCTCTGCCTGGCTGGTTCTAATCTGGGCAGACATTGTCAATTTACTAGAGGTAATACAGTACGGTGTCGTCAGTAAGGTCCGAGGGTCAGTGATTGACCGAAATCCACATAAAACTAGTCAATGTTGACGGATTATCAACGAATCCAAGGAGAAGATGCGACTTAGAAGTGCGCCCCAATCTTTTTTTAATTAAAGAAAAGATATTGTGCGATACCATGTGCCCATCAAGGAACAATATGTACCGAAAAGAAAATATCCACTTGGTTGATTTTCTCACCTGATTTCGGTCTATTTTGTAGCTATTGATCCGCACATTCCAAGGCCGTCGTGCCGTTGTCTTCAACTTTGGCAATCGTCTCGTCGCCAGCAAGCTTCGTCTTTAACACAGGTGTCGAGTTTCGGTTTGGCTTTTGGGGTTCATTGGGCTTACTGTCCATAGATTTTGGGTGAATTTTTTTGAAATAATATTATTTTAAAAAAATTACAAAATTAAATAGTCAACTTTTTTTTTACAAGACTAGGTCACAAGCTCCTGTCGTCATTTCAATCGGCATCAAGGACCCTGTCGCCAAAGGGAATAGTGGGGAGGTTCCTGTCGCCATTTCAATTGGCGACAGGAACCTCTATCTTTTTTATTTTAATTTATGTGTAGCAGAATGTTTTAATTTTTGTAATTTTGTTTTTAAAATTTGGCAATACGTTGACGTGTCCGCGTAATTAGGAATGCAAAATCGGAGAAGACAATGTGAAGTAGAGAATGGACAAAATAATTGGGTTCAAGGTTGCCATGCACGACGTTGTCCTGAGAAGCACTGTAATGTTTTTTAGTGCTCACTTTCACAACACGTCTTTTGGACCTTTATTTTTATATTATTCCCTGCCTTACTACAACAAGAATTGAATTCGAAAAGAGAATGAGATTTGAAGTGGGCGCCTTTACAACGTAGTTGCGAATAGAAATATACTTTATAATAAAGTTGCGAAGTACAAGGCGCGCAGGGTTTGGTTACGTGCATAAGGAATGGACACATGCACGATGCAACAAACCAAAATATACCTACAATACATATGCGCCTTTTTAGAATGGAAATAAAGTCGATTGAAACAAAGAACATTAGTTTCGGCGGCCCATGGCTTCCTTCCTCTGGTCTCCTTGCTACCCATGGCGGTGGCGGCCAGTCTCAAAGTCATCCATGTTCTGCGAGACGGGCCAGACGGTTGAATGATGTTAGGATAACACAACGTTGGACCAAATTAATAATTGTGATGCATACTAAACATAATTTACCTCTTCGATCCGGAGTACACCCGGTCGATGGGGAGCGATTGTCTCACTTGCGGGAGTGCTATCCTACAGCTCTATTCTCCCCCACTTCTCTTCTCCCTCCTTTTATACAGAGATTTTTCGCCCTGAAAAGGGGGGTGGCAGTGTGTTGTCCTCTCGGAGTGTGGTATTGTCATTCTGAAAAGTAAGTATTATAGCATCGCAGTGTGTTGTCATATTAATGTGTAAAAGTGGCCGCTTGTGGCTTGATAGGGGCTGGTCTTTTCGGTTTGAAAAGGTCGCGTGGAGTGTGGTCTTATCAGTATGAAAAGTAAGTGTCGCAATGTGTTGTCATATCGGTCTCAAAAGGTGGCACGGGGAGTCAAGGCTAGAAAGAGGGTGGTGTGGGGTGTCCTGGCGTTGACTCCCTCACATGGTCGCGGTGTGCAGGCAAAAAAGAAATATCAAAACACGAGACTAGCATAGTAATAGTTGCACATAAATTAATATTTACATAACATGACTGATATTTACAATAACAAATATCAAAAATATTCTTGAAACTTACCCATCGGCGGCACCACACCGCGCTTATGGTCAGCCGATCCACGTCATTGTCCTCGGTGTACAAGTTGACTGTGTACGCTCCCAAGTCCAACTGTGGTTGTTCGATCCGGAAGTGCTCGAAGGACTATAGCTGGAGAAGCAGCGGGCATCTAGAGAGGATGGAGCTGTCCTGAAGCTGGTAGCACGCGTCGCACAGTCCGTGGTACGTCGCACACAGCACCGCCGGACCCCAAGCGTAGGGCTGGATATCCTCCACCTCTCAATCCGCCAGCTCACGTGCGTACCGGATGTAGTGTTTGTCGACGCTGTCGCCGTGGGACCCCAGGAACATGATCCACCCGAACAGCCACAACAAGTACGCCTCGAAGTGCCTCCTAACAATATTGTCGGGTGCGTCCTCTGCCATACGCTCGGGCTACAAGAAGACATATACACGTCACCAATGTTCACAAATAAATTGGTACGAGAGGACAACAGATACGAAGACTTACGTAGAACTGGCAGATCTACCACAGCGTCACCCAGTGGGTGCTGCTGAACTCCCTATACCCACTCAGTGGCGAATCCAGGATGAAAATAGAGGGGAGCTCTACTGTTGAGACTATAGTACAACATAAGCATACCAAAGTCACCGAAAGGATCAATGTGAGCTCGATGAGGCGATAGAAAAATGTTGCCATTAAATCTAAAAAAATTAAACAACTAGTCAACCACTAATTAAACAAATTAGCTAATCGGCTAACGGATATGTCATATGTTCACTAATCAATTAAACAACAATTTGTATCAACTCATCAATCACAAATTGAACAACAACTACCAATTAAATATTTGTATCAATCATAAATTCATCAATCTTCAACACTTCGAGTAGTCTGTCTACCTATATTTGCAACGGACAAGCAAAATGGGGAATTTGGGAGAGAAACAAACATTTGCCACTACCTCACCCTCACTGCCTGCCTCTATGCCTCACTTCACTCACTTAGTCTTGAGTTCGGAGTCCCCCCGAGGCCCGAATCGCCGTGACGCCGCCAACCGCCAGAGCAGGTAGTGACCACGCGCGCCCGCGCGGCCGCGCTTCACACCGCGCTCGCGCTTCAAGTTCGAGGCTAGCTACGGCGCCTCGCTAGCTAGCCCCCGCCTCCACCCTCGCGTTGGGCACCGAGGCTCCGAGTCGCCGAGAGCCCGACGCCGACCGCAGACGGCGGACCGCCTACCCTCGACCTCGCGCCCGAGCCACGGAGTCGCCGACCGTCTCCCCCTCGCGCCGGGTTGCCGAGAGCCCGAGACACCGACCGTCTCCCCCTCCGCGCCGGGTCACCGAGAGCCCAAGACGCCGCCCGTATCCCCCTCCGCGCCGGGTCACCGAGCAGCCGACCGCCTCCGGCCTCCCCTCACACGCTGAAGCCAGCCGCCGCCGCCCCCTTGGTGAGTCTCTCTCGTCTCTCCGTCTCGCGTCTCGAATCGGATTCGGGCGACTAGGCGTCTGGCTGAGAGTGAGAAGTGAGCTTATCTGTTATCGTCTGATTGCCTGATTGAATTTGGGCCAACAGCCGACTGGGCTTTAAGCCACATGTGATGCCTCCATGAATCCAACTCCAAGAACAGCCCACACTGCCACACGGCTGGCCCGGCCACTTTTTTCAACCTCGGCCACTTTCTTCAACCTCCGACTCGCCATTCGCCAACTCGCCGCACCAGCATTGCTGTCTACACTCTGCCACAGAGCACCAAGCTCTCGTCTCTCGCCAATGCTTAGTGGGTACTAGTGGTGCGGTGGTGGGCGGAGGGGGTGCTCGAGCACCCACTAGCACCCACGGTGGATTCGCCCTTGTACCCACTGCTTGGTGGCAGCAAATGTTGGAACCTCGTTAGGAACTCCGTGCGCCACGTGGCCAGGATGTTGTACGCCGCTAGGGGGAAGCCAGCGTAGGGCAACCCAGTCAGGAAGGTCACATCCTAAAGGGTCAGCGCCATCTCCCTGCACGGAAGGTGAAACGTGTGTGTCTTCGGCCTCCAACGGTCAACCAGCGCCGTGAGTAGGCATCAGTCGTACGAAAAGTGACTAGACGTACGACTAGGACCTGCGCAGTCTTGGTCGTCCTCTTATGTCGTCTCAACCATTCTCGCCAGTAGAAGGAGGCCTGCTGCCCTCAATCTGCATTGGGTAAGGTTAAGAACAAATGTTAGTCCACCCAAAGTAGTCAGGCTGCAAATGAGTACACGAAGATCGCAACACATGTACCTCAGAACCCAACATGGGTCCATCCTCCACGCCCTCATGGCGCGCGCAGCCGCAACGTACCAAGCTCAATCGTTGCAACTCACGGAACCCAACAAAGTTTATAATTTTATCATTCAGCCATGGGCGGACCCTCAAGGGTTCATGGGTGTTCAGCCGAACACCCATTTTTTTCTTCAAAATATCAAGTATATAATATGTATATTAGATGTATATGCTATTAGTTAGGTCAAAAATATATATGTGCTCGCAAATGAATTCAGCTCGCACTCGCCGAGTAACACATTAGGTTTATTTTTCTTCCTACTTTACCCCACCAAACCCTAATCTCTATTCTCTCTCTCATCATGTGGATGTCTGTTTGTGTTGGGGGTGGCTCCGATCTCCAAGTGGCGAATGAGCGGAGGCGCGGGCTATGAAGGCGAGCGACGGTTAGTGGACACGGTGCTACGACGCGATGGCAAGCAGGCATGAGGCGACGCAGGGCGAGCGTGTGGCAACGCACCTGCGTGGGCGAACAGAGATGCGACGCGAGCAAGTGGGTGGTAGCGCAACAAACAGGAAGGGAAGGGAGCGGACAACATCAAATGAGCAATGCGGTGGCCAGGAGGGAGCGTGGCGGCGGGAAGGGAACAACATATTCAGCTCACCGTCGTCGTCCTATCTCCAGATCTAGGTGTGTTCTGCGCACTCCGCTTCTTCTCCCTGGCTCTGCTCCGCTCCAACTTCAGTTCTTTTTGGAGTCTAGCCTCTTCATCTGCTTTCTTGGTTCTTTCTAATGGATGTTGTATAAAAATACAATCTTTGCCTTGAGTAACGAACAGATAGTTGGGTCTTTGTTACATATGTTTACATGCTAATTTTTGCTCTATGGAAGGAACATTCTTAGATAAGGTTCTTGCTGATGGGAAAAAAAGCAAAAAAGAGCAGGAGGATCAGCAAGGTATGTATCTGTCAAAACAAATTTGAAAAAGAAGGTAGGTGCTCTGCCGATCACTATTAGAGAAAGAAAATAAGTTTTAGCAGTCTAGCTGCTATAACCTGGAACAGAAAAAAGTGAGAAAACAACAACGACCAAGACCAATCACAAGTTTTTTTTTTAAAAAAAGAAGACATAGCCTCCACCGATTACTATTAGAGGAAGCAAATAAAATTTAGCGGTATAGCTGCTACAACCGAGAACAGAAAAATAGAGAAAATAACAACGGTCAAGCACTAAGCACAGGTCTTGGCCGCACGCTGCAACAATAACATAACTCAGCAAAATAAGAAGCCTAAAGCAAAAATAACTCTATTCCTAGTTTTCATCACCTCAACTGCCATTGATATCTATAATTTGTTGTTTAATTCATGCCATTATGCTTGCCTTATATCGCCCAATTTCTTGTATGAAATCATTAATTTCTTTTTTTTTGTATTTTATTATAAATACGTGTATCGTCGTATCAGTGTTTTTGGAGGGAAATGACATCTCATGGTATCAGCATATCTGGACAACTTAGCTCCGAAGTCCAAACACCCATCCTAAAAATCCTAGGTCCGCTACTGCATTCAGCTATATGTACCACATGTAGCAACTCCGGATTTCCTTCACAATTTTAAGATGTGTCATGCTATTTTTCTAGTTTAAAAAGTTTTTCAGCACTACCAAAATAATTACCACGCACAAATGAAAAACCAAAATTAAGCTGGGATTTCTACCTACCCTTCTTAGCTACTCTCCATTTTTTTTCCAGATAAAGAGGCACCTAACTTTCGATGTGTCTTTCTATTTTTGTAGATTTATTCTAAATTGTTCGAGTACTCCAACAAACATAATATCTACACGATGAACTAAAGTATACACAACTCAAATGATGTACTATATAAAACAACTAAAATTATCTAATCTATTGAATCCTATGTCGCTATTTGTATTTGTTAATTGACAAGGTTTTGAAATAACGTACGAGGTTGCAAAAACATGTACCTACAAAATGGCCGACCGGATCTGATGCTCCGTTTGTCTCCTTCGCTACGAACTGCCAGGGCTTCGCCATGTCTCTTCTCCCCCTCTCCTCTCTCTTGTCCCTCTCTTCTCTTTTTCTGGAATTAAAATGAGATTTGCACCAATTTTTTGGGCCTTAAGTAATCAGTCCTTGTCGCTATTTGAAATGACGACATGACAGGAACACTATTCACTTTTTGTCGCTAGTCCAAATGGCGATAGGAAGTTGGACTGGCGATAGGCAGTCAACAGGGTCCATGTCGCCATTTCAAATGGTGACTAGCGACAATGACCTAGTTGACCTAGTTTTTGTAATATCTTTTAAAATATTATTATTTTAAAAAAATCAATTTTGGGTAGCCAGTAGTCTGACAGCAGGAGGTTGTCGACGGTGGTGGCACGGTCGATTGTGGGAATGGTGGTTGGAAGTGGGGCGAAGTCGATGGTAGGTGATAGTGATCATGACCGGTGAGAGGCGAGTTAGGGTTTTAGGGTATGTGGCGTCGCCACCAACACACGGGAGGAGGCGCATTGGGTGGGTGGGCTATGAGGGTGGCGGTGAGACAAATGAGAGGGGAGGGGAAGGTAAGTATTTAGGGTTTACATATGCCATACATCCGGGGTGGGTTGGTTTGATCCGACGGTCCATACGGCTGATTTTTGGGATAAAAACAGTTGGTTGGGTATAGAAAGTGCTCAAAATCGGTCTAAGCGTATCTAACTGTCAATTCTGGATTCTGGGAGCCCAAAAGTAAAATCAGATAGCCCAGCTTTGACGTTATCCTCAAGCCCAGGCACCCCAGATGGTACAGGAAAGGACGCGGGCAAAATAGGCCCAAATTTCTGAGGCTTATGTTTGTGTTTTGGTTGGGACAGGCGGTAGCGGTGTACTCGCTACGCTTATCCGGCCTGAAGTAGCGTCATTTAAGGGCATTCTAAGACCATGTGCTCAGTTGACGCCTGGCCCATGTAGTTAAAGCCCAAACTGGAGGTGCTAACCAACCAGTTCAGTCAGCTTAATATAATTGACAGTTCTCTCAAATGGAAATTCGTAATTAACAAAATTACGGGGAGTGACTGACAATTCTATTCTGTTTGTTCAGGTAATGGTTCGTGAACAACAGTTAGCTACAGAAGCATATAGTTTTCTGGTGAAACTTTTTTAAAGCACCAACCAAATTTACACCATCCATACAAAAAGCACCAGTCCCGTAGTCCGGCGAGAAGCTTGGATTCGCTAGTTCACAAAAGCAATCCGCCCTAACCACGGAATCGAATAGATCCGATCAAATCTACAGGAACGTACATGCAATTCACGTCCCAATCAAAGTTGTTGCGACATGTAGCTCCATCTTGAGCTCTCTCCCCGCTTTCTTTCAGCTCTCTCGGCAAGAAGTTTCCAAGGTCAGGCTTCCTGTAGCACACCAACAACGTTTTTTTATGTCATTCGAAAAGCAATGCTAGTCTTGGTACTCGGTAGCCGGTAGCCTACAATGGCCGCACGCGTTTCGGAAGTACAGCATGCTCAAGTACCAGGGTTTGTTGGGTAATGAATGGGTACTCTCTCCTTCTCTCCTTTAGTCATAGATCTGATTCAGAAAACACGTACATGGGTTGTTGGGTACTATAGCAGCTGTTCTGTTTAGCGAAGGACTGGTTTGGCTTTTTTTTTTTCCTATTTGGCCCCGTGATACCATTTTAATCTTAAAAATATTCTTTTTGGCATTAAAATTTTAAAAGTAGCATCCTCCCAAGCGCGAAAGCACCAGAGGCTGACACGTGGCGTTTCTGTGAGCCCTCGGTTTATTTAGCTTGTAATACTTAGCTTTTCATTGGCTCTAGCATCACAAACAAAATACACCGTGTCTCGATGGACATGTGCTTCCCAGAATTGCAGCACATATACATCTTTACAAAATCATGCATCAATTCCATATATCACAATATAACAAGTCTAGCAAAAGACATACATAATATAGAGTCATTACAAAAGAGGGACCGACCGGCCAACTGACATCAAGACAGTAACAGCGGAAGCAAAAGTGCCATAAGATGGCTATAACCAAAAGACGACCGGTTAGTCACATAACCACAGGGCAACCGACCGGACCACCAAGTTAGTCGCACAATCCACAACAAAACTCACAGAAGTGAGGCCCTTGGGGCTCACCTTCTTCCTCTGCACACAACAAGTAATGCAGATGAGTACAATAATATACTCGCAAGATTTACAAGTAACAAGTCTATACATACCTACATGAAAACTGTAACAAAGGAATGAGTTATATGGTTGATTGGACGCGTAAAGCAATTTTTATTTGCAATAATGTAATAGATTGAAGGCAATTGATAAAATCTGTTTTTAAGCATTAAGATAACAGCGAGTAACAATAGATAACAAGTAACCACCTAGAGGTGACTAACCTAATAGCCATCACAATATAGCACGAATCCCCGATTCGTACCACCCATCAAGTTTTAATTAAAAGTTGTAGTCTAACTCTTGAAAGACTTCCCCAAGCGTGTTCATAACCTAGGATGAGGCTATTCGAATAGATCAAAACCCTGCAGGGGTGTACCAATGTACACACACCTTAGACCGCCTTTAAGTCACAAGATTAGCACGCTTCCAAAGGTATCCCGGCACGGCTAAGTCCTACGAGACATTTCTAATATTGTGAATCAACTACGAGTCGCTCGTATGGATAGAAACCTATACGCTTACATTGTAAAGCCGAAAAGATAACTACCCCTCAGGGTAAAACTCTTCGGACAACTACAATGCTCCCAACACATAAATCACCTCATTTTACCACAACACAACACACACACGCCCTCCTGCGACTCGTAGCCAACACACGCCAAAGTACTAAGTCAAGAGAGGTCTCATACCCTCTAGTGTGGTTAGCACGCAAGAATGCTTGGTTTAGTGTAACAAGATGTTCGGTCCTTATCGACTCGGGCACTGTTCCAATCACACCCAAAATCACACCAACATACCAATGTATCTAAGTCCAAATTATTTTGCTTTCATTTTTAGTTTTCACAATTAAATATAGCTCAAAGCTGAAACATAAAGTCATAATAAGCATTTGTGCGATCAATGTCATCGACTAAGTCGACAACCGCCCATTTCTACCGATAGCTAAGTATGACTAAGCATTTTAACTCGTACTGCTAAGTGACAAGGGCTCATCCAACGAACTCAAAATCACAGCAAGATAGTCCTAGACTCAGTAGTAGAGGATAAACATTTTCCTACAGATTATGCATCTAATAGGTCAACTAATCGACAATAGTTAAAACAAGATAGCAATGCATACGTAGAATTTGCAAACAACATATTAGAATTTGAAAATAATAGGAACAACATGATTAAATGATGCTACATCTGCTTGCCTTGCTGGAGGGCAGAGTTTGGCTGCTGAGGATCAGATTCAAGATCAATAATATCTTCGGAACCTAACGCAAAAATACGATAAAACCAATAAGAACGAAGAACACCAAAGAAGACTCAACAACAAAAGCCATCCAAATCTCATGAAATTTATACAGCAGCAAGGTTATGATTTTAAATGAATTTAGGAACAAGAATTATTCAATTTGGACTAAGCATGCAAAAGTTATAGCTAAAACAAATTCTCTCAACCTAGAAATTCAATTAAATTAATTACTGGTACTGTTCATGACATAAATTTCTAGAATAACCTAGGACCTGAAATTTTCATGGTAGGTATATAATAACATCCTAAGAGCAGCAAAGTTGAGTTTACCCAATTTGGAGTTAAAATGAATTACTTATAATTTTTCTAAGTTGTAAAACTAGCACATATCATTTTTCAGAAATAAAACTATGATCAAAACCTATTTCATATCAAAGTATGCTAACAGAGGAATTTTAAAAGCTTGAGTTTGCTCAGATTGGAGTTATACAGAAAAAGTTATTCATTTTACAAGTTTTAGTTGAATTTCTGGAATATTCAATAATGGCTGAAACAAGTTAATATGGTTTATAAAATTTTCTGGTACAGAACCAAGTCTAAATGCATTTTCCAAGGACCGTTCTGGTACTAAAAGTCCATATTAAGCTTTATTAAAATTCAAATAGAACTCTTGCTTGAATTTTCCAAGGCTAAACTACTGAAAATGATTTTAAAAACTTAGAAAAATTGGGATGTTACAAATATTGACATTGAATCGAATACATTTGTCACCCTAGATAAAGCCTAGTTGATGCAATAGTATGAGCTAGGAACATTTGGAAAAATATTATGCAAAGACATGCTTAGACAAAAAATGTTTAATTTGGGAATTCAGCCAAATATTCAACTTAGTTTAAAAATGACTCTATGGCATTGTTTTGCCATAGAGGTTTGCAAATGATTTGTGAAACAAAATAAATTAAAAACTAATTTAGACTGGGCTAATTTAGATAGATGGTGGGTGCAAGTTTATGCACGAGATCAATTCAGTGAATGGATGAGACCCACGGGTTAGTTGGAAGTTGCATAGTTAAATAAGGACCGTTCTGAGAGCTGCTTTTTGCTAAACTCCACCGTACTATCACAAGTTTGGAATAGGACAGACCTGGCTAACTACACTACAATATTTCACTGTGGTTGTGTCATTTTGAGGTGTGGGTATCGTGAAGACCTACTTTTAGCACCCATATAGGCACAAGAGGGGGTTACCCTTTGGCATGAAACCTACCGTAACGAAATCTTAGCGGGCATAACTACATTGGGATAGTGTAGGGTAAAGGCCTTGTGATAGTCGCTTAGTTGCACGCCTACGGAATCGTGTTTTGACCGACATATTAAGCAAACTGTCTCTTGTGTGTAAAATTGTACAAACTCTGTAGAGTAAAAAACTATTCGAATAGTCATGTCCACGGTCATGGACATGCTGAGCAAACCCACTCAAAGTTGGATTTTGGGTTTTGACTTAAAATGATTTAACACAATGTTTTTGGATAGTTTATCCAAATGGGAAAATTGGGCAGAGAGACAGCCTGGTGTTAAGGGGGCTATTCCCTCACCAATCGTGTAGAGATGTTTATCCTACATGCAAAATGATGATTAAAAATTTAAAATCAATTTCTAGATATAGTATAAATGCCTTGAAACTTAGTAAATATATTTAAACAAAAATTATCGCTTTATGCAAACTTAGCCATATAAACCATCTTTTGTCATACCTTTAGCCATTATATCCTTATATTGGGTGTAACTTGCGGAGTACATTTTGTACACACCTTGCTTAATAAAATTATTAATTAGAGGAGGAGTACTACGCTGCTGGTGAGGACTTGGACGGCTAGGCTGCGTCTCAGACGATTGCTTGTGGCGTATCGTGTGGCCTACTACTACCTTATGCTTCCCCTGTACTTTTCTTTTGTCTTCGTGCCCTTTTGTAATAAAACTCCGATAATATGAATAAAATGTGTGATATGAACTTACTATCATTTTTATTGAACTGTGTACACTAGTTGTTCCTGTACTAGTGTGTAAAACACAGAGAATCTGTGATCCTTCTACTCCTAGGTTCAACAAAGATGATATCAAAGTCATATCAACTGTAGTTTGCAACCATAGTTAATCGGACAAACCCTAAGGGGTTATTTTTTAAAAACTAAAATATTTTATATGTCTTTCTAGTGTCCTAACTTGTCTTTTTCTCCTCAAAAATGATTTCTAACTCGTGTCTTTTTTCAAAAATTGTAAATGGCCGAAGTACCCACTGTGATCTCCCACGGTGTGTACGCTTGACAGTGGGCAGCCTTGCTTTGGAAGATGATGCAACTTCTACATTTTGGGAAGAGACCCACCTTTCAGGTATACAAATATAAGGTGGAGAGCCAGGAGAGGTGGAGGGTAGAGGTTCTACTCTACACCAACCCGAGCGACGACATCGCCTTCCACACCTTCGACAGCACACCTTCGATGCACCGATGCTGCACGACTCTTTCTTCACCGGCATCCAGGATGCAGCACAGGATGCTATCCTCAAGCTTCGATGTCTTTATGATGTTGAGCTTGCAAGTACAAGCTTCCACTACTTCCTACTCTCCTTCCCGGCCAGCTCTCACAACACCTTTTGCTTCACCACGGATGAGGACAACCCTAGTTTGACTAACCAGGTGGAGATGACCGTGGTGATGGACCACACGTACCAGACTACTTTGTATGAGCTCCGCATTACTCACCAGAAGCTGCAAGAGGCAGAGGAGTTATCCTTGCTCTAGGCAAGCGACACTGGTTCCTCGGTCCAGGGAGAGACTTCGAAGTCTGCTCTGTAGAGGCATCGGACAAGCAACATGAGAGCATACATCAACCAGTTTCGTGTTGAGTCCCGTGGGTTTAGGGCCTAGACCTTTTTCTTTTCATGTTTAGACGAAATTGTGAGCTGTCGTTTCCTCTTGTGGCAGCCACAATCAAACAATAAAATAATATAAAATAAAAGTTATTTAAGAAGAAGTTACTCTTTTGTGCTTATTCTTAGAGTTCTCTAAGTCTTGGAGTTCTGGCAGATGGTGACCACTTGCAGGACAAGAAGTGGAAGTGCTAGAGGACGAGGCAACGAGAATGCCGATCATCAAGACATCCTGATCCCACCATGACCAACGAATGATCCCGATTGGCGTCAGATGATGGGTAACCAAAGTCATCTGATCGACTTGCTTGCTCAATCCATAAGTCAAAATTAGAATCAGCAGGCAGCAACGGTCCATGTTCCACCTCCTCCTCCTCTGAGATCTAGCTTGGTAGAGTTCATGAGGATGCGTCCTCTGATGTTCTCAATTAGCACAGAGCCAATGGATGCAGACGATTGGCTTTGTGCAATTGGCAAGAAACTGGACAATGCTCAATGCAATGATCATGAGAGGGTGTTGTTTGCCTCTCACCAGCTTATGGGGTCAACTTCAGAATGGTGGGATAACTTCACTCAATCCCATGCCAATGGCCAGGCCATCACCTGGAACGAATTCGTGCAAGCCTTCCGTCGTGCACATATTCCTTTCGGCATGGTGACCTTGAAGAAGAAGGAATTCCACACCTTGCGTCAGGGCAACTGCTCTGTCAACGAGTACATTCGTAAGTTTAATCATTTGGCTTGTTATACTCCAAAAGATGTGCCCACCGATGAAGCCAAGGAAGAAAGATTCTTAGAAGGCCTCAATGACGATCTCTTTGTTCGTTTGATTGCTCAAGATTACACTTACTTTCAACAGTTGGTGAACAAAGCCATTCACCAGGAGGGCAAGCATCAAGAAATGGAGAACCGTAAGAGAAGGATGGTGGCTCAAAGGTTCAACTTGAATGGTTTTTCCAAGCCTCGCACCACTCCTTTTTTCCAGTCGCAGCATGGCAGATTCCAGTCTTCGTCATCTTCAAGGACGCCTGTACCCATGCCCCGCTCCAACATCCCCGGGTTGCTCAACCCTTCTCCAGGAGGCCAGGTTCAGAGGGATGCTTCATTTGCAGTAGGCATCACATGCTATCACTGTTAGGAGACGGGACACTTCACCAACAAGTGTCCTAAACGACATCTTCCCGTTGTACCAGCCAAACCAAAGACAGGAGTTCCGGCTAATAGCAACACTCAAATTACTAAGAAGCCAAATCAATTTGTGAAGGGCCGAGTGAACCATGTCATGAGTGAAGAAGCTCAAACTGCACCGTACGTGGTCCTTCGTACGTTTCTTGTCAATTTAGTACCAGCATCAATTTTATTCAATTAAGGAGCTTCACATTCCTTTGTTTCAAATAAATTTATGGAAAATTATGTGTTATCTACCTATCCCTTAGTTAACCCTATGATAATCCACTCCTAGGACTCGGAAATAAGGACTAGTTCTCTTTTCCCAAATCTTACTTTGGAAATATCAGGAGAATCCTTCTTGGTAGATTTGATAGTTTTGCAATCTTAAGGTTTTGATATAATCATTGGGATGGATTGGTTAGCCAAGAATCACGGTTAGATAGACTGTGTCAATAGATCTATCACACTTACAAATGACCAAGGGATCAAAGTGGAGTTCGGACCAACTCCTGCCGGAGAAAACTTAATCATTAATAGTCTTAAGGAAGTAAAACTAAAAGAAATACCAGTGGTACAAGAATACCCGGATGTATTTCCTAAAGATTTACCCGATATGCCACCAAACAAGGATATTATGTTTCTAATTAACTTAGTCCCAGGGACTACTCCAATTTCAAAGAGACTCTATAGAATGCGTGCTAATGACTTTGCAGAATTGAAGAAGCAGATCGAAGAATTGCAAAGCAAAGGTTACATTCAACCAAGTTCATCACCTTGGGAGCACCGATACTATTTTTCAAGAAAAAAGATAAAAGTATGAGGATGTGTGTGGATTATGTATCACTCAATGAGGTCATAATCAAGAACAAGTATCCATTGCCTAGGATCAATGACCTCTTTGATCAACTGAAAGGAGCAAGTGTATTCTCCAAGATTGATATGAGATCCGGCTACCATCAGTTGAAGATCAGACCCGATGACATTCCCAATACTGCCTTTACAACTAGATATGGACTACACGAGTTTACAGTAATGTATTTTGGTTTGACAAATGCACTAGCTTATTTCATGAATGATGAATAAAGTATTCATGGAATTCTTGGATAAGTTTGTGGTCGTATTTATTGATGACATTCTCATCTATTCCAAAGATGAAGAAGAGCATGAAAAACATCTTAGAGCGGTGTTGGAAAAACTCAGAGAACATCAACTCTACGCCGAACTCAACAAGAGTGATTTTTGGTTAAGACAAGCGGATTTCCTTACTCACATTGTGTCAACAGGTAGAGTTGCAGTAGATCTTGCCAAAGTTGAAGCTGTAATGGACTGGAAGCAACCCAATTTTGTTACTGAGGTGAGGAGTTTCCTCGGTTTAGTAAGTTAATACCACATATTCACTAAAGATTTCTCCAAGCCTGCTAGACCCATGACTCAACTGTTAAAGAAGGAAAAGAAGTGGAATGGACAATAGCTTGTGAGAAGAGTTTACAAGAGCTGAAGCAAAGACTAGTTTCTGCACCGGTGCTAGTTTTGCCTGACATTCGCAAGAATTTTGAAGTATTCCGTGATGCTTCACATCAAGGACTTGGATGTGTGTTGATACAGGAAGGAAAAGTTGTAGCATACTCATCTCGTCAGTTGCGACCACATAAAGGGAATTACCCGACGCATGATTTGGAGCTAGCAGCAATTGTGTACGCTTTGAAAATTTAGTGCCATTATCTCATTAATAATTGATGTGAAATATTCACGGATCATAAGAGTTTGAAATATATCTTCACTCAATTAGAACTCAACCTAAGGCAAAGAAAATGATTAGAGCTAATCAAGGACTATGACATTGGTATTCATTACCATCCTGGTAAAGCAAATGTGGTTGCAGATACTTTGAGCAAAAAAGGTTATTGCAACACGGTTTTGGTTCAAGAAAAGCAACCATTATTATTTGAAGAGTTGAAATATTTGAATTTAGAAATGGTGAGTCAAGGTTGTGTAAATACACTACAAGTGAAACCCACAATTCAAGATCAAACAGGAGAAATCAGAAAACATATTAGGATATTAAAGAAATCCGGAAAAACATGAGAAGAGACAAAACCCCAAGATTTTTCGAGGATGAACAAGGTACCGTTTGGTTTGTAAACCATATTTGTGTACCTGATCACAGAGAAATAAAGTGAATGATATTGCAAGAAGTTCATGAATCTCCTTATTCCATTCATCCCAAAAGTACCAAGATTTAAAATAAAAATATTGGTGGGTTAGCATGAAGAGAGAAATTGCTGAGTATATTGCTCGTTGTGATGTATGCTAGAGAGTTAAGGCAGAACACCAACGACCTGCCGGATTGTTACAACAGTTACCGATTCCAGAATGAAAATGGGAAGAGATTGGTATGGACTTTATTATCGGACTTCCTAGGAGCCAATTAGGATATGATTCCATCTGGGTGGTGGTGGACCGATTGACCAAAGTGGCACATTTTATTCTAATCAGAACCACTTACAGAAGCAGTGAGCTAGCAGAGTTGTATATGGAAAGGATTGTTTGTCTGCACGGTATTCCAAAGAAGATAGTGTCAGACAGAGGTTCATAGTTCACATCAAGGTTTTGAAAAAGCATACATGAAGCATTGGGAACAAGACTCAATTTTAGTACTGCTTATCATCCCCAAACAGATGGCCAAACAGAATGGGTGAATCAGATTTTGGAGGATATGTTATGGGCTTATGCCTTGGATTATCGAACCAGTTGGGATAGGAACCTTCCCTATGTAGAATTTTTGTACAATAACAGCTATCAAGCCAGCCTTCAGATTTCACTGTTCGAAGCATAATTTGGCAGGAAGTGTAGAACACCTCTCCTTTGGGATCAAGTAGGGGAACATCAGTTCTACGGCCCTGCTTTAATTAAAGAGGTTGAAAATAAGGTAAAAGTGATAAAAGAACGGTTGAAAGTAGCATAGTTCTGACAGAAGAGTTATGCTAACAATCGTCGAAGAGATTTGTCCTTTGAAATATGAGATTTTGTCTATTTCAAAGTGACTCAACTTAGAGGAGTGAAAAGGTTTCGGACCAAAGGAAAACTTGCACCCAGATTTGCTGAGCCATACAAGATTCTTGGCGTGGCAGAGCGCATCACCAAGAGCAAGGTTATCTGTTCGTGGAAAATGCAGTGGAGCAATCACTCAAAAGAGGTGGCCACTTGGGAACGAGAAGAAGAGTTGAAAGCCGGGTATCCCCACCTTTTTGCTAACCAGTCTGAATATCAGGGTCGAGATTCCCTTTAAGGGGGGAAGATTTGTAACATACAAAAATTTCATTTCTATTAAAAGAAAATTTAATTAATTTTCTTAATTTTTCTGGTTTTTAAAAAGTTTTCCCTATTTATTTTAAAGCCAAAATAAATTATTTGCAAATATAAATACCATTTTTGAGTTGGGAATAATTTTATTAAGTTCAAAATAATTCAGAGAATTTCTGTGATTTTTTTAGAATTTTTGAACTCTATTTGCTATTTCCTAAAAACCTATTTGAATTCTTGTCTTTTTTGGAATTCAAAAAATCCTTAAAAATCTAGAAATCCTTAACGAGCCGAATTATTTTCTCCGTGCCTATTTTCTTTCTCTTTTCGTGCGGCCCGCTTCCCTTGCCTCGCCCAACTCCCGCTTGGGCCTGGCCTAACCCGCCTCCCTCTCTCTTCTTTCTGTGCCAATGGGGCCCGCCTATTAGCCTCCCCTCTCCCTCTTTCTCACTTGCACCCTGGGCCGACCTATCATCTCCTTCCTCCTCCTTCCTCGTGAACGCGCCTGCACCATTCCCGGCTGTTGAACTCGTAAACGCATCCGTTTCTACCCCCACGATCACGTGCATTCAAACCCATGATCCTCCTCCACTCTCATGTGCAGTCAATCGGCTGTTTCCCCCTCCTTTTACTCGCATTTGCACCACCACCGCGCCAGCTTAAAACCACCGCACACGTTCTCGCCGCCTCGGCCATCCCCTCGCCCTATAAAAGGGAGCATCCCCTTCGGAATCCTCCCCTCGTGCTGTCATTGTAATCCAAGCCTCTCCCTCACTCTCACTTTGTTGGAATTTGAGGTTGAAGCTGCCAGTGCCCGAGCCTCGCCGCCGTCAATTACATCACTGTCGTTGGAGCCCGGACTTCATCATCTACACGGCGAGCATCTCTGTTGCCCGTTCTACACAGTGCTTGCCTCGCCTTTGCTGGAGAACCACTGGAGTGCCATCGCCGCCGGAGCCCGAACCTCACCGCCGCCTTTCTTCCTCGTCGCCAACCATTTCTTCGTCAACATATTAAGCAGACTATCTTTTGTGTGTAAAGTTGTATAAACTCTGCAGAGTAGAAAACTATTCGAATAGCCGTGTCCACGATCATGGACATGCTGAGCAAAGCCACTCAAAGTTGGATTTTGGGTTTTTTACTTAAAAATGATTTAACACAATGTTTTTGGATAGTTTATCCAAATAGGAAAATTGGGCAGACAGATAGCCTGGTGTTAAGGGGGTTATTCCCTCACCAATCGTGTAGGTAGGTTTTATCCTACATGCAAAATGATGATTAAAAATTTAAAATTAATTTCTAGATATAGTATAAATGTCTTGAAACTTAGTAAAGATATTTAAACTAAAAATATCGATTTATGCAAACTTAGCCATATAAGCATTTTTGCCATACCTTCAAGCATTATATCCTATTATTGGGTGTAACTTGCGGAGTACATTTCGTACTCACCTTGCTTAATAAAATTGTTGATCAGAGGAGGAGTACTACGCTACTGGTGAGGACTTGGGCGACTATGCTACGCCCTAGACAATTGCCTATTGCATATCGTGTGGCCTACTACTACCTTATACTTCCGCTGTACTTTTGTTTTGGCTTCGTGCCCTTTTGTAATAAAAGTCTGATAATATAAATAAAATACGTGATATTGATTTGCTATCATTTTTGTTGAACTGTGTTGACGAGGATTAAAATCACCATGTATTTCTTTAATACATGATAAAAGACTATACGTCTTCATGGTCGTAACCCCTAAGGCTAACGACCTCATTGGTCGTAAGGATTCCAGAG
This sequence comes from Ampelocalamus luodianensis, assembly GCA_036346255.1. Taxonomy (NCBI): domain Eukaryota; kingdom Viridiplantae; phylum Streptophyta; class Magnoliopsida; order Poales; family Poaceae; genus Ampelocalamus; species Ampelocalamus luodianensis. The sequence continues at coordinate 17,866,633 of CM070634.1, forward strand.
GTTATTTGAATGGGTACCAGGTCGCACGGTCTGTGCCTAGCCTCCAGACAGTGTAATCGCTCGTAGAAGGTATGAACTGGTATCTGGATCAAACTCCAGGAATATTCCTTACCGTGTGATGAATAGAACACATGTCATATATTCCATGCCACATGATGCTATATAACCGCGGACATTGACAGCAACTACCATACAGTTGAGTGTCTCATAGACACTCAACCATAGAACGGTTGATACTTCATTAACCGTCGCCTCGCTTCGACCAGTCGCATCACTTCACAATAGGCGTCTCTCCAGGAGTAACTGTCACCTCTTCAGAAGTTATTTAAAAACAGAGCAATCGGAGTCAGAGGGAGGATCATCAGACTGAAGCATAGACATATCATTATATTCATGTTTCAAGCCTGATACAGAAAACTAGTAATCGTTACTCTCAGTGTAATTAGATATAGTCCACTGCCTAATCGCAGGCACCCCCTGTAACAACCAGTCCATACAAATAAAGAGCAGTTCCGTTTTTTCCCAAGAAGTCCCGTGCTATTTCTCCTTTTATTTCGTAAAATCGGCGACTCGATCGTCGACATGTGTACACTAGTTGTTCCTGGACTAGTGTGAAAAACACAGAGAATATAAGATCCTTATACTCTCGGGTTTGACAGAAGCCGACGTGCCGCTCAAAATCAGCACGAAAGGCTACCTGCCGCGAAACCAGATCGCGATAGGCCACCTGCCGCGAACCCAAACCACGACAGATGGCTGCCGTGTGGGTCACGTGTTGGCACGCCATCTTACCGTCATCTAGATGCACGGTAGGTGGCCAATTTTGTGCGGAACATCGACTTCTACGATGATTTTGTATGATAAAAATACTATTTTTATCATTTTAAATACGAGATGGGTTAGTTTTACTACTACGTTTCAAAAAGAGGCTAGTTCAGCCTAACACTCGGTGCTGCCTGCTCTGGTTAGTCAACATCACAAGCGCGTGCACAGGCCCGCATGTGCTCGGCGTGTCGTTTTCATCCATGCGTATGCCTGTTGTTTCTGAACTTGTATTTTTTTTTATCACAGTTGTTATGTATTGTAAGATGCGATTTTTGCTTTTGTGCTCCATTGTAAAAACCCGTGCAATTTCGTGCTGAACACTATCAGAATCTGAATTACTCGAAGGGCTAATAAGCAGTAAACCTTTGAATAACCCATATGATCTATGAAGTACTAGTGTGATACAATGGTAGTAAGTGAGCATCTGTAAATTAATGGACAATCTGTAGGATCTGGCTAGTGGGATCTCCAGTAGCATGTGACCGCACAACGGTATGTACTTTTGCAGTGCAGTAAGTAAGCACGCCTGTTGAAATGCGAATGGCTGTTGCACTTGGCCGCTCTACAACTCGGGCATTTCCATTTGGGATGTTAGTACTTGCCCTCGGATTCCATCCACTAGAAATGTTTTAGTAATGAACCAGGCCATGACTCGAAGAAAAAGGCGCTCTGACAAAAACGAAAAAGGTCTCGCAACTTGGGACCGGTGGGACGTCACAGACCATGCATCCGATCTAGTGCGTCCCCACCGTTGATAGATAACAAATACCTCTCGAAATTAAGCACCTTGCTGCATCTCCCAACATTCCAATAGGCAGTATAGTTTTAGAATGATTTGTCAATTGTTTATTGTTGCGAAAAAGCATGCCGATAAAATGTAGGAGACGAGTATGACGATAGCGCCCAGAAGCATCACACATCTCAAAGCTAAGGTGGTCTGAGCTGAGCCTTTCTTTATGCACAATGATTAGTTGAGGTCCACTCAAAGATGTAACTACTCCTTGCGTATATAACAACGGGCGCCACTAGCCATTATTTGATCCGCCCCTATTGCATATTTGCAGAACCACCTCGTCATCTCCCTCCGCTCCTACTAGGCTACTAATCCCCGGCGCGCTTGTAATCTTTAGCCGAGCACCGAGCACGGGGTGTGTTAAGTTGCTGCGGTGTGTGCGAAATGTTGCATGGGTGCGGTCTCTTCGCGTGCGTCCGCCGCGGCGGGCGCGGCAAGCATGAGGCGGGCCGAACCGACTCCCCCGTCTCGGACGAGGCGGGCGGCGCGTCGGTCGGCAAGGGCGGGCTGCCGAGGCGGTTCGAGTGGGCCGAGATCGAGTCGTTCACGGGCGGCTTCTCGTCCCGCGTGATCGGCCAGGGCGGGTTCAGCACGGTGTACCTCGCGTCCCTCACCTCGTCCCGCCTCGGCGCCGTGAAGGTGCAGCGCAGCAGCGAGCGCCTCCACCGCGCGTTCCGCCAGGAGCTCGACGTGCTCCTCTCTCTCCGCCATCCCCACGTCGTCCGCCTGCTGGGTTACTGCGACGAACGAGGTAAATACCCGTCACAATATCGCCGGTCAACTCCACTGAATTATGAATGTATTCTTCTATCTAAGTTCAACTGTTCAAGGGTGTCGGTAGCTGATCTTGTTTCTTTCTGCGCGCAGAGGAAGGAGTCTTGGTGTTCGAGTACGCCCCGAACGGCGACTTGCACGAGAGGCTACACGGCAACGGCGAGAACCAGGCGGTGCTCCCGTGGGCGCGGCGCATGGCCATCGCGTTCCAAGTAGCGATGGCGCTGGAGTACCTCCACGAGAGCCGCGACCCGGCGGTCATCCACGGCGACATCAAGGCGTCCAACGTATTGCTCGACGCAAACCTTGACGCCAGGCTCTGCGACTTCGGCTTCGCCCACGTCGGCTTCTCGGCCGCGGTCCGCCCGGCCGCGGTCAGGGCGTCGGCGCGCCCCGTCATGGGCTCCCCGGGCTACGTTGACCCGCACTTCCTCCGCTCCGGCCTGGCCACCAAGAAGACCGACGTTTACAGCTTCGGCGTGCTGCTGCTCGAGCTCGTCACCGGGCGGGAAGCCATCTGCGCCGACACGGGGTGCCGGCTCACTGCCGCCATGGGGCCCACGGTCAGTGAGGGGAAGGTGGCTGACGTGGTGGACCGGAGGTTGGGAGATGAATATGACAGCGAAGAGGCCGCTACCGTGGCGGCGCTTGCACTGCGATGTGTCGGTGACGGCCCTGGTCTCCGGCCGTCCATGGCGGAGGTGGTGCGCGTGCTCCAGGAGAAGACGGCGGCCGTTGGATCTAAACCGGGAGGCAAGATGATTTCCTAAGTTATACGTCGTAGACTGTAAATAGCATGTTTAGGGAGAGTAGAAAAGTTTTTTTCCCTCATCGCAGTGGATTGGTTAAACTTTTTGGTCGTTATGTAGTGTAGAAATTTTTTGCGATGTCATGGATGGGTTTGTATGCATGTAGTGGCTCGTCAATCAAATCAGCTTGTAGATCTTGTACATTTGGTTGAAGATATATGTGTTTTAGTAACTTGAATTAATCTAAGCATGTGTTTTTTATAAGTACTTTGAGAATTTTTTTAGAGTACAACGAGCACACACGCTAGGATGAGTGGAGGCCTGTTTAGCGTTTTCTTATTTCTGGTGAGACGCACTAGGTTCGGATCCGAGGATCGGACCCTGGCGGGCAGCTGCTCGACGGCTAGCGCTGCCACTGAGCTATTGCTCAGTTCTCGAGATGGTTTTACACACATCATCACACGCACGCATTCACACACGCGATCAGAGAGTCAAATTAATCTTCAACAATGATGAATTGAACGTATCACGTAACGTTTATATTATCGTAGTTGCACGTGAACAAGTTAGTTCCAAAGAACCGACCCCAACTATATATACATTGACCAGAATTATTTACCAGATCAATTTTTTTTTCAAAGTCAGAGTTTGTCAAAGTAGATCCACATATCATATGCTAATTCTATAACAGTTAAGAACCTACAACTAGTACTTAAAAGAAGTCTAATACCTTTTACTACGATCAAACTGGTCTACGACTAGTTTGAGTCATAAGACGACTAGCTATGGACACCAACCGACCAACCATACAGTTTTGAACAATCCCCGATCAGCAAACTGGTCGGGAGACATGATAGTTTTCTATGTAACTAATGTAAGAACGATTATTGGTACATTTGACAACTTACGATAGTTGCAACCATGAAATCGTCATCTTCATCTTTGGACTTGCATTGTTGCAGTCGGGCACCATAATTTGTATTGATCAAATGTATGATCCTAGCTAGTGTGTAGGTGCATACTAATATTGGCCATCACCCTATGTGACATGCTTGCTATGATCAATGCGCACATGCACTTTGTGGTTTGATCAGTTCCTCATTGCTATGCATTGTTGGCCCGATGTGTCGAGTCACCATGCACGTCTTCTTGCTATATACATGTACGTTCTCTGGCATCTCCAGTTTTTGACAGTATTATCAAGTTTTCATCGTGTATTTACGGTTTTGATCGGGTACATTTTTTTTTTTTTTGTAAAAATAGCCTCTGTCAGCACGACCGCCGTGCGGCAATTGGCAGCAACACGCCACCAGCCGCCACGTGTTTTTTCTTAAAAAAAAAACACTTGGCGGAGTTTTTTTAAAAAACACTCACCACACGGCTGCCGTGCGGTAGTGTACTGTAGCAGACACTGGCGCACAGTCACCATGCGGTAGTACTGTAGTAATTTTTTCTTTTTTTTAGAAAATCATTTAAATATATTTTTGTATGAAATTTTAAATATAGCAAATGAGCTCCAAAAATTATAATTTTTTTGTGGAGCCTTCTAACATAGTGTACTTGCTTGTGTAATATTTTTTTAAAAAAAATTATCCTTTTTGAATTTTTGTCAAACATTCCTACAAACAGTATATTTAAATGAATTGTTGAGAAAATTTCAGAATGGATAAAATTTTGAAAACATCACACAAGCAAGTACACTAAGTTATAAGGCTGTGCAAAATATTTAATAATTTTTTGAGCTCATTTGCTATATTTAAAAATTCATACAAAATATATATTTCAATGATTATTTCAAAAAAAGAAAAAAAAAGAAAAAATGCTATGGTGGCTACCACACGGTGGCCGTGCATCAGTGGCTGCTACAGTACACTACCGCACGGCGGCCTTGCCTCGAGTGTTTTTTTAAAAATAAAAAATAAAAAAACTCCGGCAAGAACGTGGTGGCCGGTGGCGCATTGCCGCAAGGCGGCCATGCGGAGAGGGGGTACGTGGCGCCCGGGGAAGGCCTATCGCACGGTAGCCGTGCGGTATATGGCTATTTTTGCAAAAAAAAAATTCAGAAATGGCTAGTTATGTAAATACGAGTTCAAAATATGACAATACGGCCAAAAATTCCTGGCATCTGTAGCAGCTAGAATCCCGCGTATAGTTGCAGCTATAGGTGCTACTTACATATATTCATATTTGAAAATAGATAAATTAAGATCCCACCAACTAAACGGTGTAGACTCTTATGTTATTTACTCTTGATTAATGAAATAATTTCTAGGGAATTTTCTTTTTCTTGTTGTTGCATGAATTTCTAGCCCTTAAAGCTAAGGGAATGCTCGCCAGTTTTTATCGTGTCACTTAATCAGTATAAGTTCAAACGGCTTACTAAAATTGATATTATCAATCCATATGAAAAATCAAAATGGCTTACATTGATAAAAATCAGAATAATTGGAAGTTAGAGGGTAAAAAAGAATAAATGGAATACTTTACGTAGTTTTTTTTGGCTGCTTACTTCCAGGCTAATATACGAGTAGAAGGGAGTGTTCGCATTTTTTTTTTCATGCAACTTTTCTTTGTCCGTCCATAGGTGGGCCATAAGTATTATTTTTTAAAAAGCATGGACGCTGAAGAGTTTAATCATCAGTAACGGAATATGAGTGTACTTCTAAAAATGTTGGTTCCATTTGTGGTAGCCCCGAGCCACATATTTTTCGGCCAGTCTTCCATTTGTCGTTGCTGCATCACCAATTCATCTGCTTTCCCATAGTTTCCTACTTCCCTATTTTTTTCTTCAACGATCAGTATTTTTTATGCACCTCTTAACTCGCATGTTTTCAAACACGAGAAAGGAGACCATGCTGCAGGCCGTGCGCTCGAGGCCACATGTGGAGCGCGAGTGCGCGGCTAGCGCTCTCGTGTGATCGATGGATCATTTTCCCCGCTTTAAAAAGGGAGACGTGTGATCAGTGAGGCACGAAAATGACCTAGTCATGGAAAGAAAACGCACGAAAATGGCGCGGGATCGGTTGCTGCTGTTGACACCCTAACTAACAGCCTAGAGACGACCTGGACTTAGTTAACAACTTTCCTTGAAGAAGCCTTCGAGAACACTGCGACGAAGGCGAAACAAATGTGCCGTGCGTAACCGTTAACAAATCATCTCCGATATCCTGTCACCCACTTGAGACGTTAGTCAGGTCGCATGCGTACTTCATTTGCTGGTAGCAACGCATTTCATGCGCTGCATTGTGGAGTAGAATGTAGGGGTCGTCCATGCATCTAATGCAAGGGAGTATGTATTACTCATGCTTAGTCATGCACGCAGTTTGCTCTGACAGTTTGAGAATGGTTTATGAAACTTGTATCAATGGCCATAAAGTATGCAGAATAAATCTAGAGCAGCATTTTATATCTTCTAAGCATCGGAGAAAATCTCTTGCAGCTACAAAGACACCTTAATATTAAGGCGAAATCTAGGTACAGTATTCCTTTCGCCCTGTCTAAACTGAGGGTAAGAGTCCTGGAACATTACAGCACAGCAGCTGGGCATAATGAGACACGGGATATGTACTGTATACTACTGCCTCCAGCCCTCCACTGCCTTCTCTGCGAGGCTGGCTGGACAAGCACTTCAATAAACTACTCAACGACAGCGGGTTTCTCGACGGCAAAGCTGGTGAATTTTAGCATCTTCTCGCTCACAATCACATGCAAACCAGATCTCTCTGCGCACAAAAGTCTTCCTTTTCGCTGTTCGTCAGTGGGGGATTAGCCCGAAAAACTAATGCTTGCAACGTGATTTAGGAATAAGCATTATGCATGCTCGGCAGTAGCGTTTAGGCTGTTCTTGCTTGCTTAAACCAGGCTGGTGCAGTCTGAAATCCTCATTTGTTTACGCTTGGCCTCTGTTCACATGGGGAATTGATAGATCTCGGTTGTGTTCTTAGTATCGTATTGGTTAGTCTAATAATGAATAATGATCTACGGATAGCGTGTTGCATTATTTCTCATTCTTTATTCTTAAGAAGAATTATGGAAATGCTGTGGAATGTCGAAATTGCCGTGCTCGAAGCTCGTCTGGATTTGTTATTTAAGCCAAGCTTGCCCCAAGAATAGCTGAGCTCAAGTCGCAAACAGCTTTTGAACTTTCAGCTTTCTATGCACCTAGAAACCCGATGCACTTCAGCCTGAGGGTTCCCAGGGAGAGAGATCGGTGTTAGTAATATTTGTGCATGTGGTATATCTAGATTTTAGGGAGAGTTTGTTTTGTGTAGTCCTACAATATTTAGTCAGTATTCATTATAAATACTAGAGTTTGTGTGGTATCCCTTCAGGATACGTAGAATCCTCATCGGATACAAATAACCGTTTGGTCTCAATAAAAAGGCATCACTGTAATCAGATTTTGTGAACAAGAGCAGTAGAGCAAGAAAAATAAAATAAAAAAACTACTGTTGTTCCGATGGCACTAAAATCTTTTTTGCGTTCTTGTGTTCGCGTGTGTTCGTCTTCGGTTTGGGCTAACAAATTGGTTTCCGAGCCATGTCGAAGGATGGGTGACCCTGGAGTGGCTTCGGGAGCGTGCGGGCGGCATGAGCGGAAGCGGACACAACAACGTGTGGGAGCGTAGGCGCATGGAGCGGCGCGGCGGCCCAACATGGTGGTGTGGTGGCACGGTTGATGGAGCAACGACGCGGGCACTGCTACGGCACGAGTGCTGCGCAGCACGACAGAGCGGTGGGCTCCCGTAGCGTGCGGCGGGAGTGCGCATGGGGCAGATCCCGGTGGCGCATCAGGCGCGACAACGGCGGGGTGCGGTGGCTCGATGCGGCGAGACTGACGCACTGCACAGTGGATGTGGCTCTGTGACAAGGAGCCTACATGTCGGTGGAATGCAACGTGAGTTGCGCGGTGCCAAGGTGAAAGCGTTGTGTTGGTACTAGGCGGTTGCGGTGTCGTATTTGTGTATGTGTCTGTGGAGTTGAGTCCGGAAGGTTGAGGAGATGTGTTCGTCGTCCTGAGTCGAGTCCGTGGAGTTGAGTATGAAATATTGAGGAGATATGTTCGCCGTCCTGTATTGAGTAACAGTTGGGCAAGTCGTAGTTAAGACCGATTGACTCAACAAGTATGTGCACAAAGATTAGGGGGTGGTTGTTAGTAATATTTGTGCATATGATATATCTAAATTTTAGGAAGAGTTTATTTTGCATAGTCCTACAGTATTTAGTCAGTATTCATTATGGATACTAGAGTTTGTAGTATCCCTTCAGGATACGTAGAATACTTATCGGATACAAATAACCGTTTGCTCTCAATAAAAGGGCACCCTTGTAATCAGATTTTGTGAACAAGAGTAGTAGAGCAAGAAACAAAATAAAAAAATTACTGTTGTTTCGGTGGTACTAAAATCTTTTTTGCGTTCTTGTGTTCGCATGTGTTCGTCTTTAGTTTGAGCCAACAATTAGAAGAATAGAAAGAAGAAAAACACTGTCGCGAGTTACGTGCAGCACCAAAATCCTTCGTTGTTCTTGCGTCCGTTGCTCCCAGCGTATGCGTGTATTCATGTATTCCACCGCGTGAATACAGAAGCGAGAACTTCTGCCAAAGCATGAGCTTTTTCTAAATGCGAGAATTTCTGCCATGCGAGTGCTTCGCGTAAGAATTGGCTGAGTCGTCTTCAGTTTGGGCTAACAATTAGTATCAGAGCCTGAGTTCTTAATTCGTATATGCCTAAAATCATACCGCACTCTCCGAGAAGTGGTGTCACCGGTGACAACGTGACGTCGGGTGTGATGGCAAAGGAGAATTCTGCCGTCTCGCTGCATTATCCGATGCTCACGAAGAACAATTATGCAGTATGTGCAATCAAGAAGAAGATGTGTTCGCCGTTTTGAGTCGAGTCCGTGAGACGTTGATGAGATGTGTTTGTCATCCCAAGTCAAGTCTGGGACGTTGAGGAGATGTGTTCGCCGTTCTAAGTCGAGTTCGTGCAGTTGAGTCTGGGACGTTGATGAGATGTGTTCACCGTCCTGAGTTGAGTACGAGTTGGACAAGTCGTAGTTGAGACCAACTGCCTCAATAAGTAAGAGTCTAGCTAAGACATGTTCGAGTTGTGCCACCGACTTTGGCCGAGTGTGTGTGAGCTAAGTTGAAGTCGAGACTAACTGACAACTGAGTTCCTAGTTTGAGTACGTGTCTGTGTATCCTGGTGATGCAAGATCGGATTGCGCGAAAACAAGAATAAATAACAAGATTAAGAGAGTGAATGTTAGCTATAACCTTGTATGTGGTAGGGAGTGTCTATTTTCTATTCTCCAGATGTAATCCAAGTAGAAGAAGTTTATGAGTACATGTGTGAGTCGGAGAGTTATAGGCTATATAATCAAGAGTCCTGTACTCTATTTGAGATGACAGCAAAGAGAGCAAGCAATGTAAGAAGCGAGAAGCAATAGAAGAAAAGAAAGAAGAAAAACGTTGCCGCGAGTTACGTGCAGCACCAAAATCCTTCGTTGTTCTTTCGTCTGTTGCTCCCAGCATATGCGTATATTCGTGTATTGCATCGCGTGAATACAGAAGTGAGAACTTTTGCCGAAGCATGAGCTTTTGCCAAAAGCGAGAATTTCTGCCGTGTGTGTGCTTCCCGCAAGGATCTTCGGAGTCGTCTTCAGTTTGGGCCAACAATCGGAGCAGTGTGATTGTAAGATATATGCTATGCTTAAGAATTTATTCTCTAGACTCCAGTGTAGCTTAACGAAATGGGAAATTGGGAACGGACAATGAAGCAAATTTAGACAACATTCGCAGCAATATGAGATTCTGGGCGTCCCGCTATTGTTTTCAAAACTAGCAGAATTTTCTGTGCAATTGCACGGCTAGACACTACATTGTGTTGTTTACATTGAAACATAAATTTGTATTTATTATACAAATCTTATACTCATGATGGAAATATAATTGTATTCCTTATACAACTGTAACAACTCTCGTACATATATGATTACTCTGCATCGTTATAATTTGGATCTACCAAAATTGACGATGTGGACCATTCTCTTTGTACTCCGATTCATTGTGGCGATGAAGCCAAACAGTGAGTACAGAATACCCTTTCTCTTAAGTCCTAAGGAGTCAGAGAAATGGAGGAGCTAAAAATGCCAACCACTTGAGAGAGAGAGAGAGAGAGAGAGAGAGAGAGAGAGAGAGAGTGAGTAGTAAAAATGAGTGAGATATGGATCCTACACGCTCTCTTGGACCCTTTATATATAGTTGGGGATGGATATTCCCTATTTTACCCTCTAATAATTACAAAAAAGTGTGGGTAAATTGTTACATTCCCCCATGTGTACAATATTATATTCATGGGCTAACCCTAAGGCCCATCATGTGTCCTGGCAGCCCAAGGGATAGAATAGCCCATTCCATAGACTTGTGCTAAGGCCTCTTAGGCCATCCAGACAACTCAAGGGGATAGGCATTGCCACAACAGTACTCCCTCATCGATAAGCTTCGAGGTCACGAGGGGCGAGCAGATGAAGTAGGTAGTTGCCCCATCCCCTTACGAGCCGAGATGCCCAAGGCCCTTGGAGAATAACGGAGCGGTAGCAGCCCCACAACCCTGAGGTAGTCGGGGTAGGCCGCCATGCCGAGGTGATGCCCTCGAGGTTGGCGGTGCCTCTTGCGACGAAGCCTTTGTTGTCAAGCCGCCCTACCGAGGGAGTGCATTCGAGGTAGGCAACACGTGGAGTCAGAGCCTTCGAGGTAGGCCGCCCTGTTGAGGCAGAGGTCCTCGAGGCAGGCGGCGCCTCTTGCGACGAAGTCGTCGTCGTCGGGCCACCCTGCTGAGATGGTGCCTTCAGGGTAGATGCGTGTGAAGACGGAGCCATTGAGGTAGGCCTAACGGTCGAGGAGGTGTCCTCGAGGCAGGCAGCGCCTCTCATAGTAAAGCCATCATCGTTAGGCTGCCTAGCCGAGGTCGTGCCTTCGAGGCAGGAGGTGCATGGAAGTGGGGCTGTTGAGGTAGGTCGCCTTGTCAGGGCGATGTCCTTGAGGCAGGCAGTGCCTCTCACGACGAAGCCGTCATCATCGGGTCACCCAGGCGAGGCCGTTCCTTTGAAGCAGGCAGCGCGTGGAGGCGGAGCCGTCGAGGTAGGCCTGCCTGTCGAGGCGATAACCTTGAGGTAGGTGGCGTGTAGAAACGGAGCCATCGTGGCTACTCTGTTGAGGCTATGGTCCCGAGGCAGGCGACGTGTGTCGTGGCAAAGCCGTAGTTGCCATTCCGAAGTGATGACCTCATGAGCAATTGCTGCGAGGTAGAACCATTGAGGTAGAGCCCATCCTACTGAGGTGATGCCTTCGAGGCAGGCGGCACGTAGAAGCGAAGTTGTCAAGGTAGAACTACACTGCCGAGGCGACGACCTCAAGGTAGGCAGCGTGTTCCATCGAGGCTATGGCTTCAAGGCAGGCGGCGTGTCCTGTGGTGGCGATGCCTGAGTAGCCCTACCAAAGTTGTGCCATCAAGGCAAGCGGCGGGTAGAAGCCGCACGTTACGCTGTTATATGCCACTGCATGTGCTCCTGAGTTCATATCTTTCTCCCTTGTTACCGTCTAACCGTTGCACAAGGTTCACATTGTTGTTGCTATTCTCGTTGATTTTTACAACGGTCTAGTAGCGTTCCCTCTTCGACCACACAGGATTTGTTCCACGGGCTACACACACCGTATGGTGGCATGAAGGGTCGACTAGACCACACACGTGAAAAATATTGGCCAGGGCCAAGGAGGATACTTACTGTGGCTTTGGCCTGGTGAGGACGCTAGCACGTGGAGCAGGAGGAGATCCTGGACCATCGTTCCCCTACCTTCAAAAATAGTGTTCGTAGAGGGAGCGCGATGCTAGCCCGAAGAGGGCGTTTGCATGCGGAGTAGGAGAGGTTGGACCTTTGTTCCCCTACCTTCAAAAATAGTGCCCACGAAGGTGTGCGATGCTGGCTGAAGAGAGCGCTTGCACGCAAAGCAGGAGGAAAGGCTGGACCAACGTTCCCCTACCTTCAAAAATAGTGCCTGCAGAGGGCACAAGATGCTAGTCCCGTGAGGGCGCTTGCACACAGAGCAGGAGGAGAGGCTGGACCTCTATTCTGCTACCTTCAAAAATAGTGCCCACGGAGGGCGCACCGCGCTGGCCCGAAGTGGGCGCTTGCACATATAGCAGGAGTAGAGGTTGCACCGCCATTCCCCTACCATCAGAAACAATGCCTGTTGAGGACACGCGGTGTTGGCCCGAAGAGGGTGCTAGCACACGGAGTAGGAGGATCGTCAGACTCGCTAGTAGGACGTGCCCCGGAGCGCAAGATGCTCCACTCAATGAGGCATTGCCTCTATACGGAGAACTAAATTGCCCGCCAAGGCTGGAGTCGACGAAGCGGGTGAAGTCTGACGAGGATTAAAACCTCTATATATTATCTTTAATATATAAAAGACCATACGTCTTCATGGTCGTAACCTTTGAGGTGCACGACCTTATTGGTCGTAGAGATTCCAGAGGTTACATAATGGGTACCCTGGTCGGACGAAGGCCCAAGCCAAGCTTCCGACCAGGAGAACTGCTCGTAGAAGGTAAGAACTGATTCCAAGGTATATTCTCTACCGTATGATGAATGGAACACGTGCATATTCCATACGACGTATCTTATCCAAGACACACCAGTGAACAACCTCCGTGCGGTTATATGTTTCATAGACATATAACCGCCAAACGGTTGATTCTGTATCAACCGTCACTTGACTCCGACCAGACGCAACGCTTCGCATCAGGCGCCTTCTCCGGAAGTAACTGCCACCTCTTCGAGGGCTATTTAAAGATGGAACCTGGGCGGATCAAGGAGAGGAGAAGAAGGAAGACAAAAAAGCACAAGCCATAGATTCGTGTAATAGTTCTGAGTTAGCAAGAGGGCAAGCAGAGTCCTTAGGATATACCTTGTAAATTCCAGTTCATATTAATAAAAGAGCAGTCTCATTATTCCCTGAGATTTCCCACGTCATTTTCTCCTTTTTATTTTTGTAAGATCGACGTCTTGATCGTCGACAGCTGGCGCCGTCCGTGGGGAACGCGGCGTGGAATCTCAGAAGATTTTTCTCTGCTCATCAAATCTTTGTCCATTCCCCGTCTGTGATTGCTGATGCGGTTATGGCGGGAAGTTGGGATGAAGAAAATTGGTTCGACTTGGAGGACTACGCCGACCTCGACATGGATGCATGTATGCGCGCCATGGAGGAAAACGGAATCTCTTCATCATCCTCTCTCGCTGCTCGCCAGGCGTAAATCGGCGAAGACAACCGGATGGATGAAGACACACCACTACGATCGATGGCGGTCTCAGAGGAGGTGTTTCCACCAGTTCGAACACCCCAAATCTCGACAAGCGGCCCTTTGGACCGGTAAGAAAGGTGACGAAAATTCAACACCGCAACCCGAAGTTCAACATACCTTTGATGCGATCATGGTTGATAGGTACTCACCAGCGACTTCTAGTAATTCCAGGAGCCAACCGACACTTAGTGACGGTTTCAATGAAACCTCCATTGGTCGTAAACCAAGTGGGGATGATAAATCTCAGCATTCGATCAGCGATTCGCCGAATCAGGCTGAGGTCCTTCCAAAAACCTCAGGAGGTGCTGATCACCGACTGCTCTCCATCGTGGAAGCTTCTCGCAGAAACTCTGAGAGGCTCTCCGTTGATTACGATGGAAGCTCATCGAGGACATTCTTTGGAAGCACGAGGTCAATGCGATCGGAGATACAGATCACAATGCCGTGTACGATCCTCCACACATTGCCTCGCCACCACGTTCTAATGGAGATGGTACGGGTGGTCAAGCACCAAATGCCGGAGGTGACAGAACTGGTAGATGTTCACCAGTTAATACGCTTGATCCTTCCCAAACCAATGTGAGGGACCGGGCAAGATCCACCAGAAGGTCGGAGGATGTAAGCCATCGAACACCTTCTTCTGGCAGAAATCCCTTGAGACCTTCGGTAACTATACAAAACCTGCAGCGAGTCAGGGATATTTTAAATACTTTCGACTCGCCTCGGCGAGACTCGGGTTTTGTCCAACTCGCAGGTCAAGTATCGGAGATTATCCAACAGACAATGCAGCGCACAGAAGCTTATCGGGAACGAAGGCACCCGCTAAGTCAGACCATGACTTCATCACAGCATTCTTCCCAAAGCAGAAGCCTACATGGTCGCGTTGGGGATCAATTGACATCGCGACCACCTCGACGATTCCGACCAACCGACCACGAGGAGGAGATTATTTCAAGAATCTCGCCATCACTTCGTCGAGACGAACCATCGCTGGACTCGTGATCTCCGGCATCATCCGAGCTGCAAGCGGTCGAAGGCGTTTTACTAACGTCCACGACCGGATCGGGACATTAGAGCATCGACAATCTGTTCCTAGAAATCGATCTCCAACCGATTACAATCCAGCGTCTTTTCAAAGAAGGCGTCACAAAACTATCACAGGTTGTTGAGCTTTCTCAGCAGGGCTCCAGACTGTACGTTGGCCAAATAGGTTCTGACCGGCCAATATGGATAAATTCAATGGGACCCAAAATCCCTTAGAATTTCTCCAGATATACACCACCGCTATCAGAGCTGCAGGTGGTGATGAAAATGTAATGGCGAATTATCTTCCTACAGTATTAGAAGGATCAGCCCGATCTTGGTTGCTTAACCTTCCGATCGGATCCGTGTATACTTGGGAGCAACTCTGCGACCTTTTAATTGTAAATTTTCAGGGTACGTATGATCTCCCTGGAAAGGAAGATGATCTCCATAGGATACGGCAAAAATCAAACGAGACTCCCCGGCAGTATATTAAAAGATTTAGCCAAGTCCGTAACTCAATTCCAGAGGTCGCAGAATCTTCCGTTATCCAAGCCTTCAAAGCGGGATTAAGAAATCGAAGGTTTACGGAGGATTTAGCTATACATCCTTCACGAACAACCATCGAGCTCTTCGACATGGTCGACAAATGCGCTACGCCGATGAAGCGGTCGAGTGGAGCGGTCGTTGATCGAAGGATAAGATCCCCAACCGCTTAGATAGGCGGAAAAGAAACTAAAGAAGACTCTCAAGAAAAAGAAACATGGCGAGCCAACGACAAAGAGGTTACACTGTTCTGAAAAATCTACAAAAGGAAGAAAAGATTATACTGGTCGTGGCAAGGCCAAAGCTCCAACTAATGGTTACAAGAAAAACAAAAAATGGTGTCCTCTTCATCAGCAAGCAGGACACGATTTGCGCAATTGTCGCGCTTGGCAAAAGAAGCTGGAAGATTATTATGCAGGTAAAGGACAACTCCCGTCGATTCAAGAGCTCGGGGAAACAAGCTCCAAGAAGGACAAAGATGGTGACGAAGAGATGGAGTACCAAGAACCTCAGCACACCGTTGATGTGATCTTCGGCGGGTCTTCTTCGTACGAGTCCAGATGTCACCTGAAAGCCATGGAGCGAGAGGTCAACCTTACCGAACCTTCGATCGCCGTTAAACCTTCAAGGTGGTCGGAGACAATAATCTCCTTCAAAGAAAGAAGGCGCCTATTCCATCAACTCGACTGTAGGTTTCCAATTGTCGTTGAGCCTACTATTAATAACTGCAAGGTTAATCGGGTTTTGATAGATGGGGGTAGTTCTTTGAATATTCTATTTGCAAGTGCTTTAGAAGATATGCAGATTCCCAAATCCAAGGTAAAACCGGTGAAATATGCCTTTCACCAAGATAGTGCTTGGGTCTACTGCTAAACCAATAGGGCACTTGTCCCTACTAGTTACGTTCGGAAAACCCGACAACTTCCGAACAGAAAAAGTTTCATTCGATGTGGTGAACTTCGAGACTGCATACAATGCAATTCTCGGTCGTCCGGCTTTAGCAAAGTTCCTGATAGCCACGCATTACGGTTATCAGAGTTTGAAAATGCCGGATCGAAAGGTGTAATCACGGTCGAGGTGATCAGAAGATAGCCTACGCATGTGATTGAAAGTGTTTAGAGCTGGTCGATGAACTTCCGACCAGGGGAACTAACACCGTTAACATGCAGGTCAAAAGTTCAAGGCCGAAGATGACACCAAAACCTTCCGACCAGTTGAAAGAGGTACAACTCGATGGAAGCACTTCTCCAGAGGGTGCCAAGATACTGGTCGGGACAGGACTCGACCATAAATAGGAAGAGTCGCTCGTCTCCTTCCTCCGAGCTAATTAGGACGTATTCGCATGGCAGGCGTCCGACATGCCCGAGTCCCCAGGGAGGTGATCGAGCACAGGCTAGCTCTACAGCCTAACAAAAAACCGGTCAAGCAGAAGCTACGGCGTTTCGCACCTAATCGAAAAGAAGCGATCCAGTCAGAGATCAACAAGCTTCTCAAAGCTGGGTTCATTCGTGAGGTCGACCACCCAGAGTGGCTCGCCAATCCTGTAATGGTTAGAAAAGCCAACGGGAAATGGCGAATGTGTATTGACTTTACAGATCTTAATAAAGCTTGTCCGAAGGATGACTTTCCCCTTCCTCGCATTGATCAACTTGTAGACTCTACTTCTGGGTGTGAGTTGTTAAGTTTTTTGGATGCTTATTCAGGGTACCACTAGATCAATATGAGTAAACAAGATGAAGAGAAAACTTCCTTTATCACCCCATATGGTACTTACTGTTATGTAAAAATGCCATTTGGTCTCAAGAATGCTGGTGCAACATTCCAAAGGTTGATGCAAAAGACCTTTAGCCCTCAGGTGGGTCGGAATCTTGAAGCCTACGTTGATGATCTGATCGTTAAAAGCGTCAACGCTGGGGATCATATCCTAGACCTGCAAGAGACTTTCAATAACTTAAGACGTCATAACCTTAAGTTAAATCCAGAGAAATGTGTGTTCGGAGTTTCGTCGGGAAAGCTTCTTGGGTTCCTAGTTTCAGCTAGAGGCATTGAAGCAAATCCAACGAAAATCGCCGCCATCGATCAGATGCGCGATCCAACCACAAAGAAGGAAGTCCAGAAGTTAACCGGTTGTATGACAGCGTTAAGTCGTTTCATAGCACGGTTAGGCGAAAAAGGACTACCTTTCTTTAAGCTTCTCCGTAAACATGGGAGTTTTGAATGGAGTAAAGAAGCAAGCAGCGCCTTTGAAGAATTAAAACGATACCTTACGAGTCCCCCAATCTTAGTTTCTCCAAGATTGGGAGAAACATTACTAATTTACGTGGTCGCAACGCCACAAGCGGTTAGTGGTGTCTTGGTCGTGAGAACGAGACAATGTTCAACGACCAATATATTACGTAAGTGAAGTCTTACATGGACCAAAAGAAAGGTATCCGCAGGTACAAAAATTGCTCTATGGTCTCCTTATGGCTTCAAGGAAACTAAGACATTATTTTCAGGCCCACAAAGTGGTCGTACCTACTTGATATCCCCTTGGTCAAGTCCTGGGAAACAGGGAGTCATCAGGACGAATATCAAAATGGGCGGTTGAGCTTGGGGCGTTCGATTTCCATTTTGTCCCACGAACAGCAATCAAGTCCCAGGCAATAGCAGAATTCATTGCCGAATGGACAAACCCTGAACCCACCCAAGGGCCCGAGTACGAGCACCACGACGAGTGGACAATGTACTTCGATGGTTCCTTGATGTTGCATGGCTCGGGGGCTGGGGTCGTCTTGATTTCCCCTACTGGCGAACAAATAAAGTACGCCATTCAATTTAACTTTCCTCCTACTAACAATGTGTCAGAATATGAAGGTTTACTGGCCGGACTTCGGGCAGCTCGTTCGCTCGGGATTCGCAGATTGCTAGTGAAAGGCGATTCTCAACTAGTAGCGAATGAAGTAGGGAAAGAGTATCAATGCTCTAGTACCAAGATGTCATCATATCTGGCGGAAGTACGGAAACTCGAAAAGCATTTCTTCGGTTTCCAGATCCAACACATTCCTAGAAAGGAAAACTTCCTGGCAGACCAGTTGGCCCGGATGGCTTCCACACGGACATCCGTCCCGACCGGAGTTTTTCTCGAGAAACTCGATTCACCCTCGGTAGTCGTGCCTTCCGAGGACATAGATATTAGCAAGGAGGTTGCACACCTCGATTCTGCGAACATGGATGCTCCACAGGTCGATGATGGTTGGCGCCATCATGATCACGGTAGAGATTGGATGACATCGATCTACAATTATCTTCAGCATGACCTAATTCCAGAAGATGATGTAGAGGCTGATCGCATTGCACGAAAAGTCAAATCATACACTCTCATTAAACATACCTTGTATAAGCGAGGATCTCACGGAGTGTTGATGAGATGCATATCTCACTCGGATGGCATTAAATTGCTAGCCGAAATTCATGGAGGAGTCTGTGGAGCACATCATTCCTCTGAGAACTTTGGTTGGTAAAGCCTTTAGGCAAGGATACTCTCGCCAACCGCCTTCATGATGCAAAAGGGCTCGTGGACGGCGCGACAATATCGTTTCATAGTCGACAAGTACATCACCGTCTCAAGCTTTGCAAACAATTCCTCTTTCTTGGCCTTTTGCAACCTGGGGACTAGACATTCTGGGACCTTTCCCAAGAGCACCCGGGGGCTTTGAGTTCCTGTTCGTTATGATTGACACGTTCACTAAATGGATAGAAGCCGAGCCGGTTGTAAAAACTACAACTGAAGCCGCCAAGAGGTTCCTAACAAAAAGCGTGATTACACGGATTGGTGTACCCAGTCGTATAATCATCGATAACGGTGCCCGCTTTTCAGCGGCAATTTCGAATGCAGCGAAGAACTAGGTATCAAGATACATTTCGCTTCTATTGCTCATCCACAGAGCAATAGAGCAGTTGAGCGAGCCAATGGTAGCATAATGCAAGAGATCAAACGACGAGTATTCGATCAGTTAATTCAGCGGTCAGGAGCTTGGGTTCAAGAACTTCCTTCAGATTATGGGCGTTCGTACCACGACTAGTCGTGCGACCGTGAAACACCATTCTTTATGGTTTACGAGCGAAGCCATGCTTCCTCCGAGCTTAAAATTGGTTCTCGCTCGAACCGATTCCTTTTCGAAAGTGATCGGTGTGAACGACGACTTGACGACATCAATTTCCTTGAAGAACGCGAAACCAAGCTTTGCTACAATCGATCTACCGGCAAGCCATGCGTCGGTATTACTGATCGTAAGGTGCAACCTCGCGACTTAATCGTAGGTGATTTGGTTCTTAGAAAATTCGTAACCAAGCGGTCGCAACAAACTTTCACCTAAGTGGGAAGGTCCATACGCTGTGGTCGGTTACCCGCCAGATCGGTGCGATTAGCTATGACCGATGGGCAAGTTTTGTCTAATTCTTGGAATATTGATCAATTGCGTAAGTTCTATGTTTAATTTCATGTATTTCATTTACATTCTTTTTCAATAAAGATGTTTTTCCTTAAAACGATAAGTATGGTTGTTTATGCTTATTATTTGTCGATCCGGTCGTATGCCATTCCGTTCTTTGGTTGGTGGAGAAGACTCTCATTCTCTCCGATATTCCTTTCATAGGATCTCCACTACTCATGGTTGCCGACTTGAATGTCACCGACCACATCTGGTTTTAGACGTGATCATTGCTTCAATGATACACACGCACACGACAGACATTCTTTTCTTAAAGAATCATACGAGAGGAATACCAACTCAGACGGTTTACTTGGTTTTCGTTTCTTTCTTGAATTTGAAGATTGTTATTTTATTTCAACATTCTTTCTAATCAAGTTTGCTCTTGGTCGGGACACGTAAAGCCTCCTGGTCGAAGTCTCTCCTCTCTGCACGTGGTCCTGCCCACTGGAAGGAGCTTCCTAGTGACGGTCCTTTTCCTACGATCCTCGCTACCAGTCGGATTTAATGATGAGCACGTTTCGCGACATATTTTAACAAATCTTTAGTTCTTGAGATTCGATCCGACCAGATCCAAATATTTTCTAAACAACGGTACTTATCTCTTCATTTCATTTTTTGCATACATTCTTAATGCATATCTTCTTATCAGCAAAATCCGGTCTTTGTTATGTCTTCCGACTACAAGTGGTATTTCATAGTACTTCGATAATGGACAAGATCTAGACTAGTCGAAATCGTCAGCTGGTTCCGACCACATGATTCCCTAGTATTCCCTAGATCGTTGTTATAGACATTATCAACACTCTTACCATGGTCATCGTTATTACTCAATTTCCTGGTCTACTTCTTTCTTTTAGTAACGTTCATCTACTAACATAAGCAGTCGGGGGCTAGGAGATATATGAGTATTTAACAACATTGACAAAGCAGGATCTTCTTTGACAAAAGGTAAGTTTTTCATTTTACATAGTCTAATATTACATCTGTTTACATATTAGGACCTCCAGACTGGTCGCTATGAGATGGAGATCCGACTTCCATTTCCCCTGCAACTTTCTCTCCGAGAGGTTTTACTTCCTCGAAAAGTTTTGTTGCTTCACTCTCAGAGCAGTCGAAGTCCTCTTCCACAGCTTTAAGGTTAACAGAGGGATCGGAAGCCTTTAGTTTTGCTAAAGCAACACTAACTCCAGTTACAATAGCTTCCTTCATTGTCTGGGTATGGTTTTCCCTCATAGTTTTGAGCAGACCTTTGAGATCTTCCAAAAGTTGACCAAAGTAGTCCATCTTTTCCGTTGGATCTCCTAAAGAAGGCAAGCTTGATCCTGATCCCATATCGAAGATCATCTTGTTAAGAGCCTTGATCTTCTCATCAAGGCCAAATACAAAAGCTTCCTTTGGCCACGCTCAAAATCGAGGTCTTCTCCGCTGCTCAAGTGCTACGCTTTTTTGCACGAGTAGATAAACAAAATTAATGTACTCTTTACAATTGGAGTTATGGAATACTGGTTAGGTCTCCGACCAGTTACCTTTGATTTTCTTCTCACAAGAGTCGAAAATCTCTTTTTGCCTGGTCATCGCATGCTCGATCGACCGATCTTTACTCTGATTTTCTTCCCTCAGCTTTATTATTAGGGCTTCCTTGGCCTTGATCTCTTCTTTAATTTTCTCTAAATCTATCAAATATGATAGAAAGAGAAGGATAATCTATAAGGAGAATCAAGATAATAAACCGTAGGAGATCAAAAAGAGAAATGTACTTACTTCTCAGATCGGAGTGTTTTTGCTCCAAAGTTTTTATTCGTTGGGTTAGTCCTCCGATCACAGCATAGTTTTCGACCAAATGCTACAAAAACAAAAATTCCTTTCTTTAGCAAGCTTTCAAAGAAACTGCAAAAGAAAGAGTTGTAAGGATGGTCGTAGAACACTTACCCGAATTGCCATATCATTATATTCGGAAAAGATGGTATCTGAACCAATCTTAGCTTGATGGTCCGATATCTTTCCCCAGGCTTCATCAAGTTCCTTATCCTCGATAAATCGGGGAGAAAAAGGGAATTTGTTAACCTGAGAAGTATTTCCTGGAGGAGGTGGAACCTATTGAGGGTCTCTGGGATGACTAACTCCGGAGAAGGAGTAAGGATTACTGAAGGATCCGAGCGAGATGTCAAACCCGCCGGGGCTTCTTTGCTACTTCATCCTCGGTAGTTTTTGCTTTAGGAGTATCCTGGTCAGGAGCCTCCACGACCACCTCCACCTCAGGAACTTTTTCCTGAGGGGTGCTCTGGTCGGATACGACCGGAACACCAGAAGATCTAAAACAAGAGAGAGAAGGGTAAGGAAGATCCAAGGTATGTATAAATACGACCTCTTCATTTTATATATATACCTTGTTGTTTTTCTGAATTTACCCTTGTAGCGCATCGAAGTGAAGTTCGTTGCGCTGGCCTTCCTCTTATTATCAACTGATTTCACCAGTTCTAAACCGGTAGGGTTGACTAGATCTTGCACATCCAGTGATCGGAAATCGAAAACGATATCCGCGACCATTTGTCGAGGTCCCTGATCGCCGGGTCAGTAGATGTAGATTCGTCTACCTCCACAACAGTGGCCTCAGTAGGCACTGGAGGGTTCTCAGTGACCTTGCTGGAAGGTACGACGACCGCCTAAATTCATCATCAAAGATAGTTAGGCGATAAACATAATTTATCCAAAATATTATTTGTGTTCAGTTACCTACCGAAGGCTTACATCTGTGTGGTCGAAGGGAGATCGGATCATCAATTGGCTCACATCTTTCAGTGACCTTGTTGATTCTCAACCCAACCGACTACACATCAAAGAGGATTTATGGTATACCGATCAAAAATAATATGTACGTCAATAAGACAGTAGTTGATATTTTTTACCTTAAGTCTTTCAATCCTTTCTTCAGCGGAAACAGCCGCTAAGATCCGAGGGAAACTAGCCTTATCGTCAGGCTCTCCGGCGCAGATCATCTTGATCCGGCTTCTAATCTCATCAGAAGATAGAGCTGTAAAGGTAAGATGAAATATTTAAGGATACGGAAATAATTAACTGAGATAGGAAAACTGGTCGGAATCGTTAATGGCTTACCATTTTTGGAATCTCTGGTCGTATCATCACGACCAATGTAACACAGCATCTTATGTGCTCGGACCTTCAAAGGGCTAACCCGGCGCGTGGAAAAATCCTTCACCACATGCCAAGATGTTAGACCTTTGATGCTAAGAAGCTTGATTGTTTCAGCCCATTTTCCTACGTTTCCCTCTTTCTCCGTAGAGGAGCGCCATCTTGGATTCTCGACCGCCTTCTTACCAGAATAATAAAGGCTGTCTTTCTTCGTGATCTTCATATAGAACCAGCTCTTCTTCCATGACGACCACGAAGATTTCGAGTACATAAAAATGTACTCATCAGCTTTTCCATCATGGAGACGCAAGGTGCACTCTCCAGGCGTCCCAATCGCTTTTCCGGACTTTTTCATCCTGTAGTAGTACCTGAATAGATCCAGATCTGCTGGAATCCCCAAGTACGCTTCGCAGAGATAGATAAAAATACTGAGATTGGCGATGGCATTGGGATCCAGATTCACCAATTCAACTCCATAATGCTCCAAAACTTGAGGAAGGAAGGAGTGAATTGGTAGCCGAAATCCGCATTCGATATATGCGAGAAAAACAGGAATTTCTCCATTTTCACTGCTCGGGGAATGTTCCCAAATGCGGATCTCCAAGAAATCACATCCTTGCCGGGAGCATCCCGATCTTCTCCGATTCTCCAACTTTTTCTCACTTAGGTGGAAACCGACCGGTTGGTGATTTGGTCCGACATGGTTAGGTTCTTTTGGGTGAGAAAAGCAAAGGAGGTCGGAGGTAGTTTTTACTCTAAGATGAGAAAAGAAAGGAGGAAGTGAAAAACCCTAAGTTTACAAAGGGTTTTATAAGCTTGTAAATCCTAAACCGTAATAAGGAGTTACCCAAAAAAGTCCAACGGACACAGAAACTCTTCAAATCCCAAGGCAAAGTTCTCAACTTTAAAGTGAATACAAACCGCTTCAAATGCCCTTGTATTTAATAAGCGTCATCCCGATACGATTTCATCGGAAGAAAGGTGTTCACACGACCTATTCATTTAAAGTTCGGGGGCTAGCTGACGAGGATTAAAACCTCTATATATTATCTTTAATATATAAAAGACCATACGTCTTCATGGTCGTAACCTTTGAGGTGCACGACCTTACTGGTCGTAGAGATTCCAGAGGTTACATAATGGGTACCCTGGTCGGACGAAGGCCCAAGCCAAGCTTCCGACCAGGAGAACTGCTCGTAGAAGGTAAGAACTGATTCCAAGGTATATTATCTACCGTATGATGAATGGAACACGTGCATATTCCATACGACGTATCTTATCCAAGACACACCAGTGAACAACCTCCGTGCGGTTATATGTTTCATAGACATATAACCACCAAACGGTTGATCTCAGATCAACCGTCACTTGACTCAGACTGCACGCAACGCCGCATCAGGCGCCTTCTCCGGAAGTAACTGCCACCTCTTCGAGGGCTATTTAAAGATGGAACCTGGGCGGATCAAGGAGAGGAGAAGAAGGAAGACAAAAAAACACAAGCCATAGATTCGTGTAATAGTTCTGAGTTAGCAAGAGGGCAAGCAGAGTCCTTAGGATATACCTTGTAAATTCCAGTTCATATTAATAAAAGAGCAGTCCCATTATTCCCTGAGATTTCCCACGTCATTTTCTCCTTTCTATTTTCGTAAGATCGACGTCTTGATCGTCGACAAATCCTCACTAGGGATGGAGCCAGCAAAGCGGGTGAAGTCCTCAACGGGGACGTCACTGAAGCATTAGGCTCTGTGGTGGGACACGCGCTGGAGTGCAATATGCTCAACTCGCCGAGGCATTGCGTCTAGGCAGAGAGCTATGTCATGTGAAGGAAACCTTCATCATAATTATTAGGGGAACGAGGTCTTCTACGATCACGATTAGGGTGGTCAACTGGGCCCAATCTATTGAATACGTCCCGACGAGGCGGAGTGTCTTCTTGACGAAAATTATCATCATCATGACATCTAGAGTCAGACTGGTCTAGTCTAGAACTGCTCTGAGCTCTTGATGACAATGAGAGGCTTTCCACTTCGGCAACGGACTCTTGCAGTTCGGCAACGACTGAACGAATGACCAAAAGGTCTTGTTCACCATCATTCCCTATTGGGTGGTTGGCAATTGCACTTGAGAGTATTCATACTTTGTCAACGAGAGTCTCTGCCTATGACGGTGATGATAAAACATTGAGATCTCTTATAGTCATCCTCGGAGCAACCTGAGGCGTGACTGGTGGATGTTGTTTACCAGTCGTAGGTCTTCTAGATGTTTCCGGCGCATTGTCGTGGTATTGGCGACGGGCCTCCTCCATTGCCTTTTGCTTTGCTATGTGGATCTAAGTTCGTCACTCCTGTGCCAAACGTTCGGATTACTCCCAGGCCTCGTGTTGTTCACGTGCTGCCTGTTGTTCATCAGTCTCGATGGTATTAACGATGCACATTCACGAAATTTAGAGCAGATAGAGGGTGAGATCATCCCATCCTCATCATAGGAGGGGTAGTAATTAAGACCTCGGAGTTGATGGAGTAGATGATTTAGATATGATTCTTCCATCACCTCAACATAGACTTCATCATCGAGATCATCATGAATTGCCATGGTACTGGCATCATGGTCATTTGTCTCTAGATTTAAGACAGAAGTTGGGACATAGCCAGTGTCGGAGTTGGTTGAGAGTGGATTTGACATTCCCACTGCCTTACTCCCAACGGATTGGTTTGAGGGCGGTGAGGACTTCTTCTCTAGAATGTACTCATCGAAGAAATTGCTCTTGCACGCCTCCTCTAGGGTGCAATCCTCCATTGTGAGGTGCGCGTAGTCATCGAGATTGAAGGAATTCTCCTCATAGTCCATTGGCGAGGCCATGAGGACATCACAGTGAATAGTTCTTCAGATTTAGAGGACGATCTTTAGAATGATGGCGCCCTCCTTCTAGCACCAGTTGTCGATGATCAGAACATAGGGTTCCTAATCGAACTTACTCGGGAATATAATGTGAGAACGCTATCAAATGAAGATCGTATATTACTATGAATGTACTAGATATTTGTATGAGAATACGAAGGATGTTACAATATGATTGTAATGATCATTGAACTTATACTTGTCAGACTTATGAGAGATATGTTACAGAGAACGTGGGCCACCCCCTTTATAGTATTTGAAGAGGTGGCAGTTAATGTCGCTAAAGGTGCTTCTAATCTCCACGCACGTTCATCAGGAAAGTCTTGAACCGTCGCGCCCGTTAGCCAACTGTCATAAGTTGCTAAATGCGCAAAAAAACTGCCTTCCTGCCAGTCACGTAGGTAACTGTTGGTGTCTCCCGACAAGTTAAGTGGTTGGTGATTATCCAAGACCGTATAGCTGGTCGGACGATGTCCATAGTTGGTCGTACATGACTTCAACTGGTTGTCGACCAGTTTGGCCGTAATAGACTTCTTTTATAAACTGGTTGTAAGTTTATAACTGTAATGTAGTGGGCGTACGTTTACATGAGCCTCCTTTGACAGGAACTCTGATTTTGACCAAAAAGGTTGACCTGATTAAGAATCCTCGTCAAACCTTTTTCTCTTTTTGAGTAGATGGGCGCATGAATCTGGTTTTGTTTTTGGTTTACGCTTAAAACGAAAAAAAGAGAGAAACCGGAAAATATGTAATTTTCTTCCCCAAGTTAGAAGACGCAACTGGAGCTCAGAGCCCAATGGGCCGACACCAGAATTAGGGTCAGAGACGGAAGCAAGCGAACTGACGACCAAAGTATGGCTTTGTTCAGAGTAGCACTCTCTTTCTTCTACCTCCTCACCGTGAGGCCGCGACGACGTGCTCACCGTCTGCCGAGTTTTTGGCCTCTTTTGCCCGTTTTAACGATGAAATAGCAAATCTAGCCTCCTCTTTGCGGAATCGGCAAAAATGGTATCACGGTTGGATAGACATGTGTCCTTGTAATGCTTCCAAAGCACTTTAGGACCTATGGCGACAAGACGGGGGTGCGCGGCAGGTCGTCTGTCGCAGTCCCAGTCTACAACAGGTAGCTTTCCATAGCGATTTTGTGCGGCACGTCGCCTTCTGCGGTGTTTATGTACGACAGAGGTGCAATTTTTTTTCCATTTCATTCGCACTAGGCTAATTTTGCTATTTCGTTTTTCACAAAAAAGCTAAATAAGCCAAAAACTTCGGTCGGTCTGCCTACCTACCCAAGGCAAGAGACCACCTTTAATTACCAAATCCTATTTACTAGTGCTGAGCTGACGCGAGGAAACGGAAGAAGAAACCAAACATCATGAGAGCGGATTACGAATGAGTTTTCAGAAACGAGATTATAAATAAATAAGATGTATTGGATAATATGACACCATCCAATTATGCAAACAAATTAAGGAGCATACAGAGATGATGGAATCTGTTTGTGTGTTACACAGACAAGCACGTATGCAGCCCAGATTCTTTGGTGTGCACGGCTTATTCGCCGCCGGCCTCTTTCCCCGGCTGGCTTCTTCATCTCCTCAAGCCGAGAATGCCGAGGAACAGCGAGATGTAGTTGTAGTTGAAGACATGTCTCAGCATCCCGATCTTGCTGTCGTCCCACGGCGGATATCTGAACGCGAAGTCAATAAGAAAGCTCCTCTGGAACACCGCCTTCTTGTGGCTGAACAGCTCGAACGAGTACTTGCCGTGGTACTGTCCGAATCCGCTAGCCCCGACGCCGCCGAACGGGATGCTTTCCACCGCGTACTACAACACGACAGTGGTAAAAGAGATGAGAAAATCGCATTGCAGTAGCCGCAGAAAAACGCGCAGGTCATTTGCTCTGATAGGAATGAGGGCGCGCACGTGCATACCTGAACAACCGCGTCGTTGAATGTGATACTCCCAGACGACGTTTCCTCTATAATCCGGCGTTTCAACTTCTCGTTCGTGGTGAAGGCATAGATTGCGAGCGGTTTCGGCTTCGATCTTAAGAACGTGATGCTATCTTCGATCTTTTTTACCTGCAAACAGATACAGCATCAGTTCAGATGTAGATGTGTTTGGATCCATCAAGAAATGGTGCAGCTTTTGTCTATGCGCACCGTGATGATCGGGAGTAGCGGGCCAAATATCTCCTCGGTCATGATGTCAGAATCGATCGGAGGATTTAGCAGTATGGTGGGTTCAATGCTCCTGCAACATTGGCATCATGGCATGAGGCACCAATTCAGTGTACTATAGACACTAGAAGCGGAAATTGAAGTGAACTGTTTCAGAAATTACAAGGTCTGGGGGTCCATGTGACCACCGTGCACCACAGAAGCCGCCACCTTATCATCCTCTAGATACTTGCTTAACCTATGGAAATGTTTTGCGTTCAGGATCCGGGCCATGCACTCTGGTGTAGAGATAAAGCTCTTGAGTGTTGATTTCAGTAGCTCAATCTTCAGAGAACAAAAAACATCCGCAAGAAGCAGAGTTGTAAGATGTGTATATGTCGTGCGATTTTACAGTGTAGATCTCAGAATGAACCAGACCAGAATTGGCGCAAATTTCTCCTCGACCAGTATGTGATCGATGGCGATGCAAGCTTGACCGGCACAGGTTGACCATTTCCCTCCAACTATGCGATTCACTGCTACCTGTGTAATCGATGCAAGGGACACAGTCAGTCTGCCTACAGTCCGAGTAGTGAGTACTGTTGCAAAACTGAAATCAGGCGAACAACTAAGGATTACCTGCCTGTCCCTCTTACCATCCAGCCAGTCAACGATGGCTGGGCATTTCGAGCCCAGTTCAAGCGCGACAGGGGTCAAGTGCTTCGCTGCTTTCGTCATGATAATGCGCCCTACACGGGTAGTTCCTGAACAGCACCAAGAAACAGCCATCAGATATATGCATGCTAGAACGGCAAGTACATGTTTTGTCGCTTGTTACTTGTCAATGACTACTTTGTTCAGAATTGAGGTGATTTTGCAGGCTTGTAGTTACCACCTACCAGTGAAAAGAACCTTGTCCCATATGTGCTCCATGAGTTCCTCTCCTACTTCTGGGCCACCCAAGACGACCTTCACACCGCTGGCATCCAGGTATCTCGGTATGTTGGCAGCGAGGAACGCGGAGGTGGATGGCGCGAGCTCGGAGGGTTTCAGAACCACGGCATTGCCAGCCGCTAAGGCTCCGGAGACTGGCTCTAAAGCCAAGGCTGCATAGAGCATACCGCCATACCGAGACAAGGTAAGAATTGATCATGCAAAAAGTGTAAGCAAACGCTGTAAATCTTTTATCATGATCATGTTGAGACGGAGGCGCCATGAAGTTCACATGAGAAAAATCAATCACAACCAACAAAAAGAACACAACGGTTTGTTTACGAGGTTCGGCAAGATGCCTACATCCCGGGAGTCGAATAAAGGCGGCTCCGTCCATACAAGAAGTTTCTTATTATCAATGTTAGGATTACAACTCAGGACTGTATATAAATACCCTGAATACAATTACATATTTGACTCTGTACCCTATACAGTTCCTTCACCTGTGCATATACGAGCCATATACAACAGATCATAAACATGGTGTGGACATGATTAGGTTGTTTATGTGGGGACACCCACGTGCCCTAGTAGTAAAACACAATGTTGTGGTTGTTGAGGTCATTGTTCAAATCCTCACCTTAAAATCTAGGTATCGGGTTCCTCCTTGTATTCTTGTTTTTCTTTTTAGATTGGAGATGGTGTTTATTTTCAGCTGAACATTTTGACAGGAAATTTAGTATCTTCCTGCAGTAACCATATTGCAGCATAATAGTATTTGTTGGGATTTTGTACGCTAATTGGGTATCCAGGTTACTCACCAGTTGAGCTATAACTATCACAACCCGTAACTCCAGCTCTAGCGCTTTTGCACTTAAGCACGTAATTATTCAGGAAACCAACAACTACATTTCATTGACAACAGTAGCGAGTGTCTGAACCTTTTGCTACGTAATATGTGGTATGTGCTATGCTATCGCCGGATTTGTATGCTATTAAGTATGGTTGTTTATCTTTCGTTCCAAATATATGAATTGTTTTGTTAGCTGCAAAATTCCTGTGTAATCCTTGTGTTCTAAATGTGCTCTTAGTGGAGGCATCCGTAGTTTAATATCCAGCCTTTAACCTTTTTGGTGTCCACATCCAAGCTTTTTTAGTGTGCACATCCGTAGCTGTCTATGAATTCGGTTGGATATCAAATTGTGTACCGTACACACGCTTAACTACGGTTAAGGATCCAGCTGTGGCCATCTATGTCTAGCCTTAGGATTCAATTTGATCTATCTAGTGTTCTTGTGGCAAAATAATGGGCTATATTTAGGCTATCGTCAGGAATTCCACCACATATGCTCCTGTCACTTTGTCAGTGGCTTGATACCTATTTCCAGGGTCACTGATGGGACTCATTGTCAATCGACAAGAGAATTTATACCATGATGCGATCTCTATTCGAAATGATTAATATAGCTGCTGTTTTCGGTTTAAAATTCATTATACGTTCATCGCAAAGATAAAACAACAGAGTAAAATTCTTGAAGAACCGGCAAAAACACGTTTTCTAAAGAGCGCCAGAGCAAAGAAGTTAGTGTCACCTAAGGGAAAGTTCCAGCTGGAGAATACGAGCACAACGCCGAGCGGCTCCGGCACCACTAGCGCGGTCGCCGGAAAAGCAACCAATGGCGCATGAACCTACACTCGCCAAAACAAGAAGTCATAGCAAAAGCACCAGTCTAAGCAGTTACAGAAACAGATTGCGTGCAGCTGTTGCGACTTGCGAGAGCTTGCCTTTTCGGGAGCCGACCATTTCTTGAGGTTTTGCATTGTGTGCTTGACGGACTTGACAAGAACCCCAACCTGAAGATGAGCAAAATAAAGGGCAAACCTAACTTTTATAGAAAGCTACGTCAAAAAAAAAAACTTTTATAGAAAGCATATAAGAAGTCCTTACAGAAGAGAGTAAGACACGCTGGAGACAGCCAGCTAACTAAGAGAAGCAACAGACAAACTACAGCACAATACTAAAGTAGAACAGAAAGAAACTAAGATTTATCCAAAGAACAAAAGTTTTTTTTTTTTTGACCAAATGGATACAGCACAGACATACTGTAGACCAACTTACTGAACTAAGCGTGTCGCTAGAGATTCACGAGACCAAACCTCGTCCCTGAAGGATTCAACGCGGTGCTTGCCGAGGTCCTCGCGGAGCGCGTCGAAGATTTCCTCCTCCTTCTCCGTCAGGAGCCTGGTAAGCCCCTTGAGCTGCGACTGCCTCCACGCCAAGTCCTTGGTCCTGCCGCTCTCGTACACCTCTCTCAGGCTCCTCACCAAGCTGCTGGAGCCAAGGGGCTTCTCTTCTTCCATGGTTCCCATGGAGACAGAGGATCTAGCTCACAAAGTGCGCGGGGAAGTTGATTGCCGCTGGGTTAGCTTTGCTTGCGGATGGACGTGCACGGCACACGTGTGTTAAATAGCGCACCAGCCGGGCCGTGGCTGTGTAATTGGAACTGTGCATCAATGGAGTGGGGCAGGAATAGAATCGAGTGGTTCTTGGTCACTGGAGGAACATGGATACAGTTGGGACACTGTTGGATCCTTCCGTCCTTAATTCGGAGCGGATCGCGGTTAGCTTCCTTGTCTGAATTAATCACGTACAAATAGATTGCTCTCCTGACTCCTGGTGACGGACAAGGATATTCCTTACTACTACAACCTTTAAATGCGTGAAGCGCGCTGCGCTCCGGATCTACATCGTATCCAAGCTACGAACGTCAAGTTTATGACGGCACCCTAAAGCTTCACTTCACTTTTTCTCTTCTTGCCAGCATATTCTATCACATAATTATTATTTTCTTTTATTATTTTTTTATGCCTGCCGGCGTTTTGCGCTGGTTTCTATCACATAATAATGAAACTCCTCCTTTAATGCAACAATGGCAATTCTCTTGCCATTTCATAAAAAATGATCACAAGTCATGACTTCATCGTAAGTATTTTCCTGCTAATCCAGCTGGTTAGGCAGTTAGCTGTTTTAAGAGAGTCGGTGAGTATGTGTACCTTGCGAAATTATAACGAGTTGACAGAGGATATGACTTCCGAGTTCCGACCTTCCCTTATGCACTGGTGGTTCCGTTGAGCCGTGGAGGTTTACGGCGGCAGCGTGCTCAGGACCTCGGTACTTTATCACGTAGCCAGCGTGAGGAACCGATCTATCCGACGTCGTGCAGAACCTGTAACATCCCAATTTTCTGAGCTTGAAAAATCTTTTAAATAGTTAATTGAGAGAAAAGTCACCATTTAGATTTATTTGAATTTAATTCAAAAACTTAATATTGGATTTTAGTGACAAAAGCATTTAATGTGAATAATCCCAACATGAACAATAATCAAAACTATTTTATTTGGGTTCTATGTGCTCAGATATATTTTCTAGATTTTTCTAAAAATTTTCTTAGTTCATTTGCTATTTTCTATTGCCTATTTAAATTTCTGCTATTTTATAAAGTAGAAAAACTATTGAAAATCTCAGATTTCAGATTGGGCCGAATCTCTCCGGCCCAATCCACTTTTTCGCGCAGAGCGCTTGACACGCGCCGCTTGCGGCCCAGCTCCGCGCGGCCCAGCTCCGCCGCGCGCAGCACTGGCCGACGCGTGGGGCCCCACACGTCAGGTCTTCGTCTCCGAGTCGGCGTCATCTTCGCGAGCGCCCGCGTTCGTCCGCCATTGCCGAGCCTCAAGCTCCATACGACAACGCAGTTTTTCTATCTAAACATTTTCTAGAAACCGTGCCAAATCCTATCTCTAACCTCTTCGCACCCGTTTCCGTTGAAATCTCATCCCGAATCGTATCCTATCTCCTGGATTTCCGAATTTGGTTTCGTGTTCTTCACGGACTCGATTTGGGGATTCCTTATCCCGTGCCGCCCTCAGCCTATAAAAGCCCCCCGAGGTTCGCCCTTGCGCCCGCAACCCAGAGCCGCCATCCACTTCGCCCCGATTGCCCTAGCGTAGCTGCAATCGGAGTTTTAGGGTTTCTCGCCGCCGATCGTTTTCTTCGGATTGCGTCGCCGCCAGTGACGCTCTGCCCCTGTGGAGTACACCGCCGTCATCACCGTCGCCCGGGCTACCTCTAGAGACCACCCACGCCGCCTAGACCTCACCGGAGCCCTCGTCCGGCAACAACCGAAGCACTCCGCCGCTTAAACCTTGCCGCCGGCTGCCACCGATGTCTCCGACCCTTCGTGAGTACACCCCTAGGTTCGCAATAGTGCCAGCTACCCATTGGTACCACTCATCGCCGGTGGATCGCCGCCGTTCGCCGTTGTCATTTGGTCTAGAGCACCACCAGTCTCCGTCGAGCCACGTGGACGTCCACGTCGTGTCCAGATCAGCCCTCGCGCTCACGTGTCACGTGCGTGGCTGCCTCGTCAGCGCGTGCGTGGCACGGTCCACCGCGCCCAGGTTCTGAGGCTCAGTAGACTTAGTCTACCGTGAGCCGTGAGACTGATATGTGGGTCCTACATGTCAGTGTTTTCTTTTTATTTATCTTATTTCCGAAATCCCTGTGCTAACGTCATGCTTGCGCAATAATCTGATTTTTCTTTTAAGAAATAATTCGAAAATTCCAGTAAATTCAAATTAGGGTTTTCTGTTAGATTGAAAATTCCAGAGCCCATAACTTTTGCATCCGAACTCCGATTGAGCCCATTCAAATTCCTAAATTCATCTAAATTCAAGATCTATTTATCTGAGATTTTCAATTATATTTTGGAGTTTTTTTGTCTTTGTTATTTATTTGTTTTGTTTATTTGTTTCGTTTGCGAGTAGATGTCGATACGTCGGGGAATTTTGGAGAAGAATGAGCACCTCAAGATCAAGACCAGTACCTAGAACTTTTCAAAGGCAAATCATACCTTTGATCATATTAAACCCAGTTTTCAAATTACTTTGTTTCAAAGTATTGCATTCTACTTTAATTATTTATTTAAATGCTTTTGGGCGTAGTTATTATCCAATCTGTTATATCCACTTTGGCTTTGTATGTCATAATCTCTTGTCACCCTAGATTGGTTTATTTAGTTGGTATTATTGTAGCACCAATGTGGGTTGGTTAAATACGAGTACAATTGCTTAGCCATGCTAT
Source organism: Ampelocalamus luodianensis (assembly GCA_036346255.1). Taxonomy (NCBI): domain Eukaryota; kingdom Viridiplantae; phylum Streptophyta; class Magnoliopsida; order Poales; family Poaceae; genus Ampelocalamus; species Ampelocalamus luodianensis. Next base: position 17,900,464 of record CM070634.1, read on the forward strand.
GAGTCTCATATTTCATTTGAGTTGCAAATATTAAAATTGACTAAGTGACTATGGAACTTTGTGTAAAACTGTGTGCTATGTGTTATTACTTCGTGATAGCATGTGTTGCACTAAAACCAACTGGGTGGTAAAAGATTTGGGCTGAGGCAAGTGGTGGATACTAAGTGATATGGTGGATTTTGTGAATGCGAATGATAATCTTTGTGACATAGTTGGAAAATGGAAGTCTTACCTTGGTCAATTAAGGACTTAACTTTCTGTGTCATTGAATTTAGCCTTACTGTACGACCACATGCCTGATGGGACGGGCCTAACATAGTAGGTTATGGAGTCTCGACATTGATGTTCAGGTGGATAGTTAGACAGGGTGGAGGTGTGACTACCTGGTAGTTGCATCGTGGGACGGTTCGCCGTATCCCTGTCCAGCGGTGTGTGTCGGACTGGCTTTCTTTGTGGGTTGGTCTGGCGGTAAAGTACATTGGGAATGTCAATGTTTGAGACAAAGTTTTCGAACTGTTTTGTTACGATTAGTGCTAGCTACACTAGTTGTATCGTGTGGGTAAAGTGTACAAACTCTGCAGAGTGTTAAATCAATCTATTCGAATAGCCGCGTCCGCGGTCATGGACATGCTTGGGGATTTCACACGAGGGGTAGTTTTCATAAAATGTTTGGGATGAGAGCTATGTGATTTAAGTCATATGGCTATGTGAAATAATATGTTTTGCTTTGTGTCTTTGTGAAAACAACTGTTAAATTAATATTGTCTATTTGTGTTGAATTACATTTCAATCTATTATTGTATTCCATTGCAAATATTGCTTTCATGCAAAAGAACCACAGAAGCCTTTTCTTTTGGAATAAACCTGCATCTATAAATTGCATTCTGTGGTATGATTTGCGAGTACGGTTGTGTACTCACGCTTGTTGTAAAACTTGCACCCAAACCTACAGAAGAAGAGGAGTCTACGCCTGCTTTCGAGAAGGAGTTCGTCGAAGGTTGCTAATCGTTAAGGTCTGGATCCCAGTGGGTTGCCTGTGGTGAATTGATGGGATCTACGCTGAAGTTATTTTTGTTCCGCTGCTATTTTATTCTCTATTAGCCCTGCGTGGCTCAATAAGTGTAAACTCGACCATAAGGTCAAAACCAGTATTTACTATTCAAATTAATCGTTTACTTTATTTATCGCTTGTGTGGATCGATATTCATCTATGTTGACATTGTGTGCACTAGCATGATCCTAGACTAGTGCATTATACACAGAGGGTCCAGAATCGTAATTTTGGGTCCCGACAGAACCCCACGCGATGCCTCCCCCACGTGGAACAGGAACACGTGCGCTCGTGCCCTCACGGCGACGGCCTCGCCCACGCCAAGTAGGTCAGGGAACAGCGCGAGGCGCTCCCTCTGGGCCCACGATCGCGTTGTGTGGGCAGTGGGCTTCGGCTAGTGATGGTCAAATGGGCCGGGCCTAACGGGCCAGCACGAAGCACGACACTGTAGGCCCGGCACGAGCACGGCTCGGCCCGCACTGTTCATGGGCCATGCTGGCCCGGCATAAGACCCCGGGCCATGCCTGGGCCGCCACCTCGACACGGTGGGCCAGCCCGGCACGGCACGCCCGACGGCTGCAGAGATTGGGCAGGTGGAGGGCCGGAGGCGCCGGCGCCGGAGCGGAGGGAGGCGGAGCGCACGGTGTTGCGCGTCCACCGGAGCGGAGGGAGGGAGGAGGAGGGCCAGAGGCAACAGCGCCGGAGCGGAGGGAGGTGGAGCGCACGGTTCTGCGCGGTCCACCGGAGCGGAGGGAGGGAGGAGGAGGGCGTCGCGGGCTCGTGGCTTCGCCATCCCACACTGCACGCGGCCGCATCGCGGCGGGTCCGCCGAGCCCAGGCGGAGGGGAGGAGGAAGCGTCGCCGTCGCACGAGGCGCGCAGCGGCGCGCGCGCGCGGGGAGGAGAGGCGTCGATGAGGCGGCTCCAGGCGCCGCGACGGCGGGGCTGCGGGGAGACGAGGAGGCTCCTAGGCGGCGGGGTCGCATCGCGGGGAGGGTCCGAGGTAGCGGGGTCGCGGCGAGGACCGAGGAGGCGGCGGGGTCGCGGGGAGGCGGGAGGCGAGGAGGCAGCGGGGTCATCGACGGCGAGGAGGCGACGGGGTCGTGGGGAGCCGGGGAGACGAGGAGGCGGCGGGTGCGAGGCTGGGGGAGAACTGGAGAAGAAGAAGGGCGTAGGGGCGGAGCGACTGGGCCGTGCCTGGCACGGCACGGCCCGAAAAAATCGGTCGTTGGGAGGGGTTTTGACCATTTTTTTGACCATTTTGACCATTGAGGACTTAAAAAATAGTAAAAAAATTCTATAAATAGACACCATACCCCCCTCATTCAGTACCCCTTCATTATCCATTCTCTCTTTGAAATTGTATTGTGCAAATTCAAATCCGTGTTGAGCTAATTTAGCAAAATTCAAAAAATTTGTGCCAAAATTTGGAAATTTCAATTTCCGTCAGCAAGTCAGCGAAAGAGATACAATACTATTTTTGTAATACTTTTATTGTTAGTTATTGTTATGCTAAGATGAAAGTAGTAATAGTGTTAGTTTCAATTTTGCAGTTTTCGTTATGGACAGTTCTTTCGACAACTTTGCTCTTGGTGAGTACGGACTTTCTTCGGAGGAAATTGCGTCCATAAAGGCGGCTGCGGCTACCTCAAACGAACCAGATGTTTCATCAGAGGAGCATAGTGGAGTTCCGTTATCAGGCTTCACGTCAGCATCAGGCTCAACGGCAACCAGAGCAAAGAGATTGATGTCGTCTACATCAGGAGTGTGGGAGAATTTCGACAGGACAACCAAGCAAGATGCAGCGGAAAATGAGGTACCATATGCTATTTGTAAAATTTGTCACCATGAATTGTCTACGAAGTCTACAGGTGGAACGGGGCACTTGCTTAGATATACTACAAGATGTCGAACCAAGCAAGGATTGGCAATGAGGCAGGCGCAGCTGCAATACAACCGCGACGGTACGGTATCTAGCTGGAACTATGATCCTCAGGTAGCCCGCCAATCTCTCCTATCATCGTGCATACTATTTTACGGATTGCTATCCAATTGAAAATAAATGAAAATGACTTAGTTTTACGTGAGGTTGTTGTTGCCATGAAATCTAAATACCTTAAATATTTGAGAGAAATCTCTTACCTATATGCATTTGCATTTCTTTTAGATCCTAGGGTTAAAATTGATGCATTTGGTACTATACTTGATCTTCTTATTGATGCTACGGGGCTAGACTATACTAACTATTTTACAGAAGTTCGTTCTCGGTTATACGAGGTTTACCAAAGGTATGAAAATAAGTTCTGGGGAATCCACTCGCAACGACCTCCAGTAGCTCCCACCTCGAGTGGGAAGACAAATATGTGGGGTGCGATCTTCGGTGCCTCTTTCTCCAGGTCCAGGTCCAGGTCTTCTTCTTCTACTACACCAGCGCCTGCTCAGCCAAGACCCATAAGGAGCAGAGAACTATCCACCTATCTGGACAACGATACGGTGGATTTCAACTCAGAAGGCTTCGACATCTTGCAATGGTGGCAAACCCATAAGTTAACATATCCCGTGTTATTCATACTTGCACGTGATGTGTTAACTGTTCCTATCTCTACGGTTTCCTCCGAATCTGCTTTCAGTCTTTTAGGAAGAATATTGGAGGAGAGAAGAACAAGTCTCACAAGTGAGATGGTGGAGATCCTTTTAACTGTGAAGGACTGGGAACAACCCGATTCACGAACACAACACTCTGTGGAAAATCCAGAGTTGTCGGAGGTGTTAAAAAATTTTGTACTTAGACAATGATACCGACACATAGAACAAGAATGTATCATGTATGTACAATTGTAGAACTATAGACTGTACCCTTTTTCTTTTGTCAAGGTTTTCTCATTTTGAGTTTTTACTTGACGAAGGTTTTAACGAGGTAGCCAGTTGGACATTAATAAAGCTCTTTATTATATTTTCAATATGATTGTCTTATTTTTTCAATGTTCATGTCTACTTTTGAGTTTTACATATTTTTCTAATTTTTTCGGATTTTTTCTGGTTTTTTTTCTGAATTTTTTCGTTCTGACGGACCAAACGGGCTAAACGGGCCACACTTGGCCTGACGGGCTAAACGGGCTCGGACTGGCCCGGCATAGCACGAATACCCAATGGGCCGTGTCTAGGCCGCCATCCTGACCCGTGGGCTGGCACAGCACGACACAAATAGTACATAGGCCAGAATAGATCATGCCTAAATGGACCGAGCCGTGCAGGGCCGGGCGGCCCGTTTGGCCACCTCTGGCTTCGGCGCACGGCGCGGCCGAGGCTCCACCCCATCGCGCGCGATTGGAGTAGTGGTCCGATCGATGGGATCGAATGCCGTCCAAAAAGGCAAAAACCCATATCGGATATGACGTGTTCCCTTCCCTCTTCCGTGCGGGCTTTGACTCTTGCGCGCGTCTCGGCTGGGTTGCTCGGTACTCCCCGTGCGCAACGAGGGAGAGCGGCAGAGCACGGAGCGCAGAGCGCCACAATGTTGCAGCCTGGTCCAACGCACCGCGAAAGCGTGGTTTCTCAATTCTAAAAGCCTGGTTCATTAATTTCAGAAGAACTCTTCTGGGAGGGAATCTAGTCTTATGGTATCAATTATTAAAAAAAAATGTAGTAGTGTAAAGTTGAGTGATGAGTGTGACAATGGCAAACCTAGCTTTTATAGAAAGTATACGAGAGGTCCTTACAAAATAGAGTAAGACACGCTGGGAACAGTCAGCTAACTAAAAGAAGCTACAAATAAACTACAGCACCATGCAAAACGAACAGAAAGAAACTAAGATTTATCTAAAAGAACAAAAGCTTTTTTTGACCAAATGGATACAGCACAGACATACTATAGACCAACTTACTTAACTAAGCGTGTCGCTACAGATTCACGAGACCACACCTCGTTCCTCCTCCTCCGTCAGGAGCCTGATGAGCTCCTTGAGCTGCGATTGCCTCCACGCCAAGTCCTTGGTCCTGCCGCTCTCGTACCCCCTCTCTCAGGCTCCTCACCAAGCTGCTGGAGCCAAGGGGCTTCTCTTCTTCCATGGTTCCCATGGAGACAGAGGATCTAGCTCACAAAGTGCGCGGGAAAGTTGATTGCCGCTGGGTTAGCTTAGCTTGCGGATGGACGTGCATGGCACACGTGTGTTAAATAGCATACCAGCCGGGCCGTGGCTGTGTAATTGGAACTGTGCATGGTTCATCAATGGAGTGGGGCAGGAATAGAATCGAGTGGTTCTTGTCACTCGAGGAACATGGATACAGTTGGGACACTGTTGGATCCTTCCGTCCTTAATTCGGAGCGGATCGCGGTTAGCTTCCTTGTCCGAATTAATCACGTACAAATAGATTGCTCTTCTGTCTCCTGGCAGTGGCGGAGCCAGAAATTTTATGATGAGGGTGTACACTTCAAAGATTTAAAAAAAAATTCTTGTACAATATATAAATCATTTCACAAATTCAACAAAATTACACAAAAAGTTTGAAATTAGCAACCTCCTCATAATTATTTGCAAGCCATTCCAAAAGTTCAAGAAAATTTCCCTTATTGTTAGAATTTGTACTTTCATCATGTCCACGACATGCTAGTCCTTGATGCAAAATAAACCTCAAGTATCTAATTGAATAAGTCAACCTAGAAATGTAAAATTGTTTGTCCTCTTCGGTTTGCTTCCTAAGAGCTTGATCAATTGATGTTCTAGGTATAACAAAGAAGTTGTATTTCTCTTGAGCTCGATTATGCACACTTCTCATGCTACCCACATGCTTGTCAACTGAGTCATACCTATTCCAATTTATAAACCCCTCTTTAACAAAACTATCGCCTCCCACATTTTTTTTCCTTGAACAAATAACAGACAAAGCAAAATGCAGCATCCTTCTCGATACTATATTCAATCCAGTTGTACTTATCAAACCAACTAACATTGAAACGACGCCTTTTACCTGATATTTCCCTTACAAGAAAATCATGTTGACGAGGTTGACATAGGCCTTTAAGAATAAATCATCTTCGAACCGCATCTTGATCATTGACAGCATATCTCATGATAAGTATCCTTTTGTTGGGATCATGTGGAAGAAGCTCAACATCATAACATAGCTCATCACTGTCATTACCGGTTGCTTGTGCTTCACTTTGCGATTGGGGTTGATATTGAGATGGTACATTCACAGATAGAATCGAAGAAACCACAACCAAAGCCAATTCATTTTCATTTATACTTGCTTCAGTTCCTCCCTGAATTTGAGTAATTTTCACTTCAACAGTTTTAGGCTTGACTGTCTTGCCATCTCGAAATAAAGAAATGATATCTCTATTCCTTTTCATTTCTATGATTCAACTTGTCTTACATATACAAATCATAGAAGTCAGATGATGATCTTCTTATATAATTCCTAAATCCTAATTTCTACCGTCATTCTCATTCCTAAATCCTAATTCCTTCCCAATCTCTCTCTCTCTCTCTCTCTCTCTCTCTCTCTCTCTCTCTCTCTCTCTCTCTCAATTCTCTCTCTCTCTCTCTCTCTCTCTCTCTCTCTCTCTCTCTCTCAGTCCCAAATTCCCATTTCCATTTCCCAATCTATCTCTCTCTCAGTCCCAAGCGCAGAGGACGCCGCCCCCAAATTCAATCCCGCGCCGCGCCCCTGCTCTTCTTCGGCGGTTCGCCTCGCTCCTCACTCCGCCGCCACGCGCCACGCCACGCCGTCGCCCGGCCTGCTCCTTCACCGCGCGCGCGCTCGCCGGCTTCGGCCTCGGCGCCTCACTTGGCCCTACGCTGCCCCCCTCCCCCAAATCCAATCCGGGTGGCCGGATCCCCATTCCCCAATCACCCAATGTTTACCTTGGTGTTGGTGTTGCCCGTGTTGGAGAGGAGTTGGACTGTTGGTCCTCGGTGGACGGCACCGCGGCGGCATCCTCGGTGGCGGGCAGCGGCGGGCTGGCGGTCGGAGGCGTCCTCGGCGGCGTCCCAAGCAAGGAGGGGAGGTCTGACCCGAGGCTTGCGGCGTCCCTGCAGGACTCGGGAGGAGAAGGCAAGCCCTGGTCTTTGCTGATGCTTGTGCGTGTGGCTGAATTGTGCTGAGATGGGCCGAATTGAGCATACCTAAAAAACTGTGCACCACGAGCACCCTGCCGCCGCCCCTGTCTCCTGGTGACGGACAAGGATATTCCTTACTACTACAACCTTTAAATGCGTGAAGCGCGCTGCGCTCCGGATCTACATCGTATCCAAGCTACGAACGTTAAGTTTACGACAGCACCCTAAAGCTTCACTTCGCTTTTTCTCTTCTTGCCAGCATATTCTATCACATAATTTTTTTTTTATTTTTTTATGCCTGCCGGCGTTTTGCGCTGGTTTCTTCGTAATGTACTCTATGAAACTCTTCCTTTAATGCAGCAATGGCAATTCTCTTTCCATTTCATTAAAAAAATGATCACAAGTCATGACTTCATCGTAAGTATTTTCCTGCTAATCCAGCTGGTTAGGCAGTTAGCTGTTTTAAGAGAGTCGGTGAGTACGTGTACCTTGAGAAATTATAACGAGATGACAGAGGATATGACTTTCGAGTTCCGACCTTCCCTTATGCACTGGTGGTTCCGTTGAACCGTGGAGGTTAACGGCGGCAACGTGCTCAGGACCTCGGTACTTTATCACGTAGCCAGCGTGAGGAACCAATCTATCCGACGTCGTACAGAACCCCACGCGATGCCTCCCCCACGTGGAACGGGAACGCGCGCGCTCGTGCCCTCGCGGCGACGGCCTCGCCCGCGCCGAGCAGGTCAGGGAACAGCGCGAGCCGCTCCCTCTGGGCCCACGATCGCGTTGTGTGGGCAGTGGGCTTCGGCGCACGGCGCGGCCGACGCTCCACCCCATCGCGCGCGATTGGAGTAGTGGGCCGATGGGATCGAATGCCGTCCAAAAAGGCAAAAACCCATATCAGATATGACGTGTTCCCTTGCCTCTTCCGTGCGGGCTTGACTCTTGCGCGCGTCTCGGCTGGGTTGCCCGGTACTCCCCGTACGCAACGAGGGAGAGGAATTTTGGACAGTATTGGTCCTATGGCTCATTGTAATTTCTAAAGTAGCTTTTTTAGCCTCAAATTTTCATTTTTTGCCCTATAGTCCCATCTGCTGCGGCCGTGCAATGCAGCAACGCTCCTACTATGCCGACGCAACGCAGCACCTTGCTCCTGCGCCCGACGAAGGCAGCAGCAAGATGTTGCGCCCCCTAGCCGCAGCATGCAACCTGCTGCGCCCCCAAGCCGCAGCAAGCAACAGAGAGAGAAATGAGGAGAGAGAGAGAGAGAGGGGGAAAAGAACAGAAATGAGAGAAAATCCAAAAAAAAAATTCTAGAAAATTCAATAAAAATCATTGGAAGACGAATATATTTAATAAAATAATTTTGAATTTAAATAAATTTTATTTTATTAATTTAAACTATTTTTTTATTTTGTTGAATTTTCTAATTAAACTTTAATTGATCCATTAAAATATAAATGGTGGTTGTGTACGCTTTTAATTATTGTACACATACGTAGCATACATAAAATAAAAAACGTCGATTTTTGTGTTAGTGTTAGGCTTTAAGTCGCAATTAGGAATTACGGTTAGGGTTTAAGCGACGATTTTCGTTTCAATTTTAAAATATAGCAAACGACTTCAAAATATTATGAAATTTTACGTGGAGCACCCCGACACAGTGCACTTGCTTGTGTAAATTTGCCATAATTTTATTCATCCTGAACCGCCACGTGCTCTCTCCCCTATTTTCATAAACATGTTCTATTTGTACGGATTTTAGGTTACGGAAATTAGGGTTTCATGATTCAATGTGACTTAGAATGTATCTGAGATTTGTTGAGTTACATTTTGGTGATATCCATGTCTTGATAGCAAGGTATATTTGCGGTCTAGAGGAGGTTGTGGGATATTCCAAATATGCTATATTTTCCCCTACTTCTGGAAAACTATCTGTTAGACTCGGAATAATATTTTGTGAACGTCGTATCGCCGGAGTACAACAACGTCGCAAAGGCATACGTCATGTAATGCAGGGATACACGACAGTTGATCTATTCATGAAGGACTACGATACATAGATAAAGAGTGGACATTACAATCTTATTACAACTGGACTTCTACTTGGCAAGAACAAGAAATAATAGAAGAAATACCGCAAAACTAACTATGTGAAATAATTTCTAAAGCATTTTCTCAACTCTTTCCATCCTTTCATCTAGTCTTTTAAGTCTGTTAGCTTCATTTTGCATTGGTTGATCGGAGGGTCGAGCCACTAGACGAAATGCAGCAACACCACTGGTGTCTTCTTGTAAGGCAGCAATTTGCATTGCAATATCTCGAACTACTGGGGCAGCTTCATCAGCCCACTGCCAAAACCGGCATGTCGTGTTCTGAAAAGGAATTGCAGCTTCAAGTGAAAAAAAGAACGTGCTATTTCGAATGGAATTCATTTGGGATGATTAGGCACTACTTACCGTAAGATTTGAACACTTCATGAACACTCGGGATGGATTCGTTGGCGTATGCGAGGTGAACACATTTGCCGGATCCCTGCAACGAGGGCACACGAGGTGCTGTCGCAGCGATTCTAATTGTCTGCTCACACGAAAGTTAGATGAGGCCGAAGACATGTTGTTATAGAATGGAAGAAAGGAGAAGAGGAAGTGAAGAGTGAGGTGAATGGCTGCCAAAGCATTCATATATAGCCTGTGGCTAAATTGCAATTGGGTTCAAGGATATTTGCGTCCGCGAGGTAGCTGGCCTAAGGAGGAATAGTTTGGCAGTGTTGCGTGATGTCTTTTAGATTTTGTCCCGACTCGTTGGGTCACATCACTGTACAAAAGCTGACTCGTCGGGTCACATTACTGCGCAAAAGCTGACTCGTCGGGTCACATCATTGCGCAAAAGCTGACTCGTCAGGTCACGTCGCTGCGCAAAGATGTGAGTTGGAAGAAAGGAGAAGAGGAAGTGAAGAGTGAGCTGAATGGCAGCCAAACCATCCATATATAGCATGTGCCTAAATTGCAATTGGGTTGAAGGAGAAGAGGAAGATAGGCTTGCACGGAACCAGAACTACATTAGAATCCGAAGACAGAAGCACATTACACGTGGTCACATGGCATGCTAGTTCGGCTAATTGCTTGAGTCATCCTTGTTACTACTACGGTACATTGCGACACAAGCATCCGGACTATGTAAGTATACATGCCTTTAGGGGATAGTAAAAAACATGGCGGGTAGGACGAAGGACTACTACGGAATGGCCCAACCTACTGCGAGGATTGGGGCCATTTTCCCTTCCTTGTGAGCTCGGCGTTGAACTCCTCGCTGGCCTCTTTGGCCTTGGCTGCTATTTCCCTCTTTTTCTTGCGCTCCCTCTCGCGAGCCTCGCGCTGCCTACGATTGCACGCCTCGAGATGAGCTTTTGTATCCCGACGTATACGCTCGTTTTGCTCGTCGTTGCGGCGCTCGTCCTCCCGGATCTCGCGGGCCCTTTTGACATCCCACTCCTCGAAGTCGAGAGTCCACTAGTCATGTGGGTGGATCTCGTGGTCGATCCACTTGCGGTAGCCACATAGCGGGTCCGGGGACTACGGGTAGATGGGAGAGGTTGTTAGTGCATACTTTGAAAGAGAAAGGGTATAAGAACATACTGTAACTGGACCTTACCGGCTGCCGATAGCTGTGCGTGTCCCAACGACGGTCGGGATAGTCACAGGAGTAGTTCGCACAACCCCAGTAACGCATGCCCAGGTTTAGCCGGTGCTTAGACTTGAAGAACTTGCATGGGTCCATGCACCAGCAGAGGGGCGGCGTCTTCCCCTCTGGCGGGTGCTACGGCGAACATTTGGTTGGAACGTTCAGGATGGGGTTGCTGCTACGGGGGGCCTCACTACGGAGAGCTGCCATCCTAGTAAGTGCCTCTTGCTGGACCCGGGCCGCAGCAGCCCTTGCTTGGTCGTCCCGCTCCCCAGCAGCCCTTGCTAGTCTGCGGATCTCATCCCATTGCTTTGTCATCTTGTCCCATTGCTTCTTCTGTCTCTTGTCCATCCCGACGTGGTGAAGGAAGCTCTTGTGTAGTGTTGGGTTTGGTTGTGTAGTGTTCTCTCCCAGAGCAGGTCACCCCCTTTTATAAGCCCCCGGGGGTGGTCACGGTATGGTTAAATTCTGGTGAGTAGCCTACGAGGTAGAGTGCTATCTTATCTTTCTGAAAAGTTTCTAGCGAGGCAGTGTGCTATCTTGCCTTTCTGAAAAATTTCTGGCGAGGCAGAGTGTTGTCTTGTATTTCTGATAAGTTTCTGGCGACGCAGAGTATTGTCTTGTCTTTCTGGAAAGTTTTTGGCGAGGTAGAGTATTGTCTTGTCTTTCTGAATAGTGTGTGGCGACGCAAAGTATTGTCTTGTCTTTCTAAAAAGTTTCTGGCGAGGCAGAGTGTTGTCTTGTCTTTCCGAAAAGTTGCCGACTCGCCGGGTCACGTCGCTGCCCAAAGCTGACTCATCAGGGGGGAGGTGCCGAGGGAGGTGCAGAGGGAGGTGCCGAAGGTGGTGGCAGGGGTGGAGCGTGCCCATGGTGTCCGCGATGCTGTGCGTGAACGTCGCTGTGGCGACCACAAGTTATGGTCCTCATTGCAGCCCTCGCGTCGTCGGTCATGGCCCGCACCGCGCGTAGTAGACGATCAAAGGTGCTATTGTTCCCACGGCGTAGGGCGTCAGCACCCTCTCGCTGGATACGATCAAGGCGGTAGTACTGCAACGAAAATAGTAATCAGTTACAAATGTGTTGCGGGACGAAAATTTTACGAAGAATATTTTACCCTCTCGTCGTGGCGTGCCGCCCTGTGACAGTCTGGACCTGCTAGTACAACGTCATCGTGCATGACCTCCCCTGGACGTTGTGGCGCCGGCCCAGTAAGCCTGCACCTCGTGCGCGGAACGTACCACCCCAAGTATGTAGCATATGTCTCCATGTCGTAGCCTCGCAACTCATGCACCACGTCCGTCGCCGCGCTCGATGCCCACAGCGACGTCCACGGCTGCTGTGTCTGCCTCCAATCGTCGCTCTTTCGGCCTCTCCTCGTTTGCCTGCAATTAATTTGGATGTCAGAAAATCAAAGTCAGACATGTGGCTAATAGGTACAACGATGATCCAAAAAACGGCATACCCATGGGCCTTCGCTGTAAAGGCCAAACTGTCTCATGACCCGCTGGGGATTGTACGGCTCGACCATGTGGGAGAAGACCAGGTGGCAGGTCGTCAACCAGTATGTCTCATCCTGAGTGCACTGCGAGGACAATCCGTAGGGGCCTGTGTCCGCAAGGAACTGTGCAGTCCATGGCCACCAGATGACCTCGTCCTCGTGTAGAGTCTCGAATAGGTTATGAAACTCAGGGTACACACGCCGAGCCGGTCTCTCCCTGACCCACCCTAGTGTACCACGTGTCCAACGCGTACCCATTGTAGGCCCGTCGACGGGGTCGTCGCCTCCACCAGGACCATAAAGCGAGGCGCACAACTGGAAAGGGTGCACGGTGCTCCGGAAATATGGCCGGCCAACCAGGAAGTGCTCCCACGACCATAACTGCAGCAGGGTGTTGCATACCGCGAGGACTGGCTCCACGCCCATACTGCGTTGAGAGGCACCGCACAACCCTCGATAAGTGGCGCAAAGCACCGCGGACCCCCAACTGTACTGTGGCACCTCGTCGGGCCAGGCATCCACCAAAGACTCTGTGAGATGGATGTAGCTAGGGTACACACAGTCTCCCTGAGTCGTAGGAAATAATATCCATCCGAACAGGAACATAAGGTACGCGAGTAAGTGTGTCCTCACTGCCTCCTCAGTCGCATTGGCGGGGCAGGTCATGTACTCGCGTAGCCACGAATGTGGCACACCCGAAATGTTATCAGGGATCGAGTGACCGAATCTCTCGGCCATACGCACCTTCCAGTCTACTCTCCTAGGAGGTGGCACTACTGGAAGATCGTGGAGCGGCGGCACTGCAGCATAGCTACGTCCTCCAGAGTTACGGTCATCTCCCCCCACCGGAAGTGGAAGGTGTGAGTCTCCGGTCTCGAACGGTCCACGAGCGCAGATAGGAGTGCCGCGTCAAACTGGAACGCGTGCGGTATGTCCAACATGCGGGCAATGGGCGGGAGACCACTGTCTCGCAGTCTCGAGACATATCGCTCGTCCAGAGTGGGCAGCTCAGGACCAGGCTCGGAGGCCCGATGCCAGACGACCACGCCTGGCATCGGTGTCGCCCATCCCAGCGTGTGTCGAGTAGCTCATATGCGTCATCAACTGGAGGTTGCGCCATCTCCTGCTGAGAGTGAAACAACATGTTAGTCTGCAAGAAAAACATGACCATTCTCGAATGTAAGTAAAATGTAAACAAAGTAGGGTCGTCATATAACCATAATGCGTTAACACATGCCCCCAGACAACATAACAGTACAATCGTACACAATGCAACAATAGAACTCATATAGTCGTGATTAACACCATACGCACACCCGTACAACATAATAGTACATATGACCATAATGCATTTACATATGACCCATACAACATAACATTAGTGCCATACACAATGCAACTCATACAACAATATAACTCACAGAAGACATTAAAATAAGCATGCAACATCACGACAACGTAATTATAACTCGGTCGCTACGGTGCATTGCTTGTGCTAGGTCTATTTGGGCAGCGCCTGATGGAGTGCCCAACCGTCTTGCAAAGTCTGCATCTGGGGCGGCGAACCCGTTCGCCACGCTGGCTGTCATCCATGTCGTTCCGGATGCGTCGTGACTGGCGTCTTCCATGGCCGGGCTGCTTTAGTGCGTCGTTCGGCACCCACTTGACTCGCCCCGCCGAGGTCCTCGTAGTGCATGTCGGGCCGTGCGAATGGAACTCGCACTACTACACACAACCTCATCACGAGCGGTTCGAATAGTCATCGCAGGCGGTTCGAATAAATCGTGTTTTTGTACGTCGTGATAAGTGGCGGTTATCACGACGGTTAAACATCCGTCGTGATAAGTCACAATACGAGCGGTTCTAATTATATAACCGTCGTGATATCTAATTATCACAGACGGCTCTATTCAAGAACCGTCTATTATAGACGCATATCACGAGCGGCTCTATTTACGAACCGTCGTGATATACACATATCCCGAGCGGTTTGTAAATAGAACCGTCAGTGATAAAGGATATCCTGAGCGGTTATATTTACGAACAAATGCAGGATATGTGTATATCACGACGGTTATATAATAGAGCCGTGCGGGATTATACATATCACGAGCGGTTCGATTGATAAACCGCTCGTGATAGTTATTTCAAGCATAACTATTTTTTAAAAATTTTGGCTAGCCTCGTGATTGCTAGCCATGCCCTCTCAAAATAAGCAGGCAGAAAATAGATACATCACAGATATCAATCGTTGACAACCCAAAGTGATCCAATATTGTCATACAAACGAACATATATCAAATACAGTCAAACATTGTAATATCAACTCGTTCAGAAAATATTATCATACAACCCAAAGTGACAACCCAAAGTTTACCATTGAATCACAACTATTCAAAGTGAATTACAACTATATCAAATATATTAATTGTTTCAAGGTCGTTCAAGAGTGAAACTCTCCGCTGGCCGCAATGATATCCGTCGTGATGAAGGTGCGAGCCTCCTCGAACATCCGAGATCTCTTTACGAGCAGTGAATCTAAATCTATATTCAAAACCTACAAACAAGAGTAAAGTGTTACACATATATATTTAAATTTATAATTAGCAATTATTGCGAGATTGACTAACCTCGGGATCCGCAACCTAGCACTCATGAGAATCGCATATGATGGCAAACGTAGAATGCACATTCTTACGCTTTTCTTTGGTGCACCGAAAAATAGAATTACATATATAGGTATAGTCGGTTCGAGACGCATTATTACGAAGTATGATATAGGATTATTGTGTTGTAGCACGCATCGAAATCGCGCCCTGTAATTAAGTGTGGCGTTAGTTTCCTTGTATAGCCCTCCTCGGCAATATAGGAGATGAGCGACCTACATGTTTCAAAAAGTTAACCTCGGCCATTTCAAACGAAGGAAGACTACAATAGAGTTATGTATGGAGGAAATGAGCACACTGTCGACTACTTCTTGCACAAGGGTGAAGTCGTGGCCTTTTTCATTAGGGAATCAAGGTATAGTACTGATTCCTCTTTGGTATAATGACTAGAAGGATCGGTGATGCCTACTCATGTATGTCGCTATAGTCATTAAACCTAAGTTCATATCACAGTATAAAGTACAAATGAAATTTGTATAGCAAGTAGTGAAGCACTTACTTCGTTGTAGGGCACCATTATGTAGTCCACGTAGTTTTGAGCAAGCAATCCTGCCGTTATGTATTTCTCGGCGAGGATGCGTGCGCCAAGATGGTTTGCTCAGAGACCACGTGTGGGTCGAGAAACCCACCGGTTCTTTCAATCGCCGGGCGCTTTAATCATGTATCTATACATAAGCAATGAGTTGTTATATTACGTGAATGTACGTGAATGTAGAACTTGATTGTACACACTTACGAGTGTCCAAAGATCGTAGAAGTGAGGCATCGAGGGCTTTGAGGTTGAATAGGTCGAACAAGTCGTGAAGCCCACGATGAAGGGGCGGCTCGTGGAGGAAATAGTCCTCCGTGTATCGGCGGTGATTCCATCAGCGCACCCTTTCTCTTTGGTCTTCTTCAAGTACCGGCTATGCAAACTCGACAACCTAATCCGGCGTAGGCTAATATCGTGCTCGCCGCCAGCGGACTTCGAAAGAGTATTTCTTAGGGTTAGGAGGCGGAAGCGCCTTAATGTTCTTCGATTTCGATTTGTCCTAAGCGACTTGCGCGCCACGCGTCTTCCTCTGTCGACGACTCGGGAAGCGACACGGCGCACGCTTTTTTGTTCGCTTGGTGTCTTCTCCACGGAACCGATGAGGCGGGCTTCGGCGAAGGTTGAGGTGCGATCATGGAGGTCTGTTGGAGAGACATGGTCGTGTCGAGGTGGTTGGGGTAGAGTCATCAAAGGTTGAGGCGGCATCTGCAGGTCCGGGGCGATGTCCTTCAAAAGTTGAATTGGAGGGCATGGTCGTGTGGAGATGGTTGGGGTGGAGTCATCGAAGGTTGAGGCGGCACCGCAGGTCGAGCGATGTCCTTCTTGGCCACCGAATAAAGCATGCAGGCATCCCCTAGTGTTATGATTTCGTCGTTGAGGCGAATCTCAGTGGACGGCCCTAAAATTATCATGTACCATGTCCACGGACCGGCGTAACCTGCGCCACACGGGCACCGTCTTCGCACTATCCCTTCATTGCATGGATACACCACCCCTGCCCGACCTCAATAGACATCCCAACCATCCTCACTTTGGAGTGTGCGGTCGTCGGCTCCTACAAAGCGATACGCAATTAGCTAAGGCGCCCTATAGGTCTATCTTTGGAGCATTCGAGATGTACATTACCTTGATGTCGTCGATAGGTAATTGGACATCATCGTGTTCACAATTTTGCGTGGACGCGACGCTACTCGGATGTTGAGGAGGACTGCCTACCAAAACAACGGGGGCGGCCTGCGATTGGTTGTTGAGGAGTAGTAGTTGATTCACTTGGTCCTGCAATCTTGTTATCTTTTCTTCAAATTTTGCGAAGCACCCGTTCTCTTCCTTCAAATTTTGAAGTAAGCACATGTTCCAACAACGTGTCGTACTCGGCCTTGGATCTCTTCCTGCTCCTATACGTGCGATAGTCGTGCGGGAATCCATCCTCCAAGATCGTTAACCCCTTTGCCTCGCGTGCGACCAGGGTGCTCCTTGTTTCCCGGGGCGTAGTTAGTATATCCTTCTCCCTGTCTGCTTGGAAGGAGCCTTCGGAACATGCGGAACTCAATTCTTGCTGCAAGAGGTCATCATGTTATTATATACATTATGAAGTTATAGACTTATTAACAACTAGGTAGTTCGAAGACATTTACCACACGGTTGGCCACATCCGATCTGCGGGTTTGTGAAAGAGATTTCGCCAAGACGAAGCGATGCCTCGCTCTTAACCGGGAGAGAGCGCGCTGTGCGTGATCTCGACAAATGGCCTTGTTTCGTTCGCGTCCTCCGCCGCCCATTGCGTGGTTTTACCGCGTACCAGCTGATGCCGAGTTTGTGGGGTGAGTGTTAAGTGTGCGAGAGCCTTGTGCGTCGCACTTTCCTCAAGAAATTGGGCGTCGTCTTCATTTGCACAAAGGCGTCCCATATATCCCGCGACAAGAATTTATACGCCGTGAAGGCGTTCGACCGTGTTCACGTACCTTGTGACAAGCACGCTCTTGAAGGTCCTCCACGCCTTCCGATCGAGAGCAACGCCGTTGCTCCGCGCGCCAGTGTCGCGGTGGGAAAGTGAGCGATTTTAAAACCGCCCCACGGTGGCTTCTCCGAACATCCGACACGGTGTCCCGGCTCGGTGTGGTGATGGGGACCCGCTCCTTCAAGTATCCCGCACAAGGTTCGGAATCTCACTGCTGCTTTGGGGGGACTCACAGGGATCCCATTGGCATTGACCTCCGTGACGGTCATTATGCCTGGAGGAATTCTCGATGTTCCTCTGCCATCTCGCGTACGTACCACTTTCCTCGGAGATCCGGACGGCGGCGAAGATGGTGCGGACGCCATGTCGCTACTTGCTATCTATATATGCACGAAGCAATATCGTAAGCTCTAATCGACCATTCAAGCATTTACTCAACTTAACCAAAATGATGCACAAACGTATAATATATAAAGAAGGATTGATGGTAGTTTGTGCTCTCGTATGAGAGTTGCAAAAGAACAAGTCTTTGCCATCTCAATCCTATTGTCTATACTCTTCATTAAATGAATATGATAGTATAAATTAAAACTATGAGCTCTAAACAATACTTTGCTTAATCGTCAAATGATCTCAATCATATACGAAAATGATCTCTTAACTATCACATTCAATCTCAAAGATAAGAGAAAAGTTCATCACAGAGCGAACGAACAAAGCCCATCGATCAATTTCAGTTCACATTATCAAAGACTATCAAAGTCACATCACGGAGGGTTCGTCAATACAATAGAGCTCATGAATGAACTAAAAGTATATCAAATTGACAGATGCATTCAACCGTCAGTGACAACTAGCATTCAACCGAAAGTAACAAATTAACGATATATGAAATTGTGGTAGCAAGTAATTTGTACAATAGAGCTCAAGAATCAACTAACTATCACATTCAATCTCGGTATAAGGCAGAGTTCATCACGAGCATGTCAACAAAGCCCACCGATCAATTTGCGGATCTTTAGGAATACTCACAGAGGATGCCGCACAACAACTCACGGTGCAAGGAGGAGGCGGTGCAGGGAGGAGGCCGACGCGGGAGGAGGCCGACACGGGGAGGAGGACGCGCGGGAGGAGGCCGGTGCGAGAGGAGGAGGCCGACACGGGAGGAGGCGGTGCAGAGGGAGGAGGCCGACACGGGGAGGAGGCCGTGCGTCAAGGCAGAGGCAGCGTCGTCGATGAAGGGGCGGCGGCGTCGGGTCTTACGGCCGGGGAGGTGAACGGGCGAACCCTAGAGGAGCCGAGAGAGCGCGCGAGAGCCTAAGGGGCGTGGGAGACGAAGTGGCGAGTAAAGAGCAAAACCCTAGGGTGCGCCTTTTAATAAAAAAGAATATCACAGACGGCTCTATTAAAGAACCGTCTGAGATATCAGCAATATCACAAACGGCTCTATTCAAGCACCGTCTGTGATAATATCACAGACGGTTTGCTTAAAGAACCGTATGAGATATCATCAATATCACAAACGGTGCCATTCAAGAACCGTCTGTGATATTGAGGATATCTCAGACGGTTCTTTAAGAAAACCGCTCGTGATATTATCACGACGGTGCTTAAATACAGCCGCTCGTGATATTGTGGATATCTCGAGCGGTTCTTTAATAGAGCCGTCGTGATAATATATCACGACGGATCCATCATAGAGCCGTCGTGCTATGGATCTCATTCCCTTCATCTCCCGCGCGAGTGTCTCTTCGTCTCTGCTCGACTTTTATATAAATGGACAACCCTTATCAAAGGGATTTCTCACGAACCTCCTTGATCATCCCCTCTCTCCACAAATTCCAAATGGCTTCTCTCGCCCCGGTGCATCGCCTACATTTTGGTTGTGTATTCGCACCTCTCTGATCGCAACCTGGCCCAAGCTGCGAACAAGGCGTCCATTCGCAATTCAATCCGTTGTAGACCCTCCCATCTACCGGAGACCATAACGGTGATCATCGGTCGATTGGAGCTCCTCCTCCAACAGACGGTCACGAGGCTCTCGGCAAAGATCCGCGAGTAAACCTCGTCGTGGAGATTGTCCTATGGAACTCTTTGGTCCGCACCGAGGATGCAGCCCAGAGAGTCGAGGACGACATCGACATTGCAGGAGAGCGGGTCCGCCTAGCCGAGATTGTGGAGACCAGGGTTGATGGCCTCTGGGCTATATGAGACTTGATTATGGAGTCCAGAACATCTACAAGAGGAAATTGAGCGTGCAAGGTCACGGTGGGGCGTTTGGTGAGGCGATCGGTGATCCGCTCCCACCGAAGCCGGCGAGAATGCGTCACGAAGATTTGAAGACTAAGATAGGATCGCTCATCCTTTTTATAAATGCGTGATGTAAAAGCGATAAGGCCGATCTATTGTGCATGCGTGATGTAAATATGGTCTTTTTGTGCGTGATGATATGGTCTTTTTATAAATGCGTGATGATATGGTCTTTTTATCATCTAATTATTCTTCGGGCAAATCCGACGCTATCACGAGCGGTTGAATAAAGAACCATCGTGATAATATACTCATCACGAGCGGTTCCTCTCGATAACCGCTCGTGTTGACCATCACGAGCGGCTCCATGTGGAACCGCTCGCGATATCCTCCATAAGCAGAGCGGTTTGTGAATAGAACCGCTCGTGATGTTGAGTATATCACGAGCGGTTTCACATGGAGCCGTCAGGAAAGTTCAACTGAGCGGTTTGTGTAGAACCGTCTGTGATATACTCGTATCACAGACGGTTGGAAATAAGAACCGTCTGTGATATTTCACCCCAGTGGCGAATCCAGGACGAAAAATGAGGGTGGGCTAAAAGAGTTGAAGTCCCGAATGACTAAACTAATTTGCAACGAACGTAGTTTTATATTCTTGTCAATCAAATTCATAGTTTCTTACATGAATAAAAGCAAAGCAAAAAAAGAGAGAAATACAATGGAGATACCTCGCTAATGGAAAGTGCATCTCCAAAACATGTAAATATGGTTCCAGTATGTAACAATCTGTACATCAAAATTAGAAAAATTAGTGATACAATAGCAAATTGTACTTAAATGATCATGAACATTCAAAATAAAAAACCATACCACTAAAACGCTAGCTTGAATCACGACTTTCGCGAGGCAAATTCATTCTACGATTTTTCATGCCTTGAAAGGATTTTATGATTGCATCATCATCAATGGATCTAAATATGTCTCGCTCGGTGTAGCACACCATCAAATCATTCAGCCACTCATTCGATACCTTGTTGCGCAAATCTGCTTTGATAATATTCATTGCCGAAAATATTCTCTCAACAGATGCTGTTGCCACTGGAAGGATCAATATCAGTTCAATGAGGCGATATACCAATGGAAAAGTTCTATCTTTTTTTGTTTCAACCATCAATTGAGCAAGTTTTGAAATATCAGGACATCCATGAAATTCCTCACTTCTCCTAATGTTGAGAATGAAGGTTTGAAGCTGATTTCTTAACAAGAATCGATCAGCCATCGTGAAATCATCAGCATATATCTCAGCAAGTCGAATAAGCTTATCAACATTAAATTTAGAGAACGAGTCGCTTGGATCAAGACAAGACATGCATACCAATAACTCCGAGGAAACTTCATTGAAGCGATGATTCATCTCATTTATAGTTGCATCAAGAGCAACATTGAAAATATCAACTTTGTAATAATGATATTGAGTCACTGTATACTTCCGACGTACAGATTTACCCATAACTCCAATGACATCATTCATATTTGGCACACCAATCCCATATGCCTCACAAAAGCTTTTGACTTGGTCAAACAATGGCTCCCACCCATTATCCCTCATATCTTGCAAGCGTTCTTTCACGTCCTGTATCAAACCCATAGCTTCAACGATGTCTTGATGCTTCCTTTGTAAAGCAAGTGATAGCTCATTTGTTATGCTCAACAATGTTATCAAAAAATGCATGATGAACACAAATTGAAAGGATTCCATATTTTTCATCAAACCTGGTTCTGCACCATGACTTGTGTTTTGACAAGCATCTTCACTTATAAGTTCTAGCACATCCACAACTGCCTCCCACATTTGGTATATACGAAGCAAGGTTTTGAGATGTGATCCCCACCGAGTATCTGCAGGTCTCGCTATGCCAGATTCCTGATGCAGCCCTCTCCCAGCAGATATCGAACCATTCTCTAACTTCTCCAACAGGATATCATGATGCTTTTCAATCAACGCATCTTTTCTCTTGCAAGATGCACTAACAGCCGTAACTATCAGGGGAATATAGTTAAAGAAATCGGAAATAGCTCTGCTACAACTTGCAACTGTGACAACCACCAATTGTAATTGGTGGGCGAAACAATGGACATAAAAAGCATTTGGATTCTCATCTCGAATAAGTTTTTGCAAGCCATTAAATTCTCCTCTCATATTTGAAGCTCCATCATAGCCCTGTCCACGAAGCCTAGAAATAGATAAACCATGATGATCAAGCAAACCAACCAAAGCATCCTTCAATGCCGCAGATGTACAACTTGTGATATGCTTAATGGCAAGGAACCTTTCCATAACATTCCCTTTATTGTTCACAAACCTGCATGCCATAAATTTGGCAAAATTAAAACAATAGTACAATACAAAAATGTAAAAAATGTATGACTAAAACAAAGATGTACAACATACCTCACAATCACCGCCATTTGCTCCTTTCTCGATACATCTCGAGACTCGTCAATAAGCACTGCGAAATTCCTATCTCCAATCTCACCTTTAATCACTTTCGTGACCTCTTGTGCACAAGCTTTGGAAAGCTCTTTTTGAATATCTGCACAAGTCATAACTGCATGCCCAGGAGCTGTATCAAATGCATACTTCACTTCTTCCTTCTTATCCTTGTACCAATCCAACAACTCTTTGAAATTACCTTTGTTGATGGAAGTGGAGGATTCGTCATGTCCACGAAAAGCTTCACCTTGCGCTATGAGATACCTTGCACAATCTAAAGATGCGATCAAGCAATTTTGTATGCAATTTCGGCCTCCTTACTGTATGTGCTCATTTTACTAGATACACTTGACCGTTGATTCTTGAAGTCATCACACTCACCCCTTGCGATGTTGTGGAAACTATTTGGACCACCAACATGTTTATTGAAAGCATCTATAGCCGTCTTCCAACGAGAGAACCCAACTTTTGTAAATACATCATTACCAAATGTGTTGGGTTGTGACTGTTTCTTGAAAAGAAAACAATAGAAACAAAAAGCGGCATCCTTTTCCACACTATATTCTAACCAATCAAACTTACTAAACCATGATTCTTGAAAGGATCTCCACACTTTGCCATCCAATGTCTTCGGAAAGGTATGCCCAATTGCTCGAGTTGGACCATTCAACAAATATGTCCTCCTCACTTCATCTCTAATTTCATTTGGAAAATCTTCTATTGGTATGCGTTCACGGATCGGCAATAATTTCATCGGATTAAATTCTAGTCGAGGCTTCTTTGGTTGAGTTGCGCTCTCATCGGTTGGAGGAGTGCTACTTGAATTGTTTGTAAAATAATTACGCAAAGTTCGTTTCTCCATAATTGCAAACCTATAGATAATGAATAAATGGCTAATTGAGTATATATATACCATATTACCACAATCGTATTAAACTTACTAACAAATAACAAATAACAAATGGGTAATTGATTAATGAGTTAATGACTAAATGCCTAACAAGTAGTAACTAGTATATACCGATGGCGACATACTAACAATTAACAAATAACAATTAACAAATAAGTAATTGATTAATGAGTTAATGACTAAGTCTAAGTGTTGACTAACTAGTAGTAACTACTAACTAGTATATACGGATATACCGATGGCGGTGAGTGGCGATCAATTAGTCAAAATAAATCACTTGACTCCACGAGAGCGAGGCGCGGCGCAACCCATTCGAGATCTAGGCGAGGCCCGAGGCGCTGAGCTCCTACTCTCCTCCGAGTCCGACCTCGCCCTCGCCTGGTTCGCCCGCGCCCTCGCCTCGCCTCAGTTCGGCCCGCGCCGCCGCCGCCTCGCGGCCTCGCCTCTCGCCGCGCCGGCGCGCCTCCTCCTCCGCCTTCGGTCTCTCCGCTCCTCCTCCTCGGCTGTCGGCCGACGGCGTCGGCCGCGCCGCGCCCGCCCTCGCCTCCTCGGGCTCCGGCACGGCCGGCCCTCCTCCTCCAGCTCCGGCCTCGGCGGCTCGGCCTCCTCCGCAGCCGGCAGCTCCGCAGCCTCCGCTCCTCCTCCTTGGCGCGACGGCCGACGGCGTCGGCCCGCGCCCGCCCCTTGCCTCCTCCGGCCGGCCCTCCTCCTCCACTGGCTCCGGGCTCCAGCGGACCGGCGGCGCTCAGCGCTCCCTCTGGCTACCCCTCAGATGCTCGATTTGGCGATCGGGGATTTGGATTTGGGGTTCCGGTTGGAGGATTTGAGATTTGGGGAATTTTGAACAGGAAATGTGTGACTGCCGAGTGCCGACTGCTTGTGGGACCGGTGGGGACTGGGGAACGTGGGTTGGGCCTCGCCGCTGGGCCTCTATGCTTCGGGCCGCACAGCGTCTTCTTCTTCCTTGGACCTCTGGTCATCCTCTTCTTTGCAGCCATGGCAGCCGCTCCGGCCGGAGGTTGAACTGCTGGGGGGGGGATTTCGGCCGGCGGTGGAGGGTGGGCTTCAGCCTGATGAAGCCCACCCGGTGGATTCGCCACTGTTTCACCCCTATAAATATAAAGACCCGACCGAGGCCCCCTGCCCTAGCGCCTCTGATCTCTTCTTTGGAATAGAGGGGCTTGAGAAGCTTTGCTCTGTGTTGGCTGTAGGAGGCTTGTTTATTTGGCTTGCCTTGTTCTTGGTTGTGGGTTGCCCTAGCAACTTATGGTCATTTGGCTTGCATGCATGCTTGCTTTGTGAGGCTTTGGTGGTAGCTCTCGGTTTGGGTGTAGGTGAATGAGTGTTTTTGTGAGTGGGATAAGCTGGTGTATTTCGACTGTGGCTCTCTTGCCCTGTTCATTGGCCTGAAGGAGAAGGACAGTGAGGAATCTCGCGGGATATTAGGAATTTTCGTCGTGAGCTCCGAGGGTAACGATCTTTAACTCTTTATATTTGCTTAATAGGAGGAGTAACGTATTTGCAGTTAATAGGAGGAGTAACGTATTTGCAGTTTATTAATATAATTTAACACTACTAATTGTTACATGTGTAGCGTAGATGGACCGAAACTGGATGTACGGTGCGAACCGTGTGAGTGAAGAGTACATTAATGGCGTGATTGCTTTTAAAAGAGCCGCGGAGCGAGATATCTTTGAATAAGGGGATAGAATTTATGTCTTGTCCATGCATTGATTGCGATAATCAAGATTTTTAACAACCCGCGAGATCGTAGGGCACTTGATTGAAGGGTTTCAAAAAGGGTATACATGTTGGACCGATCCACGGTGAAGCAGCGATTATACTGAAGTTAATAATGATGACATCGACGAGGAAGTCAACGCTATGCCGGATGTGGATGTGTTTTTGATGACGATAGGTCGCACGATGACAATCTGGATCGGATGCTACGCGATGCGATGAAACTACGATGAGAGAGAGTTTTGTAAATTCGAGCGCTTAATGGAGGACTCGGGAAACCTTTGTTCCACGCCGCAAGCGGAATACACAAGGTTGTCAACCGTATTTGAACCGCTGAAATTGAAGGCGAGCAATGGTTGGTCCGACAAGAGTTTCACGGCGTTGTTAGGTCTCTAGCGGACATTCTTCAGAGGGAAACGTGTTGCCCAAAGCACCACCTACCAAGCCAAGAAGGTTCTTTGTCCATTGGGAATGGAAGTAGAAAGAATACATGCATGTCCGAACGATTGTATCTGTATCGTAAAGAGTATGCAGACTTGCATGTATGTCCGTGTGCAAAGCATCCCGATACAAGCGTAAGAATACTACTAAGGTGAAGCAAGGACCTCTGCTAAGGTGTTGTGGTATCACTCGTGATCCCACGTTTGAAGCGTTTATTTGCGAACCGAAAGGAGGCAAGATTGTTGCGTTGGCACTCGGAGGAGCGTAAGAAAGATGGAAAACTAAGACACCCTGCTGATTCTGCCCAGTGGAGAAACTTCGATCGGACCTTCAAAGAGTTCGGTGCGGAACCGAGGAACATAAGGTTAGGGTTGAGTACAGATGGAATGAATCCTTTCGGTAACATGAGCAGCCGACATAGCACATGGCCCGTGAACCTATGTATGTACAACCTTCCTCCTTGGCTGTGTATGAAGCGGAAGTACATTTTGATGTCACTACTTATCCAAGGGCCGAAGCAACACGGGAGCGATATTGATGTGTACCTAGCACCATTCTTGGATGATCTTGTGACCTTTGTGGAGCGAAGGGGTACAAGTATGGGATGCGTATAAGCGAGAGAACTTCTCTTTACGCGTCATGTTGTTCTGCACTATCAATGATTTTCCTGCCCTTGGTAACCTGTCGGGCTTTAGTACGAAAGGAGCCAAAGCCTGTCCGCACTGCTTAGATGCTACGGAGAGTGTATGGCTGAACAACTCGCGAAAGCGTGTATATGCGTCACGTGAGGTTCCTTCCTGTGAGTCACCCATACCGCAAGATGAAAAAACAATTCGACGGAAATAAGGAGGGCGATTCGGCTCAAGGGCTTTTAGAGGAAAGAGGTCTATGATATGGTTAAGGATATCCATGTTGTGCTTGGGAAGGGATGTAAATTAAAACCCGTCGAAGAACATCCGGAAGAAGCGGTTAATTTTTGGGACTTGCCTTATTGGGAGCACTTAGAAGTTCGTCATTTGCATCGACGTCATGCACGTGGAGAAGAATGTATGTGAAAGCTTGATTGGTCTCTTATTGAACATTAGTGGCAAAACAAAGGATGGTGTTACGCACGACGCGACTTGGTTGATATGAACATAAGGACCGAGTTAGCACCAAAAGAGACCGATAAAGGACGAACATACCTTCCACCGACTTGCTACACTATGTCCAAGGCGAGAGAAATGAATTGTGCCAAAGCTTGCATGGTGTCAAAGTCCGTCTGGTTACTCCGCTAACATTAAGAAACTTGTTTCTATGCAAGATTTGAAATTAATTGGTATGAAGTCTCATGATTGTCATGTGCTGATGACACAAATGCTTCCTGTTGTAATTAGGGGTATCTTGCCGAACAAGGTCCGAGTGGCAATCTTGAGGCTGTGTTATTTCTTCAACTTAATTGCTCAGAAGGTCATCGATCCCGAAGGACTAGATGCTCTACAGGCCGAGGTGGTGACGACTCTATGTCAACTTGAGATGTATTTCCCTCCGTCATTTTTCGATATTATGGTCCATCTCATTGTTCATCTTGTGAAAGAGATAAAGATATGCGGTCTTGTGTTCCTATGTCATATGTACCCGTTCGAGAGGTATATGGGAATTCTCAAGTCCTACGTACGGAATCGATCTCGACCGGAGGGCAGCATCATCGAAGGTTATGCAACCGAAGAGGTCATTGAGTTCTGCGTCGACTACATGGCTCAGGTGGAACCGATAGGTGTGCCTCTATCTCGTCATGAGGGAAGGCTGGATGGTATCGGGACCATCGGAAGGAAATCAATCACTCCCGATCTGGATACGTACACTCAAGCCCATTTCACGGTCTTGCAACATGACCCAACCGCCCCCGTACATCGGCGAGCACAAAGACATGGTACGCCAACGAGAATCCGGACCGGTCGGAGGTTTGGATCACGAGAGCACAACCGTCGGTTCAACGAATGGGTAAAGGTGCGAATCATGACCGGAGGTCATCAAGTGATGATACGCTGCTATGGTTGGCAAAGGGCCACAATTTACAATTGTCACATGGCAAGGATCGACATAAATGGGTACACATTTTATACGGCATTTCGGGATAGGAAGAGCACGATCCGAACAGCGGTGTCCGCATAGATGCATTCGAGACCGATGGGTGAGGAGCTCGTACTATGGGCAAATAGAGGAGATATGGGAGCTCGACTCACGTGCTTTTCAAGATCCCCTATTTGGTGCCGTTGGGTCCATCTCCCACATGTGAAGGTCGACAAATGCGGCATCACTACCGTGGACCTCGATCGTGTCGGATACAAAGACGAACCATTCGCATCTTGGCTAACCAAGTTGTTCAAGTCTTCTATGTAACCGACCGGCAAATAAGAAGCGTCACGTAGTTCTTCATGGAAAAGAAGGATTGTCGGAGTTGAGAATGTAGTGGGCGAGGAAGAATACAATCAATTTGACGAGTTGCCTCCTTTCGGAGACGGCATCAGGCTCGAGGAAGAACCCAGCGAGGAAGCTAGCTATATGCGCGTCGATCATCGTGAAGGACTATATTTTAATTAAGAAATTACTCCATTGTAATTAATTTATTCCATAACATCATGTGTTATGAACTTGTAATATGTCGTACGTATATTTTGATGTCAACGTGGAATTGTAATCGCTCCTGTCCTTGTGGACCGTATATTTTGGTGCATTAAAAATTCATTTCATTTGGAAAATAGTCCATTGCACCACCTTTCTAGAAACCTAAAAACTAAAATTTTATGGCAAATAGTCTAACACCTTTGCAAAGAAACGGTATACTCATGCCTAATCTGCGATCGTCATCGCAGAAGACGCACGAGTCGTCCCACCCTTCCACACCGCACCAATGCTCGTGCCGGTGGCCATCCTCCGACAGCGCCCACACCGCCCGATGGCGGCCTTCTTCCCCACGCGCCGCTGGACCATGTCCGCGGCGAGCCTCGCACCGCCGCACTCCCGGTTGGTCTTGGCCGTCTCGCACCCGCCGCGGTCGGCTCGTCCTCGACTGGCTGATGTAGTGCTTCCCAACGCCGCGCCTCGTCGGCCGTGTAGAGGAGGAGACCGAGCACGAGGCCGCGCCTTGTGGCGGCCACGCCGCCGTTCAAGGAACATGAGGCCGCGTTGTATGTCTTGGGCGCGAAGACAAGCCCGAGGCCGACGATGAAACAAGCCCGGGTTGCCGGCGGCGGGTGGTTGACGACGGCGAGTAGCGCTCGTTGTCTGCCACTTCATCGCCTCCTCTCGCTCAGCGCCACGCGCCTCCCACGGCGCGTTCTTTGGACACCTTGTACAAGGCCTTGCAACTATCGTACATACATTCAAGATGTTAGAATAAATAGTAGTATGTACGCACGTATATTGTAGACATAAAGATGTACGTCACGTTAATCGTAGGTGCATAGGTCCTCCATGGGCTGAGAGAGCTCGCGGCCACGGCGGCGATGTCGACGGCGACATCGTGAGAAAGAGCGGCGATCACCGACCTCCTCGCCTTGGTGCTGGCCCGATCGCTCTGCATGCTAACCTTGGCGATTGGCGTACTCAAAACCGTGAGACGAAGAGCGATGGGAGGAGTTTAATCTTGGTGATTATTCGTCTTATATCAAGAATTAGGAGTAAGCGCACGTGAGGCGAAGAGGCGCGTATGTATCGCGTCGTGCGAGGCGAAGAGCGGTTGTGCGATGGTGAAGAGACACATCGCGCGGGATATCCTGACGGCTCTATATGGGAACCGTGCGTGATAATACTATCACCGACGGTTATTTAATAGAGCCGTCGTGATACTAGTATATTACGATATTCTCAAATTGAACCGTGCGCGATATTTCCTGACAGTTTTATTTCCAAACCGCTGCGTGATAAGCGTCCTCTCACGAGCGGTTCATATTACCAACCGTGCGTGATACTTCCTGAGCGGTTGAAATATGAATGCAGCGATATGTCCTCATCACGCAGCGGTTCATATTACGAACCGTGCGCGAAGTATCACTAAACGGTTGGTAATAAGAACAAATGCGTGATGAGGACATATCACGAGCGGTTCCCGAGCGTTCCAAAGGGAACCGTCAGTATAAGAACACTGAGCGGCTCCTTTGGAACAAATGCGTGATGAGGTGTCTGCTATTGCCTTTTTGTAGTAGTGTCGGCACTCCAAGTGCTATACAGGTGGTGGATATCATAGTACTCGGAGATGTAACGCTCCGAGGCCTGGCGCCACGCCGCATACACATGGGAGCATGGTTTGTGCGAAGCCGCGGCTTGTTGCAGTGCTGGCAACCGTCTGTCGTGCGGCGCACTGCTTCCGATCCCCTCTAGAGTGGCCCATCACGTACTTCTCCCTGAGCCGGATCTCGAACTTCTGCCTGACGCCATCCATGGTACGAGCAACGTGCGAACGAGCCTTGTCGATCTTCTTCTCCATGTACGCGTGCATTACTTCCGAGAATTGCTTGCCATCCTCCAGATGCTTCTTAGCCATCATGGCTCTGTTAACGAAGTACCCGACAGTACGGTTCCAACTCTCCTCCACAATCGCAGTAATCGGTAGGGATCGGACACCCTTGAGAATACCGTTGTATACCTCAGACATGTTGGTCGTCATGATCCCGTACCTTGCACCACCGGTGTCGTGCAACAGGGACCATTTCTCCAAGTCAGGTGCGTGCGAGTTAACCCACTGCGTGAACTCCCCAACTCTTGCGGACCCTCCTGTCGCTGCCCTTGCCTCGGCGTCTGCCGAGTTCCTTAAATGCTTCCCGGTCTCCTCGTCGAGCTGTCTCCACACCGCATCAAATTTTCGCCTTTGGTTCTGCATGCAAAGCTTCTTGAACATCTTCATCAGGTCCTTGCTCCGAAACCTTGTGTGGAAGTTCGCCGCGAGATGCTCATGCACCAACGGCTCCTGACATCGTTCCACTGGAACGGCGTCTGTGTCCCGTTTTGCATCGTGCTCAATGCGGATAGCAACCCAGCATTGCGATCGAAGATGACACACACATCTGGGCGGTCTTGGACCACCGCCTGCTTCACTTTGGACAGAAACCACAGCCAGCTATCGGTGTTCTCGCTCTCAACAATTGCGAAGGCCACAGGGAGTAGCTGGTCGTTCGCATCGGCTACGACCGCGGCGAGGATGGTACCTTTGTACTTCCCAGATAGGAAGGTGTCGTCCATCGTTAGCACGAGACGACAGTGCTTGAAACCTTCTATCTCTTGACTGAAGGCCCAGAAGACCCTGTCAAGAATAAAACAATTGTGCCCCTTCGTCGGATGCACCCGGTCAAACTTGCTTATGTAAGTCCCAGGGTTTGATTCTGTGATTTGATGCAGCATTCTTGGAACTAGGTTGTAACCCTCTTCGAATGTCCCGAACATTCGCTCCACGACCTTCCGTTTCGCCCGCCATACCTTCTTGTAGCTGACCTGGAACCCCACCATATTGGCAACATCTGCCATTAGAAGCTTTGGCGCAATGGAAACATCTGCAGCAACGAGGTGGCTTATCAGGCTAGCAACATACGAGGACACCATGTTGCGGTGCCTATAAAGCGGCTCAACTAGCTCGCATGTGTGGTCCTTCAGCACGGTTATCCGAAAGCCCGTGGCTGTGGCCGTGAACCGCTGCGCACGGACCTTTCCAGCACAGGATTCATCAACACACCTAACGATGTACGTGTCGGGGTTGGACCTCTGCACCCGATACGTCCGTCCAATGTTAACGACGTATCTGGCAATAGCATGCTGGGTGGCGCTCTTGTTAGGGAAGCGCTGCCCAAGGAGCAGGGTGTCTTCATTGAACCCCCACTTGCCCCCTCCGGCTGTGGTAGAACCAGCGATGCCGCTGCGACGTCGTCCAATCTTGAGGGGACGTAAGCATTGTTGGTGGTCACAAGACCACCAACTACACCTCCCGTACCATCTTCTTCGTCTTCCTTGTCTTCGGAACTTGATGTTTCCACGTCCTCCTCCTCCTCCTCGCTTTGCACCCCTTCCGGCTAGTCCGCTAAGTACTCCTGGCAATCAATACGGGCTACCCACCATCTCTCAACTCCTTCGTTGGGCTCAAAATTGTCAGCACGCCTCCTCAGGCCTGCATCGCCCACTTCCTCGCCCGCGTCTCCTCCAACACCGGAGACCACCGCAGGCTCCTCCTCATCAGCAGCCTCACCGGAATCACCCACGCCGGATGTCCCTGTCCTCTCCACGAACTGAACATAGACCATCGGCCGCGCATATATCGCAGCAGCACGGTTGCAAACAACCTCCATGTAATTGGCCCATGAAGCGTCACTTGTCACCTTCATAAGTTGCCAAACGGTTTCCCCTCCATCACCCACCACCGAGAGATACAACGCCTCGATGCGCAGCTTCATCCTTGCAGTGGCGCGATCGAACGCGGACCGCACGCACCGCCTTAGCTCCGAGAGGCTCATGTCCTTCAAACCTGGTGCCCGGATCACTGTCCGGTCACAATTCGACAGGTCTGCCCCGTACGGTCCGTCGCGTACGAGAGCGTTCCCGTGGAACACAAATAGATCTTGAATCTCCGCCATGAAGTACCTAACACAGGTGCATATGAAGAATGAAACAACTTATATGCAATGCTTGTACCATCTTGCAACTGATATCGTACATGCAGCTTCATCGTACATCATCTTTTCGGGCTCTATTTTTTTCATTTGTATTCCTATCACGTATCATGTGCATTTCAATCACACGTTTTACAGCCTCAGAAGATTTTTTAAAATTTTAGGTTTTATGACACAGTGCAAACCACTATGTAATTTCTTCGTAATTTAAGGTACTCTACATTTTCCTCAAAAAAAATATAGGAAATCCATGTTTTCTAAATCCCACTGTATAATATCTTTTCAATTGTATTTCTATCGCGTATCATGAACATTTTGAAGCAACAATTGTACTAGCCATTGTTTCCATTAAAATCGTTCTGATGTCAGGTAAGAAATTGTTCAATATTTCAAAGCTACCTTTGTACTAGCCATTGTTTCCATTAAAATCAATATTTCGAAGCTACCATTGAGCTTTGCTACAACAGGTTTCACACTTAGTACAAATTTACAGCACTAACAACACTAGTTCTTCTAAGTCAATCAATGGTATATACTGAGTACCAACCAAAACTACTGTTTTCCTACAATAACTTACGTGCTAATCACATTGCTAAATCTATAGGAATGCTGTGTGTCGATCATAATTACCTTTTCTTGGAGTGCAAAACACGATAAACAACTTCTGCAACTGTGAGAGTTGCAACTACGGACTGCTTCCTCTCTGCCTCTCTGCTTCGCTTCCTCTCCGCTTCTCTGCCTCAATGAGAAAACTACCGCACCGAATGGAGAGGAGGAAGAGAATCACGAAGAACCAGAACCAAGGCCTCGTTTTATTGTTGCATTCACTTGCTCCGTCGTCGCCACGGGGTGGCCAGCAGTGCAAGCACGCGAGGGGCGGCGGCGGCGGCGTGGCGCAACGGCAGCGGGCGGATGCGGCAAGCGCCGCCTAGCGCGAAGCAGCGGTCACCTGGCGAGGCCGGGAGCGAGTGGGCGGGCGAGCGTGGCGCGCGAATCGCGGGGAGCTGTTGCGGCCGGGAGGAGCAGCACGTGGGTGTGCGGGGAGATGCTGCGGCTAGGAGGCGCAGCATGCGCCTGCTGCGGCACAGTCCCGCAGCACCTACGTGCTGCTCTCGGCGGGCGCAGCAGCTGGGCCGACAGGGCTACTTTTGGAATTTGGAAAGTAAAGAGGTTACTTTTGAAAATTTGGATACAAAAGGAGCTAATACTGTCCAAACTTCCAGAAAAGGACGTTGGGATTTACTGAACTCCGACAGCCACGCCATGTAGTGAGCAGTTGACAAGTATGGAGACGATCAGATCATACCTGCTCTCATATCCACTTCACAGAATAGCAGGTTGGTTATAGAATGATCTTGAAATTAATTGCCGCGACAGAGCTGTAGGCTCTGCAACAGTTCGGGTGCGCCGTAGCGCACTTGCTGTGGTTCCGGACAGGGGGAGGCACATCCAGCTGTTCAGATCTGTGGCAGGTAAGATCCAGCGATCCGGATCTGTGGCATGCACGTACAGAGAACCAGGAGTACGGTTTGATGTTACGTATCTAAAGCACAGGAGGGGATATGTGTTGCTTGTCTAACTATTGTGGTGTTATTTTATTATTTTGGATATGAGAGAACTAGATTTGCTATTCTGTTTTTAAAAAGATGTCGAATGAGGCAAAAACTAGATTTTGACAACTTTTATAAGGATTTTTTTTTGGTTAAAATGCTCCCAACAGTTTTTTAAGTTTGTGCTATCGCCACTCTTGAAACTGTTGATTAGGGCGGTTAAACTTGAAATACGTAAAAAACGGGAGAGACAATATTGCCTTTTTGCACGATGAAAAAGGCACCACCAGAGCTGGCGGAGCAGCTGGAGCTTTCATGCTGTCTTCTATATTAGCAGTCAGTACACAAGTTTCTTGATTTTATGTCTACTGCATTTTTCAACTGTATTTTGTATGGTGATGCTTAATTTAAATCAATGGCATGTACTGCAACAGTCATGTGCTAGACGTACACCTAAGTGACGAGGAGGATATGGTAACTTAGAGATTGATTTTGTAACAAAGGGATATTCATTGTTAGTCCCTTAATAACCAGGAGGTAAGAGTATATGAAGCGTTAAAGTTTCCTTTGAAGCATATATGAAGCGTTAAAGTTTCTCTCAAAACCGAAGTGTCTTTTTGGCTGCTGTGTAGAAAATTTTGTTTGAAACGTTGGAATTTCACAAGAATTTTGTAGTAAATCAGTACAATTCTCACATGATTCCTTGCAAATTCCCATGTTTCAAACAGTCAACATGAAAAGGAGAAACGGGTAAGGTGAATTCTGCTGGGAATTTTGCCCGATACACGAGACAAACGAGTATTGCTCAAGGCATCTCCAATAGTGTATTTATTGTCGTCTCTTAACTATGTTACGTCAATAAAATCCTACGTAGAGGAGAGAGGGGGAGGTGGGAGAGTCCAGAGCGTCTCTTCCTGAAGAGACTGTCGTGCACGCGAAACAAGATATGATACATTAATCTACTCTAGTTGATATGTAGGCTCGTTTCAAAGAAAAAATATAAAATATAAATATTGAAGAGTGTGCTAGAGACTATCTATTGAAGATGTTGTCTCTAAATATGATGTAGCATATGTTAAAGACAATATTATCTCTAACTATTGGAGATACCCTCACTGGGTAATGCCTAGGTATGCGTGGCAACTGACAAGTTACACGAGCTGCTTTTGGGTTGTCCACTGTGCCAAAAATTTGCAGTGTTGTGATTGGGTAAATCCGTCTCCCCAGCCAATTCGTCCTTTAATACTTGTTAGTTGTCAAGCAGTTTGTTGGACATTAATATGGATGGTAGGGAACATACTCCCGCTTGATTTGATCATGTGAGGCCAACTGATCCAAACGCTGCCATTTACTAGTGCGCCATTGTTTACAGTTTTGGGTGGTGGTGCAGAAACAGAATGTCATGGAGATACATACGACGGCTGGGTTTCTTTGCAACTGAAGTATTTCGGAGGGTGAGAGCCTGGAATCAAACGCGAAATGACTGCAAGAAGCTTGTGCTGGTGACTGTTACTTCGTTATCCTATTTTGGTGGTGTGTCTTGATGCCTTTGATGGAGCTGAACACTGTGTTTGGCATTTTTCTTGTTTTTGCTACTTCTGGGTGTTCAGAGCTTCTAACAAAGATCGGGATGGTCTATCATTTGTTTCCTTTCCTTTTTGAATTGTCTGTTTTCGGTTGGGTACCGTTCCGAGAACAGAAACGATAGAAAGCCTGTTTCTTGAACACGGAGTCATTTCCTTTCGTGTCTTGGCATGTTGCATTTCTTACAAGACACAAAAACTGGAAACAGAACAAGAAAAACGAGAAACAAAAACATAGAAAACCAGAGACTAAGGGGCTGTTTGCTTTGAGAACTGACAGCTTTTTACCTGGGTAGGAGAGGGCTTGGAGGCTGCCAGGGGGTGTTTGGATGATTACCTGTGTAGTTGTCAGGACCAAGCCGCAACAGGCTAATTATAGCTGTCAGGACCAAGCCACGACTAGGCCATCAAATTGAACGCCCGGGAGGAAGGAAGTCGTGCCTAAGAGCCAAGCTTTGATTCACCAGAGCCAAGCTTTGATTCACCGTTGATAGTTTTGATCCAACGTTCTATTTTTTATTCATCAATTTCAAGCACATGCTTCCAACCAAACAACTCATCTTCATATTTGCCTGATCAGACAAAAATCATCTACTTTCTAGACTACTTCCTAGCACTACTTTTTTTCAGACATGAAATCCAGAGCACCAACCAAACAAGCCCTAAGGCCCTGAATGGAAAGTCTGGTTTTGGGCCCAAAACTGGTGCAAGCGTGTAAGCGAAGAAGTAAGCACCCAAAATGTCGTGGCGTCCGTGATCATAGCTTGGCGTTCCCATGTTACCGACTTAATTACTGGAGCTGCCGCTGACGGAGACGAGACGTGTGAAATCCATCTCCAGCGGCAGAAAGAAGGGGAACAAATTTGCTGCGATGATTATTTCCCGTACCCAGCTTTGATTTGGTACCCTTTCTTTTTTACGGGGCAAACTTTATTGCATATGGAAATGTCAGGCACATGACAAAATGTTACCTAGAGAGTTGGAGCGAAGGGAAGAAAAAAAAAGGGGGGAAATTACATAAGGGGCTTGGGCCAGGAAGAGTTGATGGAATGGAATTGACTTTGTTGTGGAAGGATCACCGTGCTACCTTGAACCGACGACAACTTCGGCGAAGCACGAACCACCGAAGTAATCTACATCGACTTCAACGAAGCAGGGTGTGCCGAAGTAGCTACCTGTTTGGTGAGGCAAGGCACACAAAGTAGTCGCCCGGACCTAGAATCGGGTAAAAACGCGTCGAGGCTCCAACATCAGTTCGACCGAGATGGATCGACGAGACGATGCCCGTGTGAAGGTCGGTGAGGTCAAGAACCTAAACAGTGGTGGGACCTATTTGATCTGAGATAGACGAAAATACCCCTCGGTGAAATCGAAGGCCTGAGGGCAAAAATATAACTTCAGACGTCTCCCTCCCACTATAAATAGGACCCCTTGTGGGGGAGTAGGAGGCCACTTGTAATGCATACCACTGCTCTTCAATATATCTGTACCACCTCTTGTGTTTGATTCTAGTTAGGCTCCCCTTCGCATCCTCGGTGATCGACGAATCTAACCAATGATGTCTATATGTTTACCGTTCGATCTCGTATCAACCGATAAGATATACTTCAAACCCAACTTTCGGAAGTGATTTATCTCAGGAAAAAAGATACGGCGAGATGGGCATCGGAGAAGTTAGGCATTTACACTACTAAGTCTTTATACAGAGCCCTGATATTTGGGGGTGTGAGGGATATTAGGATAATGGAGCTATGGAAAGCACATGTACGGATATACCTATTAAGATCAAGAATTTTGCCTGGTTGCTGTTTCATGACGTATTCAATCGGCTGAATAGTTAGTGAAGAAGCAATGGCCGGAGAACATGAACTGCGAAATATGTCGGCGATTAGAGAGAGTGCTGATCACATTCTGTTCTGTTTCCCTATAGCTATATTTGTTTGGTGCATCATTAGAGATTGTTTTGACTGGCCCAAGATACCTCTTTCTCGAGATGATTTCGTTTCTCAGAGGTTGGGGAGTGCGGGTTCAACTTGCAACAAACTACCTCTCATGTTTCTCGCTGCTATTGCTTGGGCGGTTGTAAGATCGAGTAGGCCGACTAGAGGGGGGTGAATAGGCGGTTTTAAAACTTCTTTGGGCTAAAACCTTTAAGCAATGCGGAAGCTAATATCAAATCGGTTTTGCCCAATTAAAACCTAAATCAACTAGGTTCAACTAAGTGCACCAACAACAAGTCAATAATAAATAGAGCAATTTAGCAAAGACTTGTAGGCTATCAACTAATGATATGATCAATAAAATACATACAAGATAGCAATCATACAAATGAATAAGCAATTATACAATGAATGTAAATTGCACAAAGTAAAGCATATGAAAGCTAATCACAAGAAGCACACGGGACACAATGATATTTTACCGTGGTGGTCGGAGACTTGCCGGTCTCCCATAATCCACGTTGAGGTAAGTTCAACCTTTTGGATCGGCTCCAAAACGCGAGGCAACACCTCCGAGGTAAGTCCAAACCACTTGGACCGGTTCCAACCGAACCAACACATCTAAGTGAGATCAACCGCTTGAACCGACTCCAACTTGAACTTATCACCCCAATCCACTATGGTTGCTCTTACTCCGCCCCGGAGATGGCGAGCACCAAGCCACTCACAAATCGCCCGGGTCTTCTCACAAGCTTCACTTGAGAAGATCACCGACGCACAACGTCTCCACGCCGTCTAGGTGTCGGCAAACACCAAGAGTAACAAGACTCAACTTTCACTTGAACCAATCAAGTGCCAAAGCTCTATGGATAAGCAATCCACAACCTAATGCAACACATGCACTTAGGGTTTGCTCTCAATCACTCACTAAGTGCAACACATGCACACAAGAGTATGAGAGGCTTGCTCTTAGCTCAAAGAAACTCAATGGGGCACCAGCTACTCAGCAACACCTCAGCAACACTTTTCTCACACAGCCAAGGTGGGCATTTATAGCCCACACACAAAAACTAGCCGTTGAGAAAAGATTCCAGAGAATCTGGACAAAACCGGTCAGACCGCCAACTAATGGCCGGTCGGACCGCTCAAGCGCCAACGGCTATAAAACTAGCCGTTGGACTCACAATCGGTCTGACCGCCAACCAATGGCGGTCCGATCGCTCCAACGATCGACCGCCGAGGGGCGGCCGCACCGCTCAACTGAGCAACAGAGCAATCCAGAAAAACAACTCTTCTGGAAAATACGTACCGCCAAGAATTTCGGTACTACCGCACTCCGGTAGTACCGCTTCAAACTCCCGGTACTACCGCACCCCGGTAGTACCGATTCTTATGGCCGGTACACACAAGAATCGGTCAGACCGCCCAACCCATAGCGGTCAGACCGCTACCACCGATCGATCGCTACTGGGGCGGTCGGACGCCAACGATAAAGAAGGCGAAAATAGGCTTTGTACATTTGCCTCAACTCAATTTGCAAAACATATTTGCCAATTGATGCAACATGTACACAAGAGATAAAAGCTAGATTCTCAATAAGTTGCAAAACACATTTGCCAACTTTTAGAATCATTGCCACAAGGAATAAGGTACATGGACTTAAACCGTTTGCAAAACACATTCGCAAACTAAAGTCACATGCTACAAGGATTAACCATGAGCCACAACCATTTGCAAAACGCATTCGCAAATATAGGCAACATGTTAAGTTGAGCTAGAGCAAACACAATGAGCTATCAACACATGACTAACTCAAGCTACTAATTAAGACCCCTCTTAATAGTACGGCAACCTATACTAGCAATCCGGTCTCCAACCAAACACCGAGACCGGTAAACGACTAGGAACAAATCCTTAGCCCTAGCTAGTCATACCTTTTCCTTGCGCGACCACTTGAAGCTGGATGACGCATATCCTTGCTTCAAGTCTTGACATACATCAACTCATGATGCACTCTTCACTTGACCTTCATCAACACATGATGAATTCTTCTTGTCTTGATGATCAACTCATGATCATCTCCTTTACTCCAAGCTCTTCACTTCAATATCATCAACTCATGATGATGTTGTTCTCTTGATATCATCAACTCATGACGATATTCTTTTTCTACAAACACTTGACTTGATGATCAACTCATGACATCATCCGAAGTCTTCAATCACATGGAACATAACCTATTTCACCAACTCATAGAAAACCGTTAGTTCCACAATATGATTATCATACATTACCACATCAAACCATTAATCAATAATAGTGGGACAAGATACCACAATCTTTCCCTCTTTGGTAATAGATGATAATCACTTCAATTAACAGGTAATTGAATGTAATTGGTATGAGTATATATAAACTACATAAGTTGTATATATACTCAAGAGTTATGTTTCAAAGTAGATCACAGAGATCAATACTAATGAAACAACAAGGACATGAGTATATATGAACTACACAAGTTATATATACCAAAATGAGTGTATACAAACTACACAAGTTGTATATACTCATATGAATATATTAACTACACAAGTTAAATATATTCACGGATATATTTCAAGGTAAAGATCCTTAATATATGTGGACAAAGGAATATGGATCAATACTAATGAAACCACAAGATATAGATTGAACTCCCCCTAAATGTGTGCATACACGAGTGTGTAAATGAAACATATGCACATATACAAGTTTTCCTTTTTGGTGAAGTTCAACCTATATATTGGATCCGAGGAATGCAAGAAGATATAATAAGATGTTGTCGAATGCATACCTCTTTGATCTTTAAATCCAATTTAGACTAAAACAATAGGTATATAAAAAGAGTGTTAGTCTCACAAAGCATTTGTCATTAATAACCAAAACACCATTAACATATAATGGCGGGTCTAGATTCTTCAATCTCCCCATTTTTGGTAATTGATGACAAATCCTTTATCAATAGCCACATTTGAATATTATCAACATTTATTGAGTAATTGAGCTATTGAAATGTAAATCATGCAAATAATGTATTCTTAAAGCATATGAAGGAGATATGTAAAATATTTGATACACAACCAAATGTGGAAAGATATTGATCCATCATTCTCCCCCTTTTGGCATTAATCACCAAAAACTTCAAATCAACCTTAAGCAAAGTAAAAGGTTTTGCATGATCAAGAGCTTGGCAAGAGAAGACATTTTATTTAGATCAAATAAACATTCTCCCCTTTTAAAGACAAGTTGGGTTCTTAAGAGAATTTTGAAAGTTTCTGCAACCAAGAACCAAACAGAGATAAAAACTCCCCCTAAACATGTGCAGTTAAGATCTGAAAGGAATACATGCACAATAGATTTTATGAAATTTTGACGGAGTTTTCTCTAGACAATGAATCCAAGGAAGCATGACAATTTATAATCAAGATAACAATATTCATGCAACAACAATAAGGATTCAATAACATAATTCAGACATGGATAATAAACACAATTCATAACATTTAACAACAACATATCCAAAGAGTCTGACAGAAATAAATATCACAACAGGGTTCAATAAGCTCATAACAGATAACAAAAGGTAACATACAGCTTATCCCACAAAACAAGGTCTATTGACCTACATATGAAAAGACAGACTCTAAGAAGGAGGAGCAGCTGAAGTGGAAGGAAGATCGTCCTGCTGAACGCCTGAAGATGTATGACGACGTCTCCCAAACCTCTGATAAACAATAGGCACTCGCTGCTGATGATACTCTGAGAGTCTCGCATCCATATGACTGACCCTCAAGTCCAAAGTCTCCAACCTAGCTGAAGTCTCTGCATGCATCGCATCCATGCGATCAAACCTAGCATCCATGCTATCAAACCGAGCATCCATGCTCGTCTGAAGACGCAAGATAGCTGCCAGAACTGCATCCTGCTCCTGAGGATCCTGCTGGCCTGGATGTCCCTGAGAGGATGATCCCTGTCCCTGATGCTGAAGAGGAGGTGGAGGAGGCACCTGAGGAGGAGTATCTCTAGGTCTGTACTCCTTATGCTCTAAGTCACAAGCCTGATCAAAATCTATCTTACTCTGAATAAGCTTCATGATATAGGGAGCAAAATAAATGCTCTTTGTCTTGTCTCCCTTAGAGGTAGCAATCTCTCTAATCATTAAGTCCATAACATCAAATCTCGTGCCATCCATAATATACTTAATCACATTCCAGGCACGCTCGTGTATCTCATCATTATTCCCACTCCTAGGGAAAAATGATGCTCTCATGATCCTATTTATAACACTGGGCAATGGAAGAAGTCCTGTTACTCTACCTCTCACAAACTGATTTGCTGGATCATAAAATTCATCTACCTGAGTTAGGTCAAGAGATTCCTGAAGATGTACCTTTAGTCCACTTGAATCTCCTAGGCTCAGGGCACTTATGAAATCATCTTTACTTGCTTCCAGCTTTTGATTTCCAGTCATCCATACAAGATAATCATGATCAGGAGAAATGTAGACTGTAGCATAAAACTGTCTGATGGCTTTTGCATGAAAATTGCACTGTAAAGAAACCAAAGATTCCAATCTGACAGCTCTAAACAATCTAAGCAAACCATTGTAGACTGGATTCTTGCCAATATAGCTCCACTTCACAAATCGATGATTAGCAAACTTTTTCTTAGCATAAATAATCTGATAGACATGCTGCTGAAACAATGTGTGGAACATACCCATGGTGGCATTTCTTGGAAATCTGAATTGATTAATATGCCTCAGAATAGTGTACTGTTCACTTTTGATAGTAGACACATCTAGTCCTATGAATTGACTTTGATCTGGAGTAACATCTTCATTATCATCCTCATCATCATCCTCATCCTCATCCTCATCCTCATATTCATTATCACGGCTGTTATTGTCACTGTTGTCATCACTTGCAGAAAATAGATACATCACAGATAAATCAATCGTTGACAACCCACAAAGTGATCATTGTCAATTACAAACGAACATATATCAAATATTGTCGCTAGTGTACCATTGAATTACAACTATTCAAAGTGAATTACAATTATATCAAATATATATTAATTGTTTCAAGGTCGTTCAGTAGTGAAACTCTCCGTTGGCCGCAATGATATCCGTCATGATGAAGGTGCAGAGCCTCCCTCGAACATCCGAGATCTCTTTCTGAACGAGTGAATCTAAATCTATATTCAAAACCTACAAACAAGAGTAAAGTGTTACACATATATATTTAAATTTATAATTAGCAATTATTGCGAGATTGACCAACCTCGGGATCCAAGCAACCTAGCACTCATGAGAATCTGCATATGATGGCAAACGTAGAATGCACATTCTTCTGCTTTTTGCTGGCGGCACTGAAAAAATAGAATTACATATATAGGTATAGTCAGTTCGAGACGCATTATTACGAAGTATGATATAGAATTACATATATAGGTATAGTCAGCACGTACCGGAAATCGCGTCCTGTGACTAAGTGTGGCGTTCGTTCCCCTGTATAGCCCTCCCTCGGCAACATAGGAGATGAACGACCTACATGTTTCCAAAAAGTTAACCACGGCCATTTCAAACGAAGGAAGACTACAATAGAGTTATGTATGGAGGAAATGAGCACACCTGTCGAGTACTTGTTGCACAAGGGTGAAGTCGTGACCTTTTTTCATTAGGGAATCAAGGTATAGTACCTGATTCCTCTTTGGTATAATGACTAAAAGGATCCAGTGGTGCCTACTCATGTATGTCGCTATAGTCATTAAACCTAAGTTCATACTGCGTATAAAGTACAAATGAAATTTGTATAGCAAGTAGTGAAGCACTTACTTCTGGTTGTAGGGCACTATAATGTAGTCCCCGTAGTTTTGAGCAAGCAATCCTGCCGTTATGTATTTCTCGACGTAGGATGTGTCTGCCAAGATGGTTTGCTCAGAGACCACGTGTGGGTCGAGGAAACCCACCGGTTCTTTCAATCGCCGGGCAGTTTTAATCATGTATCTATACATAAGCAATGAGTTGTTATATTAATCGGTATTACGCGAATGTAGAACTTGATTGTACACACTTACAGTGTCCAGCATCGTAGAAGTGAGGCATCGAGGGCTTTGAGGTTGAATAGGTCGAATAAGTCGTCGAAGCCCACGATGAAGGGGGCCGGCTCGTGGAGGAAATACTCCTCTGTGTATCTGACGGTGATTCCATCAGCGCACCCTTTCTCTTTGGTCTTCTGCAAGTACCAGCTATGCAAACTCTGACAACCTAATCCAGCGTAGGCTAATACTGTGCTCGTCGCCAACGGACTTCCGAAAGAGTATTTCTTAGGGTTAGGAGGCGGAAGTGCCTTAATGTTCTTCGATTTCGATTTGTCCTGAACGACTTGCCAGCTACGCGTCTTCCTCCTGTCAGACGACTCGGGAACCGATACGGCGGCACGCTTTTTTTGTTCGTTCGGTGTCTTCTCCACGGGAACCGATGAAGCGGGCTTCTGAAGCGAAGGTTGAGGTGCAGTCATGGAGGGTCCTGTTGGAGAGACATGGTCGTGTCGAGATGGTTGGGGTAGAGTCATCAAAAGTTGAGGCGGCACTGCAGGGTCCAGGACGATGTCCTTCTTGGGTCCTGTTGGAGAGGCATGGTCGTGTGGAGATGGTTGGGGGTAGTCATCAAAGGTTGAGGCGGCACTGCAGGGTCCAGGACGATGTCCTTCTTTGGCCACTGAATAAAACTGTACAGGGCATCCCCTAGTGTTATGATTTCGTCGTTCGGGCGAATCTCCAGCGGGACGGCCCTAAAATTGTCATGTACCATGTCCACCTAGACCCTGGCGTAACCCTGCACCACTTGGGCACGGTGCTGCACTATCCCTTCATTGCATGGATACACCACCCCCCGCCCAGCCTCAATAGACATCCCAACCATCCTCACTTGGAGTGTGCAGTGCGTCGGCTCCTACAAAACGATACGCAATTAGCTAAGGCGTTCTATAGGTCTATCTTTGGAGCATTCCAGAGATGTACATTACCTTGATGTCGTCGATAGGTAATTGGACATCATCATGTTCACAATTTTGCGTGGACGCGACGCTACTCCGATGTTGAGGAGGACTGCCTACCAAAACAATGGGGGCGGCCTGCGACTGGTTGTTGAGGAGTAGTAGTTGATTCACTTGGTCCTGCAATCTTGCTATCTTTTCTTCAAATTTTGCAGTAAGCACCCGTTCTCTTCCTTCAAATTTTGAAGTAAGCACATGTTCCAACACTGTGTCGTACTCGGCCTTGGATCTCTTCCTGCTCCTATATGTGCAGTAGTCGTCTGGGAATCCATCCCTCCAAGATACGTTAACCCCTTTGCCTCGCGTGCTACCCGGGTGCTCCTTGTTTCCCAGGGCCGTAGATAGTATATCCTTCTCCCTGTCTGCTTGGAAGGAGCCTTCGGAACTCAATTCTTGCTGCAAGAGGTCATCATGTTATTATATACATTATGAAGTTATAGACTTATTAACAACTAGGTATTTCAAGACATTTACCACACGGTTGGCCACATCACAGTGCGGGTTTGTGAAAG
The DNA here is from genome assembly GCA_036346255.1 of Ampelocalamus luodianensis. NCBI lineage: Eukaryota > Viridiplantae > Streptophyta > Magnoliopsida > Poales > Poaceae > Ampelocalamus > Ampelocalamus luodianensis. Next base: position 17,945,068 of record CM070634.1, read on the forward strand.
AGATTTCGCCCGAAGATGTAACTGATGCCCTCGCTCTTAACCAGGAGAGAGCGTGCTGGTCTGTGATCTCAGCAAATGGCCTTGTTTCGTTTGCGTCCTCCACCGCCCATTGCGCGGTTTTACTCGCGTACCCAGCGGTGCCGAGTTTGTGGGGGGTGAGTGTTAAGTGTCTGGAGAGCCTTGTGCGTCGCACTTTCCTTAAGAAATTCGGGCGTCGTCTTCATTTGCACAAATGCGTCCCATATATCCCGCGACAAGAATTTATACGCCGTGAAGGGCGTTCGACCCGTGTTCACGTACTTTGTGACAAGCACGCTCTTGAAGGTCCTCCACGCCTTTCCGATCGAGAGCAACGCTCGTTGCGTTCCACGCGCCAGTCTCGGTGGGAAAGTGAACGATTTTAAAACTTCGGCCCACAGCTGGCTTCTCCGAACATCCGACACAGTGTCCCAGCTCAGTGTGGTGATGGGGACCCGTTCCCTTCCAAGTATCCCGCACAAGGTCCGGAATATTGTTGTAGGCTTGCAGCCATAACATATAGTTAATGATTTTAATGAAAGTATATTAGTAGTAACTAGTTAATAAGAACCAAAAGATCAAAAAAATATTTATTTCAGATGTGCTATGAAGATATTTATGTAAATGTTCATATTTGATGTGATTATGTTTTCGATGCAAATCCAACGAACTTCTCAATATGAGAATTGTTGTAGCTGTAATCGATTGTAAATGGCTTTAATAAAAATATTTTAGTAGTAACTAATTAATAAGAACTAAAAGATGGAAAATATCCCGCTCTAAATTCCCAAATGTAATATCTTGTTTATCATTAGAGGACCTAAAAGGATTAGAGAGAATTTTAAAAGGAGTTTAGAGGCGTAAATTCTGATTTTTCTTGAGAAGGGGTGAGGAACGTGGGCTTTCGACCCATGACAACTTGGCCCATGAGGGGGCCGACCTAGAAAGGGAGCCAGGGGCAACAACAAACCCTAGCCCCACCCCCCTGCGCCTCCTCCCCCTTGCTGCAGCCGCCAATCCCAACTCCCCCTCCAAGCTGCCCTGCACCATCTTCCCTGTCGCCTCTACTTTCTTGCACCCACCCCTCCCTGGTTGCACCTTCCCTTGCCGCCCCTGCCTCCTGGAGCCAGCGCCCTGCTGCCCCCTTTCCACCTTGCTACTAGACAGAAGAAGAAAGACCGGCAAGGATCGACCAGTAGGAGGAAGGGAAATGAGGAAGAAAGGAAGAGGAAGGGAGGAAAAGAGAGGAATCCGCAGGTTTTCGTGTTCGACGTCATGATCTCCAAGGGTAACGATTTGAAACCCTCTAGGATTCCCTAGTATAGTTGTTGTTCGAGTTGTTGTATGTTTGGTCAATAGGAAGAGGGAATTCTGTTCTGCCCTAGTTCGTCAAGGTTAGGTGCAAAGCTTTGTGAGGGTAATTAGGGTTATTTAGGGTTAGATTTAGAGGTAGGTCTAGTTAGAGAAAAGTTAGATAATCTCATTATCTTTCCAGGAAGATCTAGATCATTAAAATCGAAGTAGCGAGCGAAAAGATACAGCCTCAGGAAGGTTGTTGTCCAGATTCTGGACATTGTTGCCAGACGTCGTGAAGTTGGGTTGGTTTCGAGTAGTAAACGGAAAAATTAAATATTTGTGTCAACTTGAATAATATAGGAAATCTTGTGTAGTTTTCAGAACTCATATTGTTCTTATATTTTTCAAGTTGTAGAATTAAAGATATAAAATTGTGAAACGGATTGTTCTAACAGATTATGGTATGGTCTTCGGGTAAAGAAATGGTGTAGAAAACAGTAGAATCAGGGGTTTGTCATAATTAGGAAATTGTAGATTGTTTCGTGAGGATTCTAGAAAGTCTTGGATGATGAAATTTGGAGTTCAGGAGAATACGTTATGGCCGTTTTACTACTGGGACAGCGGGTAGTGCGTCCAGTAGTTTTGGTTTATTTGGGTCGATTTGGCGTAGACGTGTGAGGACGTTTAGAATAAAGTATCGGTGTTGTAAGGTTATGGTTTTGAGTTGTTCTTTGAATTGTTTGTCCAGGGAGTGTGGTCTCTAGTGCTTTGCCGCCACTGCGTTATCCAGCTCCACAGGGGTTCGGATGCAAGCGCATGGTAGACAGTGTCCATTAGTTGATCATTGTAATATTTTACCACGCATTACCATATGCAGTTCTGCTTTTACTTTATTTAATTGCAAGCAATGTGAATGGTCATGATTTATTTTGTATTGTTGGATATGAGAATGTTGGATAGTGTTAATAATGATGAATCTATGAATAGTTGTGCATTCATAAACATCATTGCATATAAGAAGGAGATCATGTTGATCACAACTCTACAGGAGTGGAGGAGGTCCCTGATCCTTAAGGAGGACGGGCTTGAGAGTGAACATTGTCGCGAGTGTTCACTCACGCTATACAGGTATACATGAAAGGAGTGCATGTGGACATGTAGTGTAGCGATGCATTAAAAGAAAAGTATTTGATAATTGTGTATAAGAATAAAGAGAAGAGAATTGAATGATTGAGCATGAAAATAAAGAAAAGAGAATAATTGGTGTTGATGATGATATTATTTATTACTGATTAAGCATTGTATATTGTTTATTATTGTGCTTGTTGAGTCATGGACTCACTCTTGCTCTACTATTGATTTTAGGTGACCGTTGACGACGTCGTATGATGGGAAGGGCTAGCATTCACTTGGCTTCATGTCATTTACCCAATCACAAGAACTATTGATCATGAGACATTTTATTTTGTGTGATAAATTATTTCAGAAATGGATATTATTGCTTAGATTAGTTGATTATTTGTTAAATAGACTTGCTTGGTCTGGTTTTGTGTTAATCTTGATTTATTAATTTCGCATGCTTCCTATGAATTACTTATCCATGATTCCTTTATAGTTATTCTTGTACTTTTGTGACCCATGGACGGGTTTTACTTTGATATACTTGTTGTAATTTACTGTTATTGGTTGTTAGAATTGATAGCTAGGTTAGGTTAGTGACATTCTAGGCTCCGTGTTGGGTCGGGGTGTTACACCATACCCACATTAGAGCAAAACTGCAAGAGGCCTGAGTTCATAAATGATTATAGGGTCTGTCTATACAAGAATCGACTATTTTCTCAGCCCAAAACAGTCAAATTCTATGCAATAAGAGCAAAACAAATAACAAACCACATTTCAATCCAAAAAACAACATATATTTTGTAAATGGGCCCGCCGATACCAACCGGTCCGACACTGCGTTGGCTTTGTCTCCAAAATATAATATGTTATTTTAGTTCATTTTACCACTTCATTATACATAAATTATAGTAAATTATTTATGTAATTTTTGTTCTTGGTCACTGTAATTATTCTCGAAAGTCTTCATAACTCTCATTTCCATCACATGATTCAACATCTAACATATACTTTGAGAGGTTGAGAAAAAACAAAGACGAAGACAAAAAATGAAATTCTATTCCAATAAAATATGACAATGTGATGAACCTGTTATGGGTTATCCACCTTAATTAGCATGCATTGAGACAAATCACAATCAGGAAAACAAAGGAACAAACGTAAGCTTCGTATCAGGTAAAATCAAGCTTGTGGGAATCGACTCTCGCCTCTCAAAATCCGATGCCTCTCCCACTGGCCGAATCCCATGTGAACCCAGCTGATGAGGACATGCCCAACGCGAATCCCAAAGCATATCTAAGGGATAGAAAAATGATTGTTTTCTCACAAAAAAAACTATTGAAAGCAATATAGCAATTCCGATGATTATATATAACCTTTTTGGTAAAATCGTTCAAACGAGTTACCGGTTTGATCATACAATTTCCTTTCGATAATCTCGAAAGTCTAAAATTGCAATGGCATAAACAAGAACTAGGATGAAATTGTGTGCTACACTGTGCCAATGTTTGCGGCGTGTTTCGAGGGTAGAGGTTGTTTTGGATTATACACAAAGAATTCGGTTGGTAGAGAGCATACATGATGTATATATACATCAAATGATTTAGGATTTGCATAATTGATTGGTCTAGGAGCAAGACAGAGTGGTAAAACTCATTGCCATGAAAATATTAAGTTTCCATGCGGATATGATAGTAACCCTCCTATGAAAATAGTGCTAAAGTATATGAAAATCATGCAATGCATTAATCAAGATTGCAGGGAGTGGAAATTATGAACCTTGTTGCCAATATTTGATTTGTATAAGGAAAGTATGTCATATCGGATATGTAATCTTCATGGCAATGAAAAGAGTTGCAGCAAGAATGCAATCGAGTATACCACACTTAGAACTGCATAATTACTTTATTGTAAACTTACTTTTAAAAAAGAATAAAAAAAATATTTGTTTAGTCAAAAAGTAGATGGAAACTAAAACATTTAACAATTACAGCTTTTCCGACTTATTATCCACCTACATAGAGATGATTAGATACTGAGAACAAGTGTCCTTGGATAAATAAATTGATGTCTGATCATATTTTGCATTCTCGTAAATGTTCAGGAAATGAGAGTCAATGGTGAAACTGATACATTTGAGTATTGGACAGCTATATAGGTTGGACCAGTAGAATAAATACTTAATACCTTACTGCAACGTTCATCATCACCTCAAGCAATTGTATTTTTAGTAAGACATACAAGGTTGTTTGTGCCATCCTTGGAAATATCAACAAAAAAACTGAAACAATAAGAAGCAAAGTGTAAAATTAAGTTCCACATGCAAAATCAATAATAGCACTACAAACTAAAAACACTTACTCATGTGCATCCTCCAAGTGGGCAATGGCTTTGCATGTTTGTACATTGTAGGCAAGAATTGAGCAATCAGCAGATCCCGTAAGAATCAGTGAAACATGCCACGACATCAAGAGAAGCCATAGGGCCTGGCTACAGGTCTAACATGATGATCATAGGTGCTAGCATAAAGTTGCTAATTTTGCAGCACTATGCTTAAGCAAATAAGCATAGCCAGAAAAAGATTGGAATAGCTCATAAAATGCTTGTCAACTAAGTTGGCAAGTTGGAAGGCACTAGGATTAAATTACAAAATACAATTAAGTCATTACCATTTCCTAAGTCTATAAACCGAACAATTGTACATGACTCCTTATGAGCCTTTGGTGCAAACAACCTTAAAATTAAAGGAAAAATGTGCTCTGCATTAATCTCTGAGATATAAAAAACTATTTGGGAATTGTGATAGCGTAACCACAATAATAAACCAGCAAAACCAGACAGACAAGATACTTCTATCATCGATCATACTAATGCTTGGACATGCCAATATACCATCCAAGCTCAGATTGTTTAAGATTCATATCTTCTACTTCTATTAACCATGGTAGCTCATTCACCTCTGCTTAAAAAAGGTTTTGGATACAAACCTCAATAAAGGGAAAACTATGTGCACATTCAACAAGTTGGATATAAAAAATAATGCGTAAAGTTTTGCGATTTTTTGCATGTAGTGTAGTAAAAAAATCACAGATCATCTAAACACATAACATACAACAAAATAAATCTATATTAGATATTTTTCCAAAGAATACATCAGAGAAAAGTTAACTCGTTACCTATGTGTTTCAACAGGAGGCACCTTCTTTTTTCCTTTTCTAAATGTGCGGAACCAAATAAATAAAACAATCAGCAAGACACAAATTAGAGCACCGATACATGTGGAAATGAACTTAATCAGGTTCAAGTGTCTGTCATGGTTGGTATCCTCACTCGATGTTCGTAAGGTAGATGTTGTAGATGGTGAGGACTTAGGTGATATCGTGAATGCTGGAGCTGAAAATTTGAAACACAAGATATACAATGACGTTAGGAAAGGAAAATTATTTTTAAAAAGGTTAACAGTAAATAGGATACACATATAAAAGAAAGGTGATTTATATGATATGTAGGAAATATAATTTCACGAAGTGTCATTTTTTAACCACTACATCAACAATCCCAAGTTCATCAAAGAAAAGAATCGCACTGTTAATTTAACTTCACGTTGGTGGTTCACAGTTCACACTATATACATACCTAGTATTATCATGTGCCACAAATATTCTTCAATTTCTCAAACAAAGTAAACAATACAAACAGAATTTAAGGAACAAAAATGAAGTGGTCTTTCAATTTTATCCACTTGAACACTAAGAGAACTGTCAGCATTGTAACAGATAGAACAACATCAAGATGACTAAGGATTACCAGGAGCTGGAGCCAATGGCCTGAACCATGTTAAATTAAGAAGGTTGTAGTCCCCAACCAGTACAGGATTGATCCAAACTGTATGCAGACTAAGTGAGTAATTCATTGCAGTAACTTGATCCACTGAGAAGCTGATTCCAGTGTGTGAAGGTATATCCATTGTGATATTTAGCCCAGAAGCTCCAACAACATAGAAATTTGCAATCTCGAACTAAGTAACCCACGGGCTGAACTGAGAAGCAAGTTCCTCAAGAAATTCATTGTTCCAATTTGAAGTCATGGAAACATTCTGAAGGAACAGCTCAACTCCTAATGGGTAAACACAATGGCAATCTCGGCTCCCTCGTCTTTGTACCATGCTTGGAGCACAACAGGCTAGTAAAACCGAAGGTGAATTATATTGGGATTGGCAGCATGTTTACAGCAAATATAAGAAGAAAATTAAAAGCATGTATGATTGAAGTTAACGTTATCCATCTCCTAAAGATTTGGACTAAATATGCCAGAACAAATAATCCAAATGGCAAATAAAAGGGCCAAGTGGTAGGGTTAAACCTCACCAGGCTGACTTACAGAGCTAAAAAGTATAAACAACTGATAGAAAAAGATATGCAATTCTATAGTAGCTTAAGCATTTTATATAAGACAAATGCCACAATAATACACTGTGGTTCATTCCAGTAAGAGATGAAGAAAAAATTAGTTGAATTTTGATAATACAGAATCGACTATATTCTATAAGCAAACAAGAACAAACAACCAATCAAGTTTCAAGCATTAGAATGTTATTCTAGAAGAAAACATCTATATTTGTAGCATACACAATTTTCACATAACACTCTTCACATCATTGTACCTATAGCCTAATGTGGGTAGAAATCAGGGTTGTATAGTTGGGTCAAATAAGTTGCATAGGGCAAACAGTGCTAAAGTGGTCATCTCTCAATAGCACAAGTAGCAAAATTGAAGATTTATGAATGTAAGCAGAAGCCAGATGTTCAAGGAAATAGCAATAGCTCACAGGAATAGAAGAAGTAGTGTAAAATTTCTACACGTGAGATATAGTCTGCAATGTTTAGAGTTCAGACTAAACAAAGCTCCATCTTAAACTGGTGTAGTCATATCTTCTTCTAATCAGATTGCACAAATGTTAAACTAGAAGCAACAACACCTCATCCTAAATGACAACGGAGAGACCTATTTATATGCAAACAAATTTGAAGTAAATCTGAACCTATATGTAAATTATAGATTGGACATTGAAAGAGGAATGAGTTGAGGAATAGGAGGAATGGAGAAAAGCATGTGTGAAGACAGTAGTAACCATAGATCTTTGAGAAGTTTGTTAGATACAAGATCCTTCTATGAATTTCCATTATTCCATGTGACCTACGCCAAAGGGGAACTTGTTTAATCACTATTCAACATGGATGTGTCAAGGTGTATATATTGGAAGTTGAGGCCACAAAGATGCTAACATCATACCGTTTTAGTGACCTGTGGGACCGCGGGATCAATTAAATCAAATTAATGGAAGATTTGTAATTACAAATCGCAATCTGAACAAAAAAAGTATGACTATTAAATAACAAATGGATGAACTAATTTAGGTAAAACACCAACATTATAAACACATTGGAGGAATATTTAAATGCGATGAAAAAATCGTTGATCTGTAGCGCAGCTGAAAAGGGAGGAGCAAATCGAAGCATAGTTGTATATATTTCTCGTAACTACGTACATTTCGTTTACGATGGAAATATAAGTCGAACTTGAACATCATAAACTCTTTAAAATGCAAATAAAGAAGTCTAGAAGACAATTGAAGTCCAGAAGACAACTGCAGTCTAGAAGATAATTGAAGTCCAGAAGATAATTGATTTGCAAGCATTAGCGAATCAACTACCTGACCACTTTAGTGATTTGAAGAGCATGACCAAGTCGCATATGCCTGTACGCAATGCACCGGAGAGGGTTGAAATACCAATGAAGATATCCCTAATCCCGTCCAGAGGCCTCAGAAAAGGACAAGAACTCTGGTCCCTCAAATCCGAAGTAACCGGGGACGCCTGGTGAAAAGGATGTGAAGAACTTGACACAGCCGATCACCGAAGTGCCCCAGAACTAGAAGGGGAGCCAATTGAGACCTGGCACCAGTATGACACCTTCAGAAAAGACATACCAGAATTGAACATCCCCATGAAAGGATACATTAGCATGGATTGTGCGTACACATCGGAACTGAAAAACTAAAGGGACTTGCCCCCACAATTGGAAGCAGCGGTGAGCAAGTAGAAGAATTAGAAAATCCGCCCCTTGAAGAAATAGCTATAAACTTTGTGATCTCGGGAGAATCTATGAATATAACAACGACCAATGTCAACATCTACTTTGTAAAGAAAATTACCACAATCATTGATCTTGATCCAGAGCCTATATCGCTCGCTGAATGTAAGAAAATATCAGATTAAGAAGATTGGAAGAAGGAAACTGAATTGTTCTCTCTGAATAAAAGAGAGGTGTTTAGGCCTGTAAGCCATACGCTTCCCCATGTACACCCTCGTAGGGCATAAGTGGGTATTTGTTTGAAAGAGAAATGAAAAGAAGCAAGTCTCGTTGCACAAGGTTTCACTCAAACGTCCAGGAGATGATTATGAAGAAACCTATTCCCTGGTCATGGGCGGAACTCCCTTTAGATATTTATCTCAATGGCAGTGAACTTGAAGTTAGAAGTGAAATTGATGGATGGGGTACCAGCACACCTTTATGAAATATTGGATTCGGACATTTATATGAAGATACCTGAATGTTTCCCTGTCCTGAATCAAGACAGAGCAAATAGAAATCTATACAGTGTGAAACTCAGAAAGTCATTGTACGGAATTAAACAATTAGGCAGGATGTGGTTAATCGCTTGAAGCGACTTTCTTTGCAAGAAAGGCTACACGAACAATGAGAATAATACCTGTGTATTTATACAACGATCCCATGATGCATTTTGTATAATCTCAGTGTATGAAAATGATCTGAATATCATCGGAACCCTGAAGGATATTAAGAAAGCAAGCTCCTACATGGGGTCGGAGTTCAAAATGAAAGATTTGGATAAAACCAAATATTGCTTAGGCTTGCAGCTTGAGCATGTCCCTGAAGGAATATTAGTGCATCGGTCAACCTACACTCAGAAGGTGTTGAAAGGGTTCGGCTTTGAAAATGCATACTTTTCGAAAGTGCCAATGGTCGGGTGATCCTTGCAGTAAGACAAGGACCTATACAGACCTAGAGAAGAGGGGGAGGAAGTCCTGGGACCGGGATTCCCATACTTATGTGTAATAGGAGCACTCATGTATTTAGCAAACTGTACTAGAACGAATATTGCATTTGCCGTGAACTTACTAGTAAGGTATAGTGCAGAACCTACCAAAGGCATTGGCAGTGAATGAAGGACATTTTTCGATACCTCCAAGGAAGCAAAGAACTTGGTCTGTTCTACAGAAAGAACCAATACCTTTATATGACTGGCTATGCAGATGACGGGTACCTGTAGGACCCGCATACAGCTAAATCGCAAACATGCTATGAAATCCTATGTGATGGAATGACAATTCTATGGAAATCGTCTAAGTAGAGTCTTGTATCGACTTCGACGAACCACTCGAAAATAATAGCATTGTATGAGGTCTCACGAGAATGTACTTGGCTTCGGCGGATGATTCACCACATCTAGCAGTCGTGTGGATTGAATACCGCGCAAACCCCCACTATTATCTATGAAGATAATGCAGCTTGTGTTGCACAAGTGCAGATGAGTTTTGTGAAGAATCCTCTCACAAAGCATATCAATCCCAAGTTTTTCTATGCTCATGAATTCGAAAAGATGGACGAAATTAAAGTACTGCATACTAAGTCGTGTGAAAATCTTGCAGATTTATTCACCAAGTCACTTCCAGCGCCTAGCTTTGAAAGATGCATCCATGGAATTGGAATGATGAGACTTAGAGAAGTGCAGAATTCAGGGGGAGAATCTTCACAAACTCATTACTAAAGCTTGATCATGAAGATCGAGTACCCAAAGAATAAATCTAGGAGATTAAATGAAATTGGGTGGATTGTACTCTTTTTACCTTGACGAGTTTTTCTGAAGTTTCTCGGTTAAGGTTTTTAACGAGGCAATTCGTGCAGCACAGCAGAACGTGCTTCATGTACTTTTTCTCCAAATTTTTCCCACTAGGTTTTTATGGGGTTTTGACGAGACATGAACATGTCGAATGAGTGCCCAAGGGGGAGTGTTAAGAAACCGGGCCCAGGACCGGGAGTCCTGGCCCAAGGTGGACTCCTCATCCTAAACCCTAGCAGGGTCGTAACCTATAAATAGGGGGTACTAGTCATTGTAAATGTTGATCGCTTGATGAAGGAATAAAGAGAAGCAAGAAGTCCCCGCTACATCTTTGTGTTCAATCTATTATTCTGTTCTTGTGTTCTAGCATTGTTTGTCTACGAGGTAATCGCTCGGACCGGACTCGCCAGTGATAGTTCCTCAACAGTAAGAAGCATCAAAGTAAGCTTTCAATTACAATAAAAGCCAGACTTTTATTACACAAGGATAAGGCTTAACGGTCAGTTTTAACACTAACACGAGTATTCAAGCCTGAAGTTAATATATTATAAGACAAAATAACCTTCAAAATCATAGGCACACTTGAGCACGGTCGAGACCTAATAATAGTAATCATTGCAATCCGGAGGTCCACCAAAACCTTCTTTGTTAAGAACTTCAGAGTTTTCCCAGGTTTCCTTTGTAGTTGATTTATCAAGAATGAGTACACAGCCGTACTCAACAAGCCACATAGAAAAGCTAGTTAATTACATGCTAGGAGTTCAATGGATTGTTTAGGTTTTACCATATTTGGTATATGAGGATGCATCATTTGAGTTAAAATAGTTTATCTTTAAATAGTAAAATCATAATAATATAACATCAGGGGTTTACTCAACAATTGCAATTACCAACTTAACATCTCAAAATCTCTACTTATGCCTCATGTACTGGAATCACCCATGAACATATCTTCATTAGCCGGAAGCACGACGTATTCAAATACCTTTGAATATACTCTGTAGAGTTGCCCAACTTTACCCACAAGATATTTCAACCTCATACTGTCAGGCCATACACATGCAACATGTTAGCGTGCGATTGAACTGAGATAACAAGGCATTTTCACTGCTCAACCTTTCTAGCCTCTACCTGGTAGGTTCTTGGACCATACAGCCCTTGGGAAATCACCGACCAATAGTGAAATTCATGGCCCGATGCTGACGGTACCTACCGTTGTGTAGACCAACGAGTGTCCCTTTAGGCCCACTCCTGTCCCACCCCCAAAACTACGGCTGCTCTATCGCACAAGAGCAAGTGTTCACCCTATAGATATTCAATCGAAAGAGCAGTGTACTAAGCCAACTTGGAATGACCAAACCTATGGTTGAGCGATATATGTGTTTGTTACTTGGCACAAGGTTCTTTTCCTTACCTGTCTCCAGTGAGGAGATGGACCACAACCAACTTGTGGTTGTCCACCTTCTTGGCCGCCACCTTTGACTCACTTTTATCGAGTCTATTGGGTCGTCCAACCTCCTGGTCTCAACCCTTAACTCTCCACTAAAACCATTGACGACTAGGCAATACTCTTTTCCAGAATTTACAACCACATTGTGCGAAAATGCTAAATACTTAGTTATTATTTTATGTAACTTGTCAAGGTGAATATGGCCTACAAGGAATAGGAGGGCTTATATGTAGGGTGATGGAATTTATCTACCAATCATGACATTCAAAAGTATTATGTCAATATTAAAAGTAATTGGCAAAAATACGGTAATGAAAGTAATAATATCAGTACATGAAATATTGGGTCAAAATGATCAAATAAATGCGACTTGCCTCCTTGCTCAAAGTCTTCTATTAACTCGTCTTGTTCGATATTTTTCAGAGCTTGGTCGTCGAAGTCGGGACCTAACACAAAATAAAATAATCCGAACAAAAATTCGGGCTAAAAAAGAAATGAGCTGGGAACAACATGCAAGTAAAATAAAATTTAGAAAAGGAATAAAAGAGAAAGGTGGTGGGGTGAATAGGATTTAATGAGTGCTTGATCGGGTTTAAAAGAGTTAAAAATGGGATTCACAGGCTCGAAACGGTCGAAAAGGACATATTTATGTCTTATTAGGTCTAAGATGAATAGTAATGGGTTAAACGAACTGTGTCGGGTCAACACTATTCACCATGGATTGGTTTGGGTAAACAGTGTCGGGTTTTGGGCTGTGACTAATGGGTTTTGATGAATAGTACTAGACCGCACAGTATAGCACAATGTTGGGCCAAATAGTATGGCACAGTGTTGGGCCGAGCCCAATATGTGGCCGAGCTCAAAGCCAAATGGGCCAGGCCAAAAGGCCCAACTCAGTGCAGCTTGAGCTGCATGGTTCCAGAGCTGGGGGCGCTCCCGAGCCGACGAAAACAGCTTCAACGAGGCTAGGAGCTGTTCCAGTAGTGGACAGCGGCGGGGAATGATGCGGCGAGCACCAGTATGGCATGAGTAACCCATTTTGGGCACTCATGTATCCCGACGTGGCTTGGAGGTGGTGCAGCGGCGAGGGTGGCGCATGGCCAAAATAGAGGAGGATGGTGGCGGCATTCTGGCAAAGCTCCAGCCAAAGTGGCCGGTGCTTGAGCACCAGTGGGTAGAGGGGAGCTCGGGGGGTGGCATTGGTGTGGCCGGGGATGCATTGTAGCGGCTTGGTGACGGTGACCGTGAGCAGCGCGGCGGTGAGGGATAGTGCCAGCGAGCTGGCGGCGGGGATAGGGGTTGGGACATTGGGGGAAAACTTTGGGGTGGCGAGGTGGTGCCGGTGACAGAGTTGGGAGGGGAAGGGCGAGAAGGCGGCAGCAAATTTATGTCCATGCTCAACGAAGAAGAAAGGGGCGGCGGTGAAATTAGAGAGCAAGGCCGGAGCTGGAGGAGAAAGAAGATGATGGTGAGGTTCAATGAGGATGGATGATGCATATTGCTCGGAATTGGTTGGCTTTTATAGCTAGGGAGCGGCGGTGATTGAGTCGGGCGAGCGCGGCGCGTGGTGGTGACGTGTGTGGCTACGTGCAAACGGCCCCATGGAAGGGGGAAAAGCAGGGGGCAAGGTGGTGGGTAAGGTGGCGAGAGGGCGAAGGTGGTCGAAGACGATAACGAAGATGAAAACAGTTCTGTGGCACAGGCCAACGGCGAAGTGGCACAGTGAGGAAGAAGAACAGGGGGAGGCGTATGGGGGAAAATGCGCCTTCGGGCTAAGGGAAACAGGAAGCCGAAAAGGAAAGCAATAAAGGGGAGAGACTTTTCGAACTGGGAAAGGAAATCAAATTCAAGCCAAAAACTCAAAAACTTTTGAAATTTTGGGTTATTTCACTACCGAACTTGGCAATCACCCGGGCATGTCGAAGAGCGATCCGGACAGCGCACTACCACTCACGTCGAGGCAGGCAAGTGAACTCACCTTGTCCATCCTTGGCAGGCTCCCCGTGAGTCTATTGTTGGGATATCTCTTGGAGAGAACTCACTCATGGGTCTTCTCTTTGGAACACACACACTTGCTTTGTGGACACGAAGAACATCGGAGAACACTCAGAATTTCGACGTGAACTATTCTTGCCATTTTAGCCATCTCTATTGTTCTCTCCTTTCATTTTTTTAACCAAAGCTAACAAGTAAAGATAAATACTCTAGCCTAACAACTTTTGCCCACGTCTCACTGCTATGATCCTAAACTCACTGCTCTATGAGCCCAACTAACTCACGCATGCATGCAACATAGCCAACTAACTCACGCGCCCACACTCTACCTACTCCAAATCATGCATGTTGATCACATCTTTAGGAATCATTAATCCCATGTATGCAGCACCTCACATGCAACACTTACATGTACCAATATGATCACAAAACTAACATGTCAAGATTATTCCAACATTTTCCCCTAATCTTGACATGCCGACTCACTGTTGCGGATCACCCGCAACCTCTTGCCACGCACAGTGGCTTTCTCCTTGTTGCCACATGTAGCGGCCTCATGCACGACTCATTCTGCCATTGACGGTCTTTAACACTTATCTCCAAGAAGTTTGTCCTTCCTACTCGGCATGGCTTAGCAATACAAGCTCCCTTTATGTGTCGCTGAACCCACGTAACCGCTTCTCTACAACATGGTGCACTCCTTGAGGGACAGTACAGTCACCTTCGCCACACAATCACTCTTGAGGGACAATACATTCGCCCTCGCCATCAGCTACCGTGAACATGGGGGCCAACGCCGCCCATGCACTTGGCAGTTCTTCTCCTAGAGACACGGTGATGGCCACCAATGCCATCTTGCCTTGTCGGTTGTCATGATGCTACTTGGTAGGAAGTATTTGGGAGACATACCACCCCCACTTTTCATCGCTACCTCTTTGCCGCCACAACTTCGTCGCCGGTGGCACGACTCACCGGGCGACTCCGACCTCTGATTCTTCTTACGATAACTGCCTCCATGCCATAACCGTTGGTCAGCCTCATGCTGACTCATTTCCTGGTGGCTTCGCACGGCCTCACCTTGCCGCCGCCGGCCTCCACCTCCGGTGGAGACTATTGTCGTCGTCCTACTCCATAGTGATCATGTCGCAGCCACCACCGGTGTGCACGTCACGTGCAATTTTGGCACACTGCGCTCGCCTTGCCACGGCCGCGCAAGCCTCCACTGTCATGTTCCTGGTGCACAGTGCTGTTGTGGGCCTCGCCATGGCCATGTGGACCTTTGCTCTTGTGCTCCTGAGCGCATGGTGCTGTAGCCAGCTCATTTCCGACGCCCTGTGGACCTACACCCGACATGCGCCGCTGCGCACACCATCACACCGATCTGAACGCATTTCACCATCCACAGGCACGATCAGCTGCTGTTCGCCTTATCGATCCTTGATCATTGAGACTCTGATACCAATGGTTGGGATAGCTCCCAGAGATAACTCATTCATGGGTCTTCTCTTTGGAACACACACACTTGCTTTGTGGACATCAAGAACGCCGGAGAACATCTGAACTCTTCTTGCACCGTTTTAGCCATCTCTAGTGTTATCTCCTTTCATTTTTTTAACCAAAGCTAACAAGTAAAGATAAATACTCTGGCCTAACAACTTTTGCCCACGTCTCACTTCTATGATCCTTAACTCGTTGTTCCATGAGCCGAACTAACTCACGCACGCATGCAACATAGCCAACTAACTCACACACCGACACTCTACCTACTCTAAGTCATGCATGCTGATCACATCTTTAGGAATCACTAATCCCATGTATGCAGCACCTCACATGCAACACTTACACATACCAACATGATCACAAAACTAAAATGTCAAGATTATTCCAACATTTTCCCCCTAATCTTGACACGCCGACTCACCATTGCGGATCGCCCGCAACCTCTTACCACGCGTAGCGGCTTTCTCCTTGTTGCCACACGCAACAACCTCTTGCACGACTCATCACGCCATTGACGATCTTCAACACTTATCTCCAAGATGTTTTGCCTTCCCACTCGGCATAGGTTAGCAACACAAACTTCCTTTATGTGTCGCCGAACCCACACAACCACTTTTCTACCACATGATGCACTCCTTGAGGGACAGTATAGTTGCCCTTGCCATGCTATCACTCTTGAGGGACAATACATTCGCCCTCGCCATCAGCTACTGTGAACATGGGCGCCACCGCAGCCCAGGCACCTGGCAGTTCTTCTCTCTGAGACATGGAGATAGCTGCCAATGCCATCTTGCCTTGTCGGTTGTTGACAACACTCCTTGGTAGGAGGTATTTGGAAGACATGCCGCTTCCACTCTTCACTGCTACCGCTTTGCCTTCACAACTTCGTCACCTGTGGCACGACTCACCAGGCAACTTTGACCTCCGATTCATCTTGCAACAATGGCCTCCATGCCATCGCCGTTTGCCAGCCTCATGTCGACTCATTTCCCGATGACTTTGCACCGCCTCACCTTGCCACCACCGGCCTCCACCTCCGGTGGAGACTGCTGTCGTTGGCCTACTCCACGGTGATCACGTCACCACCGTCGGTGCGCACATCACGTGCGATTCTGGCACACTACGTTGGCCTCGCCATGACCACGTGGGCCTCCACCATCACATTCCTAGTGCATGGTGCTACCGTCGGCCTCGCCATGGCCACACGGACCTTTGCCGGCATGCTCATGAGCGCATGGTGTTGCAGTTGGCTTGTCGTCAACGCCCTGTGGACCTATGCCCGACGCACGCTGCTGCGCACACCATCACATCGATCTGAACGCATGTCGCCATCTGCACGCACGATCGACTGCTGTTCGCCTTATCTGTCCTTGATCATTGAGGCTCTGATACCAATTGTTGGGATAGCTCCCGGAGAGAACTCACTCATGGGTCTTCTCTTTGGAACACACATACTTGCTTTGTGGACATGAAGAACACTAGAGAACACTTAGAATTTCGTCGTGAACTCTTCTTGCACCGTTTTAGCCTTCTCTGGTGTTCTCTCCTTTCATTTTTTTAACCAAAGCTAACAAGTAAAGATAAATACTCTGGCCTAACAACTTTTGCCCACGTCTCACTGTTATGATCCTAAACTCACGGCTCCATGATCCCAACTAACACGCATGCATGCAACATAACCAACTAACTCACGCACCCACACTGTACCTGCTCCAAGTCATGCATGCAAATCACATCTTTAGGAATCACTAATCCCATGTATGTAGCACCTCGCATGCAACACTTACTAGTACCAACATGATCACAAAACTAACTTTTCATGATTATTCCAACATCTGTTGTACTACAACTCCATCTGTGTTAGGGCACTCAAGGACGTGACCTGCAGTGGTATTCGGCTAGAGAAGGTGCTGCAGGATAGGTAGAGCTCCTACAGCGACGAGGCGGTGGTGAAGAGGGACGTCGGTATCTCGCCGAAGAAGGCGTTGCCTGATAGATCATGGACGCGAAGGCTCGGTGGCAGCAACGCCCCCGCCGAGAGCACGCCGTGGAAGCGGTTGCCGGCGAGGGAGAGGAATGCAAGGAAAGACAGCGAGGCGAAGATGGGTGCGGGAGACGCCGGTGATGCAGAGGTGGGAGGAGTTGGGGGGTGGCGTGTAGCAGCGGAGGCCTTTGGGGAAGGCAGCGTAGGGGTCGCACGTGAAGTCCCACGACGCGACACAGGAGAAGGCCGGGATGGTGGCTGTGTCCACAGACGATTTTAGCGACGCCAGCGAAGCCCTATCGCCTAGGAAGGTGGCCGTGGGTGCGGACAAGGCGGCTGTGTTCTAGAGCACGAGCAAGAAGATGAGGGGCATTGCTAGTAGGATGCGAGTACTAGAGGCCATTCCCGCATAGGAGAACGGAGAGGATGGGAGAGGGAGACGAGTCGTGGTGGTGGAGTGTGACAGCTTTGAGATCGGCACTAAAGCCATGGAGGTTGGTTTAATTTGGCGGTTTGGCCTTTGAGTGAGTGGGATCAGTGAGTTGAGTGTAAACTGTGTCGGTCAGTCGGTCAATCAAGAGTGCTATTCTACCGGTACTAATCTTGTGGTGTGTCCATGTTCCCTGGGAAAACCGCACATAAAAAGGACAAACACGTGTAGGCTTGGCCCATGGTGGGCTCTACATCCTTCTTTGTCTATTTATAGGGGGTTTCAACTCATTGTACATGACTTTTGACAGAAGAGAAATAAAGAGAGAAGAAGTTCCCCCATCCCTGTGTCATTTTACTTTCTGTATTTGTGCCCTTCCTCTACGACATAATCATTGGACCGGACTCGCTGGTGGTGGTTGCGTAACAAGTTATCAGCATGACTACGCTCTCCGAAGGTAATCATCGATGAACGAGGAAACCGTTTTGTAGATTGAATCGCTTTCTAGATTGCTTTTATTCCATACAATTTTCACATTCTAGATTGGTTTTATGATTTTCACAGAGCAAATTTCCTCTAATCTCCGCGAGCTGATTTGTAGTCACTGACATAATGCCGATCGGACGATTGATTGAAAGGGGGATTGTAGATTGCAACGTGGAAAAAACAAGAAAAAAAGAAAAGAAAAATCGCCGCACAGCGCGGCGTGACGCCGCCGCACATAGCCGATCGGCGACGGCGACCATCGCCTCACACAAAGCACCTCTCGGCGCCTCACGCAGCGCGCGCCATCGCCCGGCCGCACCGCGCGCACTCCATCGCCGCCGTCTCGGCCGTCTCGCAAACGTTGCTGTCGCGCCGCAACACGCCTACGCCCCAGGCTGCTCCACGCCGCCGCCGCGACTGGGTCGGTGCCCCAGCCGCCACCGCGCACGTCGTGCCTGTAGCACGTGCACCCTTCGCATCGCCGCAAGTGACGCGCTCGCGCCGCATCGTGTGCTCGATGACGCTCGCGCTGCGCCCGATGTCGCCGACACGATCGCGCCGCACTCCCTGCGCTATGCCCCACGTCGCATGCCACGCTCTTTTGCCACACCGCGCGTGCTCCCACCGAGCCGCTTCACCTTCGCGTCACGATCCTGTCGAGGTGCGGTTGTCGCGCTGTGTCCCACACCGCCCGCACGCGCTCGCAACCTTCGCTGCCGCCTTTTGTGCGACGCAAGGAGGAGGCCGGGCGGCTAGGGTTAAAATCCTAGCCGCCGGTTGGGTAATAGTGGGACGAAAGAAATGTGGCCCATTTGAAATATTGCAAAAACCCTCTCAGATTTCTGAAAATTACGAAGAATTTTTCGTAGATAAGGAAATTTAGCAAAAAAAACTTTGGAGTTGGGAAATTTTACAACGGATTCTGGATTTTATAAATTCTTGCAGAATAACCCCTCGGAGATTAGAAAATTACGCAATTTTTTTCTCAGAACTGGAAATTAGCAGATAAGCCTTTGGAAATTGCAGAATTCACTAAAAACTATATTCTAGCATAAAAGGGCCTCAGAAATAAAAATTTTGAATTGTTTTTAGCATTTGAAGCATGTTTAGCATTATTGTTGTTATTTTCTATGCTTTTTTGTATTTATTTACTGTTTTGATTAATCATAATTCCTTAAATTGCCTTTGATCTTTGAAATTAGCAGTAAAATTATAGAAAAATGCGTAGAAAATTCTAGACCATTGCGAGAGTATTTTGTACCATTATCCCATTTATTTCATGCATTTTACCTATGGTAAATTTATGTATTTCTTGTATGCACATGTAGATGATAGGCATCACGAACCGGGAGTTCAAGGTGATGGCTCAGCACGGCCAAAACTACTTGACTTGAGCTTCCGACGTCGAGATAGTACTTAGAGCCAAAAAGCTCTGTGCTGCCATTGGGATTGGTGCATTGAAGGATGTCAAACCCACCCATGAGGAAAATGATCATGCACTTCACTTTCTTAGGCACCACCTCTGCCTCACACTCAAGAATAAGTATATGGCAGAGAAGAGCACGCTAGCCTTGTGGACTGCACTGAAGAAGCAGTTCAAGAAGCTAAAGTACACCATTCTTCCTCAGGCAAAGCAGGAATGGATTTGATTGACGTTTGCTAACTTCAAGACCGTGGGAGAGTACAATTCTTCTCTACATAGAATCTGTATCAATCTTCAACTCTGTGGCAGGCAAGTCACAGATGAGCAGAAGATTAAGAATATGCTCTCCACCTTCCACCCCAGTGCAGTGTAGTCTGCATGCAACTATCGTCAAGACGACAACAAGGAGTATGCCGAATTGATTGATATTATGTAGGTTACAGAGGCTCAGCATGATGTTCTCTGCAAGAATTTTGTCTCCTGGGAGTTCCGCTGGCCGTCAGGCCAATGTTAGGAGCTTCAAGGTGCAGAAGCCTATAATGAAGAAAAAGGGAAGGAAGGGCAAGGTAGTAGCCCAGAAAGGTAAGCCAAATGCTCCATAGGAAAAGAAGGCCAACAAGCCGAAGCGAAACGACAATCCCTATGGTCAACAATACCATACCTGCTACAAGTGTGGCAAGTGGGGGCACTGGTCGCAGATCTATGAAGAACCGTAGCACGTCGTCAACGCTTTTCGTGCCAAACAGAGGAAGGGCGGCAAAGGGCAGCATGAAACCCACTTTGCCTTTGCCGAGGGGGAGGACTCACAGGAACTGCCTACACCGATGGAGGTGGACTCCAATCTTGCAACCACACCCTCCCGCCTTGATATTGCAGTAGCTACCGCCATAATTTCCCAGGAAGAGCATGTCACCCCTCAGAAGATAGTAGCTGAAGCCTCTAACTTCTTTGTGGACTTAGTCTAGTGCATAGAATGCACTTAGACTTTAAATATCATTTATTTTGTATGTGGAATAAGTTATACTTTCGTATGGATGATGGTTGTATGCTTGTGTAGAGCCTTAAACAATTTATTTCTCATGATAGTTGAATGATATTATTTTAATTCATTTATTTATTCATAAAATAATAGCATGATATGTTTTGATATTTGAAGTATTTTATTTATGTGTTGATTGCTTCCTACTACATATTAATAAAGTACTTTATACTAGAACACGTGTGGCGCCCTATGGAAGAAGTGTACTTAGCTGATAGTTGCACAATGAGTACCATCTTGAGAGAAGCAAAATTCTTTCAGTCAATCAGCAAGAATGCTGGTAGTCTTACGACAATTGCGGGCAGTGATGCTTGTATAATAGGCTCGGAAGGGCCACAATTATACTCCCGATGGGCACAAATTTTGTCATTAAAAAATCCTTGTTGTACCTAGAATCGACTAGAACTCTCCTAAGTTTTAACTATATTAGCGCTAACGGTTTCACGTAGAGACTGAAGAAGAGTATGGTAAGGAATACCTGCTTATTACAAAGCGTGAAGAAAGTGAAAAAAAGGGTATTAGAACGACTTCCTTCATATGAGACTGGGCTATACTACACTAATATTAAGGCACCTACAGTCTATTCTGCCCTGAAAACCATAGTTAGAAGCTCTAAAATTTTCTATCTCTGGTATGATAGATTAGGCCACCCAGGTCTTAGGATGATGAGAAATATAATTAACAATTTACAGGGATATAATATCAATGTAAAGAATTTCCCGAATCAGAAAGATTTTGTGTACCCCGCATATGCCACTAGAAAATTAATTACTAGACCTTCTCCTCTGAAAGTTAAGGATGACATTCCTGCATTCCTAGAACATATCCAAGGAGATATTTGTGGTCCTATACAGTCTCTGTCAGGGCTATTTAAATATTTTATAGTGCTCATCGATGCTTCCTCGAAATAGTCGTATGTATGTTTATTGTCTACAAGAAACCATACTTTTGCAAAGCTAATCTCACAAATAATTAAAAATAAAAATAATTTTCCTAATCATCAGGTGAAGTCCATCAAATGAACAACGCTGGAGAATTTACTTTGAAGGCATTTGATGATTATTGCATGGCAATGAAAATTAAAATTTGGGCATTCCGTACCGCATATCCACACCCAAAAGACTAGGAGAGGCATTAATTAAAAGGATTAAATTTATTGCCCGACCGCTTTTGCAGAATTGTAATTTACCAACTACATATTGGGGACACGCAACCCTGCACGCATCAACTATCATCAATTTTAGACCATCGGCATATAACATCTATTCACCTATGCAACTAGCGCAAGGGACAGCACCGAAAATTTCTCATCTTCACAAATTTTGGTGCAAAGTTTATGTACATATACCCCCACCATAGCGTACTACAATGGGCCCTCTCTGAAAGTCTGAGATATACGTTGGTTATGAGACAACATCCATAATCAGGTATTTGGACCCTATGACGGGAGATTTGTATACTGTATGATTCGCTGATAGTATATTTAATGAAGATAGTTTTCCGTCATTAGGGGAAGGAAATCAATCCCTTGATGAAAAATATCAGAAAATTACGTGGCAAGCCACAGGAATCTATGCACACAACCCGTGCACTACTGAAGAAAATAGAGAAGTCCAAAAGATAATTGATTTGTAAGCATTAGTGAATCAACTGCCTCATCACTTTAGTGATTTGAAGAGCATGACCAAGTCGCATGTGCCTACACTCAATGCACTAGAGAGGGTTGAAATACCAAAGAAAGTTGAAAGTACCCCTAATCTCGTCTAGATGCCTTAGAATAAAAGGACGAGAACTCCAGGACCTTGAATCCCATGTAGCCAGGGATGCCTGGTGAAAAAAGATAAGAAGGACTTGACACAGCCGATCACTGAAGTTCGCCAGAATCAGAAGGGAAGCCAGTTGAGACCTAGCACCAGTATGGAACATTTAGAAAAAGGCATACCAGATTTGAACATCCCAATGGAAGGAGAAACCAGCACAGATGTGTGCGCACACATCAAAGTTAAAAAACTAAAGGGCCTTGCACACATAATTGAAAGTAGCGGTGAGCAAGTAAAAGTATTAGAAAAATCACCACATGAAGAAATAGCTATAAACTATGTGACCACGGGAGAGCCTACGAATAGGACAACAACCAATGTCGATATTTATTTTGCAAAAAAAATTGCTACAATCATCGATCTTGATCTAGAGCCTGCATCGCTCGTTGAATGTAAGAAAAGATCAAATTGGGAAGGTTAGAAAAAGGCAATAGAAACTGAATTAGTATCTCTGAATAAAATAGAGGTGTTCAGGCCTATAAGCCGCACGCCTCCCCATGTGCTGTAGGGCATAAGTGCGGTATTTTTTCGAAAGAGAAATGAAAATAATGAAGTTGTAAGATATAAAGCAAGGCTCGTTGCACAAGGTTTCACTCAACGTCCAAGAGTTAATTATGAAGAAACCTATTCCCTGGTCATGGGCGGAGTTACATTTAGACTCAATGGCAGTGAACTTAAATTTAGAAATGAAATTGATGGATGTGATAACTACATACCTTTATGAAAACTTGGATTCAGATATTTATATGAAGGTACCTGAAGGTATCCCTGTACCAAACCATGACAGAGCAAATAGAAATCTATATAGTATGAAACTCAAAAAATCACTGTACGGACTTAAGCAATCAGACAAGATGTGGTATAATCGCTTGAGCGACTTTCTATACAAGAAAGGCTACACGAACAATGAGGATTGACCCTGTGTATTCATACGACAATCGCAGAATGGATTTTGTATAATTGTAACACCCCAGCCCCACGTGAGCCTGGAATGCTACTAAAGAAACATTAAACTAAACTAAACTAGGACAATTTGTTAAATTTCAGCAGAACCTTCTTTGTATAGCTGGCCATACGGAGGTTCCAACAGATAACAGAGAATCATAACTCAATATACGTTCATCTAAAATCTTCACTAAGCAATAGAACCATGATAGACAACTAGATCATAATCAAAGATAGCAAGATCATAAACATTATTACAAAACCCATTGCATGAAGATTATCCATAATCGAAAACTTAAGCAGTTTTCTTATTTATTGATTGACATTCCGGAATTTGATCGACTATTAATGATGTGTGGCAGTGCGTGGATCCAATTCGGGTCTACTCCCACCCATGCATGACGTTCTTGCAGTAGTACCTAAAACACAACAAAAGCAAGAGTGAGTTCAAGAACTCAGCAAGTACCACAAAAAGAAACCTTAACTTCACAATTTCAGCATCATCATCCAACTCTAAATTTTCTCGAAAGCCATAATTCATGATATATGAATGCAGGCATGCAATGCATCTTTCTCTTTTTCACTCTTTTGCGCACTACCCAGTAGTGCGGGGTATGCAACCGTCGCTGCGTACCCATGCCTGTGCTCGCAAGCGCAGGGACCAATTGTCCAATACTCCACAAGTAAAGGGGACCTCAAGCCCACACTCACAAGTGTGGGGACCATAAGCCCATCGTTTACATGACGGGGATCTCTCTTCAATGCCCACATTCCATGAATGTGGGGACGTCAATATTTCATTCCTGATCACTACGTGACCAGGCTTTATGTATGCTCTCACAGTGCACGTGATCAATAACATCTTAACATTAAGCATGAACAACATCAGCACTGTACATGAATAATAATCATTCGTATCATAAGCATTCATCATCCATATCCAACATATTACCCTATCAACCAAACACAGCTAATATATATCGAATACTAGCATTTACTGTCAATCAATTCATAATTACTCTACCAAACAGAGTACTTGTCTTAACCGCGCGAGAACGGAGGACGTGAAGATGGTGCTGCCTTCGGGTCCAGTCCCCCACCTAAATTCATTTAAAAGCATACTAAGACAGCAGTAATGGATCAAACAAACTATAAAAGAAAACACGACCTTGCAATAGTTCTTTTAACACGAACCCAACTCCAATTCCTAAATGTCGATATGTCCCCTCCGTGGACAGTCACATTCTAAAATTCATATCTTTTAGTATACCATTAATTAGTATCTACTGATGCCAGTGCACCTTTATCTAATTCATCTCCTTTACTAATTCCATTTAATGAACTGCAAGTTGGCAACACTAGCTAATTAACCTCCCTCCCCATCTACTCCAATTGAATAATCATAGTAGTGCATACCTCACTAACCCAATTAAATAATCAGCAATAATCCCTGTTCATCCCAAATAAATAATCAAACTAGTACACCAACAGTTTGCCCAGCCACAAGATCAGCCGATGCATGCATACTAGTAGTCAACTAACTCTTTTAATAATCCAATCCAACTAATGAAACGCATGCAGCAGCAGTTAATTAGGTGGACAAAACCAATAAACTATCTCTCCCCTACTACAATTAAATATTCTTGGCTGATGCATGCCAACACTAATTCAATATTAAATTAATCTCTCTCCCTAACAATCCCAATTAAAGAACACAACCAGCACTAAATATCTTGCTACTAGAAAAAATCCTAGCACTCGCAACGTGTGCATGCATCTCCAATTAAAATAATCAAATCTCTACATGCATCTCCAATTAAAATAAAATAATCAAAGCTCTACATGCATCTCCAATTAAAATAATCAAAGCACTGAATGCATGTCAAATCTCTAGCCGTAGCAATCCAGGTAAACGAGCTATGGGAATTGACAAACCGACCGACGCAGCAGGACTGCAGCGGCTCCACACGACCGGGTGTGCGCTGGCCCAGGCAGGTGGCGTCACGCGCGGCAGGGCTTCACGCGTCGGCACCAAGGCGGCAGGCGAACAGTGGGCAGGCAAAAGCTTCGTAGGGGCGGTCACAAGGTGGCTACACGCGGCTCTCAGGAGAACGACAGCGCACGGGGAAAACAAAAGAACTGGTATGGTTTCTAAAATCCACTTCCCACGATCCTTTTAAATGGTAGACTCAACTCCTCCCTGGAAACTCTAAAAGAAGAATTCTGTTTTTACGTATTCCCCCTTTCGTCTAATTACACATAAACCCTCAATGGTTAATTTTGGGATATTACATTCTACCCCCTTCAGCAGAATTCTACCCTGAATTCTCACCATGCTTACGCCAAAGTATAATCATAGCTAAAACTTACTACATAACCACGTACCTGCTGTGAATAACTCTGGATATTGCTCGCGCATGCGAGACTCCAATTCCCAGGTGGCCTCTCTCTCGGTCTGCTGCGACCAAAGTACCTTGACGTACTTCAATGTTTTATTCCTCAAAACTCTTTCCGATCTCTCCAGAATCCGTATCGGCTTTGACTCAAATGTTAAATCTTGCTCTATGGTTAATGGCTCTAGCGGAACAAGATGCTCCGGATCTCGCAGGTACTTCCTCAACATAGATACGTGAAATACGTTATACACTCCTCGCATAGACTCTGGAAGGTCCAAGCAGTATGCTAACTTCCCAATCTGAACCAAGATCTTGAAAGGCCCAACGTATCTCGGGCTAAGCTTCCCTTTGGTACCGAACCTCACCACACCCTTAGTGGGAGATACTCTCAAGAGCACCTGATCCCCCACTTCAAATTCCAAATCCCTTCTCCTCACATCTGCATAACTTTTCTGCCTGCTCTGGGCTGCTAACAGATTCTGTCTCACCAAGGCCACTCGTTAAACCGTCTTTTGGACCCAATCTAGGCCTAAAACTGTCTTCTCTCCCACTGCTTCCCAACAAAGGGGTGACCTGCATTTGCGCCCATACAAAACCTCGAACGGTGCGGCTTTAATACTTGAATGGTAGCTGTTATTATAAGCAAATTCTGCCAAAGGCAACTGATCCTCCCAACTACCCTTCCAGGACAAAACAGATGACCACAACATGTCCTCCAAAGTCTGAATGGTGCGCTCCGACTGTCCGTCGGTCTGTGGATGAAATGTTGTGCTAAAACGGAGCTGGGTGCCCAGTGCATTCTGTAAACTCTCCCAAAACCTGAAGACAAACTTGGCATCTCTGTCAGAAATGATGGTATTTGGCACACCATGCAATCTTACAATCTCGCGCACATAGATAGGAGCTAAGTTGCTTGCTAAGTTGGTCGTGCGGATTGGAATAAAATGTGCGGATTTGCTGAGACGATCCACCACCACCCAAACTGCATCCTTACCTCGTGGTGATCGAGGTAACGCAACCACGAAGTTCATAGAGATGTCATCTCATGGCCATTGCGGGACCTCTAAAGGCTGCAACAATCCTGCAGGACGCTTATGTTCCACCTTCACCTGCTGACAAACACCACAAGAGGCTACATAATTAGTTATGTCCACCTTCATCCTCTTCTACCAGAAGTTCTGCTTCAGGTCACGGTACATCTTCGTCTCGCCCGGATGAACCGTATACGGGGTGCGATGTGCCTCCCTCAAGATATCATCCTTAACCCCCGCATTCTGTGGTACACAAAGGAAACCCTTAAACCGCAACGCAGCAGACCCATCTAGACTGAAGTCCCCTTCTTTGCCCATATCCAACCGCTTTCGAACCCTCTGCAATAACCGATCATCCTGCTGTGCTTCCCGTACCCGCTCCGGTATGGCTGACTCTAAGATCAACTGTGTTTCCACACTTGCAGTGCCCGCATAGCAAAAAGATATCCTCATGCGGTCAAAATCAGCAATAAGATAATCCAACGTAGCAGGCGTCGCCTTACGACTAAGAGCATCAGCCACTCGGCGA
The DNA here is from genome assembly GCA_036346255.1 of Ampelocalamus luodianensis. NCBI lineage: Eukaryota > Viridiplantae > Streptophyta > Magnoliopsida > Poales > Poaceae > Ampelocalamus > Ampelocalamus luodianensis. The sequence continues at coordinate 17,972,453 of CM070634.1, forward strand.
TCATTCTGAAGATTAAATGAAATTGAATGGATTGTACTCTTTTTTCTCTTGACGAGTTTTCTTAAAGTTTCTCGGCTAAGGTTTTTAATGAGGCAACTCGTGTAACACAGTAGAACGTGTATCATATACTCTTTCTCTAAACTTTTTTCACCGGATTTTTGTGGAGTTTTTGATGAGGCATGAACATATCGGATGAGTGCCCAAGGGGGAGTATTGGGAAACTTAGGCCTAGGCTATGCAGGCTCGGCCCATGGTGAGCTCCTCATCATTCTTTGTCTATTTATAGGGGGTCCCAACTCATTGTACGTGACTTTTGACAGAAGGGAAAATAAAGAGAGAAGAAGTTTCCCCATTCCCTGTGTCATTTTACTTTATGTATTTGTGCTCTCCCCTACAACGTAATCACCGGACCGAACTCGTCGGCGGTGGTTAGTAATAGTGATGACAGTTTTTTTGCCTCTTGGGTGCGTTTCGTGGTTCGTTCGAGTTTTTTTTTTCCTGAATGGCACTATTTGAAATGATATTAGTAAAAATAGTGTCTTCGCAACGCAATTGCAAAAATGACACTCTCACCTGTCTGGCCACAGGGCGCCATGTGTCGGCCCATGGCTCGTCCGTCCCGTGGCCGGACGGAGGAGACGCTACGTGTCGGCCCGCGGCTCATCCATCCAGTGGCCGGCCGGACGAGGCGTCACGAGTGTCATTCTTACAATTGTGGTTGCGAGAGCCCCATTTTTTCTAATACAGCTTCAAATAGTACCATTTAGTAAAAAAAAAATCGCTTCGTCCTTACTATTACAGTAGAGGGAGGCGGTAGAGTGCCGTTCACTCACAGGTAAGACGGCGCATGGCTTTATTTTAGACAACGCGGTGGCGTGTCAGCCAATCGACTAGACTCATTTTCGCCGTTCGAAGTTCGAGCACTTCTACACTGGTAAAATTGGTACTTTGGTAGTCTGGCACTACTACTGAGCACGCACCGTCACGCATGCCATATGGGCACTCGAGAAAAAGGTGCGTACATGGAGCCTTGTGGTTTCACATTTGACACCTCCTGCCGGCCGCCGGCTGCCGCAAGAAGCTGGGAAGCCCGCTTCGCTTAAAGTTTCTGGGCCTCAAATTGTGGGGAGGCATCTTCTGTCTAGATATCATAAAGATGATAAAAACAGCTAATGTACACGGTCCGGCCCATGTATGGCTGAACGCATGGACGGCGCGACAAGGCCGTGTTGGCTGGCCTACGCAAACAGACCCTGCTTTCATTCGGAAACCATGGTCTTCAGTTTAGCCCTTATCCTACTTGCAAAGCTGAGCGGCAAAACAGCCGACAGTAGTTGTCGGGACCGGATTTCTGAACTTGAATCCTTTGTGTATTTCTGGATTAGTTCAACATCAATAGCCTAGTGCACAGTGAATACAACGTCGATAACAAGTTCAAATCACGATTCAACATTAAAGTAATAACAAAGTAATGACCTCATTTATTACAATAAAGGTCACATGACCTCGACTCTTACAGCAACGGAAACAACAAATAATAAACTTCGAGTAGTGGCCTATCAAATTGCCCACCGGTACATGACTGAGGATTGTAGCCTAGTACTCCGGGTGTTCTTCGTCAAAGTCACAGGCGACGTAGTCGTAATCCTCCTCCGTGTCGGTAAAGACTTCTGAGATATGTTTTGAGTGCAGCACATGAGTAGATAAAGTACCCCGTAAGTCTTAGAAAAAATACATATGCATAGTTTTAACAAATGAGGCTTATATATAGTTCTTTTACACAAAGTAATATTTTATGTTTTAACAATTTTTATAAAGCACATTTGACAAATATAGTTTCGATAAATAAATTAATTGATTCACTAGTGAAGGTTCTAGCTACCAGTCACTAGTATCGTGGCTCTAGCCACCAAGGTTTAACGAGTAGGACTGTAGCTACCTAACTGGCTCTAGCAGCCAGCACAACAACCTAAGAGTTGCAACTACTCCTGGATTTCCCGAAATATTTCTTTGAAAATAAAACTAAAATCTACCATGTGAAAACGCACATTGCCCGCCCTTAATCGTGGGCACGTCTATTCGAATAGTTTTACACTATGCAGAGGTTATACAGCTTTACCCACACGAGATAATCAGCTTATAATATCTGCTTCACACACCTCCAAAGGTGTACAACTAAGTGATTATCATAAGACTTTTACAATACCTTATATTTACATCAACCCGCCCGATGAGCTTAATCCAAATTATGAGCGTCATTTACCATCGACCAGAACTCACCGTTGTGGGGGGATAACCTGCCCAGACATGGACATCAATTACCATCGCCCAGCGCAAACCCCAACATACATGGACATCATTTATCATCGTCTGCACGACCCAAAATATGAAAGTACATTTACTATATTCTGCACATCTCAAGATATGAAAGTACATTTATCATAATCAAGATAACACCTATCAACTACAGCCTGCGGGCTTCATGCTTGGACTCAGTAAATTAGTTGGCTAGGTCCTCCCCATTCTGGACATGTGGTTATACGATAGCGCTCAGTTTCGATAGTCACAGGCGTCGGTCCTTAATATGACTTGGGTGGAACTTAACACATTACAACTTTACAAGTTCTCGTGATCTAGCTGCACCAGCCTGAACTTACCATCCACCCAAGTCTAAACAAATTTTCACTATTTTATTCTATTTTATTTTATTTTATAAATCAACGGCGATACCTATTACCATACATTTCTCAAACTATTTTGCAATAAAGGGTAATAATAGTTTCCCCCAAATGGTGATTATGACCGATAATGCATGTCTAAGAAATTCTATCGCATTAATTAATCCAACAATACTGTAGTCATTCTCGTGGATTTGCTATACTAGGGTGACAGATCGTGGACAAAGACATCAAATGACGGTAATACCAAGTTAGGATTAACTAACAACCTAGGATTTGAACTTATCATTTTGTGTAAGTAGCAATGCATAATAATTTTGAAACTTAAAACAGATTTAGGAAAACATAGGTACAATATGGTCAAAGGATACTTGCCTTCGTCGAAAGTTGAGGTTACTGTGTCCGGCTGGTCCAAATTGACTTCGGTGACGTTGGACTCTATACGCATGAATCAAGACAAAAAATAACAGAAAACAAATAAAATTATAAAATTAGTACCACTAGAGTGACTATGAATTTAGATGAATTTAGAAGAAGAATCAACTAATTCGAGTTTGTATAAAATAGAACGAGCCTCCAGAAGTTAGTCGGATTGGAAATTCCTAAAAAATGAGAGGGAGAGGAATATTCCTTTCCGGTTTAATGAATTAAATCAAAATAGCTGACATGTGGGGCCCAAATCCTAGTGACAGAGACGAAGGGACAAATGGTATGACATGTGGGGCCCAAATGTTAGCAAGAAAAGAAGAAAAGAGGTGGAAGAACAGAGTAAGGGTGGCAGCGGCTCTAGTCACGGCGTCGCCGACAAGCGGCGGCGAGCGGCGTCGACCAAAATGGAACCCTGGCAATGTCGGGAAAAATGGAATACGGTTGGGTCGCCAACCGGTTAATCAAAAAACGGATAATTGATTGAAACTATACGGATAATTATACATTCCAATATATATATATATATATATATATATATATATATGTGTGTGTGTGTGTGTGTGTGTGTGTGTGTGTGTGTGTGTGTGTGTGTGTAGTGCGAGGGAATATATTGATTTTTTTCAAACCCGAATATATTGATATATTTGACACAGATAAACACATTAAAATATATTGGGATTGTTAGTAGAAAACCCAACAATCCAATATACCTCAATATCTCAATCTTCATTATTACCTGAAAGACAATGACAAAGATTCTTTACCAGGTCAATATTTTTTGGTCAAAATTAGAGTATATGTGAAAGCAAGCCCACAATTAAGGACCCACTTTGTAACAGTTATGAACCTACAACCAGTATTAAAAGGAAGTACAATTCCTTTTATTATGATCAAACTGGTCGCATACTAGTTTGAGTCATGAGACAACCAGTCTTGGACACTACACTACCATCTATATGGTTTGGGCCATCCCTGACCAGCAAACTGGTCAGGGACGTGTCAGATTCCCACATGACTAATGTGAGAGCTGTTATTCACATATCTAGTAACTTATGACAGTTGGCTAAAAGACATGACGGTTCAAGACTCAACAAAGGAACGTGTGTGAAGACGTAAGGCGCCTTTAGCGGCATTAACTAACACCCCTTCAATAGCTATAAAGAGGGTAGCCCGTGTAATTACAAATATACTCTGAATAATTTCTCATATCCAAAATCTCTGTAATTATGATCAATCAAGATCCTTTGTAATCCCAATCTCATTCTCATTGTATTCTTATACAAACTCTCTTTGCATCCACGATAATAAAGGTCTGTGTCCAGATTGTGCCCTCATATATTATTTTCTCAGTAAGCTCGATAAGGGATCCTGGATCTCGATCATCAACAAATATTTTAGGTAATATTGAAGCAGTTCTTTGCACTCATTTTATGTGTGTTTTCATATCCTAAATTCCTGGTAAATTTGTAGGAAAATGCCAAAGTTGTGGATTATTGCTACTAACCCTAAATCAGAATTGAAGATTCTATTTTGGGAATACATTTTGCAGAAATCGACGAAATTGCTTGAGAATATACGAAAAGATCGTTATGGGCCCCTGTGGGCCGAAACCCAGAGCCTGTTGTGCCTCTAGCCGAGCCAGCACTGGCCGGCGCAAGCAAGCGCTGCCCAGCGCACGCCCCCTCCTGGCTCGGTCTCTCGCCCGAAGAACTTTCTAGAAGGCCTAAAGTCTATGCTAGCTCGGGAAAAGATCAACTTGAGCATCAAGGAATTGGACTCTATCTATGTTTTGGAAACCAATTTGAACTTTGGATGAAAATCATCGAGATTCGGCAAGGTCCCACATGGTATACACTCAAGGAACCTTTAGGAGCCGCAAACCGACCTTGGATTCTTGAGTCAGGGTTCAGCGCAGCCCTATGAAGGCCGAGGGCCGTGTTGTGCACATCAAGCATTGCGCCACGCTCAGGGATGTCGACCCCCTATAAAAGGGGTGCCCCCTCCTCGGTTTGAAACATCCCAATCTCGATGTTCCAGAGCCAATTCGACAGATTTCGACCCTTTAGTTGATAGGCTAGATTAATTTAGTTCTTAGTGGTGAAGTCTTGCCACAGGTTATGAGTTCTTGCTTCAACTTCTGCAAAAAGGTAACAATGTAAGCCTCATGTCGTTGTTGTAATCTTTCATGCTCTAGTCTATTCAATCTATTTAAGTTGCTTCTACTACTATTTTATTATTGTATGGTTTATGCAATATGTTACTTTCGATCTATTTTGAATTCATGGATCATTATAGCTAGTCATTTTAATCATCGTGATTAGATTGATTTAGTGGAACCTCGCATACTAGTCTATAGACAGGAATATAGTTAGCACATGAGATAGAAGATCCGTACATTCGGGGGATGGAACCATTAGGGGTGCAAACGGAGTGGATTCGGATGGATATCGCTCATCTCGTATCATTTTCCTTTTTTTTTCTCGGATTCATAATCGAACACGGATAGTGCTGGATATGAATATGAATGCAGATAGTCTCGATCACGAATACGAAGCGAATACACGCCGAACCGAATACGGATTGTCTCGATCACGAATACTTATTCAGATATTGCGCGAAAACATAAACCATATATGTCACACAAATAAATATCAATCAACCACACTACAAGTCCCAAATGCAACTAGATTAATAGTTTAACAATCACACGATAACAAAGGCTATTTAAGCAAGTAGTAGTAACTAGTAATTCAGTGGAGAGACCGAAAATAAGTTGTGAGACATAAATAAAAGGAAAAAGTCTACTTTTCAACCTTGAACTATTCAAAAAGTCCGGAAATCAACCTCCAACTCCAAAACCGGACATTTTACACCCTTAACTATCAAAACCGTTCATTTTACCCCCTCGACCCAAACTGTGGTGGTTTTGGATGACGTGGCGCTGACGTGGAGGCGGTTTTTGCTGACATGATGGTGGGGCCCACATGTCATCCTACTTTTCCTTTCTTCCTCTTTTTCTCTCTCTCCCCTCTCCGTGCCTCCACAGCGCTGCCCCCTCCCTCCATGTCTCCCTCTCCACCGCGTCGCCCCCCGCCGCCTCCTCCTCCCTCCCTCTCCATGCCTCCCCCGAGCTGCCTCCTCCGCTCCTCTCTCCATGCCCCCCCGAGCCGCCCCCGCCGGCTCCTCCTCCCTCCCTCTCCATGCCCCCCACTATCACCTCCACTACTCCACCACCCACTCCCAGTGGCCCAGCCATGGCGGAGTGCAGGGCGACCGTGGCGGGAGGTGGAGGAGGTGGCGGGACTGCGGGAGGCGAGGAGGCGGCGGCGGGAGTCACGAGGAGGTTGGCGGAGCCGCGGAGGAGGCGGCGGGACGGTGCGGTGCTCACCGTGCGGGAGGCGAGGTGGAGCCTGTACGCGTACAATGCCCGCGCGTCGACGGGGGAGATGGAGAGGGGTCCATCGCTGGCGTGGGCGCGGCCTTGGAGGAGGAGGAGACAGAGAAGAGGTAGGGGCCAGGGCCGGTGGAGCGAGGGCGGCTCCGTGCCAGCCGCCGCCCTACTCACCCCAGCCTCGCCGCCACCGCTAGCGCCCTCTCTCTCTCTCTCCATTGCTTTGCTCCCTGGAGCTTTTGCTCATGCCCAATATTCTTCCCCAATCCCGACCAAACCCGCCACCACGACCTCTTCTTCTCACTCGGTAAGCCTCCGGTCAATTCCCTCGCAATGGAGCATCCCCAGACTACCCTCTCCTCTCCCCCACAACTTGCTCCAGCTCTCCCTTACCGTGGTGCCGCCCTCACGGCGCTACCACCGCGCCACCGCCGGCCCTCGCCGCTGGACTTGCTCGGCACCCCTCCACCACCAGTGACCATCCCAACGGTCTGCCCTTGCTCTCCTGGTGCTCAGGCGCGTGCTACTTACCTGTCCCTCCCACTCCGGTGCCGCTGCACCGCATCGCCTCCATGGCCGGCCGCCGCGAGCCACCCCAGCCCGCCATGCTTGTTGTGCCTCCATTGCCCACGAGCTCACCTCGGCCACCCCCAATCCATTTCACCTGTGCTCGTCCACCTGCGTCAACCCTCCCGCCAGCGTCGCCCTCGCCGCCCAAGCTCTGTCGCCACCCCTGTTCTACCTCAGCTCCATCTTTGTGAATCGATGCTTGTGTATGACAGTGAGCAAAACCATTGACACATCAGCGTCACATCACCCAAAACCACCCCTGTTTGGGTTGATGGGGGGGGTAAAATGAACAGTTTTGATAGTTGGGGGTGTAGGATGTCCGGTTTTATAGTTTAGGGTTGAAATCCAGATTTTTCGAATAGTTCAAGATTGAAAAGTAGACTTTTTCCTAAATAAAGCTAAGTTCCCATCAATTCGTACACAAACGCCTTGCAGGTCAACTGGTAAAGTTTAACCATTAACCCTAAATTATGAACTTTTTGTCTTTAGCATAGACAAGCGTACGGATATTACCAAGAGTGGGGACATGGCCCCGTATGCTACATGCACTTCCTTTTTGTACACACGATTTAGGCATCTTAATTAGTGTGGGGAAACCGGGCTGGAACTCAAAAAGAATTTGGCGTAGTGTTTGTTCATCTAACATTTAGCACATGTTATCATGTATTTCTTCCATATGACCTTCTGTATCAAAATTTTCTAGCTCCATCGTTGAGGAAGACAGTTAGATAACAGGCTCATGGGACTAAAAAACAGAGAGCAAACCTAGATAATTGACTTTTTGGCTTAAATACTCGGGCTAAATTTGCCTGTCTTTCGGGCAACAACTCGGGCTAAATTTACTACATGCAAGCATATCGAGCAAAATTGACGGGAAGAAAACCAACAGTATACAAGATTCTGTCTCCAGTGTAATTCGAAATATCGACTATTGAAGACAGTGGTACGCAATTATACCTCACTACCATACCTCATCAAAGAACATATGAAGACAGTCGATCTAAAAAACTGTGGCTTTCAGATAAATCTACAACATTGCTCAAGTTGTAGCCTCAGAAGCAAGCTTGATGCGTTGGCTGTGACGCCCCGTGTTATTACCTCAGGGGTAATCACACTTAGACATACGGATTACTATTCATTTGCTCAATAGAACATTGCTCCAACGAATAGTAAGTCTTTACCAGAGTTACACAGCAGAACAATAAGATAGAAACTGTACTTTTGTTCCAGTTAGCCACGCAAGGCTATGGTTATTGCAGAGTAATTTATAACTGCAACGATGGGACCAAGTCCCTTCGCTGGCCTTTCTTTGCCCCACCGGTCTTCTATCCGTCCCACGCGTCAAGGATGGCACTCATCTTGTCCTGGTCTTCATAGTCAGTGCCTCCTCCTCCTGTAGTGGTGTTTGTACCTGCATGCCCTTCGTCCCACTCGGGATAATTCCCGACTGGACTAGGATCTACAAAGGAGAATACTAACAAGGTTGAGTACAAATTAATGTACTCAACAAGCATTAATAGCAAAAGATGCACTGCATGACTTATCTCTGTTCATTATCACCTTTTCTAAATCATCTCTTTTCTGAAAATAGCTCATTAAAACATTAGGTGGCAAATTTTAATACTGAAAACACTACTTGTGATTCCCGTAGACTCCAATCTAGGAGACTGTCATGAATTCATGATTTGATATAGCACTGCGCAGGCTTGTACCACTTTACCCATAGTTGTAACATCCCAATTTTGGGCTTGTGTTTCAAATGTAAGAAAATGAGTAGAAATTAAAACTTTTTCTCACATCATGTATTTCCTTTGTGTACTGAACAAGTATTGTACAAAAGGTTATGGAAATGCAAGTCACAAGTCTTTTGATCCAATCTTGTTCCTTCAAAAACATTCTTGTAAAATGTTGTGACCATCTCCTGGGAATATTTTTCCTAAGTTCTTGGGATGGTGTGTGACCCCTCTGAAAAATTTCACAATTTTTAGAAATTGTTTGAATATTTTAGAGGGCAGTCAAACCTGTTTGACTCTCAATCAAACCTAAAACCAGTACCTTGTGGAATTTTTGGAGAAAAATACAATGCATAAAAACCTCTGAAAATTTTACACAAGGTCAATGTCTCAGTCAGCAAGCTACTGTAAAAATTTCAGAATTTTTGGAGTTATTTTACTACCCCAAATAAATCCTCAAAAGTCCCAGCTTTAATTTAAAACCTAAAGCTGATTCACTATTCATTGGGTTCGAGTCGGGCTCGAGTCCGAGCCACTTGACTTGGTTGAACCACCTAACTGCACCGAGCCGCGTTTTAAAACGTGCGCGTGCGATATCACCGTTGATCCCAATCGCGTGGCCCGCATTGATGATGTCGTTCGGACCCTCGGTTGCATTAACAAATTGGGACCGTTGGATTCAATCCAACCGCCCGTATTCCCGAGGGCAATCGGACCGTCCGCGAACTTCGTTTAATCGTGACCGCCCATTTTCAATCCGACGGTCCTTTCGCCGCTTCTGTTCTTCTTCCTCCTCGGCTTCTCCGTGCGCGCGCGCGTGGCAGAGAGAAAGAGAGAGCATGGGGGGCTTGTTGTGTCACTTCGAGCGTGCCTCGTCAACGTCTCTCTGCAAGGCATTTAATGCGCAACAGGCTTTCTCCTCCATTGTCACCATGCTCACTTGCTCCCATCTTTTCTTGGCCTACAACCGAGCATGAACCGAGCCCACCATGGACTCGGGTTCTCGCCAAACCCTAATTCCTTTCCTATAAATTGGCCCTCTAGGTCCTCCTGGTGTTCTTTTGCACCACACCTAGCTACTCTCTGTGTTTGAGCTCAAAACCATCTCAAACCTTCAATCCACCATTGTTGACCGTAGAGCTCCCATGGCGGCCTTGGTGTCCAGTGGTTTATCTTCAACATTTCTTGCACCCTTTTGAACTCCTCAACCTCCTTTGTATTTCCCCTAACTTGATTTTGGGTTGCATTCACAGGAATCACTCAATTTTAAGTTTGGAGATTTTCAGTTGGTTTCACCCCCTTTCTTCTCCAGCTCCGGTAAGTGGTCCCTTTTGCAATTATTTGCTTTTGGAGCCTCTTTGAGCTATAATGAAGCTGTGGTGGTGATTTGGTTCCACTCATTTTGCTCAGAACCTCATCTTCCACTTCATCTTCTTCGGCTCCGGTGGACTTCATCGTGTTCAAGTCTTCCCCGGCCATCTTTGAAGCTCCTCTCGGTTAAGGTACCTTCTATGTAGTCCCTAGAAGTCATGGCACTCGCTTCCTTGGACCGCAGCAGAGCATCTTGCTATTTTCGTGTTTTTGCGTGTCGGCTTCTTTCTTGTTTTTCCGGCTCGTGGCGTTCGCACCTCCACCGCGGCGAGGTCACCACCATTGGGTCCGCAGCACTATTGCGAACCCATTTTGATAGTTTGTGGCGCCGCGCACGAGTCGCGGCGACAAGCGCAAAGCCACTCGGGTTTTGTCAGTTGAGAAGTCCCATTTTCGTCAGATTATTAGGGCAGAGTAATTGCCTAATCATTGTTAATCATTGGATGTCATTATTGTGTCTTAATCTGGCCTAATGTCTCACTGACTTGTGGGCCCGTTAGCCTAAATCAGAAAACCAGAAGTCGTTATGGCTGATTATGGGTTTAGTTATTGCTAATCATTGTTAGCAATAAATGTGTCCGAAATTACTGGTTGGGTCAACGACGTGTGGGCCCCTCTGTCCCTAAACCACCTCTGCTCAAAATCTTTAGGACACATTGATTGCTAATCATCATTAATCATTGGTCATTAGTAATTAATTGGCGCCCTCAAAACCTTCTTTAAGTCATCGCGGTGGGACGCGCATTGTGCACATGTGTCAAATCTCGCATGTGTGACTCTCGCCATCGACATGCGCCCCACGTGTCAAGACTCGGTTGCATTTCGATCTTGGACCACCGCCCATTTTGCGATCTGCGCCTAGATTTTGTATGCGTTCGGACCCTCGGTTCCTCATCATTCTCGGCCGTCCATTACTTGATCTGCGGCCCTGATCGCGCGTGCAATCGGACCATCCGACTGGAGGCGTAATCGGAGCCGTTCATCTTTAGATCTGCGGTCATGCATCGCCGAGGCAACCGCGCCGTCCGGTTGCATCCTTCCTCGTGAGCCGTTGGATCTTGATCCAACGGTGAGCTCCTGTTATGAATCGCGCGCGTGCTGCTGTTTTCGTGCGTGTGGCTCGTTGGATTTTGCATCAACGGCCCACGAGCGTCCACGTGCTTATCTCGGGTGGGTTGGTTTTTATTTCGTAAGTATTTATTTATCAACCAAAATTGTATCAAAACTTTAGAAATTCATAACTAATTCAAGATAAATCCTTTTTACATGAAACCAACTGCAATAAATTTGTATTTCACTAAAGTTTAATATAAAAATGCTTTTAGCTATGCTTCTGTAGTAGAAAATTATGTAATCTTTAATAGCTTGTTTTCTGCTATTTTTATATATTCCAGAATTGTATTAAAACTTGGAAAATGCATATCTTTTCCTGTATATCTGATAATTGAATGGTTTTAACTTTGATAAATTTGTTATTAACTAAACTTTGATCTAAAAATGGTGATAGGTCTAAATCAGACTTAAAAATATGTTAATAGATTTAACCTTATTAGTAGCAATTAAAAATCCATTTAATGTTGTAATAGGCACCAATAATTCCCTGTAAATCCTAAAAATAGAAATTTGATGTTAGGAAATCCCTCTGTTATCATACTATAATGTGAATGGGAGTTGCACATGTTATATTTCTGGAAAGTGCATTATGCTAATTTTGCATCTTAGAAAAATCATAACTAAATCATTTTAACTCCAAATGACCTGAAATTTTATATGGGTTACCACTATGCCAGTAGGTAGCTACCATAAAAATTTCAGCTTCAAAATCTTTCTATAAAATGTTTTTGCTACAGTGCTAATTATAGCTGAAAATGGGTTTTTAGGTAATATCTTTTGCACCACAAATCCAAATTAGGTTTTTCCAGTTTCTATGTCTAGGTATATTCGTATTTCACCTTGTGTATAAATTTCGTCGCATTTGGATAATTTTTGCTTACTCGTTTGTTTAAGTGTGGCTCGTCTTATTGGTTGTTCTTGGTTCTTTTTGCCTTTCGCTTAGGGTTCGATATTTGCGGTAACCCCGAGAACGACCCTCCACAACAGTTTGAGCAACAGCAAGAAGGCAAGCAGTTTGATCATGTTAATCCCAGTATTTTAAGTATTTATGTTGATTACAAATTCTATGTATGCATTGCTATTTTGTGTTAATAGTTGGCCTAGTAGATGCATTTCCTTAGCAAATGATTATTCTCTACTACCATGAGCCTAGGTTACTTGTCGTGATTTAGAGTTCGTGGATGAGCTCTTGTCACTTAGTAGTTGCGAATCAATTGCTTAGCCATGCTTAGTTTCGGTAGAAATGGGCGGTTATCGACTTGTCGATAACCTTGATCACTTAAAACTTATTATGATTATGATTTCCACCTTGTGCCATGTCTATTTTTGAAAACTAAAAACTGAAAACAAAATGATTTAGACTTGGGCACAATGGTATGATGGTGTGATTTTGGGTGTGATCGAATGGTGCCCGGTCAACAAGGACCGAACATCTTGTTACACTAAACCAAGCATTTCAAATGCTAACCACATTAGAGGGTATGGGACCTCTCTTGACTTAGTACTTTGGCGTGTATTGGCTCAGTCGCGGGAGGGATGGTGTTGGGAGACAGTGTCCGAAAGACTTCACCGTGATGGGATTTGTTGTCTTTCGCTTGCAATGTAAGCATATGGGTTTCTATCCATATGAGCGGCTCGTAGTTACTACACAAGATTGGAAACGTCTCGTAGGACTTAGTCAGTGCGGCATACCTTCTGTAGTGTGCTTGTGGCTTGAAGGCGATCCAAGTGTGGGTACATTGGTACACCCCTGCAGGTTAAAACTATTCGAATAGCCTCGCCCTAGGTTATGGACACGCTTGGCAAGGTCTTTCAAGAGTTAGACTACAACCTTTTAAATTAAAACTTGATGGGTGGTACGAATCGGGATTCGTGCTATGTTGTGGTGGCTATTGGGATAGTCGCTTGTGTGGTTACTTGTATGTATCTTTACTCATACTGTTACTTTGATAACAAAATAGATTTGCAAACTTACTTTTAAAATGTATTACATTATTGCAAATAAAGTTGGCTTCATGCAAAATGAGACATACAACCTCCACCTAAATAAGCTTGCATGTAGTTTATGAATAGGTCTCGCTATTCCACACGTCATCTTAAGGTACAAAGACAATCTTTGTACTCGTTGCTACACTTAACTGTTTTGTTGCAGAGGAAGAAGGTGAGCCGGGGCCTCACTTTTGTGAGTCTGTGTTGTGGTAGCTATGGGCGACTAGCTTGATGCCGGTCGGTTGCCTTGTGGGTGTGTGGCTAACCTGGTCGACTTTTGTTCTAGCCATCTTATGGCACTTTTGCTTCATTGTCATTCTTGTATATTGTTCTATTTGGCCGGTCGGCTCTCTCTTTTGTAATAACTTTACTTTATGTATGTCGTTGTTGAACTTAGTAATATATGTTGTATGGAAATGATGTATAATTTTGTGATGATGCGCATATGCTGCAATTCTGGGAAGCATATGACCATCGAGGCTTAGAATGCTTAATTAGTAACGCTAGAACCATTTGGAGGTTAAGTGTTACTAGTTAAATATTCCGGGTCCTCACAATAGTTATCCTGAGCTCTAAAAGAACCAGGTCCACCGCATTTCCTTAGATGCGATTTCGAGTTCAGAATACAGAACGTTTTCCAGGTTACGTGATTAAGTCTCCACCCAATTACTTTCCGTCGGTGCTGATTTAATCACGCTGCTGACCTCGTCATACACCGAGTTCCAGTAAATGTTGGTTGAGGCGGCTATCGTCCGTGCTCAACACTCCACCTTGGGGCGGCTCTCTTTCGTGCCCAAACACTCCAAACGTGTCTCGTTGTGGAGATCATAATCACGTAACAAGGTAGCATTTTCTGCCCGTCGAAACAGGAAAATGGTTGGTGCTGAATTTACGACATCTGACCGAGTAAGAGTTTTGTTGGTCCTTATATTTTAACCATATGTAAAAAAGGGTCCACCTCTTACCTCATCATCATCGTCATCGTTGCTTTCCCCTGCCAGGGCCCCCTTTTACCAACCTAGTAATTTTCATTTCTTTCATAATCATCTTAATCATTTTCATCTTCATCATTGATTTAAGTTTTGAGAAAGCAAATTTGGATGCAATATATATATAGTAAAGCAGTATACAGTTTACATTTAATATAACTATGTTTATGATCAAGAGAATCGCTTGCCTTCATAGATGTAGGAAAGGTCGGCGTCAATGAATCTCTGATCAGCTACTCCTGCTGGTGCTGGTTCCTCCTCTGTAGCAAATCGGCAACACGAATAATAATATAAATAAATACATAGTTGATTTGAGGTGATAATATGGATACCTAAGTTAGTGGCTTCTACAAGTTAGCACCATTTAATTTAAATAAAACTTTTCGAGTCTTCTGCTAAGTTAGCACTCCCACTATAGCCGCTTCACTGTCTACCCGACTAAAATGCTAGCAATGCACATGTTGCTATGCATGCAATTTAACTTGCTATTAACGGAACTAACGACAAATTTAATTTAATTTAGTAACTAATCCACAAACTGCTTTTAAGTTGGTTAATCTGAAAAGACCCAAGTTAAAACATCCACTCGCAAGGCTAAGTAGCTAACAACTATTGCTATAACATTAGTTAATGCACTGCAATAGAATCTATACAATTTTCCTATACTAAAATGTCCAAACCCAAATTCCTAATCTTAATCCTCTAATCCCTAATTTCCTAACCCTTGCTAACTCCTCTCATTCCTCTCTCTTCTCTCTCTATTCCTCACCCGACCGACACAGCCGCCTCCTCCCCCTCATTTCCCAACTCTCCCCCAAACTTCTCCTCTCTCTCTATCCCTCCACCCGACGCCGCAGCCGGGGCTCACTCGCCCGGTCGCCGCCGGCCCTACCGCCTCCACCGGCCTCTCCCCTTCCCCTGCCGCCGTCGCGACCCGGTGCCATCAGCTGCACCGCTGCGCCCTCGTGTCCCAAGCGCGCCCGGCTCGGCCCGGGTCCAACGCAGCTCCCCCGGACTCGTCTTCCTCTCAGCTCGCCCCGGCTCCTACCGGCTCAGCCGCCACCTCTAGGTCTCCTCCTCCTCCTCCTGCGGCGTGGCCAGAGGCCAGCGCTGCTGCCGCTCAGGTCAGCTCGGCGCCCATGGCGCCGCCGCGCCCTAGGTCTCACTCGGCTCCAGCCCGGCCTGACCTCCTCTCGGCGCAGACTGGGGCCAGCGCCGCCTCGCCTCCTCGTGCTAGCTCGGCCGCCTACGCCGCTCGCCACTTGCTCGCACCGCGCTCACGGTGCATCGAGGTTAACCTACACCCTACTCTCTCTCTCTCTCTCTCTCTCTCTACCCCTCCCCCCTTTGCTCTGCGATGCATATGCGATGATCTGAGAGGTCTATATGATGATGCTACTGAGATCTGGTGTTATGTGTGAATGATGTGTATGCATGAAGGTGGTGTTATGGTGATGGGTGTGGCTTGGGCAGCGAGAACAAGAAGGGCATGAAAGGGGGGGTTTTACCTTTGTTTGGGCTATGCCGATTTTTGGGTTGAGGGTGGCAGTGCCGGCCTCGCTGGTGCTCCCCTCTTGCTCTTGTGGTTCTTCCTGTCCTGCCGGGTGGTGTGGGGTTCAGGTGGTCGTCGATGGTTCAACGCCGTCGCCTCTGCCGCCCTTGCTCTCCGGTCTTCGCTCTTCTTCCTAGTCCCCTGGCTTCCAGGCTTCCTGGACTTCTTGCCTCCCTTGTGGTTGCCTTCGGTTGAATGGGAGTGTGGCTGCTGGATGGGGAGAATGAATGGTGCTGGCTGATCTTTGGGGGGATGAATGGTGGTGGGCGAATGCTCCTTGTAAGCATAAACTTAAGGCTAATCATGAACTAAGACATGAACCCTAGCTCCAAAACATGAACACCTAGACTAAAACCTTAGATGCGGAATCGTGAGTGCTTACCCGAAGATGAAGATGCCATTAGGGTGATGATCTATCGGTGTAGCACCGTCGGTGGTCGTAGAGGTGGCCTGAGTGTGGACGGTGCAGTAGCCGAGGACAAAGGTGTCGCGGTGATCCGAAAGATATTGGGTGGTAAGCCTTTAGTAAGTGGATCCGCAAGCATTGACTTAGTACTAATATGCTTGATACTAATGGTTTGATCCTGGATTCTATCTTTCACAACATGGTACTTAATGTCAATGTGTTTGGCAGCACCACTTGACTTGTTGTTACTCGCATAAAAGACTGCGGGTTCGTTATCGCAGTATAAGGTGAGTGGTTTAGAGATGCTGTCTACCACTCTAAGTCCCGGGATAAAGTTCTTAAGCCATACAGCCTGCCCGGTAGCCTCATAACATGCCACAAAATCAGCTTGCATCGTTGAAGATGCCGTAAGGGTTTGTTTGGAGCTTTCCACGAGATAGCTCCCTGAGCGAGTGTAAAGATATAACCTGACGTGGATTTCTTAGTATCAACACATCCCGCAAAATCTGAATCTGAATAACCAACAACTTCAATGTTATCATAATTCTTATATGTGAGCATGAAATGCTTAGTAGCTTGCATATAGCGCAAGACTTTCTTCACGGCCTTCCAGTGGTTCAGTCCTGGATTTGACTGATATCTGCCAAGCATCCCAGTTACAAAAGCTAAATTAGGGCGTGTACATACTTGGGCATACATAATGCTTCCGACAGTTGAAGCATAAGGAACCGACTTCATCTGATCAGTTTCATATTGGTTCTTTGGACATTGAAATGTCCCAAACTTATCGCCCTTAACAATAGGAGCAGACGAGCCAGAGCACTTATGCATATTGTATTTCTTCAGTACTCTGTCAATGTATGCCTTCAGAGATAAACCTAATATTCCTTTGGACCTATCTCGGTGAATCTCAATGCCAAGAACGTAAGAGGCATCACCAAGATCCTTCATATCAAAATTAGATGAAAGAAATCTCTTGGTCTCAAACAACATATTCTTATCACTGCTGGCTAATAAGATGTCATCCACATAAAGCACTAAGATGGTGAATTTACTCCCCTAGAACTTAACATATATGCAGTTATCAACTTCATTTTCCTTAAAACCAAAATTTCTTATGATCTTATCGAATTTTAGGTACCACTGCCTCGACGCTTGTTTCAAGCCATAAATTGATTTCTTAAGTCGACATCCCATATGCTCCTTGTCTTCCACGACAAAACCTTCCGGTTGAGCCATGTAAACATTTTCTTGCAAGTCGCCATTAAGAAATACCGTCTTAACATCCATCTGATGCAGCTCTAAATCATAATGAGCTACAAGTGTCATTACGATTCTGAATGAATCCTTAGTTGAGACAGGAGAAAAAGTGTCATTATAGTCAATTCCCTCTCTTTGTGAGAAGCCTTTTGCTACAAGCCTTGCTTTGAACCTTTCGATGTTTCCCTTAGAGTCGTGCTTGGTTTTGTAGACCCATTTACAGCCTACTGTTTTGACTCCGTCAGAAATTTCTACTAAGTCCCATACATCATTAGTGCTCATAGACTTTAGTTCATCCTTCATGGCATCAAGCCACTTAGGAGAATGTTCACTCATCACGGCCTCCTTATAAGAGGTGGGATCATCTACCTTCCCTATATCATTAATATCCTCATTCATATATACAACATAATCATTTGGAATGGCAGATCTTCTCTCCCGCTGTGATCTCCTAATAGGTTCATTAGCTATAACAGGAGACTACTGAGGCTCATCATGAGGTGCAACATTAGGAATTTCAGAGACCTCAACAGTGGGTGCAACAACAGTATTTTCTACTGGAGGCGCAACCACTTGAGGCACAGGAATAAAGGTCTCTGGGATAAGCGGTGAAGGAACATAAACCCGCTTCTCCTCAAGATCTATTTTCCTGGGCTCCAGCTCCTCATTATTCTCTAAGAACACAGCGTGCCTTGTTTCTACAAACTTAGTTATCCTATCAGGACAGTAAAACCGATACCCTTTGGATCTCTCAAGGTACCCAATAAAATGACAACTTACTATTTTAGGGTCTAACTTCCCAATATGTGGATTAAATATCTTAGCTTCAGCACGACAACCCCACACTCGTAAATATTTCATAATCGGTTTCCTTCCAGTCTATAATTCATAAGGCGTCTTAGGTACTGATTTACTGGGAACCCGATTAAAAATATGTGCAGCTGTCTTTAGTGCTTCCATCCACAAACTAATTGGTAAACTAGAGTGGCTGAGCATGCTCCGTACCATATCCATAAGTGTACGGTTGCGTCTCTCAGCTACCCCATTCTGCTGAGGTTCACCTGGTGTAGAATACTGGGCAACAATGCCTTTTTCCTGAAGGAACTTAGCGAAAGGACCAGGAATTTGTCCATAAGAGGAATGTCTTCCATAATATTCTCCCCCACGATCCGATCTTACCACTTTAATTCTTAGGTTGTGCTGATTTTCAACTTCAGCCTTAAATATCTTAAATTTGTCAAGTGACTCAGATCGGTCTTTAATGGGAAAGATATAACCATAACGGGAGAAATCATTAGTGAATGTGATAAAAGAATCAAAACCATCCACTGATGTCACAGGAAAAGGACCACAAATATCAGTATGAATTAATTCTAAGAGTCTGTGCTGCGAGTAGCTCCCTTCTTTATTTCCTTCACATATTTTCCTTTAATGCAATCAATGCAGTGGTCTGAGTCAGAGAAATCTAATGGGTGGAGAATCTCTTCCTTAATGAGACGTCAGATTCTCCCTTCAAATGTGGCCTAAACGACAGTGCCACAATTTCGAAGAAGTCTCATTATGCTTTTTACACTTAGCATCACACACATTCAAGGATACAGGAGATTCATTAAGTGAAAGCATATAGAGCTTGTCTTGTCTAAAAGTAAGACCAACATCATTAGAATTAAACGTAACAATACATTTATTATCACCAAAAATACACTTAAAACCTTCATCGTCCAACAAAGAAACTGAAATCAAATTCCTCCTAATAGAAGGAACATAAACTACATTATTGAGACGAAGCAAGAAGCCGTTGTCTAAAACTAATGAAATAGATCCAATTGATTCTACTTCGGCTTCCTTTCCATCCGCGACTCTAAGGCTTCGCTCCCCCTTTCTTAGTGTTCTCGCGGTAAGGAATCCTCAGAAGAGTTTGTAACGTGTACGCTTGCACCGAGTCAATCCACCAAGAATTAATGGAGAAATTAGCATAAAGAGTTTCATCAATGAACGTTATTGTATCATTACCCTTTTTTGCAAGCCACTTTAGAAATCCGACACGTCCTTCCGAAATGCCTGCCGCTTGCGTAAATGACATTCACCCCTTTAGGTGCTCCAATAGAGCCACATGGGGCTTAGGTGCATTGTGCACTTTAGGCCCCCGACTTATCAGAATTGGGGGAGAACTGCAGCTTTTTCTTAGATATGAAGTCCCCTTGGAACTTCCTTTTGTTGGAGCCACCAACTTGAAGCACAAGATCTCTCTTTTCCGTCCTTATTCTCTCTTCCTCCTGGACACACATGGTGATTAAATCGCTCATGTTCCACTTTTCTTTCTGAGTATTGTAATTGATTTTAAATGCTGTGTACTCAGAAGGAAGAGGGGTCATAATGAAATGGACTAGGAAACCATCAGATATTTCTATGTCCATGCCTTTAAGTTTTCCGGCCATATCAGTCATCATCATAATGTGTTCTCTTATGCTGCCGGATCCATCATACTTAGTTGTCAAGAGCCTATGAATTAGAGTACTGGCATAAACTTTTGTGGAGCCTTTAAATTTCTCCTCAACTGATGCCAAATACTCCCCTGATCCCAACTGAAATGGAGGTCTTCATAATCATAAGTGATAGACGGTTAGACCGCTCCCATTTCTCAGCATTAGTTTCATAAATTTTCTTTCTGTCATCATAATTTTCCTCACCTTGGGTGGGGGGAATGGGAGCTGGCACCCTTAAAGCATAATCGAGATCTAAAACCCCAAGGACAACATGGATCCTCTCTTTCCAAGTGGGAAAATTGCTCCCCGTAAGTTGCTCAATGTTGTCGATTGTGGCAGCAACATTTGATGCATTTATTGCTGAATACCAAAATACAGAGTAAAAATTAGAATTAACATAAGAATATGTTGCATGCAATTAACCCTACGTTGGTCTGATTAATAACATGCAAAAACTATAGTTCTAATTCATATCACCGTTGGGCAAAAAAAGAAAAAGAACTAAACAATTAATATGGCGACACACGACTACAATCAACGTTGGTCAGAATGTAATCGTATGCATGCCTAATGCCAAAACATAAAATCTCTAATTAAAATATCTCGTTGGTTCAATTTTAATCAGAGATCAAGCATAAAATTGGGCAATAATACAGTGTTTATGATATATCGTAATTTGGGCAATCATAACAATAATTAAAACAGTGCACAAAAAATAGATTTAATCATAAGAAAATGCACTGAAAATAAAAAGAAAAAGGAAAAAACACTGTGCAACCAGCCTCAAAAGAAAGCGGCCCAAAAATCGCGCGTGGCCCAAAATACACGCGCGGCCCATTACTACTCCACCGGCCGAATTTTACGTGCACGGTTGGATTCTGATCGTGCGGCTTGAGGCTGCGCGAGTTTCCCCGGTCCGAAAGTTCCAAGACGCGACACCCGTTAGATCTAAAAGTTTACCATATGCAGAATTTTCGTATAACAATAGTTATCAAGCCAGTCTGCAAATGTCACCTTTTGAAGCTTTGTATGGCCGTGCCTGCAGAACCCCATTGAATTGGTCAGAAACAGCTGAACGATCAGTTTTTGGTCCAGACATCATCCAAGAAGCAGAGGAGCAAGTGGCCATGATCAGAGAAAGATTGAAGATAGCTCAGTCCAGGCAGAAGAGCTATGCTGATAATCGTCGTAGGGATCTCAGTTTTGAACCCGAGGATTTTGTTTATCTTCGAGTCACCCCGCTCAGAGGTGTCAAAAGGTTTCATGCCAAAGGGAAGCTTGCCCCGAGGTATGTTGGTCCGTTCAAGATTTTGGAACGCCGTGGAGAAGTTGCTTATCAGTTGGAGCTACCGCAGTCATTAGCAGGAGTGCATGATGTCTTTCACGTCTCGCAATTGAAGAAGTGTCTTCATGTGCCGGAAGAGCAAGCCCCGCTAGAATCAATTGACTTGAAGGAGGATCTCACCTACAAGGAACAGCCAGTCAAGATTTTGGATGTCGCAGAGCGCCTCACCAGGAGCAAGACTGTTCATTTCTGCAAGGTCCAGTGGAGCAACCACTCAGAAGGAGAAGCGACGTGGGAACGTGAAGAAGAGCTGAAAGCCGAGTTTCCTAGCCTTTTCTCTAGCTAGCCTGAATCTCGGGGTCGAGATTCCTTTAAGGGGGGAGGTTTGTAACACCCCAATTTTCTGAGTTTTAAAAAAAAATCTTTTAATAGTTAGTAGGGAGAAAATTCACCAGTTGGATTTATTTGAATTTAAATTCAAAAGCTTAATATTGGGCTTTACAATCAAAAACATTTAATGTGAATAATCCCAACATGAACATTAGCCAAAACTATTTTATTTGGGTTCTATGTGCTCAGATATATTTTCTAGATTTTTCTAGAATTTTTCTGAGTTCATTTGCTATTTTCTATTGCTCATTTGAATTTCTGGTATTTTTCTAAAAAGGAAAAGATATTTAAAATCTCATAAATTCCATCGGGCCGAATTCCTTGCTCCGGCCCATTTCCCTCCGCCGCCGGCCCAGCTCCGCGCGCAGCCCAGCTCGCCCTCGCCGCCTCCGACTGACATGCGGGCCCCGCATGTCAACCTCTTCTCTCTCCCCCCGCGCGCCCCGCTCGTTCCCCACCGTTCGATCTTGGATGGACAGTTAGATCTTGAGTCCGTTTCGCAGCCGCGCCGTTTCGCACGCGCCCAAGCCCGAGCCGCCGTCAGGTGGGCTCCGACCGCCACATCATCGTCGTCTCCGACGCGGACTCTGCCTTCCGCCCGATTTCTCCGCCGCCACGCCGTGTCCTTCGCGGACTCGCCTCCCGGGGCTATTTAAGGCCCCGAGGACCCTCGTATCCCGCACCCCGAGCCTCGCCGCCTCTGAAAACCCTAGCCGCCGCGAGTTCAGCGCCGCCAGAAGCCCTAGGCGCCTCCTTCGTCTCCATCTCCGGCCGAGGAACCCTGCCGCCACCGCCGCCGTTCAAGCCTTCCTCGTCGCCACCGGACCCCACCTTCGGGACCGTCGCGTCGTCCGCATCTCAGTGCCACCGTCGCCTTCGCCGGGGGACCTCTCCAGCACCGTCGCCGTCGAGCCCGAAGTCCCTCCGCCGATCATCGCTCGCCGCCGGCCACTCTCGTCACCCCCGAGCACCAGCGAGCACCTCAACGGGATCGCCGTCGCACCCTCTACCTCCCGGTACCACTCACCGCCGGTGAATCACCGCCGTTCGCCGGGACCCTCGGTCCCCGAGCCTCCGCCGCTTGCCGAGCTGACGTGGCCGTCCACGTCGGCAGCCACATCAGCGCCCGCGCCTGCGTGTCGTCCCGCGTCAGCGTCCCCGTCAGCGCCACGTGGCAGTCCACCCCGCCCCAAAACCCAAGGCTCGGTAGACCTAGTCTACCGTGAGCCGTGTCTCTGACATGTGGGTCCCACATGTCAGAATTTTCTTTTATTTCTTTTAATTCCCGAAATTCCTTGCTGACGTCAGCATTGCGCATTAATCCGATTTTTCTGTTAAGAAATAATTCGGAAATTCCAGAAAATCCAAATTAGGGTTTCTTTTTAGATTTAAACTTCCAGTGCTCATAACTTTTGCATCCTAACTCCGATTGAGCCCATTCAAATTTCTAAATTTATCTAAATTCAAGCTCTATTTATCTGAGATTTTTATTTAATTTTTGGAGCTTGTTTTGCCTCTTTTATTTATTTGTTTTGTTTATTTGTTTCGTTCACGAGTAGACGTCGATTCGTCGGGGAATTTTGTGGAAGAAGGAGCACCCCAAGATCAAGACCAGTACATAGACCTTTTCCAAGGCAAGTCATACCTTTGATCATCTTGAACCCAGTTTTTAAATTACTTTGTGTTAAAGTATTGCATTCTACTTCAATTATTTATTTAAATGCTTTGGGCATAGTTATTATCCAAATTTGTTATCACACCTTGGCCTTGTATGTCATATTTCTTTGTCACCCTAGATTGGTTTATTAGTTGGTAATATTGTATCACCAACGTGGGTTGGTTAGATGCGAGTACAATTGCTTAGCCATGCTACGAGTCTCACATCTCATGAAAGTTGCAAATATTAACTATGACTAAGTGACTATGGAACTTCGTGTAAAACTGTGTGTTATGTGTTATTACTTCGTGATGGCATGTGTTGCACTAAAACCAACTGGGTGGTAAAGGATTTGGACTGAGGCAAGTGGTGGAAACTATGTGATCTGGTGGAAGCTGTGTGCATGGGAATGAAAATCTTTCTGACTTAGTTAGAACATGGAAGTCTGTAGGATCAAGGATAACCGACTAGAGGGGGTGAATAGGAGGTTTTTAAACTTTTAAACAAATTAACGAGATAAGCTAATTAATAACTTAGTCTAAACAAGTTATACTTCTAGCTAAGCAATACAAGCACAAAGATTAAGCTAGAAATAAAAATGCGGAAGAGTAAAGACTAGAAATAACCACAATGAGACAACGATGTTTTCCCGTGGTATCGAAGACTTGCCGGTCTTCACTAGTCCACGTTGAGGGAGCTTGAATCAATCAAGCCGGCTCCACGTATTAAGCCTTTCCTCGATCACTATTGGTTGTTCTTCCTCCACTCCGGAGATGGTGAACACCAAACCACTCACAATATGGGCACCGGGCCTCTTCACAATCTTCTTGAAGAGATCACCGCAATCACCGCTGCCGTCTAGGAGTTCGCAAAATTCCAAGAGTAACAAACCAAGACCTTCGCTGATGACACTCAAGTGCAATAGGATCAACTAGAATGATGAATGCACTTTGAATGAGCTCAACAACCTCTCAAAGAGTGAACAAATGAATTTGAGGAGTTGAATGAATGCACAAGGCTCAAAAGATGTTAAATGTGGTCTAGCATCTTTGTGTCCTTGAGCAGTGGGAAGTATTTATACCCCAACAACAATTATAACCGTTGGAGAAGAAAACCCAACTTTTACCACATGCGGTACTACCGCCATGTAATGGCTGTACTACCGCACTTCTCCAACCACTACTGCAACAGCTATAACAGAGGCATTAAATGACCTGACATAGCCGTTTTAACTTACAGAGCGGTACTACCGCCAACTATCCAACGGTACTACCGCAGAGCGGTCATACCGTAAGGAGAGTGCGGTACTACCGTTTTTCCAGAGAGACAAAAGGGGTGCGATCTTGGAAAAACATACCGCTTCTCATTCGAATAACCGGCATGCGGTAGTTCCGCTTAACAATCGCAGACTACCTTAGTCCGGTCATACCGCATGAACACTTGCGGTACTACCGCTACGAGGTTTTGGCACCAAACGAAAAGAGACTCTCTGTAAAAACATACCGCCAACTATCGATCGAACAACCGAGTGCGGTAGTACCGCATGTAAACAACGCCAGTATTACCGATTGTCCTGACAGTGCATAATTGGCTGAGAAAAGGAAATCCATATGCATGCATGATCCTAAATTGATGCATAAAGCACAAGGCATGCCATCAAGCTACTGGACATGATCCCTCTTAATAGTACGGCATTTAACCTATAATCCGGTCTTCCACCTATTTCTCCTAAGACCGGTAAAAGAAAATATTTTCACAACCACTTGTACCTTATTCTTGAGTTGTACTTGATCTTCATAAAACTTTTAGCATGCATCTTCAAGATCATCTTTTCCAATGGGATTAGGCCTTGTAAAAACTCAACAAACCAATAAGTCCCATTCTCACATATTATCATAAATTACCAAAACATATTTTTAGGGGCCTAGATGCTTTTCAAAGTCTTGCCTTGGTCAATTAAGGACTTAACTTTGTGCGCCATTGAACTGAGCCTTACTGTACGACCACATGCCTGGTATGGGACGGGCCTAACTTAGTAAGTTATGGATTCTCGGCATTGATGTTCAGGTGGATAGGTTAGGCTGTGTGACAGGGTGGAGGTGTGACTACTTGGTGGTTGCATCGCGGGACGATTCGTCGCTTCCCTGTCCGGCGGTGTGTGTTATACTAATTCTATGTGAGCTGGTATAGCGGGAAAGCACATCGGGAATGTCAATGTTTGAGATGAAGTTTCCGAACTATTTTGTTACGATTAGTGCTTGCTACACTAGTTTTATCTTGTGGGTAAAGTGTACAACCTCTGCAGAGTGTTAATCAATCTATTCGAATAGCCGCGTCCGCGGTCATGGACATGCTCGGGGATTTCACACGAGGGGTAGTTTTCATAAAATGTTTGGGATGGGGGCTATGTGACCTCAATCATATGGCTATGTGAAATAATCTGTTTAGCTTTGTGTCTTTGTGGAAATAATTGTTAAATTATTATTGTCTATTTGTTTTGAATTATGCTTTCAATCTATTATTCGTATTCAATTGCAAATGTTGCTTTTATGCAAAAGAACCACAGAAGCCTTTTTCTTTGTAATAAGCCTGCATCTATAAATTGCATTCTGTGGTATGATTTGCGAGTACGGTTGTGTACTCACGCTTGTTGTAAAACTTGCGCCCAAACCTACAGAAGAGGAGTCTACGCCTGCTTTCGAGGAGGAGTTCGCCGAAGGTTGTTGATCGTTAAGGTCTGGATCCCAGTCGGTTGCCTGTGGTGAATTGGTGGGATCTATGCTGGAGTTATTTCCGTTCCGCTGCTGCTTTATTCTCTGTTAGCCTTGCGTAGCTTAATAAGTGTAAACTCGACCATAAGGTCAAAACCCTTATTTGTTATTCAAACTAATCGTTTACTTTATTTATCGTTTGTGTGGATCGATATTCACCTATGTTGACACTGTGTGCACTAGCGTGATCCTGGACTAGTGCAGCATACACAGAGGGTTCCAGAATCGTAATTTTGGGTCCCGACAGCTGGCGAGCGCGTGCGACCAAGGTTGCGAGCGCCGCCGTCGAATGGAGCTACGGTGGCGCACGAACCCGAAGAGACTCTGAAAATTGTAAGTGTTCGCCACACTTTTAGGGTTCCGAAATTGGGGTTTTTGATTTGGGGAAAAGTTTCGGGAGGTTCCGATAATGGGTTTGCTTAGGATTTCTTTAGGGTTTCACGAAAAAATCGAAGTCCTCTCCTTCTAAAATGCTAAACCAAGCCATAAAATAATAAATCTGGCCACTAAACTTTAGATCCGAGCCTCTAATCCTTAGTTCTAAACCTTTAATCATTAGATCTAGGCAAATCAAATTCGGTTTTGACTTATTAGGGTTCAAGATGAGCTAGGCGAGGCTCTGATACCAAATGTAAGCATAAACTTAAGGCTAATCACGAACTAAGACATGAACCCTAGCTCCAAAACATGAATACCTAGACTAAAACCTTAGATGCGGAATCGTGAGTGCTTACCCGAAGATGAAGATGCCATTAGGGTGATGATCTGTCGGTGTAGCACCGTCGGTGGTCGTAGAGGTGGCCTGAGTGTGGACGGTGCAGTAGGCGAGGACGAAGGTGTCGCGGTGACGGAGCTTCGGTCTTCGCTCACCTTGGCGCTCGAACGAGATCGGGTTTGTTGGGGATCGTGTAGCTAAGAACCACACACTGGTAAAAAAGCCTGCCGAGCCCCCTATTGGTTTATGTAGCGCTGGTGAACGGGACCGAAACCAACACGTTTGGTTGCGCCCCCGATCAGGGCGCGAGAGGAGGCGTGGCCTCCTGGAATCGCGGGAAGATGTTAGCCGAGATCAACCTAACACTCCTGGCCTTGCCTTATGCTATGCTGTCCTGTTGCCTTCGGCTATGGGTGAAATGGTTTCGGCTGGCATTTGACTGGCATGCTGGCCTCCTGTGCTTGATATTTTGGATGGCTTGTGAATGTGTTTGATTGGGGGAAAGAACCTATGTGGGCTTGCTCTTATCCTCTGGCTCTAACGTCCTACCGTTGGGTTGGATAGTAAAAGTGCTGATGGTGCTAGTTTCGCTAGGCCCAGTGACGCTTTGACTGAGGGTGGGGTGTACTGGGATGTGTATTGTAGGATTATATTGTGGCTGCTGCAATTGCAAATAGTGGGTGTTGGATTCTAATAACGCCGGATGAGGAGACCCACGGAAGTGACAGATACCGAATGACTTCGGGTGGTCAGGATATCTTGACGATCAAGGAGCCGACTAACTCCGGTTGGTCTGGGTATCTTGATGGTCAAGGGACCGACTACTGAGGTTGCTTTGGGTAGTCTACTGCACTTTGGGGAAATCTGACGGCCACTCCCTAAATTCTATTGCTCACAAAAGTAAGCTGCTCTCGGTGGTACTAATCGCTTTTCTATGTTTTGGTTGTCCACGGAGGTGAAGATCTGGACAAGCGGGAGGTGATTGGATGAAAGGCAAAAAAGGCTTCGGCGGAATGCATGCAATATTTTATTATTGAATGCAAACTACTATTCTGGGTTGTAGATATGTAAATAACAATTGATGAAATGGGATGATGATGATGCACTGCTATTGTAATGCTTCATGCAGACAAATGCCCTAATGATATGCTTAATGCAACTGAGGTTATGCTTTGATACTAATTTAATAGATTCTTAATTATGCTAATTACCGATTACTGCTACACGATTAGAACTAGAAAATGCGGGTCCTCACATTGCCGTAATCACTTCGTAATCTAGGCACTGTCGTGGAGGGTACAACGGTGTGAGTATTAAAAGATACCAGAAAGCATCTTCATGCAAAAAATAATTAAACATCTTCAATGTAAAATTGAGTACCTAGTTCCCACTAGTCCCCTCTCAAAAAGAAAAGGACCCCACTTATCGAAATTCAACAGCTAATAGTGTTTCACAAGGGAAATTTGACCAATATTACTCTTATTTAACCGTACCATTTTCAACCACGAAATGGTCAACAGGAAAATCAAAGTATAACATTCTCATGTTGTTGCTCGTGCAAGATGTTCAATCCTCCGCTTGAGTGAAGGGTGAAGAATAACATTCTCAAAGTCCACCCCTCCCGACAGAGATGCTGAGCTAGGTTTAAGAGCCTTAAATCCTGACAATGGAAACTTCGGCATTGATATGATTCACGGATCAGTGAAGGCTGACCCAAGATTCTATTGATGTAACCCCACGAAACCCTGGCTCCTTCCCTGAATGTAAAGCATAAAGCAAATAAAACCATCATATGTTTCTATTACTGTTTGGGGCAAGATACAGTTCCTGTGTTGCGGTTTTAGTATGATATCCATACAAACCTAGTAGTATAAACTCCAGCAGCCAGTGCAGTAACTCCTCCAATACCCATTAGTAATTTACTCCTATCAGTCAACAGCATTCTAAACCCACCTGCAATTTCACATCAGAAAATAATATCAAAATTACTAATAAATTGGCAATTTTTGCACGATTTTCTTATATCATTTTTTCCCATTAAAAAACAGAAGGCTAGTCCATATCTGAAATTCAAAGCACATACACAAATAAGAAAAACTAAAGACTAATTTTTGTTCATCAAAAGAAGGGACAGAGTTAAGCGTAGAAAGACCAAAGCTGGTTTCACACAATATGATGTATTAGTTTTGACATTAGATTATAGTGCCTCCTACAGTAAAAGTATGTAACTTCACTTGATGACATTTTAAATGATTGTATGCACCCAATAAGTACAGGTGAGGGAAAGAATCCCAGCTAAAAATGCCTAGCTTCTTCTTTTCTTATGGCAGACGCCTCTTGCATCTTCACAAGTTCGGCATCTTGTCACCTTTGTGCTTCACACTTTGCCTGTGAAAATAGGTGCTTGATTAAATCATGTGCTGCTGTTATACTTGTCATCCAAGGTACCGCAATTAAAAGCACCAACAGGCATATAGATATAAGCATTAAAGAAAGCAGTTACAGGGGAAAATCTTCAATACCTGCATTCTTTTCCTAGCTAATTCATCATCATGGCGTAACTTTTGTGCCTCTGCCTTTGCTTGTTGTTCTAAATAATTTCTATATTCTTCACCTGCCTTCTGTATCCTCTCCTGTAGATCAGATATTAAGGATCAACAGTGAAAGCAGTCAATATACCAAAGCATCATAATAGTTAGATGCACGAATGAAGAAAACTCACAGAAAACAAAAGCTCCACTTTTTTATATTAATATGTTTTCCATTTGTGTTGCAACGAAGTTTTAAATTTGCATTCCTTGCTATTCACAAAGCTCAAAGCAGAGGTAAAGCATTTACATGTCCAATAGGATATCTTCAAGCCTACAATGTTTTGAGGTGAGACTGGTAACAGGTATGCTTTGTTAAGCCGGTTAATGGTGATAAAGTCTGATGCTCTTGATTCTAGAAAAGTCATGAACTCACACACTCAAGTAAGAAAAAGTTTGACAAATTAGCTATTAGGTAAATTCCATTCCAGTATTTTAGCATTGGAGTTGCGTGAACAAACAAAGCTTCTGGCACCAGGCATGTCCCGGCTACCACATTGAACACTATTTGCATCAACGAAGGGGAAAATGCATCAATAAGTCACGATTGCCCTGAGCATCTGGTTGATGGCGAACTGGACCTTTTCGGCCGCCACCTCCACGAGGCGCGTGTCCTCCTGCTTCCGCATCAGATCAAACAGCTAGAGCCAAACAACCAACCAACCATAAGAAGAGCGTCAGGATGGACAATCCCGGTTGGGGCAAAAGAGCAAACACCTTGCCTACTTGGCGTACAGCGAGCTATTGATCTTCCGCAGCGCAATGGCCCCACGCTCCAGAGACTCAGGGTCGAACACGTTGGAGCTGGACGCGGCAGCGGGGGCGGGCTCTGAGACGGGCCCCGGTGCTCGGCAGTTCGGATAGCCACTCAGATAATTCCCGGATATATCCAAATTAATTCTCGGATAGATCTGAATAAGCCGAATATCTCCTTACCGAAACCAAATCCGTATCCATAAAAAAAAACCTGATATCCACGAAAAAGCTCTGAATTTCGCCCACATTTATTCGATCGGTCGAGAATTATCCACTCCGTTTGCACCCCTAGGAACCATGGCTAGTCGTGACAGCACTAGTGCACAGAGATCAACGTACTGCCAGCAACTAGCTTATATTTGGTGTTTTATTCATTGCTCATTTATTATTTAGAGAGAGAAGCGCGTGTGTTGATGTACCGGTTGATGGTTAAGTGGCTCATGATATCTGAGTGCGCATGACTGAGTAAAGACACTTTAATCTCTGGTGAGAGATCTCGCGCAACAATTAGTGATAGTTGTAGATAGATTAAACTAGATTTTGAATAGATTATTTTTTAGTAATCGGACCTTTAGAACATTTATCATCAACTTTACCCTTTAGAGAAGAGATAGGATCATTATTTTATGGTAAATTAATCATCTCCCAAAGAATTAGATGTGTTAATAGAAAACCCTAGTTTTGCTTAGTTCAGTCCCATGTGGATTCGATACTCTAGAATTAAGACTGGAAAAAAAAGTTCAGAACTCGAGCTCATTACAAACCGAGCCGGCTCGGCTCGCACTCGATGTTTTTTCGAGCCAAGCCAACCCCTGTCCACCGTCTCGTTAAAAAAAACGAGCCGAGGTCGAGCCGCCCTAGCCAAATTCCCGATCCCCTTCCTCCAGCCCCGATCCCTTTCCTCCAGGAGGCCGCCCCCTGCTCCCGATTGAGTCCCGAATTCCCGATCCCCTTCCTCCAGTCCCGATCCCCTTCCTCTCACCGTCCGTGCCGCCGCAGCCCGTCCACCCCGCCCTCGTGCTCCCCATCCTCCTCAGCCTAGAAGTGATAGGATAAGCGGAGGAGGAAGAACCATTGAAGGAGGAAGAAGATGATGATGTCGTCGCGGGCCTCCACCCACCTCCTCCATTCTGTCGCTACGGTAGTATCCCTCCTCCCTCGCCGTGCCTCCGTCCTGCAGTTCTCCTGCGCTGCTGGTGGATCCGTGGGCAGGAGGAAGAGAAGCGGCTGCCTAGAGGTGGTGCGCGCAGCCAGCGCGGAGGTGGCCGTACCCGCCGCCGACGCTGCCTCCTATACCACCGAATATCTCATCCTCTACTTCAAGGCGGAGGGAATCATGGAGGAGAGGGCCATTCCCAAGATCACCGAGGCTCTCGAGGTTCACTACTTCATTTCATTCCACCTGTCTCTGTCTGCATACTCCTACCTCCTGAATCCTGATTTACACTCCTCAACTGCTCCTACTTGTTAGTGTGCACGTATGTATACATTTGTTTTGCGTTGCACATCTGTATGCGGTCACAAGCGCAAACGACTATCGCAATTTCAAAACCATGAATGCACCTACGACATGTGGAAACTGGACTATCATCTGGCAGTAGAAGAACAATTCAACTTGAAAGCAGAGAGGGCATCATGGTCGGATGGTTGTCTTGTAGTTGTAGCCCCAGAATGAATTTTGTTATTAAAGATTGTATCTGTAAAATCTCAATTAACACTGAAAGCAATTCGGTAGTTAGTTTCAGACAATACTCTTCAAGCAAGATATCAAATCCAGGCTATATTGCGCACAAATGAAGCCAGCATTTTGGACATGGATGTTGACATGGATGGACCATTGTAAATTTGTAATGTACATGGACTGTTACGTTGACATGGATGATGGATGAACAGTTAATCTGTTATGTTGACGATACATGGATAGACTGTTATGTAATGTATCAAGTGCTAGTCTTTCTATTGAATGGATTATGTTGACATGGATGTTGATATGGACTGTTATGTTGACAATGACATGAATTATCTGTTAAATATCAAGTGATATGTTGAATTAAATGGATTATGTTGAATGAATAGATGTAAACTTGTGATTTTGTCATGTATGTCTTTAAGAAAACTTGTGAATAGATGGCCCTGCACTAACATTTCTGATTTTTGTCATTCCGTATTTTTTTGTTCTCTGCTGTTTTTTTTTGCTCCGAACCGCTGAGCCGAGCCGCGAGCCAAACTGAGCCGCTTGTTGACAAATCCTTCCTGACTCACTAGGGTTCGCGAGCCGGCTCGAGCCGCACTTCTAGCTCGTACTCAGAATGAGCCGAGCTGAGCCACCTGTTGAAACGAGCTTGAGTGAGTCTGACTCGAGCCGGCTCAACTCGGCTCGTTTCCAGCTCTACCTGGAATACTCAGGTAGAAAGCTACAATTGATTCGTGTGCTACGATTATAATTAATTGCACATAGTTTGTGTCATGTATCTATTAATCTCTTCCCAGTCTCTTATTCTTATCTCTCTACTGTCCCTTTGCCGATTCCAACAAAAACTCTACCCCAGATGACTAAGGAACAAACAGTGGACGAGTATCTCATTCCAGATCACAAATTGGATGGGCACTGGGCTCGGCTACGGCATTCAACGGAGCTCAAACGAGGCTTCGGCGACCGGTGAACAACAGTGGCATCTTCAATTGCGTCTGTTAAAAGACAATGCCTGCTTCGGCGGTGGCAATGTGCAGCACTAGGTTTGATGCCTTTGTTCTGTGTGCTCGGATTCGGTAAAAATCTTACATTATAATTGAGGCTTAAACAGATTTGTCGCCCCATTAAACGGTGATTGGCGTCTCCTAGCAAATTTTCGACGGATCAGGTTCATGATTTTTTTTTTAAAAAAATAATATATATTTAAAAGATAATTACAAAATTAAATAGTTGATTTTTTTTTTTTATAAAAGTAGGTGTCTGTCACCATTTAGAATGGCGACAGGCTCCTATCGCCATTCCAATTAGCGACAGGGACCTATTTACTGCCAGTCGCTAGTCCATCCTCGTGTCACCATTTCAACTGATGAGTTGCAGTAAACAGTGTTCCTGTCGTCAGTTGAAATGGCGACAGGAAACCATGGGTTCCTATCGCCAGTTCAACACTGGCGACATGGTCTAGCTATTTAAACCCTCAAAAATCGGTGAAAATGTCATTTTAATTCCAGAAAAAAGAGAAGAGAGGAGGAGAGGGGGAGAAGAAATGTAGTGAAGTCCTACCAATTCATATCGGAGGACAGAGACAGAGCAGCAGATCTGGTCGGCCATTTTGCACGTAAATATTTTTGCAACTTTATATATTAATTTGAAACCTTGTCAGTTAGTAAATAAAAATAGCGACATAAAATCAATAGATTAGATAATTTTAGCTGTTTTATGCAGCACATCATTTTAGCTATGTATAGTTTAGTTTGTCGTGCAGATATTATTTATGTTGCAGTACTCGAACAATTTAGAATAAATCTGCAAAAATAGAAAGACACATGGGAGAATAGCAAGGTACCTATTAAAAATCTATAAAAATTACTGAGTAGCTAAGTAGGGTAGGTATAACTTAATCAAAATAATCCCAACTTAATTTTGGTGTCCATTTGTGCGCAGTAATTATTCTGTTAATGCTGAAAATTATTTTTAAACTAGAAAAATAGCATGACACATCTTAAAATTGTAAAAAAAAAATCCAAAGTTGCTACATATGTTACGTAGAGCTCAATTAAAATATTGTGGCCTTTATTCTTTTTGTTTCCATTTGCACACAGTAAATATTAAAAAAAAAATACTAGAGACACTTTTTAAACAAGAAAAGTAGCAAAATACCTATTAAAAATCTGTAAAAATTACAAAGTAGCTTAGTAGGGTTTGTAGAGCCTAATCGAAATAATCCCAACATAATTTTGATTTTCATTTGTGCGCAATAATTATTCTGTTAGTGCTAAAAATACTTTTAAAACTAGAAGAATAGCAACATACCTATAAAATATATGTAAAAATTGCTTGTATAGCTTAATCGAAATAATCCCAACTTAAATTTGGTTTCCATTTGTGCACAGTAATTATTTTGTTAATGTCGCTTCTTATTACTTTATGTATATGTTTCGTACTATTTACGATGTATGCACTGAATTTTCAGGTGTGGCGGACCCAAGACACGCTGCACATTTGCCGTACGAGTTGCTTGACCTGGTCATTTATGCGCATCACCGTAGCCACCTCAGTACCATCCTCCCCCAGGCGGACGAGGCGGCGATTGAGCTTGGCACTTTGCGGCTGCGCACACCCATGAGGACATGGAGGGTGGACCCACGTTGGGTTCTGAGGTATGTGTAGTTGTGACCTTCGTGTACTCAATTGCAGTAAGACTACTATGGGTGGATTAATGTTTCTTCTTAAACCTTTTGAAGCAATTTGTGAGAGGCAAGCCTCCTTCCACTAGCGAGGATGGTGGAAACGACGTGGGAGGATGACAAGGACCGCGCGGGTGATGGTCGTACGTTGAGGCACTTTTCGTACGATCGGTGCCTCCTGACAGCACTAGTTTACCGCTGGAGGCCGGAGACACACACGTTTCACTTCCCGTGCGGGAGATGGCGCCGATGCTTTAGGACATGTCCTTCCTGACTGGGTTGCCCTGCGCGGGCTTCCCCTGGCGACGAACGACATTCCAGCCGCGTGGCGCAAGAAGTTCCTCATGAGGTTCCAAAGGGGTGATGCCATCCAACAAAAGCTACAAGGAGTTCAGCAACACCCACGAGCCAACGCTGCAGTGGATCTGCCAGTTCTATGTAAGTTTTTGTAACTCTTGTTCTTCCGCTTCAATTGGTTTGTGCAGCTTTCTAATATGTATCTATCGTCTTGCAGCTAGAGCGTATGGCAGAGGATGCACCTAAGTACACGATGAGGAGGCACTTCGAGGCCTACATGATGTGGCTATTTAGGTGGGTGATGTTCCTAGGGTCCTACAGCGACAGCGTCGACAAGCACTACGTTTGGTACGCACGCCAGCTAGCGGACTGGGAGGTGGAGGACATCCAGCCCTACGCCTAGGGCCCGACAGTGTCGTGCGCGACGTACCGCAGACTGTGCGATGTGTTCCACCTGGTTTGGGATAGCTCCGTCCTCTCCAGATGCCCGTTCCTTCTTCAGTTGTGGTCCTTCGAGCGTTTCTAGATCAGACGACCACAGCTAGAACTGGGAGCATACACAGTCAACATGTACGCCGAGGACGACGACGTGAACCAACAGGACCATGGGTACAGTGTGGTGCCATCGATGGGTATGTTTCTTGAATATTTATTCTTTTTCGTAATGTAATTCAATTTCATATGTTAAGTTTTCGTTGTTCTATTCCACATGTCACTCACACGCCGATCACTACGCACGCGTCCTACCCAGACTACATTGCGATGTTCAATTACCTGACGTATGACCGCATCATCTGGACACCGTACACTCCCAACAGGGTGTACACGTGCGCCCCGAGGCCTGTCGAGCCTGTGCACATGAGACCACGCGTACTGGTACACATGGAGGTACTTGGTGCACGATGTTTTCGTGGAGGAGTACCACGTACAGTGGGTCATGCGCCAGTTCGGTCTATGACAGGAGATCCCAGTCTCCTGGGGCAATGGGTGGCACCGAACGTCCATGGGTAAGTTTACGTTTTACTTCTGTCGTACCATTTGCCTTACGTACCTACGAAACAATCGTTTTTCCTTCCACATGTACACTAGGAAGGGAGTACCTACTACGACTTCCTAGACGGAGAGGATGTTCCCTTGGGTTCAGGGCTGGATCAGCACCTTTGGTGACGACGTCTAAAAGGATGCTCCCTACGACCTTAGGACATACCACGAGTACATGGAGTGGTACTCTAGTCAGACGAGCGTTCGCTGTGTCAAGGTCGTGGACGACCCGCAACGACACTAAGCTACAATGTCCGACACGTACCCACCCAGCCAGACTCTGCATTCCATCGCATGGTACATACTCAATGCTGCATACTTCTTATTTGCTTCGTAAGATTTTAGTTTCTAACTTGTTAATTATGTGCACAGGTCGATTTGCACTGGGAGGTGCACAAGTTGGCGGCCTCTGTGCACCATTTGATGCTTGGGGAGCACTTTAGCATGATGGCGCAGGACATCAGAGTGGTCATCGAGCAGTTCCTCGAGAAGACGAGACAAGGGATCGAGATCGCATCTTGTCGTACGCCGAGGGACCCGGTGGACCCACCTATGCGTGGACGGGGGTGACCACGGTGCGTCATGCCCCAGTACTCCTTACCCAGACGTGATGAGTGGGTCCTTATGGCACCGTGCTAGGAGTACTCCGCACAGTTCGCAGGTCAGCATGAAACACTCACGTCTGATTCTTTATTTCGAACTCCACTAGTTACTAACGGTAATTTTCTCTGATAGGTCCTGAGTTCCACCCGTACACGGGGCAGGTGGACGCGGAGCCATCCTCTGGCTTCGTGCGACGAGGTATGACTACCTTGCTTGCATGCATAATGTACTATTTTATGGTTTTCGCCATGTTTACATGTATAACGTAATGTTTCACGGGTCGTACAACGCTTTGGGACGAGCCGGTGGTGTCGCACGAGAAGTCACACTCTGGGGACTTCGACTTCGACTAGCGTGGCAGCCATGTCTCTGTGGAGGCTTCACAGTTGCACGATGTACCCGAACCGAGCCAACCGACACAAGACCCCCTCGGGACACCCCCCAAGCTACTCGCGTTGGTCGGGTACCTCGGCAGCCTGAGCCTTTGATGTACTCGTACCAGCGCCCTCAGCCGCCCTGGACGAGGCCAAGGGCCACACGTGGGGTACGCCCCAAGAGAGCCCGCGAGTAGATATTTGTTCTTATAAATATTAGTCATACCATGTAAATATTAATTTTTATACAACTTATATTATGCTAGTCTCGTGTTTAGATACTATTTTTTTGTGTGCATAGGTAACCATGTGAGGGAGTTAGCATCGCGACACCCCACACCACCCTGTTTCTAGCATTTACACCCACTTTTGCAGAGCAAGATGACCGGACACTACGACACTACCATTTCAAACCAAAAAAAACCCGCACTCTGTAACACCACATTTTCAGACCGAAAAGACCACACCCTATCACGCCGCACGCTATCACTTTTGCAGACCGAGATGATAACACACTGCGACGCTACTTTTTCAGACCGAAAAGATCGCACCCAGTCACGTCATACACTACCACTTTTATAGACCGAGATGACAACACACTGCGACGCTATCTTTTTAGATCGACAAGACCACACTCTACCATGCCATATTTTCAAACCGAAAAGACTACACCCTGTCACACCACACACTGCCATTTTTGCAAATCGAAATGACAACACACTGCGACTACCTTTTCAGACCGAAAAGACCGCACCCTATCATGCCACACGCTACCACTTTTGTAGACCAAAAATACCACACTCTGCCACACCACCTTTTGAGACTGAAAAAGCCCATTATAAAAGGAGGGAGGAGAGAACTGTAGGAGAAGAGAGCTCAAGGAGAACACTGCACTACCACACCCAACACTTCGCCAAACTTTGGTTCACACAACTGAGAGGAGGGAGATGTCGGACTCGTCGGCGAACTTCTACGCGAGGATTCTGCAGAAGTGCGAGTGGCTTGCCGAGATGGCTAAACCCTACCCAGATAATTCTACGAAGGATGGGTCAGTATCACCAGAGTTCCCACGCCCTCAATGTGTGTGCAAACTACCGGCTAAGATCATCCAGTCCACACACCCGGCGACGGCCGCTCGGGCGTACTACACGTGCGCCCACCACCTCGTAAGCGTATCTTGCATACACAAAGATTTTTCATATTTTATGTTTCATTCCACAAATCCCTAACTACACTCGCACATATTGGCAGCCGAAGATGCAATGCAACTTTTTCCAACGGATCGACGGACCAGACATGTACGATAGGATGTTCATCCAGCAGAAATACATGTTAAACTATGCAATGCAAGCCGAGACCTTCAAACGTTGGAAACCTTACGTACTCAACCCTACTGAAAAGGCACCGGAGGAGCCCGAGCGAGCGACGCACAAGGGGAAGGCTCCTGCTAATGAGACCAACGGCCGTCCTAGCGCTCCCCATCGCCTGGGTGTAGTCCGGGTTGAAGAGGTAAATTATGCTCAGTTTGCATCATGATTATTAATTTGGCCCTACGTTGTGCTATACTAACATCATTCAATCGTTCATCCCGTCTCACAGAATATGGCTGACTTCGAGACTAGCCACCATTGTAAGCAAACCAAAGACAAGGGGAAGGGACCGATGGGCCGCCACGACTGATCGATTTCATTCCAATCAACCTTTTTTTTGGATTCCTAAAAGGCGCGCATGCATCGTATGTGTATTTCGGTTTGCTCATTCGTGCATGTTATCGTTTCTAATATATGTAACCAAACCGAGTGCCCATGTATTTTGCAATTAAATTTTGAACTTTTTCAAACTTACATCTCTTTTCCCAAATATTTCGACTGTTAAATCTTATGTAATCTTTTTTTTGAAGGAATCGATTCCACCAATAATACAATCAAGACAGCATCGCGCATGGCAACCTTAAACTCAATTTTTTTTTCATTTCGCTCCGAATGAGACTGTTTGTGTCATTGCGCCGCCGAACTCGCATTCCAAATTGCGCCGCCGATCTCGCATTTTCTACTTCACGTTACATGGTCTTCTCCTATTTTGCATTCTGAATTGCACAGACACTCCAAGGTATTACCAAAATTTTAAAAATGGATTTACAAAAAAAATTGAAAATTTGATAATTTTATCTACACATAAATAAAAAATAACGACATACCTCTCATCGCTAGCTCAATTGGCGACAAGAACCTCTACCACTGTTCTAATTGGCGATAGGTACTTACTTTTGTAAAAAAAAAATCGACTATTTAATTTTGTAATTATCTTTTAAATTAATATTATTTTTTTTAAAAAAAATCTCAGGTTCATCACCATATCGGCGTGTGGAAACTGGAGCGTATCAAAGTCAGACGTGATTGCAAGTAATTTGCCTGTCGTCCTAACCTGTAGCTAACCATGAACCAGTGATGACAAATTGAGGAATCCGGATCATCCACGTCAACGCTACAGTGAATAAGGTATCCTCTGCTTTAAATGAATGAAACAGAAGGAATGTGACTTTCCAACCATACCTGCCCTGGTTAATAAGATTCCTGTCACTGCCGGAAGTTCTAGTTGTTTATCATGTAGTAAGCCATCTTAACTAATCAGAACGGACTATTATCGAGAAAAAAAATAAGAATGGACTAGAACACGAAAGCGTTGGTCAATTAAGAGGTCAAACGACAAACTTTCGTCAGTTAATTTCAATAAATAGCTGAAACATGGAACTGGTACGTGGCTAGATGACTAGCCGTGCATAAATTTCAAACGTGGGTAAGGGACACGTATACGTATGCGCGTTGATGATATGAGTGCGATATATATTAAGTGTGTATGTGAAACATGCGAAAGTACTTGGGAGTTAGGACAATTTGGCCTTCTCACTCAATATGAGTATTTGGAACAGTTATACACCCTCTGTGCTCTTCCAGATGATGTTTTAGGATGTTGATTTTGTTCACAAATAGATATCGTTTTTTATTTTCTAGGTAATTTTTCCCCAAGATACCCCTATTAAATATCATCACTCTATCAAATGCAAATGCACATATGCTTCCAAGACCATTTAACTCAATTCCCCTCCGTCTAAACATTCAAAATGAACTAGTAGTACTCACGGGAAGCATGAGTTAAGCAAACGAAAAGAAAAAGAGAGAGAGAATGTTGTCTGATGTGTCAAACAAGAAGAGATGGAGGGGGAAAAAGTAACAAAACGAAGCAAGCTGACTAGAAAGCCGAACCAATGCAAGTGCTTGATCTAAATGTCAAAGCTGGACCGTATCATTAATTGGATGGATAAAATCATGTTGTTGCAGCCCTGCCCCGGACTGGACGCAGCCATGGTTGTCATGTCTCTTTGGCTCCTTACCGTGGCGAGCGCGACCACACCACTTGCCGGTGGCGTCGCCGCACCGCGAGCAATGGCCGATGGTGCGCGCGGCGAGGTGCGGATCGGAGCGCGGGGCCAGTGGTGAGCGGCGAGCGTGACGTCGATGTCATCACGGCGCCGTGAGCAACGGTGGTGTGACTAGGAGGAGCGCCTTCGTGTGCAGAGAGGACTTCAAGGAGGCTGGAGTTGGTAGATGTAGAGATCATGGGTAGATGATGTTAATCTTAGTGTGTTGAACAATTCGCAATAGTATCGAGGTGTTTGGAGAAACTCACGCTTTAGCAAAGTGTTGCAGGCTATCAGATTATTGACGGTTTGACCGGACTTAGGGTAGTCTGACCGGTTCAGGGGGAGTGGTCAGATCGGCCAAGGGCCGACGATCAGATCGGTCAAGGTGGTGGTCAACTGGCCAAATGTTGAAAAGTGGAATTTTGAGGATTGCCTAAAATCACTTGTGTAGGATTGTGAGGTGATGTGTTTGCACTAGATCTCTTGGAAAATGGAGTTTCGAGACGAAACTAGATGGAGTTTGAAATTTCTAGAGAATATGCAGTGTGGGAATTGGGAAAATTTCCAGAGCGATCTGACCGGCCATTTGCCGATGGTTAGACCGGTGGGGCAGTCTGACCGGCCAAAAGGGTTTCTTTCGCCGGAAAGGCAATGAACTTTGTTGTTTTGTTTAAAGTCATGGGATTCAGTATATAGGTGTTGCATGATGCATGTTTTGGCTATCGTGGGTCAAATTACGAATAACTTGTACCCGGAATCGATTTCTTAGTCTATTGTTGTACGGGTGGTTTGAAGTCAACTACAGTCAATGGCGAGAATGATCGGGACTAGGCTAGGAGAGTCAAGGTTCAGAACGATCAAGGATATCGGGTGAAGTGGTTGGACTCAAGCATGACGCAAGATATACAAGAATGACTGAACGAGAGGTTCGGTGCAACGAGTTGCATCAAGTGGCTTGGAGGTCGGTGGAAGTGCCATGCTGGTTTCGGTGGGAGCCGGATGGGAGAGACTTGCCGACATAAAAAGAGTCATTGATGAACCTACGCGTGACGAAGCATGGGATTGCTTCACGTTGATTAAACTCGGCCTTTGAAGAATGATCGATAAGGGGTATTTTGGTATCTTTGCCAAAATATTGGGTTGATGATATTAGAGAAATCGCGCAAAGAAACCCTTCTGGTATATGTTGGTTAGATACGATTAGATTGCTTAGCCATGCTACGAGTCATCATCTCATGTAAGTTGCAATTATAAACCTGACTAAGTGATTATGGAACTAAGTGATAAAACTGTGTGTACTATATGCTATTACTCGTTGATGGCATATGTTGCACTTAACCAACCGGGTGAGAAAAAGATTTGGACTGAGACATGTGGCACTGTGTGATTTTATAGTGGATCTGTGTTGGATGGGAACGATAATCTATGTGGTGTAGTTATAAATTGGAAGTCTTGTCTTGGTCCATTAAGGACTTAACTTTGTGCGCCATCGAACCGAGCCTTTCGTACAACCACATGCCTGATGGGACGGGCCTAACTTAGTAAGTTATGGATTCTTGACATTGTCTACTCAGGTGGTATGTTAGGCTGTGTTAGAATGGGTGGAGGTGTATACTACCAGGTCGTTGTATCGTGGGACAGTTCGTCGCTTCCCTATCCAACGGTGTGTGTCGTACCAATCACTGTGTATAGGTTGGTATGGCGTAAAGCACATTGGGAGTGTCAATGTTTGAGATAAAGTTTCAGAATTTTTTTGTTATGATTAGTGCTAGCTACACTAATCGTATCGTGTGGGTAAAATGTACAACCTCTGCAGAGTGTTAAGCAATCTATTCGAATAGCCGCGTCCGCGGTCATGGACATGCTCGGGGATTTCACATGAGGGGTAGATTTTCATAAAACATTGGGAAGGGACAGCTGTGTGATATAAGTCATATGGTTGTGTGAATTAAACTGATTTAGCTTTGTGTTCTTTGTAAAAATAATCTGTTAAATTATTATTGTCTATTTGTTTTAAGTTGATTTCAATCTATTACTTGTATTCAATTGCAAATGATGTATTTCTGCAAAAGAACCACAGAAGCCATTTCCTTTGGAATAAGCCTGCATCCATGCGAGTATGGTTGTGTACTCATGCTTGCTGCAAACAAATCTATAGAAGAGGAGTCATCACCTGCTTTCGAGGAGGAGTTCGTTGAAGGTGCTGATCGTTAGGGTCGTGATCCCAATCGGTTGCTTGTGGCGAATTGATGGGATTCTGCTGAAGTTTATCTTGTTCCGCTGCTGATTTCTTTATTGTTAGCCTTGCGTGGTTTAATAAATATAAACCCGACCATAAGGTCAAAACTAATATTTGTTATTCAAATTACTCGTTTATGCTAATTATCGCTTGTGTGGATCGATATTCATCTATGTTGCCACTGTGTGCACTAGCGCGATCCTGGACTAGTGCAGAATATACAGAGGGTCCAGAATTGCATTTTTGGATCCCGACAGTTCCCTTCTCCTTTTTGCTCAGTTCTACCCTTTAAGATGGTGATGGATTCGAGATATGTGTAGGGTAGTAAGGATTTTATCTAAAATCAAACTAGATGATAGAAGGTTGTGCTGGAAGTGATGTTGTTAGATACTCCACTTAGATGCATGGAGTAGATTCATCTATCCTACGCTCGAGAAAGAAGTGCATGCAAGTAGTTTACATATGGCTTCTTCAAATCGGGGTAGCATCGACGATTGGTGGTGACTTGGTGGGGCTTGGATTGATTTCAGCCTTGGCACTGTAGATGGAGAAGAATAAGGATTGATGAATAGGGAAGATTGATGCAACACTTAGATGGTCATGTTAGATTACTGTAACGAGGAATTGGGGTGCTATGAATTGAACAAAGGAAGAAAGGGTATAGATCTCCGAAGATGTAGATGTACACTACGCATACACATGCTTGATAGCTGCAATTACCGGATAAT
Source organism: Ampelocalamus luodianensis (assembly GCA_036346255.1). Classification (NCBI taxonomy): domain Eukaryota; kingdom Viridiplantae; phylum Streptophyta; class Magnoliopsida; order Poales; family Poaceae; genus Ampelocalamus; species Ampelocalamus luodianensis. Next base: position 18,015,662 of record CM070634.1, read on the forward strand.
AGGAGACATTTCATTCAAAAAAATCATTAAGACATTAGAGATATATCTTATTGATTATGGTGCCCCTTTTACATAAGCTTGACATGTCTCGTTTTCTTTTCCAGATTGCAAGCATGTTGTTATTACATAACTTAAATTGGTTTTGTATAGATTTCTAAAAGCGAGAAAATTTGATATTGAGAAAGTAAAGCAAATGTGGACTGACACACTTTGATGAAGGAGTATGGGACTGATACAATTGTTGAGGTTAGTTAGCTAAGATTAATTCTTGAGACAGTTTAGATTCGAGCACAACAATTCTGGACCATTATATTGTATGCTTGTTATATTGTACATCGTTGTAGTTGCTTATTATATACAGATAGAAAGTCTTATTTTGCTTGCTTCTATTGTGCTTGTGGCAATGCCTAATCCTCTCCATAGCTTCACATTTGATCTGTCCTTCATATTAAGTTACAGTAGCAGTTACCTATTTCCTATGAATAATTACATTGTTCTGTGCTTCTAAGAATTTGCATTTCCCTACATCTTTAGGCGGTAGAGCAGACACGGCCTTCTCTGCATCGCCCCTTAGCCACCGGAACACAAAATGATGTGTTTTATGTTTCCTTTGTGTTGTCCTCCATGTTACTACTCTAATATTCCACATTTTTTCCTTTTGTTTTATCCTCCATACTACTGCTCTAATGTTCCACATTTCTATTACCATTTTTGGCATATCATCAATTCTTATTCATGCTATTAGAAACTAAGGAACCACACATCACTTTTAGCTCTGCTCGAAAGAGGCTATTTGAATCGTTAGCCACTTCGAAACAGGTTAGCAGTTGTATCAACCTTTCCTTTAATATTTTGTTACCAATGGCACCGCATTTAGGCCTACACATACCATGTCTGAAATTAGTATATGCCAACTGATCTTCGCCCCGGTGTTGTCATGTTGCCTGCACACATTGTATACCCATCTGTATTTACCTACTAGTGTATACCCATTTGAATCTAACCACCTATCTGCAAACTGCTTACAGGAAATTGAAAAGGAGCATTGTTCATTGGAGAAAACCCTGCCCAACAACAAGGATAGTTCAGCTGCTTCTCTAGAAAAAGAAACACAATCTATGTAAGTAGTTACTGCTATAGTCTGGTAGTTTACTATAGGCTTTTTTTTCCTATGTTCTTTCAGCTTACTTATTATGTAATGCAGTATCGTCCTTACTATTTATTGCCTACCTGTGAGTGACACTTTGGTCTGCAATTATACTTGTTTGCTGGTTTATCTTACTATTGTCTTGCCTAGATCATCCGATCATCAGTACATGTATACTTGATACCGTTGTTGTTTAGACAGATCTGAGTGTAGTTATAGCTGCGTCCTGATTGATCTTTCCATTATATTGATGTCGTTATGAAGTCGCCATGTCATAATTAGAGAGTAATATGTGTGTGCTTGATACCAATATTAGGTAAACACATATGAGTGTATCCTAGACTAGCTTTAGCGTCAAACATGTATGTGCATAGCAACAGACAATACATTGTACATATAGCATTCGTTTTTCCAATGCTATATTCTATTTTCTTTAGATCTTTACGACACTCCTAGCACCAGAGATCCTTGCTGCAACAAATAAAGGTTATATAGTTAGATGGTACCTCAACAGAACTGCCTTCAGCATGTGTACTCCGCCTCCTAGTAAATGTTGCCTTTAGCATTGACAAAAAAAAAACCATTAACTTGGCATGGATATGATTGTACAGTTTGAATGATGAGAACACAGTATGAATGCAGCTTATGCAGTATGGAAATTGCCATTTTCTTCAACTCTTCTTTTTCAAAACCTTTGCATCTATACTATGTTCTCATCATTCAGATAATGCGGTGCCCTCAGTGTTATTTGCTACCTTACTGTGAGTCTCTGTTTGATTCAAAATTATAGTTATACAATATGCGGTGGGTTCCAGTCATATCCATTTATTTTCCCCTTTCTTAATTAGCCTAAAATGTGGTGCCGTCAGTGTTATTTACTACCTTGTTGTGAGTCTCTATTTGATTCAAGATTATAGTAATGTACTTATTGACATTACCATTGTTTTGACTTACTAATGAAATCATCGTAGTATAGTGAGAGAGAAGTGCATCTTTAGCTAATGCCAATGCTAATTATACAGAAAACAAAGGCCATAGTGTGAAGTTAATAGGCCCTATTTGATGCCACATTGTCCATCGATGTTGTTTGGAATCCAGACTAACACCCATAGGCCATACCGTTGTTTAACAGATGCATCGTCCATATAATAATCCATTTCCTGCTGTGCTATATCATATTCCTTCCTACATCGTGCAACTATTGTGCACCAGAAACTTATTGGAATTTTGTGTCCTCTTCATATAGATGTACCTATGAAATTGTGCTTTTGTATTGTACTATACATCTATACTGTCTTCTTGATACGATGCTACATAGAATAGTCCCCTGATACATTCTGTGGGTTTTATTTAGACTAGATCCTCAGGATTGATGTTGTTTGTCATCCAAATTAACACCTATAGACCATAGTGTTATCTGGAGATTTGCCCTCAGCATAAATCGATTCAGGAAATGCTAGCCTCTGAATACAGATGCAATACTAATTTATTGTTTCGTTCTGATCGTAGTCGCTAACTCCGCCTGTGTAGTTTTCTACGCAGCCTGTCCCAAACTAGGAAAAAGAAGGAGGGTTGTGTTAGGCCCGGCGAGCCAATGTAAAAATCAAACCATCTTTTCATAGAATGAAACCCAAATTTGATAATTCGTTGGGGTGTAACCCTCTCAGCGACGCGCCATATCGGAACCCGGATGTGGTGATAAATGAGCAAGGGCCAGGACGACACTCTCTTAGTGATACGTCGTCACCCGAATGTAGTGGAAAATATGCAAGGGTCTTCGCACTTTACTCGACGAGTGCGAGGGGCAAGGAAGCTAGCCAAGGAGAGTAGGATCTGTCTTGGTAGTTGGAATGTAGGGTCCTTAATAGGTAAGTTAAGAGAGTTAGTTGATACGACGATTAAGAGACGTGTAAATATCTTGTGCGTTGAAGAAACTAAATGGATGGGTTAGAAGGCGAAGGAGGTGAAGCATACTTGCTATAAGTTGTGGTATACTGGAACAGAACGAAACAGGAATAGAGTGGGCATCTTAATTGATAAGCGCCTCAAGAGCGGAGTTGTCAACGTGAGGAGACAGGGGGGGTAGGATTATCCTAGTCAATCTAATCTTTGGCGACTTGGTTTTGAATGTTGTTAGTGCTTATGCTTCACAAGTAGGTCTATATGAGGCTGCTAAGAGGCAATTTTGGGAACACCTAGATGATATGGTTAGAAGTGTGTCTAATAGTGAGAAGCTTTTCTTATGAGGCGATTTCAATGGTCATGTCGGTACAACTAGTGGGGGGTTTCAAGGGTGCATGGGGGCTTTGGTTATGGTGATAGGAACCAAGAGGGAGAAGATATCTTAAACTTTGTCGTAGCCTATGATCTCATGATAGCTAACACCTTTGTTAGAAAGAGAGATTCCCATCTAGTTACCTTTAGTAGTGGTCAGCATTCTAGCCAAATCGATTTTGTTCTTGTTAGGAGGGAGGTCAAACAAGCCTACATAGACTGTAAGCTTATACCTAGAGAGTGTGTTGTCCAGCAACATAAGTTGGTAGTCTCCGACTTTCGTTTTAGGACACGAGTTCGACAGGCTAAGGTCATCAGAGTCACGAGGACGAAGCGGTGGAAACTCAAAGGGGACGTCTTACAGGAGTTTAAGGAGAGGATGATCGTGGAAGGGAAATAGAACGTGGGAGAATCGAATAGTATGTAGACAGAGATGGCATCTCGCATTAGAAAGGTGGCTACGGAGGTGCTTGGAGTGACCCGAGTGACAAGATGTGAACCTAAAGACACGTAGTGGTGGAATGAGGAAGTGCAAAAGGCTATTGAGGAGAAGAAGACATGCTACAAGCATATGCATCATGATAGGAGTGACGACAACGTACAGAAATATAAAGCAGCAAAAAAGAAGGCAAAGAAAGCGGTAAGTGAGGCACGAGGTAAGGCCTATGAGAAAATTTATCAGAAGTTAAGTACAAAGGAGGGCGAGAAGGATGTCTACAAGATGGCTAAACTTCGGGAAAGGAAGACAAGAGATTTCAACTAAGTTAAATGCATCAAAGACGACACTAATAGACTTTTGGTGAAAGACGATGAGATCAAGGATAGGTGGAGAGATTACTTTGATGAGTTGGTCAATCATGATAATGATGATAGTATGGTCGAACTGGATTATGCTTTTGATGACACCGATAGGCGGTTTGTTCGAAGAATCTAGAAGTCAGAAATAAGAGAGGTCTTAAAAAGGATGAAAGTGGGTAAGGCGTTAGGGCCTGATAACATTCCAATCGAGGTGTGAAAATGCTTGGGAGAAGTGGCGACCGTTTGGCTAACTAACTTGTTCAATAGTATTTTTAGGTCGAACAAGATGCCTAACGAGTGGTGGAGGAGCACATCAGTACCAATTTTTAAAAATAAAGGAGACATTCAAAGTTGTGCTAATTATAGAGGAATTAAGCTCATGAGCCACACAATGAAGTTTTGAGAGCGAGTGATCGAGCACCATTTAAGAAGAGTGACTAGCGTGATTGTAAGACCCGAGATTAACATCCCAGATCTTCTGTGCATAACTGAACTAGTCCCATGATCAGTGGTTAGCTCACACAGTAAACAAATGTGATAACACAACCATAAACGCTAAAATTTATTAAATAACAACAGAGTTGATTACAAGATAGCCTTACAGGGCAACATTAAATAAACACAGCGGAAGACGATGAAGAAGTAGTAGAGTCCAGCTGATCTGCCACAGGCAATCGACTGGGGTAGCGGCCTAGTCGTCATGATCCACACTGAAGCGAAGTTCTTCTCCTCTGAAATTTGTTTGCATTAAGAAAGTATGAGCACAACTTCCGTGCTCGCAAGTTACACCCGTCAAATAATAAAATGACATGCATAAATGGATGTAACATAGGAAGGCTTATAGTGTTATTTGTGCGAAAACAACATTTGACATTAAATACCATACTAAGTTCAAAAGCTCAAGTTTTATAAAATCTAAAATTGATTTTGAATTGATAAAGATAGTGTAGACACCAACATAAACACGGGCACCAACCCGGGGCTTCAACCCATAACTTTTCTCATGGACACCCATCCATGTCAAAACTGTTTTACAAAAACATTTTGAAAACGAAGTCTAACTTTGAGTGGCTTTGCCAGCATGTCCATGACCATGGACACGGCTATTCGAATAGTTTTACACTCTGCAGAGGTTGTACAACTTTACCCACACGAGATAATCAACTTTTAATGTCCGTCTGACACACTTCCGAAGGTGTGCGACTAAGTGATCATCACGAGGCCTTTACAATGCATCATTCCACCATAGTCCTCCCTCGCTAATATTTCGCCCCCTTTGGACTACCCGTCTGCAGAGTTCAGGCCCCCTCTTGCGCCAGGTGGGACTAACAAAAGTCATGAAAGACTGCCCACCGCATCAATAGAAACAACCATGATGGAGCTTTGCAAATTATTCAGCCAGGTCCTGCCCATACAAGACATGTGGTAGTACGATGTGGCTTAGCAAGATGCGGCTCGAAGACCGGTCCTTAACTAACCTGGGCGACAACCAACATAACCCGGGGCCTCAACCTACCCAGTTGAGCCCGTGCATAAACCTGCACCCACCAGACAACCATTTCGCTCAAGTCCAAACCATCATTTTATTTCATTTTCCAAAGTCATTTATAAAACTCCCATGACACACCAATGCCAAGGGTACCATTTAAACAATAGTTGATTTCTGGCTGAAATTCCCAAATGAAACATATTTGGTCTATAAGCATGGCTAAGCACAATCTTTTTAAAATGATCCTAGTCCATACTATTGTATCAACTATGTTTTATCTAGGGTGACAACATGTTTGATTCAATTATCAAAATTGGTCATACAAAGGATTTTAGGCATAACTATAGATTTAAGACAGGAATTTAAATTACTGAATATTAATAAGCATGCAGTAATAATTTGAAACAGAATTTAAATAATTTTAAATAATGGGTGCAAATATGATCAAGAATGTAACTTGCCTTGCTCAAATAGTTGCTCTCAAACGGCGTCGAAATCTATACGCGAAAATAAGCCAAATTCAAACTAAATTCAAATAATATTCAAATGAACTCCAAATTGAATAATTTTGGTTTAGCTGGCTAGATCTTGAATTTAGATAAATTTAAAAATTTGAATGGGCTCAATCGGAGTTCGGATGCAAAAGATATGGGCTTTTGAAGTTTGAATTCACATGAAATGTTAGATTTAGGGTTTAAAGGAATTAGTGGTCAAATGAACTCAAAATTAAATAATTGTGGTTTAGTTAGCTAGATTATACTTTTATACAAATTTTGCAATTTGAAACACCCAATTTGGAGTTGGGATGCAAAAGTTTTGAATTTTTGAAGTTTAAATCTATTTAAAACCTAATTTCAGAATTTATTAGATTTTCTTGATTTATTTTTCTAAAGGAAAATCAATTTATTGCGCAATGATGACGTCAGCGACTGATTTTCGGGATTTAAATGAATTAAAAGTATTTCCGACACGTGGGTCCCACGCGTCATTGATACGGCCCACAGTGGACTGGTTCCACCGAGCCAAGGGCGAGTTGGTATGGTGGACCGGTCACGCGGGCGCTGACTCGGTGTGACACGCGGGCGAGGATGGTGAGATGGCGCTGACTTGGCATCTACGTGGCTGTGCCACGTAGGCTTCGGCGACGGCAACGCTCGGGTCCCAATGGTCGCCAGCGCTCTGCGCCATGGCGACGCGAATGGATGGTACCAGGGGCAAGAGGAAGAGACGGTGAACCTTATGCGTAGGTTTTCGGTGACGCGGAGCGAAGGGGTTGCCGGAGGCGAGGTAGAAGGCGGCGACGAAGATTCGGGTCGAAGGCAGCGCGGTGGTTCGGTGGTGCTCCGGCGAGGCGGGCGCGCGCACGGGGTGCACCGCGACGAGGCGGTGTCGATGGCGGCGGCGGAGGCGACCGGGGAAGCTCGGAGGCGGCGCTAGAGGCGACGGCGAGAAGTTTGCGAAAATCGGCCGAAAGAGGGCGAGGAGGAAGAAGTGGGTGGCGGGGTTGAAGTGCGGGTGGAAGGGGGCACCTCGTGCTCCCTTTTATAGGGGCGGAGGGTACCGGGGCGTGAGTGGCGGCCGTTGCGGCTTCGTGCGAACCAGGCGTGGAGAAGATGGGGTAGTGGCGGGAAAAGAGGCAGCGGGATAAGGGGGAGAGGTTGCGTACGTTCTCGCGGGAGGTTAGGGATAAGATCGTGGCCGATTGCGAAGCTTGGAGAAGCATCAATGGCGCGAGCGGCTCGGGATCGGGAGGAAGAAAAGGGAGGAACAAGGAGAGGAAGAGGGAGACCCTGACGGGTAGGGCCGCAATGTAAGAGAGAGAGAGGGGGGAAACGGGTAGGCTGAGCCGGAGGCGTAGAAAACAGAGGTGGCCCAAGAGCTTTCGGCCCGATAGTTTTTCTGAATTTTCTTTTGACTTTTCCAATTGTTTTAATTCTAGTAATTCAATAAAGCTTTAGAAAATAGTAAAATAATTCCAAAAATTATGAGAAAATCCACAGAAATTCCTATACTTATTTTGGACTTAATAAAATTATTTCCAACTTTATGTTGGCTTTTAATTTTGCAAATAAATTTGTTTTGGCTTTAAAATACTTAGAAAAAAGCTTTAAAATTCCAGAAAATTCTAGAAATTAAGTAAATTTTCATTTTTCAAATTAAATCAAATAGAACTTCAAATAAATTTCACTTTTGACTTTTAAAATTTCAAAAATTTCAAATAAAGCAATGAAACTCTATCAAGTTTCAGAAAATCCAATAAAACATTAACTTTATTTTATTTTATTTTGGTAACATTACATTGGAATGTTACAGTGATGACAAGCCAATTTAGTTTTATGCCTGGGAGGTCGACCACGAAAGCGATTTTCTTGACACGGCAGTTGATGGAGAGGTATAGGGATCAAAAGAAGGATTTTTACATGGTGTTTATCGACTTGGAGAAAGCCTATGACAAAGTGCCAAGAAGAGTCCCAACAAAGTATGTTACCCTAATTAAGGATATGTACCAAGATGTTATGACTAATGTCAGAACATGCGGTGGTGATACTAGTGATTTCCCTATTAAGATAGAACTACACCAAGGGTTAGCGTTGAACCCATACATTTTTGCTCTAGTGATGGACGAGATCATGCGGGATATACAAGGAGATATCTCTTGGTGTATGCTTTTCGCTGATGATGTAGTATTAGTAGATGAGAGTAGGATAGTTGTCGATAGGAATCTGGAGATGTGGAGGAAGACCCTATAATCGAAGGGTTTTAGACTTAGTAGGACTAAAATTAAGTATATGAAGTGTGATTTCAGCGGTGCCGGGGCAGATGATGGAGATGTTAGGCCGGACGGACAATTAGTGCCTAGGAAGGACACGTTTCGATATTTAGGATCAATGCTACAGCGAGACAAAGAGATTGATGAAGAGGTGGGCCACAGGATTAGAATGGAGTGGGTGAAATGGCGCTAAGCATCGGGTGTCCTATGTGACAAAAAAGTTCATCAAAAGTTAAAAGGTAAGTCCTATAGGACGGTGATCAAACCTGTGATGCAATATAGAACAGAATGTTGGGCGACTAAAAGACAATATATACAGAAGATGAGTGTAGCGGAGATAAAGATGCTGCGGTGGATATGTGGTCACACAAGGCTAGATCGAATCTGCACTGAGGATATACGTGATAGGGTGGGGGTAGCACCAATTGAAGAGAAGCTTGTCTAGCATCGCTTGAGATGGTTTGGACATCTCCAACGGAGGCCTTCTGAGGCACCGGTACGTAGTGGAATTTTAAAACGTACTGAAAATGTAAGAAGAGGCAGAGGTCGACCAAGACTAACGTGGGAGGAAGCAGTTAAAAGAGATTTGAGAGATTGGAATGTAGCTAAAGCTTTGGATAGGAGCACATGGAAGTTAGCGATCTATGTACCGGAATCATAAGAAGGTTTAGGGGCTGTGTTTTAGACTCTCGGCTCGGATGGCAGGATGTACAGCTTAGGATTTTAGCCTTATAAGTATTATTATTATTATTATTATTATTATTATTATTATTATTATATTATATTATATTATTTTTTATTTGCAAGGCTCTCGTCTCTTTGACTTTGAGGAGACTTTATTCCTAACCTACCCCAATTTATTTGGGATCAAAGGCTTTGTTGTTGTTGTTCGATCGTAGTCGCTGTCAGCAGACTACTAATGCAGTGGTCTGTTACACTCCATTTGAACCTGCTTATAGCCCCATCTTACAAGGGCCATTTTTTTTATAGCTCACCCACTTCTGACCCTGCAGAAAAGGTCTGTCTACATAAGAAAAGCAAGAACTAGACCTAGGCACATTATCTTTACTTACATGTTTAGTCATTCATACCTATTTCCTGTTCCATATAATTTACTTTGTCCCTTCCATGTCTGTTCATCTAATTCGATAACTAATTTACTCTTATTTGTTGTTCCTGCAGCAAAGCCTACCCACTTTAAAGTTATAGCACATCATCTATTTTGCTTCAGATCCCACACGCCCTCCTTTTGCTACACAGTCTGCTCTATAACATTATGTATCCTGTAATCTCGCCGGTGCTCCTGCTATGCAAGGCCTTTTGCCGGCGGTAAACAAGCCTATCTTAAGTCATCTAGACACCAGCCGTCAGTTTTACTTCCACTTTTTTATGTCTCTGTTGGTGAGCCCTTGTGCTGTGAGTAAGTCAATACTCTTATCTTATGCCGAATAGTTGTGTGTCTCTTTCCTACCCACCATGCGCTACAGCACACAAAACCATGTCTCTGTGTAGGCTTATTCGCTTTCAAATCTGTTCGTGTGTAGTTACGTAGACATATTGTTCTGCTCACCAAATCTCGCCAAAACTAATACTTACTCATATATAGCTATATCAGAAATGCATGTATTTTTAGCTCCCAACTGGGTCTGTAACATACATAGCCTATTATTTATTGACACAGCCACAGCCTTCGATCGCTGCCTCTCAGCGTTAAGGAGAGCCATCATGTAGGCCATCATCTGTAGTTATCATCTTCAAGTGAGCCTTACGCATCAAACAGTTGACCTAATTAATTTAAGACATCCTAGCCGCAATAATACGAGCTTTGTTAAGTGTAAGAAACAAATACTTCCTAGACCAATAAATTCTATCACTGTTAAGTTGTCAATTATTTTGTACAGTACAATGTAGCTGTCTCCCTGTAGACGCGGCTGTCAATTGTGCATCAAGTAGAGACTATGAGTGATACTACTCCTGTATCAAACATCGATCATGTTATTGTGAGACGTAATAATCATCGGCAAGAAATATCTAGGTAGTTTTCAAGTGCTATGCGTAACAAATCCAATATGCCACAGTAAAACAGGAGAAATTTGAGCCTAACCAACCATGAAAACCGACATATACTTCTATGATATTGCATGATTGCATCAGATAGGCTACACTTGCTACTACCAGACGTCGATCCAATCCAATGACCGAAAATTTACTGTAATGGTGGAAATATTGATTGGATGAATCATGAATGTCAGAGTTCATCCCACTTCGAAAAAAAATGTCAATGTTCAATTTTTTTTACCCAGTTTCTAAGGCCAATCATACAAACCCGATGTGGCAACATGCATTTGGTTGCTTTCTAGGATGATCAACGCCTTCCGGATTGCAGCTGTTGTTTGATGGCTCTAGATGTTTTGCAGGAGTTTGACAAGACGTCGGAAGTTTTAACTAAATTCTACTATCCTCAAGGTCATTTCTCTGCGCTATAGGTCTAACATGAAGGAATTGAGATGAATTATTACTTGCTACGGCACAAATCCTAAATGGTAAAGGGAGAGAGGTTTGGGGCGAAGGCATAGTGGCCACGTCGCAGCATGGTGGCTATGTCGCACGTTTTTTTTTTTTTTTTGGCCGTCGGATCCGCACGCGCGATGCTTCTCTCGCATCGGATTGCTTCGTGTCGCCTACTCACCTGACGCGACACCGTAGACGCGTCCTCGCTGGCCCACCGGACGCACCTCTTTTTTTGGTGCGCGCGTGGGCCGCTAGTATGAGCAACGTGTGGAAGCTAGATCAACTGGATCTGTGTCATGTCATATCTGAATATCAGATCACAGATATCATACATTCATACTGCAGGCAAAACCAAACTCGTCGATCCATTGATTATTTAGCTGGACATAAATAAGGCAAAGTATCCAACATTTGGATCCAACATAATTTTAAGTTGGTTTGTGTTTAAAAATATCTGTTGCGTTGTTTTTTAAGTGGCACTTTACACCAAATGCCCATATTAATAATAGCTCGTAATGTTGTTAGAGAGATGGATATACAAATTAGCAAGGACAATTATGTAAAGAAGGTAAGGGGCTAATTTGTTTCTCGTTCTACGTATGTAGAGCTAAAAATAACATGTATCTAAGATAACATTCAGATTCGATTGAATCGAGTAAAGATCTCATTCGAATTCGTATTCGCTGTACAGTTCTGCACATCATAAACCACTATTAGGAAAACAGATGAAATACAAATTGAATAGTGGTGAAACCATATTCGTATTTATATTTTTTAAACGAATATGTATAGGATTTTGAATATGCTCGAATACGAATACGAATTGAATGTTATAATGAATACGAATGCGAATCAAATATCTACTCAGTTCGGCTGGATCCGGATATCATCATAACTTATGTAATGTGAAGATATTAGTGACGTTGCATCCTTGGTATAGGCACATTTAACCATTCTAATCTATTTATTTCATGTAAAGGAACATGAATTCACATTAAATTAGAAATAATCATCTAACTAATTATACATACTGCAATAAAATACTTACATTACTTCATCGAATATGAATAGTTCAGATAAACTAACATTTTGGATGGAAAAATAGGAGCCTATATCCGCATCCATATTTATTTATGCGAATTTGAATACGAATAAGAGAAAAATTGTTAATCGAATAGAAAAATTTATACTGTGTTAATATCCTATCAAATATAATAGTCAAATAATACGATTAATTCGTATCCGTTTTTCATCCCTAACCACTACACAATTTGAATTCGATCGATACCTACGGGCGGACCTGCGGGTTCCCGCTCCACTGGGAGATAGATCATCACGCGCTCGGGTGGTGGAACCGTGCAGTGAAACCTCGGGTATATTGGTTCCTCGTGCGGTCGATCGAGCTGGCTACATGATCACAAAGTACCAACGTCCCATCCACTTTGCCTGTCCAAGTAGGGCGCCACTGCAGAACGAAAAGCCAACACCGAAGGGACACCGTGCACGCAACACGCTAACCAAATAAACATGTACCCACCACTTGCACGTAGGGTCGGTCGGAATTCATATACTCGTTCTACCGTCTCGTTGTAATTTGCAAGGGCGCACACACCTTTTTTCCAACCTGAGTCCCACGGCAGCACGGAAAGTTCAAACATCCAGGAAGGATTGGTTGATATTTACTCATGACAAAAGAACACGAGTGGGGCTTTGCGGCGTCGGAAAAGTTGGCAACTTATATGGCAGGTCTTATATAGGCCTTTTTCGGGTTATAGCTTTGCTGAAAAGCTGTTTTTGGTTTTCTGAATTGAAAATCAGTTGTAGTTGGTGGTGGTAGTTTTTTCTGAGAGGTCGTTCGGCAGTCCGACTTTTTGTTGTGCCGGTTGGCTGCTTCAGATGTGGATGAATATTGAATTATCTGAAATGCCTTTGATGGTTCTGAAGGCATATTTGTGTGCTGATTTAGCGTAAGTATGGTTGTTTTTTATTCTTTTTGTAAAATATTGATGAAACGACTTAATTGTACTAAGTTAGAACAATTGAGCAAATTAAACTTACTTATACCTGGCGCCAACTATAAAAGAAATTTTAGAACCTGGTGAATGCAAAACGATCATGCCTCCAATGTGACAGAACCTGATACTATTACAGATAATATATCGAGCACAAACTGATACAAGGATTATTCCATTCAAACATCATTCAATTCATACAAAATGAGTGACAAACTGATACAAATGCTCTCATAAATTGATTACTTCATGTTCAAAATTCAGGAAAATCAATGGTTCCATTCCCATCAGCATCAAACTTGAGTATGGTTTTGACCCAAGTTCTACATCACCACTCCTAGTTCTTTGCATCCCCAATGAAATGTACATGTACTGGAGTCATCCCCAATGAAATGGAGGCATCAAATTGATGAAAAAAATGGAAGATTCTTGAAATCAGAAAGCAATTACACAAATGTGCAAAATGGTCTAGCACTAAGTATGGAAACTGACGAGGATCTAAATAATCCTCATTTATTAATCAGAAAATATGACGTCACAAAGCATACCCCTTGAATATTATAAGGGAAGAACGAGTCAGGAAGTCGTAGGTTATCCTACGACTACCCCCTAGTCGTAAGCTCTTCTACGACTATGGTATAATCGTTAGGACTACCCCCTAGTCGTAAGTTCTTCTACGACTATGGTATAATCGTTACGACTACCCCCTAGTCGTAAGTTCTTCTACGACTATGGTATAATCGTTACGACTACGTCTGGTCGTAAGTCTTTCTACGACTAGCTCTGCTACAGATTCCTCACGATTTACTGGACCCGCCCGTCAGAAGACCCACTAAATAGTGAGGATCCAAACAGTCAAAATACGCAGTTATATTTTGACATAACTATTGATAATTCCCCACTATCTCTGACTGATAACCGTTTGACAGCATGGGGAGGTTACTACTCCGGTAATTACTCTCATTATTGCGCAGTAATGAGCGACTAATTAGCCTGGAATGACGACGTCCACCACTGCTTAGTATAAATAGGTGTCTTTTAGAGATAGTAGGAGGAGGACCCTTTTTGGGGACAAAGAGCGCCTTTCCTGGAAGACAGCTAGGAAAACCTTCAGTCGATTGTAATCCAGAGGGCAAATACAAGATACACAGGAGTAAGGTTATTATTCTCATCCGAGAAGGCCCGAACCTGTATAAAAATCCCCGTGTCTCCTTCGTCTACGTGATCAATTGTGGAGACCCCCCGAATCAAACAATCTTTACGTAAGATCGGTTCTAAAACACCGACAGAAACGTTTTAATTTGTGTTCGTCGAAATCACATCAAAATATGTAAAAAAGAAAAGAAAAGAAAAGGGAGTTGAGGGCGGCGTCGGGACCGGAGGGAGTGGCAGCGGCCGGGCACTACTGGGAATGGAGGGGGCAGCGGGCAGACGGTAGCAACCGACGGAGGGGAGAGGGTTAGGGGAGGAGCGGTGGGATCGGCCGGATCTGAGGGAGAAGGATAGCGGGGCCCGGCCAGAGCCAAGGGGGAGGCGGGCGGAGCTAGCGACGGGTGGAGGCGAAGGGGAGTAGCCGGCGGAGGGGAGGGCGGTTGGGGGAGGAGCGGCGGGGCCGGCTGGACCCGAGGGAGCGCATCGGGTGAGGAGGCCGGAGGAGGAAGAAATGAGGGTTTGAATGTTGAGTTAGGGTCTTATATATGGTAGTAAAGGTTGGTAATTTTAATGCAACTCTAGAGGTATATGTCTAACTTCTGTCCGTAAAAGCTTTGGTTTTGGTTTAGGCTTACACCAAAAGCATTTATGAAGTTGGTCTGTTTGGAGGGGCTTTTAGGTTTTTGAAAGCAGAAGGTGACATTAAAACCCAAACAGTGCCCTTAAGATTTCTGTGGAGCTTGAGCACACACGTGTTCATGTTGTAGCAGAGGATATGAATACGATATAGACCCAGCGCAAGGCGCGCAGCACGCTGCACCCACAGGTAGTACTATTTTTCCTCATCAGTCATCACCAAAACGATCTAGCATTGAAGCATTATCCGTACGTTAAAAAAAACATTATCTGGAGAAAAGATTGGCCAGACCGCGATTTGCTCCATGTCAAGTGAGGCTTTAGGGCGTCGGAAACGTCCGCAACTTTATTGCGGGTCTCAGAATCCTTGTGGAGCTGGAGCACGTGCGCTTTCATGTCGCAGCAAAGGATACGGATACATGATATAGATCCAGCAACACCCAGTTAACATTTTGTAATTATGTTTTCTTTTAATGAAAATAGGGTGCAAACCTATTATCAAAAAAAAAAAATCCTCATCAGTCACCACCAGAACGATCTAGCACTGAAACATAATCTGGACAAAAGATTGACCAGACCACGATTTAGCCCAAGGATCCAACAGTCCCAACTGTATCCATGTCCCCTACAATAACGAAGAACCACTCGATCCCTACTCCTGCCCGCCTGCCCGGACCGCTCCACTGATGAACCGGGGCACACTGCCACGCCCCAGGCTGGTGCACTATTTAACACACGTGTGCGCGCGCGCATCCGCAGACCAAGCTAAGCCAGTGGCAAACATTTGGCGCCCATTGCGACCGAGCCGAATTCCATCCCTTGCAGCACGTAAGCCTCAGCTATGGGAGCCAAGGAAGAGGAGCCCCTTAGCTTCGGCAGCTTGGTGAGCGGCCTGAGGGAGGTGTACGAGAGCGGCAGGACCAAGGAGTTGGAGTGGAGGCAGTCGCAGCTCAAGGGACTCATCAGGCTCCTGACTGAGGAGGAGGAGGAGATCTTCGACGCGCTCCGCGAGGACCTAGGCAAGCACCGTGGTGAATCCTTCAGAGATGAGGTGCGGTCGTGTGAATTCCTAGTGACGTGAATTCAGTTTTGGTCTTCAGTTTGTCCGTGTTCGAGCTGTCCATTTGGTTAAGTTCCGTTCTTTATTTTGTTCGGCTTCAGCTTGGGGTTCTTGTCAAGTCCGTCAAATACACGCTGCAAAACCTGAAGAAATGGGCGGCTCCCGAAAAGGCAAGCTCTTGCTGATTAATATCTGCAGGCAGTCCGCATCTACCAATGTTCAGACTGGTACTGTTGTTATCACCACTTAATACTTGGGTTTTTGAGAGTGTAGGCTCACGCGCCGTTGGTTTCCTTTCCGGCGAGCGCGCTGGTGGTGCCGGAGCCGCTCGGGGTTGTGCTCGTTTTCTCCTGCTGGAATCTCCCATTAGGTGAAACTCACCTCTTTGCTCCACTCCCTTCTTTCTAAATTGTTTAATTATCTTTGCAATGAACAAACGATGGATGTTAAACCCCAAATCAGACGGTTGTCACCCGCAAAGCAGTAATTGTTAAGTAGTTATCATATTGGATAGAGATCACATCATGGTAGCGCTGTACGCCTGAGCGCTAATAAAAATACAAAACGTGCGCAAAATATCAAAAATTCTCATGCAACATTTTTTCTCAAAAATCTCAGAATCAAAACAAACATCTGGAAAAAGGACACAACATATCAAAAATCTCAGAATAAAAACAAACATTTGAAAAAATGACACGTTAAAAAATCTTGCAACATCACCATGAACAGGATGCAATATTTTTTTCGTCAGTCGCAACATTTTTTTCAACGAGTTGCAACATCTCAAAGAACAAGATGCAACATTTTTTTTGGACGGTCGCAATATTTTTTTTAACGAGTTGCAACATCAAAACCAGAAACAACAGAGGATGGCCGCGGTGGTGGCGTCCTGATCCGGTGGGGGCGGTGGAAGATGGGGAGCAACGGCCTGGTCTCCATAGCCGCGGTGGTGGCGTCTTGATCCTGTGGGGGCGGTGGAAGCTGGGGAGCAGCGGCCTGGTCTTCGTGGCCACGGTGGCAGCGTCCTGATCTAGTGGGGGCGGTGGAAGTTGGGATCAGCGGCCTGGTCTCCGTGGCCACGATAGTGGCGTCCTGAATCTGCCCGTGTAGCTCAAGTTGCGAAAGCATAGAGAGAGAAATAGCAAGCAGGAGAAAGGAACTAAGGAAACTGGCCTAGGGAAGAGATAGACATACCGGTGAGGAATGGGTGGTTGAGCTTGCTTTGGATATTTGGATAAGAGTATAAGACTGAATGTGAGTAGTGGAGAGACGTTCGTTTTTTTTTCCGTCGTATGTGGGTGTACTATAATTACCCTTACATTATTAATAACTTGAGTCAATCAGTTTCCCAATGGAAATCGGTATCAAGGGACGTAGGGCACTCCAATAGTTACACCTCAGTCGTTCGTAAGCCCGCCATGTCAGCAGAAAGCTGAGCTGGATGAGAGAAGAAGGAAAGAGAGAGAGGGTGTGTCGTCGCATCCTAAACAGACGACCAGAGCACGAGGAGCAAGAAGCAATCGACGGCATCTTCACTTGTTGGAGCAAGGTCGATGCTTGGGACGCGGTTTGTGGGTCCGCTTGACGTTGGCGGGCTGGCGGCATCTACAACACAGCAGCGGTGGCGACCACCACAACCGAGAGTGCCTCGATCTATGAGAACACGACGGCCACGGCGAGAACGCGGTGGCCACGGACGCTCGCGAGGTGGATCCTGTGTGCTGGTGAGCCGATCCGCCTCGTTGTGTTTTTGACGGCGGAGAGGGCCGCGGCGGTGGCGAATTTGGGAGAGGGCGGCGGAGGCGGTGAGGAGGAGGGGTGTGGGTTTGGGAGGGGGCCGACAACGGGGAGGCTGCTGGCGGTGAGGTGGAGGTCGTGCTGGAGAAGTGGGAGGTACTAGAGAGGGAGAAGGGACCAAGAGGCGGTGGCAAAGGTGGTGAGAAGGAGGGGAGTGGGTTCAGGAGGGGGCCATCGTTGAGGTGGTGGCTGTTCTGAGGAGGAGGTATCGGAGAGGGAGATGGGAGATGGGAGAGGTGGCGTTGATTTGGGAGGTGAGAGGCTGATGGATGGACCCGGCTGGATGGAAAAAAGAAAAGGATAAATAGTAATTGTGTAGTGTGCAGACCAGTCTAAATTAACTACTAAGGACAAATTGTTGGAGCAGTTGTCTCTTATATTGTTGGTAGAGATAACTTGGACGTTTTAGAGACATCTTGTAGGGACAAACTAGTGACAGGTGCATATGTGGTGGTAAGTTTGCCAACCGCCTTGTAAATAATCCATTGTTCTGTCGCGAAACCCTCGAGCTGAATCCCAATGATGGAATTATATGGCCACATCAAAATCCTTAACTTATTTCTCAAAAAGAAAACATTTAACCTAGTTAAGCATGTATATGACAGAGTATTGTGCATTTTCATTAATTGGGCGATTTAGACTTCTGAACGTCGCTTGCAGAGATGTTAGTCATCATGGATGCCCTCACTGATTGCTAATGTCCCTTGCTACTTACGGCGTGGTGCCGTGGTGCAAAGTTGTGCTGTTAAGGAGCCCGTTCTCGGTTCTCAACAACAGCACTAGCATAGCACAAAAAATTACCAAACAAAAGGTCCAAACTCTAGCTACTTCACTCCAGTGGTTGGACTGTTGTATGATAGGAGTGTGGTTTAGTGCCAAAGCACCACTCACATGCGCGTGCCAAAGGCCAAAGCTAGTGTACGAGTTGTGAGCTGCACTCGTGACTCGTGAGTTAACCAACCTGTCTGATGGCAACATAGTGTAGTTTTATGTACTTCAGTTTCAGTATGGTTGGCTGGTCAATTTTGTGACAAGTAGATCACATACAATGGTTGCCTTGCCTTTCAGCGGTGTGGTAAATTCATTCCATCGGCTGAATTCGGATGGACAGACGGTTGTAACATACTACTGTGTAGCACTACTTCCTGTCAACACAGGGACTCTATGTTGTGAATGATTGTTCAACGACAACACGTGATCAAAGTATTTGGTATTTCTGGAGGGGAGAGAACAAACAGGCTGTTTCCCGTTTTCCAAGATAAAAATATATTCAGATGAAAAGAAATCCGATCGATAATTTAATTATATTTGCTCCATATTTGTGATCATAATTCACAACCAACACTTACTGTGTGTTAACTGTCGTAGTCCTGTATGTAGTTTGCATGATAAATGCACACCATTTATTGGCATGCTGTATGCAGGCTTAGCTCTGGAGCCACTCTCCGGAGCGTTATCGGCTGGCAACGCCGTGGTTGTGAAGCCCTCTGAGCTCGCGCCATCCACCGCAGCGTTCCTCTCTGCCAACATACCAAAGTACCTGGATGCCAAGGCTGTGAAGGTCGTCCAGGGTGGACCGAAAGTAGGAGAGAAACTCATGGGGCACAGATGGGACAAGGTCTTTTTCACTGGTAAGTGGTAACTACAAAGCCTGCAAACTCACCTCAATTCTGAACAAAGTATTAGTTGCTGACAAAACATGGACTGACCGTTCTTGCATATATTCCTGATGGTCATTTCTTATTGGCGTTCAGGGAGTCCTCGTGTAGGGCGCATTATCATGAAAAAAGCTGCGGAACACTTGACCCCAGTCGC
Source organism: Ampelocalamus luodianensis (assembly GCA_036346255.1). Lineage (NCBI taxonomy): Eukaryota > Viridiplantae > Streptophyta > Magnoliopsida > Poales > Poaceae > Ampelocalamus > Ampelocalamus luodianensis. The sequence goes on from CM070634.1 coordinate 18,035,123, forward strand.
ACTTGAACTCGGGTCGAAATGCCCGTGCATTGTAGATTTTCTGGATAGTAAGAGGGACAGTCAGGTAATCCTCAGCTCTTCACCGTTTTCGGTTTTGCTACAGTAGCCAGTTTGTAAGACAGAATCATCGACTACACAGGTTGCTGTAAATCGCATAATTGGAGCGAAATGGTCTACTTGTGCCGGTCAAGCTTGCATAGCCATCGATTACATACTTGTCGAGGAACAGTTTGCACCGATTCTGGTCTGCTTCATTCTGAAACCTTGTGTCATTTGACTGACTGACATACTGTGATACGTATCTGACAAATATAATCCTTGTGTATGTTTCTTCTCTGAAGATTGAACTGCTTAAATCAACACTCAAGAGATTCTTCACCAAACCAGAGTACATGGCGCGCATTCTGAACAAGAAACATTTCCATAGGTTAAGTAACCTTCTGGAGGATGACAAGGTGGCGTCTTCCGTGGTGCACGGTGGATACGCGGACCCCAAGACATTGTAAATTCCATAACAGTTCCCTCCTATGTTTGCTTCTTATGGACATTTCCTGTACACTGAATTTGGTGTTTCATGCCATGATTCCAATTATGCAGGAGCATTGAGCCCACCATTCTGTTAAATCCTCCACTCGATTCTGATATCATGACGGAGGAGATATTCGGCCCTCTTCTCCCGATCATCACGGTACACGTCGACAAACGACTGCAGCGGTTCTTGATGGAACCAAACACACCCACAGCTGAACAGACACTACTTCTGTTTGCAGGTAAAGAAGATCGAAGACAGCATTGAGTTTCTAAAATCGAAGCCCAAACCGCTTGCAATCTACGCCTTCACCACGAATGAGAAGCTGAAACAACGAATTGTCAAGGAAACGTCGTCCGGGAGTGTCACATTCAATGACGCAATTGTCCAGGTATGCACATGTGACGAACCCTCATGCCTATCAGAGTAGATGACCTGCACTGGTTCTGCGGCGAATGTGCAATGCAATAACATTTTTCTGGTATCTGTGACTACAATTCTGTATGCAGTATGGCCTCGACACCATCCCTTTCGGCGGCATTGGACCTAGCGGATTCGGGCAGTACCACGGCAAGTACTCGTTCGAGTTGTTCAGCCACAAGAAGGCTGTGCTCAAGAGAAGCTTCCTGATCGAGTTCATGTTCAGATACCCGCCGTGGGACGAAACCAAGATCGGGATGCTGCGGCACGTCTTCCGCTTCGACTACGTCTCGCTCTTCCTCGCGCTGCTCGGCCTGAGGAGGTGAACGAGCCAGCCGGAGGAAGACACCGTTGGTGAATAACTGAGCAGAGAAAAACTGCACATACCGTTGCGTGCGGTCAATCGTGCGCAACGATTATGACATCGTTTATACTGGTTGATGAATGTGTAAATCGTTTATACTGGTTGATGAATGTGTAAATGTGCCCTACATACATCTAAGCATTTAGACTACCATACGTGCTTATCAGTGTATTACATCAACAGTTTCCACCATCTAATATATTCCCACTCATGTGCTTTTCTTATTCTGCCCCTGGATGATTGTCCCGTTCTTCCTTTGTTTCTTTCTTTCTTTTTGGTGAAGGGATCATACCTGTAACAAGAAGTAAACCAACAAGTCTGCATGAGGAACATATGGAATTATGGATGTTGTCTGCAGCTTTTATCTGTTGAAGTTCAGGAATATTGAAAGGATATTCGGATTCCTGACATGTCACTAGTTCATTGACAACATATTCTCATTAGATTTCCATAATGATCCAGGGTGAAACCAAGCACATGCCATTAATACAAAACAAAAGGGAAAGACGAGTACTAACAACCAAAAAGTGCTACACTGGCACAACAGTTACTAGAATATGCACTTGAGCAAATCATACAAATCCAACACATACAGATTGTTGTCACAATACTTCCAAGCCAAAAAAACATCTGGCATGAGCTGCAACATTCTGTTCGCATTTCTAAACAGAGAAAAAAAAAATCAATTCCTCCCATAAGGAACACCGCATGTTAGCCATTCATGAGTTTTTGACAGTAGCAATCTTTGCCAGATATCATCACTGTGATTGACTCTTACCAAGAAGTTTCTGAAGCTGTCCATTCGAAAGAGCATTTGCTGTATCTGCAATATGCAACATGAAGATTGTTGATATCAACGAAAGGGTAGTTACATACTTACATGGAAACAACAGCGCGACTGGAAAGTTTGAACACTAACCATCTGAGCCACCAACGTGCTGGCCATTCACAAACACCTGTGGCACAGTATGACGCCCAACAAGGTCTAGAAGAACACTTTGAATTTCTCTTCCATCCTCTGCATGGCATGTATATAGTAGTATTTAACTTCTAGCTGACAAAATGCCTGGCAAATGCAATTGGATTGAAGTTCCATACGATCTTGATGATAGATTACCTCGGAGATCAAGTTCAACAACATAAGGAGTTTCCTTGAGATCTCTAAATATGCGCTTAGCACGCATAGAGTACCTACAAGAAAGGGAGTAAAGAGGCATTTGTAAGAAGTCAGTAATGTTATTGGTACCAGAGAATTCATTAGTAATCAGACCATATAAGATGTGTTTATAATTGTAACAACTTAAAGGAGGAAACAAGATCTTGTTAGTTGTTACTACTCAATCTCTGTTTTCTTGGAATTCAGAACTCCTCGAGAATTTGAGATACAAATGCAAGCATGCACATCTCAAGATAGAACTCGCACTCTGTATTCACCTACTGTGATCTAACAACTGAATAAGTTTTTAACTTTTAGTTTTGATATATTGAAATAAACATGAATATCCTACCAAACGTTGAGCTTTCAAATATATGCCTACCAAATGGTCTATTTCCAAGAATTGGAAGGAACCAAGGTCCAAACTTACACCCAAATTTATCAAAACAAACACATCTACATTGCATCATTTGTCATGATAAGTTGATAACTGAGATAGAAACAGGCAACACTGAAATCACTTGGTTCGCATTAGATATGCACCTTCCTTTTCAGCAGTACAACAGCTTGTAGCAATGTTATCCAAAAGGGAAAAAAAATCATAAATTCCACATTTTCCAGTTATGTGATTATACCCCAACTGTACAACATTCTAGGAGGCAAATATGCTGGTAGTATTCTAGTGTGCATATGTCTGAATGCAAGCATACAACAATAACGCTTTTCCTCTCAACTCATTATTATTCAAGTAACAAGCCAACTAAGCCAGTTAATTTAGCAAATCGGTCACATGGTACCGTAGTACATTGATATAATTTATGAGTCGCCAATTGCCATTCCTAGCAGCATGATCTGAACCTATAGCATATTTTACTCATAGACCAGCATCTTAGACCAGAAATTACAGCAGCAGGATCTGCACACAGTAACCCATATAGCAGTAGCACATTTAGGATAGCAGTAAGCCAAGGTCACAGTACCGGTTCGCCAAATTGAACTCTTATTCCACCAAACATGACAATGTTTCTGCCTTCTATTTTCAGTTCTAGCAAATAAACAGCTCATAACCATCGAATAAATCTATGGGACCACAGTTCGCAAGTACTAATAACCTAATTAAGCTAATTCGCATCTGCCGGCGGTTCAATTGCATGGCGGATGTGCCTAATTCGCACCCCACCATCTACTCGATAAGAAATCCACCCAATTCACGGCATCCGAACCCCTTTTCATACTAAACAATGTGCCTAGGCAGCCATGACAGCTCATGAAATTCATGGGATCTCAACGATGCGGCATCAAACAACCCGAAAAATTCCCCAAAATTGCGAATCAAAAACAAGCAAAAGGAGTTGCATAAAAGTTGGTCGGTGTTTGGGAGGGCTCACGGGCAGTAGGTTTTGGAGAAGATGGCGATGCGGTTGGAGTAGATGGCGTTCTGCACGTAGGCCGACGGCGAGCGCGTCGCGGCCGCGAACTCCACCACAGCGAGGAGGAGGAAGACAGAAACCGCTAGTCTGATCTGAGCCATCTCCCTTCGTCTTCGAGGCAGCGCCGCGAGCCTGTGACCGTGCGCTACTCCGGCGTTCCGAGCCGGTGACTCGGTGAGCCTTCAGGTGGGGAGTCGGGGAGATTTTCCCCCTCTGTTTGTTGGGCCGTTGCTTCGCTTGCTTCTGTTTCTGGTTCTAATTCCGGTATCCGGCCCATTGGGACCACGGTTCCAGTGGGTTCTTCGGGGCAATCGGGCCATTGGGTTTTCTTTTTTCTTAAATCGGTTCATTGGGGTTTTCATTCTTCGCTGTGTTATAAATTATGGTGATCCCAAGGTTTTAAAAAAATTGTAACCTAGATTAAGTTTCATTTGGCCACTTGGCTAGTTCAAATATAGAACATACGTTAGAAAAGAAATAAGAACATATGTTAGATTAGTCTTAAAGACCATACAAAATATGCTAATTTATAGCCATCATCCTGATGATGCGTTCTCTTTTCTCTCTAACCCCTCACTCATCGTGCCCAATGGTCCACTTACCTCTTTCTTAAGGAAAAGTCCACTTACCTTTTGGCAACTCATGAATGCTGGCGCCTTCACCACCCAGCACCCACCATCCTAATGGCACGTCAGCGCCGTTATTAACGAAACTGGCCGTTTACGGGCCATAATGCCAAAAATGGCACAACAGACGTGTTGGAGGCTGACACGCGTCCAAAACCGTACCTCCCATATCCATATTTCATCTCCACCATTCGTCGGGGGACCGAACGCGCCCCGTACCGCCACATCGTCGCTATCGTGCCTCTGGCGCCCGGACAAGGAGTGTCTGTGCGACCAGGCCGCAGTACCCGCTCCGCCGATCCCCACTACACCAGACGCGCCACTGTCGCACACCTGTCACCCGGATGCCCGCCTCTACCGGGCCCCTCACCCGAAAGCCGCCACATGGGCAAGTTCGCTCCCCCTCACCCGGAGTCTGGCATCAATTGTGCCATGGTGGCACAGTCCACGCCCGCATCCCCGCCTGTTGTTAGACCATGTGGCTGGGTCTAGCATATTTTAGTTGATGAATAATTGACAATGTTATATACTGATGTTATTTGAGATGTGTGTGTGCACTTATGTCGGTCAAGTTGGGAATAACTTGTGCCACGGAAAGATGGTGTTTTGGTCTTTACATGTGCAGGGTAATTCGGAGGCGATTGTGGTCTACGGCGATGACCAGGAGATGGCTTGGTGCGAAGCCATGGTCCAGAGGGTCGAGGATGCTGGAGGAGATGGTCGGGCTCGAGTTGGGGCGCGTGGAGATCAAATATAGATGATGCGTGTTGGAGCTACGGAGGTACGATCCGAAGGCTACAACACGTGATAATTTTGGAGTGTTTAAAATTGGTTTTGTAATCTAGTGTAAAAACTCACGTATTGGACCCTAGGACTTTAGTGGACCGTACGTGGATGATAGGTGCCAACGCTGGAAGGTATAAAGTGCCGGCAGCTGTAGAGAGATAAGGTCGTGCGGCTGAACGTGATTAGGTCTGGCGCGTGATCTGAAGAAAAAAAAACAGGTTAGGGCCGGCGGCTTGGTTTTTAGGTTTTGGTGTAACAGGCGACAGACGTTGGGGATTGAAAAACGTGTTTTTGGGTTTCGACGGTGGCCGAGGCTTTTGTACGTGAGGTCTTTTTGGCCGGATTGATGTGCTTGCTGCTGCATAGTTTTTCAGCTGTGCGTGATCAGGTGAGAACCTTGCAATGGCTTGCTGATTTTCCTTGACGTGGATGTGCTAGCTGTTGGAGCACATATGCTGTGTGAGATAAGGGAGTTGGTGGCACCTGGAAGGACATTGTTTGCTGGTGGTGAAAAGAATTAATTGCATTAGGCAGTGATTTGGCTTTTGTGATCAGAGCCGCTGCCGATTGCATGCATTGCTGTTGTGCAAGATGTGCTAGTGACGGCTTGAAAAGTGGTGCTCGCAGCGGCTGGACGGGAGCGCACGCGGCAGGCATCGCGAACAAAGTTTGGTTATTATCTCTGTTGATTGCTCGATGGAGATTTCTTTGATTTCTAGGAAGTCAACTCTACTGCTGCTTCTTGGTTGAATCATAACTCGACGAGGGTGCAAAAAATCTTCTATAATTATTCATCCCATCTAATTACCGTTAACGATCCTACACCCATCCCATCCTATGTCCAAATCCATCACACCCATACCCCCAGCATGCGAATCATTCCCCGTATGCAAAAAAACATCTTGCGGGAGGAAATCCGATTCCCTCCCTGTCGCAACTAGAGCAGGAGGTGAGGATCCCTAAGCATCTGAAAGAGTGAACGCCAATCACGAGCCACAAGGGAAGTCACGGTCCTTGATCATATTGAATTTCTATTAGTTGGGTATATTATGTATGGGTTAATTTTCACATTATTTAATTGTCAATGCTAATTGTTATGAGTTACTGACGAATAATCATGCTAAAGTAGCTAATACCTTTAATTACATTGTTTACATGCCATCCTTGATAATAATATGATCTGGTTTTCCTTGATAAACCTAGAGCTAGTGTGTCAATACTTTAGATTAACGTAGTAGTGGAACAATAAAACACTTGTCACATTGTTGTCCGCGTCAGTCGGATCCTATGCTGCGCAATGGTATGTGATGTATATGGATCACTCGCCGAGAGTGATAGTCTTTGAAATGTTGGCTGAGGATGAGGATGGGATGTGTGGTGGGTTGAGTAGCTCACACGTATGCCTCGCCCAAAGTACAGAAGGACTAGAACCTTGTACAATGAAGTTGACATAATAGTCGCCCATCCACAGGCCGAGCAATCGAACTTGGCCTAGTACATTTTTCCACTTCATGAAGTCTATAAGAGAAGGCTCTATGTCAGCATGTAATGGGTGGAATCGGAAGTGAACGTTCAGGTGTCACTAGCCGCACTTACACAACGGTGGAACCCATGTAAGCAATCGACATGTAGTCTTGCCTTGGCCCATCATGTTCTCGACTACTAGGATGGACGCGTAGTTCACCGGTGCAGAAACTAATGCTGTGGAACTCTAGAATGGTTATGTTGTTTCTCAGTGATTGCAAGCTGTGGACATGAATCATTTCAATGTGTTGTGTTTCCGGCTAATGGAATTATGTTATGGGGTGATTCTTGAACTCAAGGCATAAGTAGTCATTTGATGGTTAAAATGGGGTAATTAGGATGACGATGAGTCATTACTCTTACTCTTGAAAACCCATTTGTAACTTCTCATTGGTTTAACTAAAAATGCTTTATCAAATGAAATTATGGGTACTGCTAGTGGTGACAGGTCCACACGAACTGAACCCTCCTTGCTAGACATCCATTGAAATCCCTTGCATGTATAAACATTCATTATCGTGGCTTGTTGAGCACGAATGTACTCATTCCTACATATCTTGGTTTAGACGATGAGTATTATGAAGAGGATGCACCAGAAGGAGATGAGTTATGACAGTGAAGATCATACGTTTAAGGCTGAGACTACTCAAGTGTTGTATGTGGAGTTGTCATCTTTTATTGTCTTTTGCCTATAATATAAGTTTGGTTTGGAGGCCCATAAAACTCTGTATATGATTGCTATGTTGTACTTTATGTAAGAACTATGTTTCATAAAGTACTATGTTATGGTATTGTAATCTTAAGCAGGTGTGGTTTATCATCTGGCTAAAATCCTGGACAGTCGCAAGAATACGAGATACCACCTTAAAATCGGGTGTCCCCACACAACAACACATGAATGGGAAGCCACTCATTAGAGGATGGCAAAATCATCCGTTGCAAAAGTTTTTTAATGGGTAATCCGTAGAACAATTTTTTCTAAAAAAAAGTTTTAGAGCCTCTTTGATTCATAGGAAAACAGAGGAATATGAATTTCATAGGAATAGCAACTGTTCATCTCTTTGATTCACAGGAATGGGTCAAAGGAAAACCTTAGGAAAATTTCCTATCCTAACGATTCCAGAGGAAGACCACAGGAAAAATAACATCCACCAAAACCTCTTCTTTTATTGCTACACATAGGATCGAGGCAAATTCACGTGTTTCAAACACCCAATCCTAAAAAAATTCATTTGTTTTTCGATTATCTATTTGCACATGCATTCCTATTCTATTCCTGTGTTTTTTTTTTCTATTCCTGTATTTTTAAAATCATGCGAATCAAAGAGGCCCTTACATCTTTTTGAAATCATTTGCATTTGGGTCCTAAAGGGGCCTAAAGTTTGGATTCATTCCCACGATTACATAAAGGATATTGAAAGATGAAAAACTCTCAGCATACCTCTACTGCAATAACTTTGTTGAACAACAGTGCTCAATAGATGTGAGCCGAATCTAGATCGTTTTGTGTGTGTGTTTGGGGGGCGGTACCGCCTACCAGCCACGAGACGGTGGTGGAGAGGTGGACCAATCGAGGGATTTTGGTTATTTGGGAGCAGGCCCTCTTTGTTTAGGTTTTTTGTCTGGCTTAAAAGCAAAAAAAGTCTAAGCCTAAACAAAGGGGGTGCTTTTTTGTTCGACTTATAATAAGTTTAAGCTAATTTAAGCCTAAAAATCATAAGCCAGGGGAGAGGTGCTTTTTTTGACTTTTGCGGAATATAATATATATTTGCCACCGAACTTCATTAAAATTACCCTCAAATTGCCATCGTATATAAATACAAATCGTTTCCTTTTTTTCCATCGAATCATTCCCAACCCGACGCCTGCCTAGTGCTCCCACCCGACGCCTCCCCTCCCCTCTCGTCGCCTCCCACACCCGCCTCCTCCCCTCCCCAACGCCGCCGCCTCCCACACCCGCCTCCTCCCCTCCCCAACGCCGTCGCCTCCCCTCCACCCAACGCCGCCGCCTCCCCTCCCCATCTCCAACGCCGCCGCACCCCCTATCCCCACGCCGCCACATCCCTTGCCCCGACGCCGCATCCCCAACGCCGCCGCCTCCCCTCCCCATCCCCAACGCCGCCGCACCCCCTATCCCCACGCCGCCACATCCCTTGCCCCGACGCCGCATCCCCAACCCCGCCGCCTCCCTCCCCATCCCCAACGCCGCTTCATCCCCAACCCCGCCGCCTCCCTCCCCATCCCCAACGCCGCTGCATCCCCTGCCCCGACGCTGCCTTCAGTGCTCGAGTAGGTACAAAAAACGTGAGTTCCTCCTCTAGCACCTCCATGCCGCCGCCGCCCAATAGATCAGCACGGGCGTGTCGTCCTCCAACACCTCCATGCTGCCGTCGTCACCCTCTAGTAGATCCACGCGAGCGTCGCCTCCATACGCCCTTTCATCAGATTTCTTAGTTTCAATTTGATTCGTAGTCGGTTGTGTTCAAGTGTTAGAGATGAAGCAATATAGTTCGTTGTTTTTTTAGAGGAAGGTAGGGATTTTATTCATCAATGATCAGAAAAAACATCCAGCATGACAGGAGGGGAAAGCAGCCACAAATGCCGACCTTCCCCAAGAGTACAAGCAAATTTAGCTAAAATATGAGCCTCAACATTGAATCCCTACTCTTGTGCACAAACTACACACTATCAAAAGAAGCAGACTTCTCCTTGATGTACTCCAAGTGCAGGAGCATCAGATCGGCAGAAACCGTTTTCAGGATGATGATGTGCAGAAACATCATCTCGTGGACTGCAATGATTGTCGGCTATGGACAGAATGGGTGCAGCGAGGAGGCTGTGAGGGTGTTCTCAGAGATGCAAAGGGATGACATTAAGCCTGATGATTTCACTCTGGGCAGTGTTATAAGTTCTTGCGCTAACCTAGCAAGCCTGGAAGAGGGAGCGCAGTTCCACTGTCTAGCGCTTGTCTCAGGGTTGATGCCATACATTACAGTGTCCAATGCACTAGTTACCTTGTATGGGAAGTGTGGCAGCATCGAGGATGCGCACCGCTTGTTTGATGAAATGTCGTTTCACGATCAGGTCTCCTGGACAGCCCTTTTCTCAGGGTATGCTCAATTTGGGAAGGCAAAAGAAACTATAGATTTGTTTGAGAAGATGTTGGCTAAGGGTGTGAAGCCAGATGGGGTAACATTTATTGGTGTCCTCTCTGCTTGTAGCCGTTCAGGGCTTGTAGAGAAAGGCCGCAGCTATTTCCATTCCATGCAAAAGGACCATAATATTGTGCCCATGGATGATCACTACACTTGTATGATTGACTTGTATAGCAGATCAGGGAGGTTAAAAGAAGCTGAGGAGTTCATAAAGCAAATGCCATGCCGTCCTGATGCAATTGGATGGGCGACATTGCTGAGCGCATGTAGATTGCGTGGTGACATGGAGATTGGCAAATGGGCTGCTGATAATCTTTTGGATGTGGAATTTTAAAAGTGCAGTGAGAGGAGAAAGGGTTGTGTTTCAGGAGCTATCGGGTTCAATTTCAGACTTTCAGCTAGCTCCTAATTGTAAACAAATACTTATTTAAGTGAAATGTAATGGAATGAGCTTGCCTATTTCCTTGTTATGCATACAGTTCAGTCTCCTTCCTTCGTTATATGCATCATGTATGATTAAATTTTATTTTGTTATTGTGTTATTTTGTTTGGTTGACTGATATTGACCTTTCTATATTCATTTATTCCGTTGCGCAATGTCAAAAATAAATACACGCATGCACTACGAGCGATATCCATTTTGTTTCATATGTACAAATGCATGTATCGTCATATTTTTATATCCCATGAAAAAATAACTATTTAAATACATGCTTAACAAGGTCCTTTAAACCCTTAAGGGCATTTCAGACCTTTCATCCTTCACACACAACTCAATAAGCCAACATCCTACAAAAAGTCTGACTACCAAACAACAAAATTTGGCTTAAAAGCTTAGAGGCTTATAAGGTGATTAAGCAAAAAAACTGACTTTAAGCTATAAACCAAAAAGCCTAAGCCTAAACAAAGAGAACCTAATTCTGCAAGGTCATAAGAGAGTAGGAAATACACACCAAGGCCTTACATTTCGAAATAGAGGTAGTAATAACTATGGGATGCAAGTATTTTGTGGGGTTCAGGAGTATTGTTTTTTGAAAACAACAGTCCTTGGAGTGACATCTGAGTGATATTCCTAAAAAAACAATGATATGACCCTTTCAAATATATTTGTAATACACAACTAAGTCTAGTATGATCTCATATTCCCTAAGTGGCTCTTGCATTTGCATTGAATGTCTTGCATTTGCGTTGACGATTATCGACCGCACGACATCAATCAAAACCAAATGGAGTAATCGTTTTCTGCTTTGCAACATATTAATTGCACGCCCCATATACAACAGTCCACGTCAGTTGTTACTAAAGAGTTACCACATCAGCATTTAGGTGATGTGGAGAACAGAAAATAAGGAGAGAAGGTAAAGTTGTTTCTAGATGAAGAAACTATCAAATTGTTAATACCAAGACAGAAGAAACAACCAAATACTCTATTAGAGACTTACTTGTTACCTAAAAACGCGTTTTGTGGATCCCACTGTCTTAAAGCAAAATATCCACCCGATCATTTGTACAGTTCGATTTTTTTATTGATATGATAAATAAGCTAAAACATGTAGGTCACAAAATTGTACTTCATTATTGATCATCAAGAATCATGCATATTTGTAGCAATTAAAGTCTTAGACACAAGCTCAAGAAATAATCTATTGGAAGACTTGTTTCTTTTTAGTAGATTGAGTACTCTCTCCTCTTAGTAACAAACTAAGAAATAATATCTATTGTAGATGCTCTAAACTCAAACTTAGGTTGACCTCTCCGCACCAAACTACAACCAATTAGACCCACCGGTATTCAAACACACCCTAAAGTCTAAACAAGTGCAGAAATTCAGCTTCTGTAACACATGCTGTTGTCAAAGGAAAAAAAAAGTCTCCTTATTGCATAGAGAGAAAAAAGATACACTTGAAAAAGCGCAAAATGCAGTAAACCCGAAACAACATCTACTACGGTCATGTAGTTCCGTGACTTCCGTCCGATGCATAATTCGGACGGCACGGTGACACACACGGGCATGTATAATTTCACCAGTACGAGTAGGAAGTGGACGTCCTGGATCTCTTGCTGCCGGCCAGCTCCGTGTACATCATCTGCGGCACCCACCGCTCCCCGCTGGCCAGCGCCTCTCCGGCTACGGCGCTGTCGCAGAACAGCTGCTCCTGCGCCATCCACGCAGGGTAGCCTGCTTCTTGCAGCCCACCGATCGGAGCTACTCCCTGCTCAAACGGGCGTTGCCAAAAGCCAAGATAGTCACAGGTCACAGTAGTCACAAATGGCAATGCATCTTCTGACTACTTTTAACTTCAGAAAATTTTGCTTGTGTCCAAATTGATCAATCTAAGTCCCCAAGATATTATCGTTACACCCTGGACCAGTGTGCAAGCTGCGAGCATAACTACAAACCACCCCCATAACGGAATGGTTGGATGTGATGTACTAATGTCGATGCAGACATGACCGGAATATGCCGTGAATGGTTACTTCTTTGAATCGCTGAACATTTACTCGTACATGGCAATGGTGAGCGGGCACCAACCTGATACGTTCCGTCTGAAGAGATGCCGGTGGAAGTAGCGGCGGCGGCGGCAGCCGCAGTGGCATCGTCGACCAGGAAGTCCTCGACGTGCCACCCGGGCAGCGTCTTGATCAGGTACTCGGAGATGCTGCTGCTGCCACTGCCGCTGCTGCCGCCGTGGCTCGTGGCGGGCACCGGCGGGGCCACGTCGTCGCCGCTGCAGCAGAAGCTGCTGCTGTTCTCCTCCTCCAATGGCGGCGCCGGGGACGCGGCCGGCTCCGAGGAGAGCCGCACGCCGGTGAGAAGGAAGCGGCTGTGGCGCATGGTGAGCTTGCTCGCCATGTGCACCGGCACGTCGCACTCCCGGCACAGGATCGCCCTGTCCTCCTTGCAGAACAAGAAGCCCCTCTTCTCCTGCAACCCAACATCAAGCACACTTAAGCTCCTGTCCTGCTCGTCGCAATTAGACTCATACAGAAGCCAGAAGCGATCCTTTTCTATCTGACCTGGCAGATGTCGCAGAGCGGCCGCGGCGGCTGCGTCGACGCCGACGAGGACGGCGACGGGTATAGCAGCGAGAACCGGCGGTGCTTCCCGGAGAGCTTGTTGGCGCGGTGCACGCGGCGGTCGCACGCGTCGCACAGCGCGGCCTCGTCGGCGCAGCAGAACACCGAGGCCGCCTCGGCCGCGCACACGTCGCACTGCACCCTCATGACTTCTTCTTCCTTCCCTGCAACGATCGCCCTGATCTTTCTCTCGATGTCACGCAAGCAGCTAGCTCAGGTCAATGGTCTCGACTGGAAAATCAACTGTTCAACTGCGGTAGTACTAGGCTACTAGCTCAGGGATGGGTGTAGCGTGGAAGATATATGTGGGGGCTATGCGTTTATATACCCGGCCAAGATAGCGCAAGGCGATTTGTGCGTTAAGCACGGGCGATTAAGTCAGAAGATCGTGTTGTTTAAGTGCGATGGTGATTTGCATCGAAAGATTGGCACAGAGCCAAGAGGACTGGAGGAGGAGACGATGGGGAGGGGGGTCTGCCGGTCGGTGACTGTGCCGACCTGACGTGTTAGGCGCTGCGTCTCGCTCGGGCGAGGCGTGTCACGTGTGACATGTGGGGGATTTCATATAGAACTTCGTTATCCCTGCGCGGGTAAAGTTCGGGTGGCCTTTTGTGATGGTTCTGACAGTACGGACTTTGTAAAGTGCTGTGTTGATTGAAAAGGAAAATAACTTCATCGTTCTGCGCGGGAATGCAACTCCTATTTTGGGGATTGTTCCGGTGTTGACCAGCGGAGGAAGATTACTGTTTCTACAATTTTATGATGTCTAATCGGCTATGGTCTATCGTCTTGGGTGCAACCTAGCTCCTAGGCACTAGCTAGTATCGATCTTCACAGATAAAGTATATCATGGAAGCTGAGATTCTGATATACTCCACCTCAACAGTGTCAGGGCAGGTCAATGAAATACAGTAGCTGAGTATCGGCTTACTACTACATGTTCTTGGAAGAACAGTGATCCTCATTTGTAATCACCACCACCATATATTTAACATTTCGTCTTCATGCAAGATTTTACCTTGTAAGGTGGCATTAGAATCTCGCCTTTTCCCACCGTATTATCCTTCTAACCCTTTGGTCGCAAATTGAAATGCTAGAACCACGAACAAATTCGTCACTTTTCAGATTTATGCTTATCTTTTCCAATATTCCTCTGAGGAAACTCTTGCTGGATTGGACATGAAATGGGCAGGTGATGGGGTCAGAGGCCAGACATGGCAGCATGGGCGCCATCAGCCCAGATAATAAAGACAACTCCAACTTGATGCCTCCTCTTATCCTCCTCTCTCCCTCTCTCTCTTCCACTTGCGTTCTTGCTGCGGCCATTAACCACCGTTCCAAATGTTATTCACTCCTCGAGCACCAGGTCGAAGATAGCAGCCAAAACCAGCGACCAACGTACAAAGACTGTGGGTAGTTACTGCCACAAAAGAAGCATTATCAAATGGGGAAAATGAGATTTGATGCTATCTCTTGTGCCATACTACACGACACATGACCGCTTTTTTATCATCTAGTGGTTAGCTATATCCTGTATGAAGAAGATACATAGCAGACAAGACCTACGAACAACGTACGTTGGCTAACATGCAGGGACTGTAGGGATGGGATGCTCTGCTGGCATGAGAATTGTGCCATGAAAAGATAGGGTACAAAAACTTATCACTTATGCGACCGGTCTGTAGAACCAGTGACATACAGCTGGATATTTACATGAGTAAACAGAAAAATCTGTTTCACAAGCAATATTTATGTGTTTCGTTCACTTCAGAAAAAGTCTTTTCTTCCCCACCCGTTTGCACATCACATATATAATATTATTTCTTTCTGAATTATACGTTAGTTCTACTGCACTAGTAACAGGTCCAAAATGATGGAGTTCGTAGTGCAGAAGCAAAAACGAGTAGGGCTAGGGCGGCATCTTGGTCCACTCGATCTAGTGAGATTAGAGCATCTACAATAATTTATTTCTTAGTTTATTACTAAGAAAAATGAGAGTACTCAATTTAATAAAAAAATAAGTCTTTCAATAGATTGTTTCTTGAGTTTGTATCTAAGATTTTAATTCTTATTTTAATTGATATACACAAAACAGGTTTTTAGGTAACAAGCAAGTCTCCAATAGCTATTTTGTTGTTTCTTGTGTCTTGATATCAACAGCTTGTTTGTTTCTTCATCTAGAAATAAACTCGCATTCTCTCCTCACCTTCTCTCCTCTATATCACCAAAATGCTGATGTAGTAACTCCTTAGTAATAAATGATATGGGTTATTATAGATGCTTTTAGGGATGCCGATTTAACGCAGCGGGCGAGTGGCCTCTAGAGAAAAGCTCTAAATAATGTGCACTTTCCAATCATGCGAGCCAGTAGGGGCCGCAGGGCAGGGGATCCACCTGAAATCGCGGGCGGCGATTTGCGTGCGCGGCGAAATCAAGGAAACCGCCCCGAAAAGGCGAAAAAGTGGACCAAAAAGGCAGTCAGCACCACGCGAGGGGGAAGGGAAACGACATGGCACTCACGTGGGGAGCAAGCGGGCGCAGAAGCACGTCTCGGCTCTCCCGCAACCACCGGGCGGGCGGGCGGCCTCTCGCGCATCGCCCACATGCGTCGCGTCCAGCTGCCCGCGGACCGCGGCAACGAGACGACGGATGCAACGCTTAGTGTGGTTTTGGTTGTCTACGTAGGGTTGGCTCGGCTCGTATGAGTATTACAAATTTTAGGGTCTTTAGTTGGCTGGTCGGGTGGATGAGTCTGACTCAGCTTATGCAATATTCACTTTTGGGCCTAGCCCAAGGGAAGCGCTCGATTCAAACTTTCATCCTCAGCCAGGCTCAGCTCATGCAGTTGCTACCTAAGTGTGTGGATTCCGCTCACCTCCCGCGCCACGCCGTGCGCGCTGAGCCGCCCAGCTCGCGTTGCACCTGTGCGCCCTCGCCCTGCGCTGCCCGAAGCGCAGCCCCCGCGAGGAGCTTCTTCCCCGCCACTGGACGCACCCCCCGTCATGCCGTTCCGCCGCTATGGACCATTTCTTGCACTTTTGAGTGCATCATATCGTGTTCTATACTTCCTTAAGTCACTCCCCTATATCCATTTCTTGATTTCCCCAGCATATCGCCGGATTTTGTCATCTTCTTCCATTCTGGCTGTTGCACCATCCTCGCCCGATCTCCTTCTCTGGTGAGTTCTGAGTCAAGTAGACCACGTCATCACGTGTTCCCGACCTTTATCTACCGGTTCCCCCTCTCAATTCAGTCAATGCACTGCCATGGAGTCCCGCCGCCGCCGCCACCTTCTTCTCCAATGCCAGCGTCGTCGCCCCGCCGCCTCGGTCACCCTCCAGCTTCCCCGAAGAACCCAGCGTGACCCTCGTGCTACCGCCGTGCCCATGCTTACACTACTTCCTTTGGAGCGCCACTAAGCTGCCGCCCAAGGCCGTACCTGACATTTTAGGGGCCCTATGATAAAAATTATTGTCATGCACTGTATATAAAAAATAAACATAAATGTTGTCGATGTTACCATTAAGGAAGCATGTTCAACATTAAAACTGTCAATGTGATATTACCAACATTATTATCAAAGTTAATTTCTAGTAAACATAGTCAAAAAATAGAACACCACCTATATGCATAATACAAGAAAGAATTTGCAATAATAAGTGGAGTAGTATTAAAATTTTAAAAACAACAGCTAGGTGCAACTGCAACCATGTACGTGTGGTTCCTAGCGGTCTCGTCGCAGCACAAATGGTCTATTACGGCGAATAAGTGACGCCACACCAAAGCTTAATGATGGTGATGCATAAAGATCAAGAGTACAAGACAACAACACAAGCTTGAGAGGAAAAACTATGTGCTTGAGGCCTTGAACTCACAATAAATGATAACAACATCAAAATGAGAATTAAGTAGAGAAGAATTAATTTTGCTTGAGGAGACAACTTTTACTAATACCATGATTAACCAACTAATAATCAAGGTTAAGCTTAAAAAGAGCCCCTTAATTAGTGGGGGGTTGTGCGATTGATCATCCTGCACGCCCTTGCCATACGAGCCTGCTGCCGCCAACGTCGCCTGGCCATACGCCCGTGCTGCCACCGCCGTGCCGCTCCGGCAGCGCCGCCACCGCCTGGAGGATCCCCACACCGCCACTGGCCGTCGGCACCATGTGCCCGAGCCACCGCCTAGCTTCCCCTATTCTTTCTCTCTTTGTCCCACTGACCACTGGACCCCACCTGTCATTCTCATTCCTTCTCCTCTCTTTGTCTAACTCAAACATGGGTATTCTCACCACCCACTAGAAGTGGCGAGCACACTCCGCCAAATATAGATAACTAAACAACATCTCAGCACAGTCTGGCTCAATAGAAACAGGCAATCAAACAACTGATATTGCATCCACTCTGCCTGGCTAGGTTCTGTTGGAATTAATATGGACTAGGTCCAAATATTATATTCTAATTAATTCCTAGTAAATCTCAAAGGCCCATGTGCAAGTGCTAAAAATATTTAGTCCCACATGGAGGGATTAAGGGCAGTAACACCAGTTTAAAAGGTGGAACATGGTAGCCCCTCTTGTGGAATTGGAAAGAGACTACACACGCGCTCTCGTTCACCTCGCCGAGCCGTGCCGAGCTGAGCCGTGTCGTGCCGTGCGTGTGCGCGCGTACGCAGGCGTGTCGGGTGCAGACGCGATTTTCTTTATCTATTCGAAAATCAAAGCGCACTAGCTTTGAGGGTGACTGTTGGTCTCTGGTCTCTTTGTTTTTGGTTATTAAAAAGAACAGAGTGCTGGTCCTTGATGGTGATTGTTGGCCTTTGGACTTCTGGCGACCTTTGGACTCTCTGTCTTTTGGCTATTTAAGGAGACTGAGAGGACTGGCTCTGGTTAGAGTTTTTCCACTTCCACAATTTACATTTTCACAGTACTTGTTGCTGTCTTTGGCGATCTCCATCCCGGCGAGGCGCGTGTACGGTCGCACCGGGAGAGCAGGCCTCCGGAACCTCGTCCTTGAAGGCTTGCACGAGCGAGGACGAATAAAGTTTTTGGGGAGCGTTCGTGCGACTGCTCGCTGCTACATTAAGTGTACGACTACAACTCTCTGCTACGTTCTACATCGACTACACGACTCTCTGCTACGTTCTACATCAACTGCACGACTACGCGACGTCCACTACATCATGACGAACAACGACATTATCAAGAATGCTGGTGCTACTTCTTCTTCTGCTTGAAAATTGGGTATGTTACTTGGGTTGCTTTACTATTTGTTGTTGTCATGAACACTGAGATAGATATGTTATTTTCTGTCTTTCTAGAAATTAGTATGCCTATAGTGTTCATTCATACCTGCTTTGTATTTGTGAAAATAGCTAGAGTATTTTCCATGTTTTATCTAGCTTATTTCTGGATTAAAGTAATTCAAAAAATACTTATATGCTCAACAGGTTCAACTTGGATGATACATACGGGCTAAGCTAAGAACATGCGGGCAACCAAACACCCCCTTGGTTGCTCGATTTTGCTCTTGATTGGGATGTTTGTGCAGGGTCAACTATTCCTTGTCGAGCGGTTCGGAGTTTGGACTTTTTAAGCGTCGGTTATCTGGTTTCCGGAAGGACGGTTGAAGTTGGAATTTGGAAAGTTTCTTGAGTGGTGTACACGTAGATTAATGTTCTACGTTGTTAGAGAAATTTGGTGAGACAGGAGAATCACTGTTTTATTCTTGAACGGATTCTCTGTTCCCAGATCTGATAATTGCTGACTGCTGAACAGTTCGGGTTGCTTGTCTAGTTCATAAGTTGATTCCTTGAGAAATGGGTTAGCGTGGCATTGCATATTCTTATAGTAGAAAAGATACTCTTAACATAAATGGTACACTCTAAATACACAAATGGTACTCCTAGAATAAGTTTTTTTTTCTGTGTGTGTGTACGAGAGGTACTTCAGCTTGTCCTTTTGAAAGAGTGATATATATATATATATATATATATAAGAAGAAGAAGAGGAGGAGTTTGTCCTTGAGAAACAGAAACTTTTCGGGCAATAATTATTGTTATGTCCTTTTAATTAGCTGGTGCTAAGTCACTGGAGCACTAATGTGCCGACTTAAGAATTAGGACACGATTTATTTCTTTATTATTCCAATCAAACTTTTACTCAACTTAGCTTACGGTGGTATATAATATTCTTTTACTTTGGCATGCTCCAAATGAATGTTCGCACCTGGTTGTTTTACCCAATCATGTCTACCTTGGAAGCACTCGGTGGAAATTTATTAAGCACACGAAGAATTAGCTACTAGATAACGCTTTTGGCACAAAGAATACCCTATGCCAGGTGCATGTCATCCTCACAAGACGCCGAATTCCTTGGGAAAAGCTCATGTCTATATTCCTTGTATTCTTTGAGAGCTGATGCCTTCACGTATATTATTCCCAATTTATCTGTGTGATCATGGTTTATATGCATCTAGTTTTGCGTATATCCAAACATGGCTTTCAAGGGTTACACGGTGCATGTCAAACTTCTTCAGGCCTTCCGCTTTTCTCTTCAAGCGTACAGGGAATTGATGGAGCTCCACCGTTTTCCTTTTTCTTCGGATAAAAGGAAAAGGACATAAAACGACTCCTACAAACTTGGAGGCTGCTCTTCTATCTACCTGAAAAGGTCTAATTAATATGTGTGACATATTTTTGTTATGGTTTTGACTAGTCCATAGCACTATTGCTACAGTTAGTTACTGCTGGGTAATCAGGTCAACATAAGATTATCTAACCTTTGCTATAATCCTATTCTAGCCAACAAGAAGTAATTTATTATGTGTAGTATCTATATATATATTGAGTTATACGGTGTATTCCGGAAAAGTGTTTTATACTCATGGAAGAATTGCCGTGCTAAACCTACTTGGAGGGTATGTTAGGGAAAAGCAGATGTTGATTTACCCTTGTTAATTTGTGCATGTTGTACAAGAGGCAGGTGCGTTTTAAGATGAAATAATAGTACTTCATATCACAAGCATTTCATGGATGCTAGCATTTATCCACAAACAACTTCAGGAGGGCAGGGCCTTCAGATGTGATATCAAACTTGTCTGGAACGACTATTCATAGAATTGGTTTTGAAGAAAGGTACTGGAAGAACAAACTCAGCCACAAATATGTAACAAATAGGAAGACCGTTGAGAGAGGAAAGCCACTGCTCAAGTGAGTCAAAAGGAGACGTACGCTTTAAAACGCATTGCTTTCTTGTGCAGTTTTCTGCCGAAGGCATGGGCATGCATTGCGCTTTATTGCCGATAAGGCAGAGCAATGTAGAAGGTGGGCATTAGCTGTGCCGTGCCGGCACCGGCTCGTCGTGCTTCGGGCCACATCGTGTCGTGCTGGCTCTGTCCGATCACCCTGTCGAGTCATGCCGTACCGTGCCAGTCCGCCTCGCCTCCGGCTAGGTCTAGGCACGGGCCAAAGTCCACTATGTCGTGCCGACCCAAGCCCAACCCTAAGTAACTATAGACGACGGAGGCGGTGGCGGCGACCGCTATCTTCATTCTTCTCATGTCCGTCTCGTTAAAAGCCTAGTTAAAATTGAATTAATTAATTGCGTAAAAACATAAGCATGTAAATATATCTTCTTTTTTTTTGAGCATGTAACAGTAGGAGAGGCTCCTACGGTATATATATTAAAATAAATACCAAAGTACAAATAAATCGGAGAGACATCTAAGAGAAGAAAAAAAAGAGAGAAAGAAAGAAAATAAGAAATAGAGGAAAAAAAGGCCGCACAGGGAAGTAAACAACACTTCCAGACAAAGCCTAGGTCATCTGAAATTATCAAGCCAGATCATTAAAAGAGGCTTAAGCTGAGGTTTAGCCCAAAATTTGATCAAGGTAAACTCCTTGATGAATTGAAACCGCCAAGCAGCTACCAATGGGGTTTGTTGCTTGAAAATGAGATTGTTCCTTGTGATCCAGATTGCCCAAGTGGTCAACATAATGATGTCCATGGAAAATTGTTGATTGATCATGGCTTTGAGGTGTAGGATAGCTTGCGTAGTGGAAGTGAGGGGTGAATGTTGTGGACAAATCAGATCCCAACATTGTTAAGCAAAAGGACACGTCCAGAAAAGATGTAGGGTGGATTCTTCTGTTCCCTGATCACAAAGGGTACATGAGTTATCTTCCAGGGGACAGTTCTTGCGTCTGAGAAGGTTCCTTGTATTGAGTCTATCTTTGATTAGCAGCCAAAAGAAGACTTTGTGACGCCTTTGACAAGTACTGGTCCACTGCCAGTTAAGGTATGGTGGCACCGGATGATAGCCCATAAGATTTTGGCAGGTTCTTACCGAGGAGAACTACGAAAAGTTCCAAATATAGCGCCAGGAGTCCTCCAGAGAAGTAAGCACAAGGTCCTGTAAGAGTTGTTGCACCTGCTGATATTGTTCAAAAGCTTGGACCGATAGTGGCAAGTGAAAGAGAGTGGTAAGGTCCTCAACTTGCTTAACTGATGGCACCAAGCAGCAGTCTGATTTCGCAAATGAGTGCAATTATGGGTATCGTTGAAGAAGCAAGTTACCATTCCATAAGTCTTTCCAGAAAAGTGCAGACGTACCGTTACCTACCAAGCATGTTGCAAGACCTTTAAACCGAGGAAGTAGTTTTAGGATGTCTCTCCACCAGAATGATCCTACCTGCTTTCTGTCCAAGGCTTGAGAGTTGGAATAGCATTTCTCCCATAAGAGCTTAACCCAGGGAAGGTTATTATGGTTGAAAAACTTGTGAAGGTTTTTACATAGCAGAGCCTGATTTTGAATTTCCAAGTTTAGGACACCTAGGCCCCCTTGCTTTTTGGGTTTGCTTATCTCTTTCCATGCGACCAGAGATTTACCTTAGTAATGAGAAGCCGAACTTCTCCAAAGATAGTTTCTGCGATATTTGTCTATCTGCCTGATGACACCACTTGGAAGTTTGAGTAGGCACATGTAGAATGTTGGCAATTGTGAGAAGACCGAGTTCACCACAGTTAATCTGCCTCCGATTGACAAGAAAGAAGCACAGCTAGCAAGTCTTTTATCCACCCTCTGAATAAGCGGAAAGAAGTCCAAGATTTTTGGTTTGGTAGTCCCCAGCGGTAGGCCCAGGTAGGTGAAAGGGAGAGAGCCCAGTTGCCAACAAAATGTGCGAGAGAGCACATCCATCTTGTCTGGCGTGACATTGATGGGAATCATGAGCGATTTGTAAAAATTAACCTTCAGTCCAGTAGAATCCGCAAAAGCATTAAGAACCCCTTTCAGGAAGAATAATTGAGTCGCGCAGGCCTGCATTATTGTGAGGGTATCATCGGCATATTGTAGTACTGGGAAGTCCGGACAAGCCTGTAGATACACCGGGGGGATCAACAGTCCCTGGTTCATCGCTTTGTTGAGTAGTGTCTGTAGAAAGTCCGCTGTCAAGACAATAATAGTGGTGAGAGAGGATCACCTTGTCTGACCCCTCTTTTGCAATGAAGAATTTTTCCAGGCACCCCATTGAGTAGGACTGATGAAGTTCCGGTGCTAAGTATATTGGCAATCCATGTCATCCAATTGGGTCCAAAACCTTTGTGTTTCAAGATTGCAAGAATAGTCTTGTGTTCTACTTTGTCGAAAGCCTTTTCAAAATCCAGTTTCAGAATGATTACTTCCTTTTTGGAGTTGTGACAAATATGAAGGTATTAAATGCCCAGGCAAGACAGTCTTGAATAGTACGTGTTTGAAGAAATCCATATTGATTTGCGTGAACCAATTCTAAGATGACCCATTGGAGTCTATTGGCCAGGAGCTTAGTTAGAATCTTGAAAGAAGTGTTCAACAGGGAAATGGGTCTGCAGTCGTTAACCCCTATTGGATTTTCCTTTTTAGGAATCAGTGCGATGAATGCTGAGTTGATGGTTCGGAGGTTAAGTTCATTCCTATATGGGCATGTAAATATTTCGGGGAAAAGGTAGACTTTTTTTTTATATTTTTTACAGATACAATATTACTTTCTCGTTAAAAACCTTACGCCCTAGAGTGATGTTCCCCGAGTAAGGAAAAGAGTACAGTAACAACATGTGTACATACTAAATACTCATCAAAGTCGAGATCGTTCATGCGTTCGAGGTCAGTGTACGCCTGCACGATCTCATGATCCTCCAGTTGATGCTATTGCCGCTCTTTAGCCAATTCCCAGTCCTTGGCGTATGTGATTGCCTCCACCATCCTAGGAGTGAGAGGGGGGAGACGGCTGGAGGAGTGGGGATTGGGTTGGGACTCGGGACTCGGGAAGTCGAGAGGGGGGATGGGGATGGGGGAGCCGTGTGGGTAGTTGGGCCAGGTCGGAGGAGTGGGGGACGGGATTGGTTGGGCAGGCTAGGGGGATTGGGCCAGGGCAGGGGGAAGGGTTGGGCCAGGGGAAGGATCGTGCCTCTTTCGTGTTGTGCCGGCCCGAGCACGGTCCAACTGACTGTGTCATGCCATGCTGCCCGACGGGCCGCATTCTCAGGCCCAGCCTGGCCCGTCGTTCGTGTCGTGCCGTGCTTGGGCCGTGTCGTACCGATCGGGCCTCGGACAAGCCCGAAGAAGCACGGCCCAAGTCCTAGGTCCAATGTGGCACACAACCAACCCATGTTGGCTCCATAAACTCTCTCGAAGTTCCTGAGATGTTAGTGTTGATGAAGTGTTATGTTTTATTTTTTGTCTCAAACTCTCGTGATTGCATCAAAGCATCATCAACTAGAAGCATAAAATAATGCTGCAGCATGCAAGGACAACAATCTCTCATCGTCTTCTTTGTTTTGTGCTCTATTGAGGAATCGACACGTAGAGCCTCTAACGATTACTACCCCTAAATAATTGTGTTATATGCACTCACACACACTGGGATTTGCCAACACTACTACCCTCAAATTCAAATCTCTTTTACGAACCCATGTAGCGTAGTTTACTATATGCTTCTTGCAATTTATAACTCCAAACATTAAGCATATATAATATCACATTACGCAAAGTTAGGTTTAGTCCGGTGATAATCCAAATTGTGCTCGACTCAGCACAACTTCACAACGCAGTGTATCTCATATGTAACAAACATGACACAACTAAATCAAATTAGAGCCAACTACAACTGTGAAGTCTTAAGGCCCCTTAGAGCATGTACAGTGCAGGTGTTTATCAAGGTGCTTAGCAAAGAAAAACTTACTTTTCTCTCCACGTAGGACAGATGAGGTGTTTATTTTGTAGTATCGATGCTTAATTATGCACCAGTGCTTAAGAGGTGCTTATGTTTATAACTATATATAATTAATAGATAATACAATCATCTAAGCACTTACAAAAGAGATGTTTGAACTGTAGGAAATAACTTTTACATCGGTGCTTGATGACGTGGCTATATTATCTTTTTTTAAACACTCGTATATAAGTATCTCGCATTGTACATGCCCTTATGGAACGACGATAACTTTTTTTATTGCTAAACTATTTTCTTACAAAATTTTTATGAAATTCATAGGTTCCAAACGAGCCTTAGCATAGCGCATGCCTTGCACAGCCCTAAACCTAGATTCAAAGAGGGTTAAAGTACCTTTCTTTTGCTCAGGTTTAGCTAAGGAAGCAACCATGCCTCAACCAAAAAATAGTGCCTAGGTGTATCAAAATTGTACTCATGGGCATGCACATAGCACTTTTTCTAAGGCATCCAAGGTCAATAATTATCGATGCAGCAGAATATTACGTCATAATCGTGGCATGTGGTTCATTTCCCGGAATCGGGCGCAAAATTTAACTTTTGTCCTATGGCTCTGATTAGCATGGTTTTTTTAAAGATATCTCGCGTGCATGGTTTAGTATCAATGTGACTAATAAATGCTTTCTCCTTAAGTTAAACCACATGAAAAAAAAATATGAAATTTTATACAGGTTCAGGCCTTCTTCTGATATAATAATAGCCCTACTCTTGTGTTGTTGTATTAACTATGCTTTACAACAGGGAAGAAATTACTAGAACTAGGGCTTAATGATTTCTATCTGTTAATCTTGTCTTTGTTGCCATTGTTCCTTTTGTGTCTCTCCTCGGTCCACCGATTTTACTCCTTATATAGCACATGAAGGGGTGGCAGTTGTCCCGTATCAAGAGACGTCTCACAATTTAATGAAATACGCATGTTTAGTGTCGGTTATTGTCAGGGACTAATCCTCACACGTCGTCTTGCAATTATGTCAGAGACAAATGCTTAATATGTGTAGTTATCCTAGAGAATAACAACACATATTAATTATTGTGTGCGTTAAACACAGCGTATAAGTATCTCTAGTCGATTGGGCCCACATGTCTGTAGGTTTTGTTGACCATATGGTGGTCGTAGTTGACCTGATCGTAGTAAAACTTACGACTATGAAGTGATCGTAGTAAGGCTTATGATCATGAGCTAGTCGTAGGAAATCTTACGACCACTAGGTAGTCGTAGAACTACTTACGACCATATAGGGTGGTCGTAAAATAGTTTAAGACCACTCGGTTAAGCTTCTCCCTTATTAATGATAAGGGGTATCCCTATGAATAACATGAAGATATTGCTATCTATAATAACAATTACAGATAAATAATTTAATTAATTAATGATTATTAGATCCTCGTCATCTAGCCCCCAACTTCAAGTGAAAGTAACTTACTTGGAAAAGAGGTCGTATAATAGTGGTCGGAAGCAGTGTATTTCCGGTTGGTATTTCATTTTACCATAAATTGACTTGATCAAGAAGATAATTTTACTTGAATTGAAAAGGCAGAACTGTTTTTCCCGAACGTACAAATTAAAGAGTACCAATCGACTCTCACATATATGTCCTTTGGGAGTGGTTCCCAAGGGGTGGTAACTGTTGAGTTCCCACGATCTTTAACTCATACCCGCATAAATATCTACCAAGAGTGTGACTTAGGTTTTTTTACTTTCCCTATTTGCTTCAACTGCTCTCGAGCTCTTGTTCTCTCCGTCGTCAACCAAGTCTGCAATCCTTCCCCAAATTCTTCTAAATTCAAATCAAACTCACTCAGAAGAAATGCCTAGGACCATTTCCAAGTAGGAGAAATCTGAGATGGATGTGAAGAAGATGACTGCTCGGGTTGTTGCAGAGAAGATCCTGAGGCGCGCTTTGGTGGAGTGGACCAATGCTGAGGGTCAACATTGGCCCTCGGGTGAGAAGAACAACATTCCAGTATTCCAAGCGTACTGTGAATGCGGTTTTTGATTGCCCGCTCATCCTTTTCTGATGGTCATACTCCAGCATTTTAGGGTAGAATTGGTGAACTTGGTTCCCAACTCCATTACAATGCTAAGTGTATTTGTTTATCTGTGCAAAGTCTATCTGGGAATTCTTTCAGATTTGGATATCTTCCTGTATTACTACGGGATGGGCAAGCACAGCAGAATCGCAGGTAGCTATGGACTAAAGCTCCACAACGGGAAGTCGAGGGAGTATATTCAGATGTTCACCTGATCATCGTGGACAGGTTGGAAGAAAAAGCGGTTCTATTGGACCTTGTCCAAGGATGACAGTCTTTTCTTCACAGGGAAGCCCGCCGAGAAGAGTTTGTCTTAGGATTCAGCTCCAAGCGATCTCGACCGGATCACCCCTACATCCAAGCCATCAAGGATTTGAGGGAAGAAGGGCTGGCTAGATGGCACATGGTGAGAGACTTCATCATGAGCTGCATTAGTCCTCTGAAGGATCAAGTACACCTTATGTGGAAGTACTCGAGGACTACTGACCCAACAAGGGATTATGAGCAAGGTAAAATAATAATCAACTTAGCTCTTTTTGTTAATTTTGAGCATGATTGTTAACTATATCTTCGTAATCGTAGATCTTTCACGAAAAGAAATTGATACTCGAGTCAAGTTCATTTGTGAGAAGGCTCCTACGACCATGGCAGGAGCTCCTCAATTCCTGGCGATCGTAAATGAGGAAGAAAGGAAAGAATGGCTAAAGGTAATCAAGATTTGATTTCGTCTTTAGGGTTCAGTAGTCGTAAAATTTGACAACTTGACAATATTTGTTTTTGACTTTTGCAGAAAGTAGGCATGGCAGACCGTCGAGATGACCAAGAGATCAAATTAAAGGTGTCGAAGATGAGTCAGAGGAAAACAGAATTCCCCTAACCAAAAGGTGTCGCCTTGTGAAGGTCGTCGAGAAGAAGAAGAAGGATGGAAGTTCGAGTTCCACCCTTCCTTCAACCACCCCCATCAAGCAGTTCCTTGCAGATGTGATCACTGTAGAGAAAAATGGTGTGGTCGAAGAACTTAAGCATAAAGACCCCAAGAACAAGGTATCCTTCTACTACGATAACAAAATATTTTTAGTTTATACTTCTCATGGCTTTGTCAAGTAAATAGAAAAGGAGTACTAAAAAAGTTTTATGTCTTTTGTGAAGACTACCTCTGCAAATACAGAGCTTATTGTCGAGACGAGCATAGTCCCTCAGGTGGTCAAAGCCAGTTTTGACCATCAAGAGGGGCAGGTAGCTCATGGAGCTCTAGCTCTCGTTCAAGACCTACGACCAAACATGGTCGTAGAAGTCCCAACTCTTCCTCAAGACATTCGACCAGGCGTGGTCGAAGAAGTCCTGGCCTCTCAAACTCATGACACTGGAAGCCTTCAAGAGGTTGAAGGTGACCAAAAAATTGGGGTGGCCGGAGAAGAGAAGAAGAAGAAGAAAAAATCTTCCTTGGGGAAGTTTTCTTCTGAATTCAAGATCGTATCCAAGAAGTCAAGGTATGTAAAATCAAGAGTTTAGAAATTATATTTACCTTTTAATTCCACAGTTTGATATGTCTTCCCCTTTTCTCGTAGTTTTAGTCATGTTTCTCCAGTCGCAAGGGATACTTCTATTGAGAGGCCCGCTGTTGTTTTGTCTACAGCCGTGGGAGTATTGGTTTCTCCTATGATCATAGAGACAGTAGTGGAGGTATTCGAAGATTTGACCGCTATCCCTGATGTGGCGATGGAGTAGGTTACTATCGTTGAGCCAACCACGACCACTGAGGTGGTCGTAGAGGAGGGGGCTACTGTCGCTAAACAAACCACGACCACTGAGGTGGTCGTAGAGGAGGAGACGAAGACAACGAAAGACCATGACACTCTGACGATCGAGTCGATTATTGAGAATCTCGATAATCAGACAAGAGACTTGGTCCTACGATCACCAGGAGCAGCCGATCAAGCAGGATCAGGGAGCTCCGACCACTGTGCCGGGAAGGAGGTCGTGGAGGATGTTCCTCCAGGTCTTCAAGGTGGAGTCGCGTCTATCAACAACAAAGAAGAAGACGTAGAAGACTCTTTCGACCTCTTCCGCGATTTCTTTGGACCATCGATTGTTTGGTCGTTTAGGTCTTGTGACCGAGTCCCACATCCTAAGGATATTCCAAACATAGGATATATCTTAGACGACGAGCGTCTTCAAAGAATATGGTGGGACAAAGTTGACGGATTCCATAAACTAGAGGATTTCGATACAGTGTATGCCCATTTTGCTCGGTCAACCATCGATGTAAGTACCCGATACCAAATATTTATATATTTGGGTTTTTCCTTTTTCTCACTGTGTATTTCTTTGTTCAGATAGCTCTCGAATAAGTTGCTATTGTTAATGAATACCACAGGCAACTGGTGTTGCTGAGAAAGTAGAAGGTTGAACTCAGCGAATAAGCAGTGAGATTGTTATTACTGTTACGAGTAGTCTTTTTTGTTTCAACCACTCATTCAGTACTCATGTCTACTTTAACCATTGTAAGTTTAAAAGTGACGAAAGAACCTTGGCCGATGCACTCTACTATGTAAAAGCCAAGGCACAAAGCCTAAAGGATGAAAAAGAAGACCTGCTGAAGAACCTTCAGGAGGCAAATTCCGCAGCTTGTGAGCTGCAGAATGAAATAAACAGTAAGTATTTCATTTAAGATTGTTCATTTCAACAACTTTCTTTTCCTTCTCCGACTCTTTTTCTTTTCTAGAAAAAAGAGGTCGATATGGGTAAGCTTCAAACCGAGGTCGATTCGAAGATCTTGGTGAAAGAAATCACTAGAACTAGGGATTAATGACTTCTGTCTATTGATCTTGTCTTTCTTGTCATTGTTCCTTCTGTGTCTCTCCTCTGTCCACCGGGTTTACTCCTTACATAGCGCATGAAGGGGTGACAGTTGTCCCGTATCAAGAGGCGTCTCACCGTTTGATAAAATATGCACGTTCAGTGACAATTATTGTCAGAGACTAATCCTCTCACATCACCTTGCAGTTATGTCAGTGACAGAGGCTTAATACATTCAGTTATCCTGGAGAATAACAACACATATTAACTATTGTATGTATTAAATACAGCGTATAAGTGTCCCTAGTCGATTGGGCTCATATGTCTGACAAGTTAATTAATTAAGGATTATTATATCCTCGTTAGAGTTAATGTTTGACAAGTTGATTGTTAGCCAAACTATTGAGGTGTCTATCAGTACCTGTGATCCAAATGATAGTTTTGTTGTTACTATTCGTCTGTTACAAAGTGAGGCATATGGCACTCTTTACACTGATGATGTACCATGCATTCCTACCCTTCTAATCCCATGTCAGGCAGGTCCTAGCGAACCCAGCAGTAGCACACAACATACTCAGAAAAATGCAAACCCTAATCCATAATGGTACAAAGTTAGCTAACCCATTACCAACTAATGAACATGTTGGTGTGGATGAAGAGGGTATGTACACATATGATAGTGACATAGAGGAGGGAAATGGTACTACTACTGCAGCTGGTAATGACCCTGATTATGTGCCTGAGGTTGGTGAGGAGGAGGAGGATGATTCTTAGGAGGATAACTGGGTTGAAAAGGATTATGTGCCTGAAAACATTCCTAAAGTAGATTACGATAGAGATGACCCTCCAATGTTAATAGATAGCATATACCCAAATATTCAACAGTTTAGGCTGGCTTTAGCTCATCATGCAATTAAATATGAGCATGAATATAACACTGAGAAGAGTGACCCAGGGAGAGTGAGAGCTGTCTGTGCTGCTGAAGGGTGCACCTGGAGAATTCATGTTTCCACAATGGAGGACAAAGTAACAATTCAGGTAACTAATCCTAATTACTTTGTACAATTCACGCATCCCTTCATTTTTCATGTAACTTGTTGATACATTATTTTTGTTCATGCCATGGCAAGTCAAGAAGAATCTTTTTAGCCATACTTGCTCAAGTACCAGAAGGATTGAGAAAGTGAGGCCTATGAGAAGGAAGTGGATATGTGATAAGGTGATTGCACGGTTGAGGGAGGATGCTAGTGTTGGACCAAAGGAACTGCAAAGAAGGATCCATGACAAGTACAAAGTCCTTGTGGACTATAAGAGAGTGTTTGCTGGTAAATAACTTGCACTTTCAAATATGTATGGCAGTTAGGAAGATAGTTTTGACCAGTTGTTCAATTTCAAGGTAAAAATTGAGAGATCAAGCCCTGGCAGTTTTGTAGTAATTGATCACCACACAGTCAAGGAGAAAGTTAGGTTTAGGAGACTATTCTTTGCCATCAAACCATGTATTGATGGTTTTCTGGTAGGGTGCATGCCCTACCTGGCTTTCCTCACGGGCAAGTTCAAGGGTCAACTAGCAACTGCATGTGTTGTGGATGGCCACAACTGGATGTATCCAATTTCCTTTAGGGTGATGGGCTCGGAGACAAATGATAACTGGCTCTGGTTCATGGAGAGGCTCAGAGATGCCATCGGAACTCCTGAAGGGCTAGCTATATGCACTGATGCAGGCAAAGGGATAGATGTTGTTGTTCAACAATGTTTTGGCTATGCAAAGCACATGGAGTGTATGCTACATTTAGTCACTAACTTTAAGAAAAAAATTCATGGAAAGGTAATTAATGACTGCCTCTGGCCAGCTACATATGCATGGACAATTGACAAATTTGAGGCACGCATTGCAGCCATGGAGGTAGCTAAACCAGATGCAATTGATTATCTAAGAAAGCACCATGTGAGGATATGGTCTAGGAGCCATTTCTCAACATTAACAAAGGTAGATTATGTGACTAACAATCTGGCAGAGAGCTTCAACCATTAGATCAAGGATTTCAAGGCCATGCACCTAACATATTTCATGGACAAGATCAAGCGCCAGATTATGATCAAGTATTCCTAGAGGAAGTGGATATCAAGGAGGCTAGAAGGGGCAGTTTTACCTCATATCATCAAGGAATTGAATGAAAGAGCAGGGGTTTGGAACTTGGGGTCACAAGGTCTGATGACTTAATTGCAGAGGTGGATGGAAGGGGTGATGGAAAGTGGTATGTTGTCAACTTATAAGACAGGACATGCACATGCAGGGAATGGCAGGTTACAGGGAAGCCATGCATACATGCCATACCTTTTATCACTTCACTTACGCCCCACTATTGACCAATATGTGGATTCATGCTTCTTAGACAACGAATTAAGGGCTGCATATGCCTCACATATCCCTGCATTGCCTGATAAGTCTGAATGGCCCAAGTTTGATCAAGGCTTCTCCATGCATCCACCACTTCTGATTAAGGCAACTGGTAGGCTAAGGAAGAATAGGTACCAAGGATGTACTAACAATTACAGGACTCAAGCAAAGAAATGCCATATGTGCCCAATATGCAAAGGATATGATCATCACTGACATAATTGCAAGCTAGGTGATCCAAAAGACATAGCAGCTGATATGGCAACTAGGTAAAACTTCTACTCTTATCTAGGACTTATGTATGCTATTAGCTCAACTTACTGACAATTTTCTCCAACTAATTTGTGGACATATGCCAAAACCAGTGAAGAAATCAAGAGCAAAGAAGGCATCAAATGAAATTGTTATAAGCACAACAAGCATAGAGACTGCAACAAGTGCCTTTTTAGCTCCCACCATGACATATCCACCAAGGTCAACATTTCTCAGTTGTTTTCAACATCTTCTTAATTTGTTGTTTTCTTCTTACTATGTTATATTGGTTTGTGATTTGCATGCAGCCAACACACTAAAACCCCTAGTAAGAACAGAGACAATAGCTCAAGTTCTGGTAGGTCAGTGAAGTCCAAGTCTGTGACTAGATCAAACCACCCCGAGGCTATATCAATGATAATTCAACTGCTAGCTCCAGGGGAACAAAGACCAGCACTTGCAAGTGACAAGCGCAAAGGAAAACACAAGGCCAACAACAACTCCAACAAGTTTGCACATGACAGTCCAGCAATGGGGACTATAAGCAAAAGGAAACTTCTTGATAAATTCCATCTTATGTGGTCTATAAATAACTTATTATGTGGACTGTAATGATGAACTTGTCATATGAACTGTAATGAACTTGTCATATGAACTGTAATGAACTTGTCATGTGGACTATGCTGAACTTGTCATTTGGACTGTGTTATGTTGGTTTGTGATGTGGTCATCTTCTTACTATGTTATGATGGTTTGTGATGTGGTCTTGGGTGTTACTTGTCATGCAAACTGAAATGAACTTGTAATGTAGAATGAATCAGGTTTGTTAAGCATCATGATTGAGATACATTTTTCTTAAGCATCACGATTGAGATACATCTTTCTTAAGCATCACGATTGAGATAGCCTCTTTTCCATACACCTACAGGAAACTAACTACTTCACAAATATGTCATAAATTACAACAATGATACACACACACACACACACACACACACACACACAATCTTCTCAAGCCACTCGATATGGTCCAAAATGTGCTCCATCTTCAACTCCAGCATGTTTAGCCTCTGCTCCAGCACAACCTCCATCCTCTGCTCCAGCCCAGGATCCATCCTTTGCCTGCATTGCTACCGGGGTGCTCCCTTGCTCTATCCATGGTGTCTGCCCATCGGAAATATTGGCATCCTCCAACCTACAGGACATTGAAACGACATTACAGCACACACAAAAAGAAACATCTCCAATTGGAGAAACATCTAAATAGCAAGAAATCAAACTCAAGTTCACTTACTAAGAAATAAGGACATTTGTAAAACACCCAGCCAGTATTTCCCTCGGTGTTGGCGTATAACACATTTGCTTCCACACGACAGTTAGGGCAATCCACCCACCTGGTAGTGGCAAGCGCTAGGGCCCTCCAATTCAATGAGCTTGACACCTCAAACATGGCCTTCACTCAACAGGGTGAGATGAGATGAGATGAGGTGAGTGAAGTGAGATGAGATGAGATGAGATGAGATGAGATGAGATGAGATGAGAAAGAGCTCAAGAAGAGGATGGATTGGTCCCGATCCCTACTTATGCAAGCCAAAAAAATTTGGTGAGCCAAATGGCGTCAACATTTCCCCCTCTGTATTCAGGGTAGATGGGAAGTTGGGAACACACGCACGTAGGGGCAAACTCATCTTTTTGTGCACCAGTTCACGGCCAAGTCACAGGCAACTGATGGGAGTGGCAAAAAGAGGATAGAATTTAAGATCGTGTGGCAATGGAGGGAAGAGCAATTTCGCGATAGCATTTCAGGGAGCCGGCCAACTTTCGATGGCAAATAAGGAATTAATCCTTTTTCTTTCCTAAAGCGCTCTCTTGTACGCACTCTCTGTCTCTGTCTCTCTGTGCGAAGACAAGTCCTTGGAGAATCCACCGCCTGCTCACTCCCAATCCTCACCTCCTTGCTTCGCCTGAAACCTTAGCCATCCTAAATCGCGCGGTCGCCACCCTGGACTATCGTTCGAATGGCCGCCTATCCCGACATGGGGATTCCCTTTTTACCATCAAATCCATCCCAATCAAGTCTTCACCCTGCCTCCTTTCCATGTCACCACGGATGGTGCAACGATAGCAAGTGCAACAGCGAGGTGGGCACGTGACGGCGAGACGCCTTGATCCACCGTGCTGTGGGCGGGCGTGGTGTCTAGTAGGCGGTGTCTTCGGCATGACATTGCCTACCATTCGGGCATTCCGCAGTGACGAAGACAACTCACGCAGGCAAGAATGGCAAGCATGACATCAAATTGATGGTGGAGGCTTTGGCCTGGCGAGGCCTAGCACCGTCCAGCTACAGGGCTATGGCTAGATGGGTGCCACTCGGCCATGGAGAAGTGTTGTGTGAGGCCGTGGGCGTATAGGGGCAGCGCAGCGATAATTGCCAGTATGGCGACGAGGTGGTTGTGGAATAACGTGGTCCGCCACGGCTCGCTCAAGAGGCCAAAAGCAATTGGCATAAGCTTCGAAGCAAGAGATTTGGCCATGACGAGGTGGTGGCTTCATCGACGGCACTACGAGCCTAGAGCTGGGAGTGGCACGGCACAGCACGGGCACACCGTGCTTCAGGCCGCATCAGGCCATGCCGAGCGGGCACGACCACCTCGCCGTGCCGTGCCGTGCCGTGCCAGCATGACTCGCCTCCGGCGAGGCCCAGGCACGGCCCAAGGCACGACAAGCCGTTGCTGTGCTGTGCTGTGCTGGCCTAGGCCCGGCCTTGAGCGAGCGGTGGCCTTGACGATGACGAGGTTGAGGACCGCGTCACCCGGGAAGACATCCACCGCCGCCACCCAGGAAGACGAAGGGGGCGAGAGGGACAGCAACGAGGCCACATCCGTCGCCAGATCTTGATGGAGGAAGTCGGCCGCCACTGGATCTCCACCACTCGTCGCCAGAGCTTGGTGGAGGAAGCTCGCCACCACCGGATCTCCACAAGTTGTCGCCATGGACATCTCCACCTCCATGGTCGCCATGGATATCCACCGCTAGATCTTGGAGGGGGGCTGTGCCTCTTCCCGTATAGTCACGATCGCTGCTGCCAGATCCAGTCACCCATGTCACCTCTAGATCTTGAGGGAGAGGGGAAGGCAAGTGTGGAAGGAGGAGAGGAGGCGGCTGGAAGAAGGGAGGTGGCCGGCGGCACGTGGGATCAGGGATTGGGACGAGCCGGGAGGGGGAGGGGGGTTGGGGTTGGGGTTGGGCCAGGCTAAGGAGAGGAATGGGATTGAGCCAAGTCGCCAGGCCGGGAGAGGGATTGACCGACTGGGCCTCTTTCGTGCTGGGCTGGCCCAAGCATGGCCCAACTGGCCATACCGTACCTCATTCTCAGACCCAGTCCGATCCGATCGTTTGTGCCGTGCCAACCCGACCCGACGCGTGCCGTGCCGACCAAGGCTCGGGTCGACCCAGAAAAACACAGCCCAAGTCTCAGCTCTAGTAACGAGCCTACAACAATGGCGAGGATTTGGCTTTGTTCCTTGGTCGCGTGGTGGGTCCCATTTTCCACGTCGGAGAGAGAAAGTTGTGCACGCACATAGTCACGTGATACCCTTCTTCGTACTTGCTTCGTACAAAATGTTTCGTGTGTATAGAAGCGTTGGGCAATTTTTGCAAGACATGTCTAAAACCCTGATAGCCAGAGAGTTTTGCCCCACAGAGACTCACTATACAAACACATCAACAACCAGGCCACAAGATCCTGAGATTTCTGTGTTTCAGTATATGGATTTGTTGAGTTTGAGTGTCATATGAATTTCGTTTCCTACTTCAATTTATAGTTCCCACATAGACTATCATTATACACACACATCAACAGCCAGACCATAAGATCCTGAGATTTCTGTGTTTCAGTACATGGACTTTGTTGAGTTTGAGTGTCATATGAATTCTATTTCCTACTTCAATTCATAGTTCTACTTCTACACGGAGCCTTTTATAACCACTATAAACATATCATGTAGTTTATAGGAAAGAGCAAGAGCTTCGTTGTAAATATCTTCTCATACAGTGATATTACCCTCGTATGCCCATGGTCTTTCTCGAAGGTGTTTTTCACATAAAATTAGTATCTCTCGTTCCTATTTTCTGTGCATTATTTACAACTCATATTGCATGTTTGGCTTTCCTTACTGCATGATATGTTGACCAGCAAATCAGGACAGCCTAGTAGGTTGGAATAGGTGCAAAAATGCAAGAAAAAACGGGAGAAAAAAAAAGAGAAAGTGCTGGCTGGTGTGCCATTTGGGCCGCATTCTCTCTTGGCTGGGCTGCTAATGCTACGGAGAGTGTCGCCATCGCAGCTCTGTCCACGAATCCGACAACTTAGTATGCCTGGGCCTTGCCGCCTTGGGGTACTACTAGACTCTTGCCCGTTTGTAGATGTAACCAACATGAGGAAAAAATTCAGCAGGAAACGACTGCAGGGTTAGCAGTTAGCAGTGTGACTGTGCGGCCGTCAGATAGCATCACATAGCTAATATGTTGCATCTCTGTGAGTCTCGACAGTGTAAGTGCCCCAGAAAGTGTCCAATTGTCCAAAGCATCTAGTTATCTAGCTGTTTTTTTGTCAAGGAGGCGCAGGACGGAAAACCTTTCTTCCTCTAATAAAACACATAACTTTCGCTTCCAAATAACTTCACAACTCCCCTCTCTCAAAATGAGTACAGCCTGTACAGGGAAATGATTCTTCCTTCCCTTGTTCGATTGTTCCGAGCCAAGCCTCCTGCGCCTATCCGAAACACCCAGGACACAGACCAATCGACAAATGGAGAACAATTCTCTGTAACTGTGACCGTACATTTTCACCCCAATTTTAAAGAGGCGTCTATTTTATAAGGTGATTTATGCTTTCTTAAGTATAAGCCACATTTCTCAACCGTTGGATGAAAATCAAAGTCGACACACACATCTCCAAGTTAATCCAAAGGTCAAGAAAATCAACTTAGAGTTAACAAAACATCAAGCTACGTACAAATAGCAAATTCGCATACTCACTGTGCACTTCTCCTGCAGCGCCCTCTGAAAAAGTTAATTCTCTGCTCCACCTTGCATCACCGCAGCAACCACTCTGTCCGAAGGTGGCTTGCCTCCGGGGAGAGTGACCTCACCGCTCGTGAGCTGCTACCCGATCGATCGACCTCAACTAGAGTTAGTTAACTGACAATTGGCCCTCTCATTCACTCACAGACATGGAGCTTAGCTGCCCTCGATCGGCGTCGGCGTCGGCCAGCCAACCACCGATAGAGATGTGTCTTGATTAGCCGTGGCGTGGGTGCAAGTAATCAATTATTACTCCTAGTTTGCTTGCGATCCCGTGCCTTCTAAGATCTAGTCCCCCCTAGGAATTAATACCGCACGCCATCACCTTAATGAAACTAGGACCTAGTACTCTGCAGAACATATGTTTGCATCAAGGCTAGGCTTAATTTGCACCCTTGGGTGGTGTTATGCACTGGGCTTTCTGAGCTTTCTTCATGACTCATGCAGGCGAGAGCTGAGCTAAGTGTTTTTTTGAGCTTAGTGTTCACTGCCCCTTTTCATTCCTTCCCAAACATGCTTCCTGATTCCTGCAAGGGAGCAAACTTGATTTGATCAAACCATCGCCCAAAAAAAAAAACCTTCATGCAGTCACAAAAAAATGTCGTTTTGGATATCAATACGGTTCCTAAAACGCAACTTTGATCACTAATTTCTATTTAATAGATTTATAAAACTTAATAAAATTATACTTTTATAAAAGTTTTCTAGACAAAACTATACATATCATTTTCATGTGTTCAATCGAAATATTAAAAAAGATATCGCTCGCCAAAGTTAAAAAGTTTGACTGCACGTACCCTAAAACGAAATTATTTTGTAACCGGAGAGAGTAGGTGTCAACACTTAAGACCCTCCCAAATTCAGTTATGATCCTCTTTCTTTGAAGTCATCGAACGCATGTAGTATAATTAAGCACGCCATCTGGACCGTTTCAGCTGGTCTTTCCTGCAATTGCCATATGGAACAAGATTAGATCTGCCATGTGTGCTTATCCAGCAATAATGATTTCCAAAAACTGCATGGGCCACGTTGATTGGTCGGCCCCAGGTGAATGTGGGCAATCAAATTGATCCATCGCATACGGTTGTCGTAACAAGGAATTAGAGCCACACGTTACGTTTCAGAATCTCGACCTCTTTTTGTGGTGGAATATGATTAAAGCCTTTTCCAAGAGCTTCTATTGAAGTTCTCAATTTGATGGACACCACGTATGAATGCGGAGTGTCGCCGATATTATATACTCGCCGGAAAGCTCAGTATCGCGCACATACAGTATATATAGAACCCGATTTGTCGTTCAGTATATGTCTAACTCATCGTATACAAAGCTTATTAATGGTACATACTATATTTTTCTTGAAGCTGAAGGGCACTAGGACACACAGAAGATCACAATGCGCAGGCATCCTGCGACTGGATTCGGAGATTTTACTAGTGTGGTCCTGTAGCGAAACACGGTAATGAAAATGTAGCGAAACAACAAGTATTTCTAAGTCAAACAAGCATGGTATCCTCTCACAAAAAGCGGGGGAAACACGATCGATATGGTAAGAAGTGAAAGGACTCGAGTCCAAAAGCACCGTCTCTCTGCTCGTAGCAAAGGAGTCAAAAGCACATTCGAAGAGAAACGGAACAGGCAGATGCGTGTAGGTGTGCGCGACAAAGGAAGAGCAGGCAAGTAAAGAGGGGCAGTCGCAGTCTGGAGGAGTAGTAATTTACAGAGACGGAGGTAGCGCTGGCAGAGCCGGCCGCTCCGTGGTCCATAGTGACCCGTCTTTCCGCCATGATGTATGATCTTTCAGTGGCCGCGGTTTAAGGGAGAGGGAAAGAGCACACTGCTCAAAGCAGAAATGGTAGAATAGCTCTTTCTTGTGTTAACAGATACTCCTACTCTAATGATTACGTTGGAGGCAGGTGCAAGTGCGAGCCTTTCAGGTGACATCCATCATTGGAGTCCCAGCGTTGCGCTCTCTGCACAGGGTGGTGCAATTCTATGCACAGCCTAGCGTCCGACTGGTGTTGCGGGAGAATACTTATGATGGCCTTTCCGCTCCTGCTGCTGGGCATGGTTGCTCCAACTCTGCAGATTTTCGATGCATGCGTTAACGAAAGGGAAATTAGAGTGGACAATTATATGCAAGTACATGCTTCTCCTACACTGCAGTAAGGAAGCCCCAGTCATTTTAACCTCGCTCGTCGTCGATGAGACTTGAATGGCTGGGAACTTGCGACCAAAAGCAAGATGAATGGTCACTTAATTAGCAACTATTCCAAAGGGGGCCGGGCTTCTTTGTAAGGCTTGCATCCTAGATTCAGAACACAGGCACCACGCAACGAACGTGATGCGACGTTAGTACATTTGATTATTTGAAACTGCAGCCGAGTTGACTTGTAAATAAGAGTACTAGTACTATATAAGGTCGGCCAGCTTCGTTTCAGTTTGCTCCACTTGGACATGTTTCTGAGTAACTACCCAGTTTCATAATACCTGCTACTATAATTGATAGCGGAATAAAGGTGTAAGGTGTATTTAGTTTGATATCCGCGATGTGTGCTTTCTCATTAAAAAAAAAAACAGCACAGCACTGCCTGCTAAACTCCTCGAGTATGCTGACTAATACTAGTCGTGGACTCGTGGTGGGTCAAGAGACTCAAGAACGAAGGGGCCTTGCTGTCTACAACGACGCTGTTCTTAATCTTCCCGACTCCAATTCAACTGAAACAAGTAGTAGTAGCTTTCACGCTAGAAACCGAGACCCGGGCGCTTCAGTCTCATCTCTCTTGTCCCAAACTTCCAAGACGGGGGCAGGTTCCTATCACCTCGATGACCAGGGAATCTTAAGCACTTTTCGTGGTAACTAATCCGTAGTATTCGACTCCACTACTGTATGGAGTAGTAGTACAATTTTCTACTGAGCAGGAGCACTACGTATTCCTAAACCTACGTATGCTTTTAGTTAGGTCGCCTAGGGTCAAAAGCTCATTGCACGCAGCCATTATCAATTCGGTTTCAATTGAAACAGGCTTAGTTTTGTAATCAAAGGCTTACACTAGGCATGTGCTGTTGTGCTTGTGCAAGAACAAAAGTGACCGTTGTCCTATCATAGCCCACCATACTTAGGACTTTAAACCAGTAGTAGGCATCTTCATAATTTCCTTTACCCTTTTCAGTTTTCACCTTGTGATAGGAAAACTTGCAGGACCAGACAAGATGCCTGCTGATAGGTGGCTTTCCCAATCTGAATATTAGAACTGGGGGGGTGGGGGGGGGGTTTATTCTTGCACAGGAAACTTTGAACAAAGGAAGCTAAAGCCAAGCCTAAAAGAAGAGCAATCCAGAAAAGCTTGCCCTTAAATGGCTCTGCACGGCGGTATCTTCCACTGCCACGGGTTTGTTCGCGACGTGAAATCGCCCCTGCCCACTCCACGTATCATGCCTGAATCGATTCCCATGCCAGCATGTTGGAACAAATCGAAGATGAACCAGCCAATCCAGCCTCAGCAGACTCACACTCGGCAGGAAACCGATCGAAAACTCTCGGCAGAAGCTCTCTGGAAGTCACAGACGGAAAAGCACAAGCATACTCTGTGAAAACTCGTAATCAAAAACAGGGAAAACGATTTGGTGCTGTAGCCTTTTCTTTCTTCTTTCTCTTGCATTGCACAACTCTGGCTTACATTGCTAGTTCTCCTATAATGCTTGCTTCACCTTTTCTTTATCTATTGCTTTTCTTCTCACTTTACAACAGAGAGCGTAGGCCCTTATTATATAGCCTGTGTAGTCTCCGACTCACACACATATTCATAAACTTTCTCCTACTTGGATACTACTCCCTAGTACAAAACGGACACGAAAAGAAAACACTAAGATTATCTAACAATCACTCCCTAATCTTTGTGTACTTACTTATATTACGTGTGCTGCCAGCTGGACACAACTTCAACATGGCTCCCACACACTTACCCGAAGACGGTGGCACAACTCTAACACGTCTTGGGCTCCAAGTTGGACACAACTTCAACTTAGCTCATACTTCTTTGTCCGAAGACGGTGGCACATCTTGAACACGTCTTGGACTCTTACTCATTGAGGCAGTCGGTCTCAACTACGACTTGCACCTCAACTCGTACTCAACCCAGGACAGTCGGTCTCAACTACGACTTCCTCAACTCGTACTCGGACTTCAAGTTGGTCACAACTTCAACTTGAGTAACACACAGACTCGACTCAGGACGGCGACACATCTTCTCAACGTCCATCGCCTTCGCCTTTCGATGATCAACAGCAAGATGCATCGTCGTCTTCAACGTCTTCCACACAACTATGGTCGTTTTCTTTTCGACCAGTAGGAAGAACGTTTCCTCCGAGATGCCTCCATAGATAGCCGCCAATGCCATCTGATCCTTGCGCACATAGACGTTGCCTCGTCACCGGTGACACAACTTCCCGGTGAACGCGACATAATCTTAGGCACAAATCAAAAAATTCATTCTCCTCCTCGTC
The DNA here is from genome assembly GCA_036346255.1 of Ampelocalamus luodianensis. Taxonomy (NCBI): domain Eukaryota; kingdom Viridiplantae; phylum Streptophyta; class Magnoliopsida; order Poales; family Poaceae; genus Ampelocalamus; species Ampelocalamus luodianensis. The sequence goes on from CM070634.1 coordinate 18,076,528, forward strand.
ACGAAGCCGCATGCACCGTATACAGTGCATCGGTCTCGCCGTCGTACCCGCCGTGCGCTCCTGATGCGCTGTCGGGATCCGTCGCGTGCACACTCCCACCGTATATGCCACCGGGTCACCCATCCTTCGTCATGGCTCAGCCAGCCGCCACGCGCCCTCGGAAGCCGCTGCACCTGCCGCCATGCCGTATATGCCACCCCGGGAGTCGAGATCATCTCTCCCGGGGCAGCAGTTAGGGTTTCGAACCTAGAGCTCTGATACCAATTGTTGGAACAAATCGAAGATGAACCAGCCAATCCAGCCTCAGCAGACTCACACTCGGCAGGAAACCGATCGAAAACTCTCGGCAGAAGCTCTCTGGAAGTCACAGACGGAAAAGCACAAGCATACTCTGTGAAAACTCGTAATCAAAAACAGGGAAAACGATTTGGTGCTGTAGCCTTTTCTTTCTTCTTTCTCTTGCATTGCACAACTCTGGCTTACATTGCTAGTTCTCCTATAATGCTTGCTTCACCTCTTCTTTATCTATTGCTTTTCTTCTCACTTTACAACAGAGAGCGTAGGCCCTTATTATATAGCATGTGTAGTCTCCGACTCACACACATATTCATAAACTTTCTCCTACTTGGATACTACTCCCTAGTACAAAACGGACACGAAAAGAAAACACTAAGATTATCTAACACAGCAGCCCGTAATATAGGAGCAGTACCGGTAGTAATCAAGTGATTTGCCACTGTACTGGATTTGTTAGCAGGATCACTTACGGGCAGCAGTTAACGGCTAACACTAACAACCTGCGCGTACAGGGGTTTAAATCGCAAACACCCAACGCGCCGACGGTGGGGCCTGCGGCTCACATGACGAGCTACGCCGGTGCGCAGGTGTCACCCCGTATCGCCGTGGCCCGCGAGGGCGACTCATTCGCATGATCCGCCAGCAACAAGCCCACCTCATTAGTTCCAGGGTACCAAATTTTAAAACAAACCGGCACACATCCCCCTTAGCCCATACGCAACTCCGTCGTCTATTGCGGTGATATCAAGATGCATATGTATGTGCTATCATGCAGTTGCCGAACAACAAGCCGTCCGGTCCGGTTTGGCAGTATAGTGTCTGAAAGTATCCCCTCCTCTTATTCTGTTATTCAGAATAGTACTGGCCAAAATCAGGCTTAAGCAGCAGTCAGTGGGGAAGGGGAGCGAAAACAACTCAGGATACCGAGCAGAAAGAAAAGAATCCAAGAAGATGGAAGGCAGAGGAAGGAAGGAACAATTGTGTGCTTTGATTGGGACGATCGAGAAAAACAAAGCAAGTTAGCAGCATGCGTGTATTAGGGTTTACGGGTGGCAAAGTCAAGTGGAGCAAGCACGGGGGAGTAGTGCAGTGCAGCGCAAAAGCAGTGAAAGTAAGGGCCGACCTCTCCCTTGCGGCCTCACCTCCGTGGAGTTTTTGGCCTAAATGACATTGTTTGCATACAAAATAGTAAATCTAACTTTCTCCGGAGATCAAAGCCTAAAATGGCACTGCGGACTCGTCAGCTGACAACATGTGTCCTCATCCGTGCTAGGGGTGCTCGGAACCCCTTGTCCCCTCTCCTGGAAAGGGGACTTTCGACATGTGTCTTAGTTTGCTCTCCAGAGGAGGGGACTTCCCTTGTTCGCGCTCCTAGAGAGGGGACTTCCTTCGCCCGCACGCCAGGCGAGGGTACTTCTCTCATACTGCACTAGGTGAGGGGACTTCCCACTTACTATTAATTAATTACGATTAAATTAATTATAATTAAATAATTACGACTAACTAACTACGATTAATTAACCACGACTAAATTGATTAGGACTAATTAATTATGACTAAATTAAATTTTGACTAATTAATTACAACTAAATAATTACAACTAATGAATTACGACTAAATAACTATGACTAGTTAATTACACTGGTTAATTAATTAACTCCCATCGTGTAATTATTTAGTTATGTAATTAACCCCACAATGTAATTAATTACACATGTTTAATTAATTAATTCTCATCCACGCCACGTGTTAATTAATCCTCGTTTGCGCCACGGTGCGGGACTTCCCTCATACTGCTAGTTAATTAATTAATTATATGGATTTAATTAATCCTTAGTTTAATTAAGTAGTCATAATTATTTAGTTGTAATTATTTAGTAGTAATTAATTTGTTGTAATTAATTGGCTGTAACTATTTAGCTATAATTAATTAGTCAAAATTAATTAGTCCTAATCAATTTAGTCGTAGTTATTTAGCCGTAATTAATGTTTTCATAACTAATTATTCATAATTAATTAGTCGTAGTTAGTTAGTTGTTATTAATTAGTCATATTTAGTTAGTCATAATTACTAGTTAGTTAGTTCTAATTATTTAGTCATAATCCATTTAATTATAATTAATTAGTAGTGTGAGGGAAGTCCCCTTGCCTAGCGCGCGAACGAGGGAAGCCTCTCCCCAGAAATGCGGACGAGGGAAGTTCCCTCTCCAAGAGAGGAGACGAGAGAAGCCCCCTCCCCTCGAGAGTGGACGAGGACACATGTTGGAAGTCCCCCCTCTAGGAGAGGGGACAAGGGGTTCCGAGTACACAGGGTGCGGACGAGGACAGATATCGTCTGCCGACGAGTCTGCGGTGCCATTTTGGGCTTTGATATCTGAAGAATGCTAGATTTGCTATTTCGCGTACAAACAGTGTCATTTAAGCTAAAAAAAACAAATCTACCTCCGTGCCCCATCGTTGCCATTTTGGTTAAGATGTACTATCAAATCAAAATAGGCTACACTTGCACGAGCCAAAACAAACTACTCGTAGTTTAGCATGAAAGCAATCCATTAGATGTGAGGTTTCCTCAAGAATTTATGTGAAAATACTATGTTAATGCGTAGGAACTTCACAGTAAACAATTTAGGTTTCCTCAAGAATTTCTGTGAAAATACTATGTTAATGCGTAGGAACTTCACAGTAAACAATTTAGATTACTAGACAAATCTGAAAATTTTCATACGGTCAATCCAAATCAAACACCACACCAAAACTTGGCATGAGTGCATGACATTGCCCTAACTCCGGGAAAATCGATCATTTGTCACATCGTATATGTGGTTTCGATGATTTAGGACTAAATTCTATGTAATCGATATTTTGCCATATCTTTCACGTGCCCCCACCCCCCCTTTTGCCATCTTTGCATTTTAAAATGGTTTTCAATTTCTTTTGGACATAACCCCACGCAAAAAGACCAAAATGTCTGCCGCTCCACTCCACCCGAGCCATTTCCCCCTCGTTCCCTCCTCTCTGCCAACCAAGGAGACGACTAAGGCGGCCACCATCAGCAGTACGTGACGTCGGCATAGGCGCTGCTGCCGATCCCGGGGATGGTGAAGCCGGTTCCGCCTACGTCGGCGGTGACCGCGGTGAGACGATTGGTAGAGTCCACAATGACGTCCACCAGTGGGTGCCTTGCAGCGGCATCATCGTCGTTCGCCAGCGCGCTCGTGCGGATGGAGTGCGAGAGGCTGCACACTGGCCTGGAGCAAGCGCGGAAGCGGCAATGCCGGTCGCTAGTGTGTGTTGTGTCAGCGGCGACGAATGCGGGATAAGGCAATAACACTATAGACATATTAACATAGGCTAAAAAGGACAATTAGCTTTCGCAATGCCAGTCGGAGTAGTCAGCCTCCGCGCCACCATCGACCACCTCCTCTGTGCCGCCATCGACTCCGACCCCACCCCTCCCCCCCCCCCACCACACACACACACACCCCATAGCCGACGACGTCCAGTCCTGCTTCTTCACGGTGAAGGACACGCCGAACAAGGACGCCATCGGTGCTCGCATTTGACCTGGCCGGACCATATCCACAGGCCAAACGGTGCTAGGGGCATTTTAGTCTTTTCATGTGAGTTATGTCCAAAAGAAATTGAAAACCATTTTAAAACGCAAAAATGGAAGAAAAAAAATCAAGAAGCACACGAAAAAAGACAGGACAAAAGATTAATTACATAGAACTTAATCTCAAATCTCGAAACCATATATAAGATGAGACAAAAGATAGGATAAAAAATCAATTACATAGAACTTAATCTCAAATCATCGAAACCATATATAACAGGAGACAAATAATCAATTTTTCCCAATTTCAACTCTCACGCAGAGCATCGACACCTGGCACATCACGAGAAGCAGCATCTCAGTGCTGCCGCTGCAACCAACGCATATGTATGTGAAGTAAATTCTATGGGACGAGGCCTCACTGCCGTCCGATCTTCTTTCCCTCTCTCTTTCTCTTTCCTGATGAACGGCGGATCCTAGGTGCTCTTCTGAAACCTCGTTTCATAGAATTTATTTTCATATGTATGTACTGTGTGCACGAAATACGAGGCACCTGGCCAGAAGCCAGTAGAGCTGCAAGGACTCGTAAAAATGTTCGTTCGAAGTAACTCGCGCGCTAGTACACCAGATGGCCAGCGCTGAGCACCAGTACGCAGCAGCTACTACTACTCCACAAGGCTTTCCAAATCGAAATCCAAACCCATGTGCATTAGGCTTTCCAAATCGAAATCCAAACCCATGTGCATTCTTCTCGCACGCAGGAATCTATCAAAGATTTTTCACCTCCATGTATCCGCTGCTTCTGCTATTAATGGAGTAGTAACTTGGATGTCGTATATGGACGGGAAGGGTGTGGTTACCAGCACTGTTTGTACGGATGATGTGCTGTACCCATTTAACAGCTACTGTACGTACAAGTACGTGAAGGCACAGCAGCTACGCTCTCGATATGGAGTAATGGACAGATAGATTTGCCACCACCAAGGCGATGTGATGATGCAGGCATGGCACACCATGATACTACTACCAAACAATCTGTAGTCTGTTCTTCTGACCACTCGGTTAAAACAAGGCAGCCAGTTTCTTGTTTCACACCAAAGGCACCCCAAGTAGACATTGTCACTTCGAAAGCTTTCATGTGAAGAGCTCAAGTTCTTTACTAGAGCTACTACTGATCAACTATGCCAATACCCTAACAAACTAAAGCTGAAATATTGAAAGCTTAATAATCCCTACACCTAACACGACCTAATACAACTTCTAGTTTCTAAATTCCAGTAGTACAACAGAACTAAATAGAGGAGGAGAAAAAATCCAGGTACGGTACAACAGACTAATAATACGACCGGGAAAAAAAAGCTAGAACGAGGCGACGGCCGGCGCGGCGGTAATGATGACGGACTCCTTCTTGCGGCGCATCTCGAGCACCTTGCGGTGGGAGTTGGAGTGCAGTGCGCTGACGTAGGTGGGGCTGCAGGCCGGGCGGTACTCCGGGAGGAGGCGGCCCGACTTGTAGCGGACGCCGCAGGCGTTGCACAGCGTCTTGGCGCCCTCGGGGCCAGCGCGCCACTGGGGCGTCTTCTGGACGCCGCAGTGGCTGCAGCGGCGGTCGCCTGGGAAAGGCGGGGAGGCTGTGGCGCCCGAGAGCTGCGGCAGGAGATGGTGCTTTGGCTTGCGCCCGCGCTTCTTGGGCTTGTGCTTGGCGTTCTTGCCGTGCTTGTACTTCTTGGGGCGCGGCGGCTCGTCGAGTAGGTCGGAAACGACGAAGGTGGGTGAGTCCAGCAGGAGGAACGGCGAGAAGGAGCCGGACGAGGAGCAAGAGGAGGTGGTGGACGACGACGAGGTCGAGTCCGAGAGGTGAACGCCGGACAGCGACCACACGGAGCCGCGCGAGCGCTTGCTGCGCTTCGCCTTCACCGGCACCAGCGCCTCCGTCGACAGCGCGCATATGGTCGGGCTACGCATAGGGTCCGCCGCTGACAAGGCGGCTTCCTGCGGCCGCCGGTGCTTCGGCGGCCATGCTGCTAACGGCGCCGCAGGGAGTTGCGGCGGCGGGGGGAGCTCGGTGAGCGAGTCGTCCATGATACGGGACACCCACTCCAGCTCCTCCGCGTCATGGGCCTACACAAAACACACCAGAAACTCAACAAACAAGGCACCAAACCTAATAAAAAGAGCCACCTTGCCGGGGATATAAAAGTGTCAAATGTCCTCAGGCCCCTACCGGCAGGTCAATCACCGGCGGCGGCGGCATGAGCTCGTACGAGACCACCGACGACCCGTGGGAGTCACTGGACTTCTCCTCCACGGCCGCCGGCGCAGCCTCGCAGAGCTCGCCGACTTCCTTGTCCACCTCGCAGAGCTCCTCCAGGTCCAGCAGGTCCTCCACCGAGAACCCCTCCCCCAACAGCCCTACCCCCCTCTCCGCCGCCCCCCACGCCGCAGGCCCGGCGGCCGCGGCGGCGGCCATCTCCTCGGCCGCCTCGTACGTCCTGTGGCTACTCCTCAGCGCGGCCATCCTCCCCTCCCTCTCCACCTGAAACCGCTCGCAGAAAGCAGAGCAAAAGAAACAAACCTCTCATCAGTTTCAAGAAGCACCCAACCAGAAGAACATCTTCCTCTTAATAATAACCGTCACACACGTCCCAGACCAAGAGCAAACTACCACCCAACCAGAAGAACATCTTCCTCTTCATAATAACCGTCACACACGTCCCAGACCAAGAGCCTTGCTTACCAGCGAGCCGTGGTGGTGCGCGAACGACGACATAACCGAGGTGGCGGCGGTGGCACAGGAGTAGTAGGAGGAGCGGGGGAAAAGCGAAGGCGAGGACGAAGAGGAGGAGGCGTGGGGGAAGTGGGAAGCAGAGGAAAAGGCAGGGGTGGAAGAGATGAGCGTCTGGTGGGTCATTGAATGGCTGCCAAAGTCCGTGTGCGCAACAGATGCACTGTAGTTTTCCCTCGCCCTGCCTTTTCTCTCATTTTAGTTTTGAGAACTGCTATACATCTTTCAATTTTAGTGCTATGTGATTGGTGAGAGAGAGGGAGAGAGGGTGGGAAGTGAGATTAGATTAGGGATATAGAGGTGGGGGTGATATCTGGAGCATTGGATATTCATCTAATGGCTCAAAAAGTGACTGATTTCCAAGAAAAAATCAGTCGCATGTTGTATAGACACTCCCTTTAGTTTTTACTCACCCTCCATCCAATGCCTAGTGTCCTAGTCCTTACTCCCGGCTTTTTCTATCATTTCTTAGAGAAACTTTTTTTTTATCATTAATACCGCTTTATAGTACTACTAATTCGAACTCCGTATTGGTATAAGTACTGGATTACTTTATTAGGGGTAATTGTAGAGCCAATTTGAACCCCGTATGTGACGACAGCCGCTTTTTTACAAAAACAAAAGAAATGGAGCCGAGATGGACGAATCGGGAACAAATTCACCTACTGTGCGAGGAAACATGTTATTCGACGGGCAATTTCTGCGATTATTTTGCTTGGGACTTTTTTGTTGCGCCGGTGAGTAATTGGGAGATATAAGCGGCCGATCGTGGTGGAGTGATTGGTGGCGTGCACTCGTGCCGGGGAGGACACGTGGTGGGACCGGGCATCTCGCGGATCCTTCGCTCCATTTGGAGGAAATTCCTCCAAAATCCGGATTCGGAAAGTTCGAGCTCGGTTTGCTTCGAGCGGGCTGGCCATCGTGTCAAGCAATGGCCGTGCAGCGTGCTCCTGTTCGGCGTTTATTTGTTGCCATTGTGGTGCAAGCAGCACGCATTGCGTGTTGAAGTGTTGTAGGCTTTTGTTGCTGCAGGTGCAGGTCGTGTTCAGCTTTGTGCTATATTAATGATTGCCAAATGTGGGTTAACATTGGCTCGCCAAATGTGGGTTAACACACTTGTTAGTTACTCCAGATTTGGCGGCCAACGGGTTAAAAGAAGTATTTTAGTTGTCGAGACTTTTATTTGTCTATCAATGGATTTTTCACTGTAAGGCTACGAATCAAACACACTGTGTAATGTGTATAATGTCATGTTTTGAATGATATATTTGGGAACTAGCTGTTGGCCGAATGGGTGAGGCGTGGGACTCAGGGACCCATCTCAGGTCGTGTTTGCCTCACACGTGAGTACTACTTAGGGCTTATTTGGATGTATTATGATCCGATTCAATTTTTTTAGATTGACTCGTAATTTGAACTGAAATACCTTCTAATCCTATTCAAATAAGCCCTTAGTAGAAAAAGGTGTGTTTGTTCTCCGTGAGAATGGATGTATCTATGATCCTCGTAATTCTAGACGCCTGTACTAAGTAGAGCACATACGTGTGGGTTGCTAATTGTCCTTTTTAACTTATGTTAATATGTCCAGAATGTTGACACATCCTTCTTTATGTTGGAACTAGGAAAGGGTTTATATTGTTTCTAAAAGAGAAAATTGTACTGTAGGTTCCTGAACTTGTGAGGTTGTACCACTTAGCTCTCTAAATTTGTATTTTACCTTTTCTCAGCCCTTTGAACTTGCGAGATTGTGCCATATAGCTTTCTGAACTTATATTTACTTCTCAGCCCCCTGAACTTGTGATGTTGTGTCATTTAGCTCTCTAAACTTACGTTGAAGCGAAGTTCGTCGGATGCGATGCCGATGACTTCGTCCCCTCCGAGTCCGGTGGACTTGTCGCCGCCCCGTTCCAACCGTATTCATCGTCCCCATCACGTCACACTAACAAAAAAGGATTCTTCGAGCCAGGAACGAACTGTGCTCGCATTTTCGTCGCAGCTCCACCGTCGCAGCTTGCCGCTGCTCTTGCCCTTGCCCCCTCTGAGTCGGCTGTCAGAGAAAAGTACACTCCTAGTGCCAGAGAAGGTGCACAATACTTCTCTCTTTTTCACAGTGATTCGCTAGCTCAGCCTTGTCTGTTAGCAAACGATCAAATGGACTTCGTACAGGGTGAGTAGCTTCTGTTCTCGCGCTAGGAATATACTTCTATCTCACGGCTGACTCAAAGGAGGCAAGAGCGAGGGTGGAGCTCTGACGAAGACATAAGCTCGGTGCGTTCCTGGGCCTGAAGAATCCGTTTTTTGTTGGCGTGAGGTGACTGGGATGACCGGACTCAGAGAGGGATGAAGTCGTCGACATCGCATCAGATGAACTTCGCTTTAATGCAAATTCAGAGAGCTAAATGGCATAATCTCGCAAGTTCAGGAGGCTGAGAAAGTAAAATATAAGTTCAGGGAGCTATGTGGCACAACCTCGCAAGTTCAGAGAGCTGATAAAGTAAAATGCAAGCTCAAGAAACTAAGTGGTACAACATCGCAAGTTCAGAGACATATAATGCAATTTTCTCTTATTGAAATTTCAATCCTTTTCCGCGACAAATATATGGTTTACATGTCAGGCATATTAAACATTAAGGAAAAATTGTAAAGATATATTTGTGGCTCAAATTTTGATCACGGTACCTCTATTTTTCTTTTAACTTATTTGTATTGTGCTACCCGTTTCATAATTCAATTTTGGTTTTTTTGTTTTTGCACTGAATTCCAGTCCAACAAACAAAATAACTTCATAGAAGTAGGTTGCCAATGATTTATGTCTATGAACTTGAAATTTTATTGTTCTTGTTGGGCAAAGATTGCCAACACAAAAGTGTTTACGGTACCATCGCAGCATTATTTTACCCCGAGGGGACTAAATTATCAGTTACGAAACACAGGTAAAGTTGACAGCAAAGATGATCTTGACCCATTTCGCTTGTCCCGCTTTTCACCTCTTTCTTCTCCCGACGGGCGACGGCGATTAATCAACAAAGTTAGTACTACAGCGCGAGAGGAGACAGCGCGCTGTCAATCATCCTGGGAATGACAAAAGGAGCAGAAAAATTACCGAAAACAATGGTAAACGTTGCTCAACACCACCCCTCACGTTGACGCTGCACCGGCGTGGCCTCAAGCCCTCACTCGTGGAATCGCCAATTTTGACCGGTAGTTGGGGGCGAAGTTACCAAAACGCTACCGGGAAAAATCGAGCGCGGCACGGCGGGACCGCGCCTTGTTTGCCGCCCCACGTTCGCTCCGAGGAAGGGCAAAACCGCGATTCCTGGTCAATTCGAGGGCAGTTTGGGGAGCTGGCGGCTTCGTGCTTGCGGCGACGTCGTCTTTGCCCCGTAAACGCCAGCGGCCAACGTGCAGCGCCGGCCGGCTCTGGCACTACCAATAATCTGCAGGACACGTCGCGAGACAGTTCGTGGATACCACTGCCTCTTGAGTCTCGACCGGTTGGACCCGCTCGGGCACGCGTCAGTGGTAGTCCCCAAGTCGGAGCCATGTTTGAAAACGATAACGGATACTGCCGCCGTGCCGCGTCCGCATCCAACGTGCCGGGCGCACCAGCGTGTCACGCGGCGGGGGAGACGTCTCGGTCCTCTCGAACGTAGTGCGCGCCCTTTCTCTGTCTCTGCCGGTTTGGGACGCGTTCGAAATTTGAAACATCGCGGTGGCGCACTGGCGCCGCGCGAGCCTTGCGAGTTGGCACGAACGGCCGGTTTGACTTGGGTTCGGGCTGGCATGGCAACGCCGCAGCGGTGGTGGACGTGGAAAGTAAAATCGAAATGCAATTGCGGAAGACAGCGGAATAGATCAAACACCGCCACACATCAACCCCATATACACGAAGTCAAACCTGCTCTCGCGCCTCCTCGCAAAAAAACAAAAGCTCTTCTATATATAGAGTATAGACCATACACCCAGTCAAACAATTGCACCATTCCATGCAGCATGAACTCATGTAACCAGTGGCAAACTCAGAATAAATTTTAGGCTAGGCAGTATGGACCAATTATATTATCTAATAGCAAAAAAAGATATATGCATACCATATTACAATTGCACTAACAAAAAACATATGGCACTGAATGGAACCAGCAACTGTAATTCGAATGTAAACATAAAAAGAAGATGGTACCTCACTAGCGAAGCTTACACAACAAAATGTGCAAAAGCCTGAATTACTACCACTATGCATAACTGATCCTTGTTTCATAAAACTATGCGTAACTGATAGCTAGTCTCTGCATCCAAGGAGCACGAAGCCGCAATCCTGCAGTGCAACCGAATACTTAACTCTGCTCTTGTTTGAGCCAATCTGCCCACTTGTACAATCCAGAGCCCACCAAATCACGCAGTAATACACGATACCCCCGTCCCCGTGTAATACGCGAGAGAAAAAAATGAACACCACTAAGCAGCGCGAGAAGCAGGGGAACAAAAAAATCACACGGGCGGCACACACGTACCTGGGACGCGGCAGCGGTCGCCATGGCCGATTGCGAGGAAGGGAGAGGCCGCCCGCGCCCCATGCGGCCGCGCCTGCGCGCGCGAAGGCCCCCGCGGCCTGCATCAACGCGTGAAGAGCTCTCTCGTCGTCACCAAGTCGCCGCCTCTCAATCACGTCCTAGCTGCTAGGTCTTGACTGGGAGAGATGAGACTTACCTGCGGGCTGAGCGCTCCTCATTCCTCACAATTACCAGCCCCAAAGGCCACTCCCTGGCTGCGGCCCACGATTGGCTTTCTGGCCTAGCGCCACGACGATCAAGTCTTTGCTCATGCCCGCACCGGACGGCCGACGATACTTCTTCTTCATCTCCGGTGGGATGGCGGATGGGGGGTTGGTGTTCCACCGGCGTGGCACCTCGGGAGCCCGCTTAGGCTTGGCCTATTGCTGTGTCTGCCCCTGCATGTACCTGAACCATCGAATACAAGAACAAATCTAATGCTGAACCGAACAAAACCTTGTGAGATGGATGCCACCCTTTACCACTTGTTTTTTATTTACTAATTGGGGTGAGGACACACGCAAAACCAAAAGGCTTCCAACAATACATATCAAGTTCATATCGAATGCATTTCTACGCCCTGATTCCATAGGAAAACAAACAAGCTAGAACCTCATGTTTTCCCCCTCTAAGGGTATCTCCGATGCAAGAGACGCTCAGATAGATGCTTAAAGAGACATAACAATGACACATCATGGACCATCTACACAAAAGCCGCAACCTCCAATGGAAATAACCATCTGCACAGATGCTTAGATAATTTGAGAAGTTTAAGAGCTCGTTTAAGCATCTACTTACTCCAAGACAAACTATCTACATATGTACTATGACAAAACGATATCTTTCAGCATTATTATTGTACCTACCATTCTTATGCAATTCCACTCAACTTGTTCGGCTGTTCCCCTCCGCATATTTCACTTTTTTCCCTTGCACACTAAATCCTTCCCAATCTGGCTGTCATGACGGACGGCGGCGGCGTTGTGGAGGAAGCTGGTGAGGTAAAACGCTAGTGTGGAGAGCCCTAGCGTGCCAAGGCAACCGAGCGACGCCGTTGGAGAGCCCTAGCGTGCCAAGGCTAGGCAGGCGAGCGACGCCGTGCCCTCAAGGCCTTCATCCGCCACAAGCTTGTCGACTCTCAGGATTCACAAGCCTTGGATCGATTCGTGGTTACCAAGTCAGTTGCTCTGGCATCGTCAACTATCCCAACAAGGGGATTGATTACCTGACTACTAAGATTAGTACATCTAACACACTATGAATTGTGATGCTAATTTGGTTGTGTAATTTTGCGTCCGGTTCCTGGTTGCAAATTAGGAATTTCACCAAGTGTTGTATGCCACACTTCACTTCCTAAATGCCAACGAGTGTGTTTTTCTTCTTAATTATGCAAATCACATCCTGTGCATAGATTATGGAATTGGGACATCTACTTTGTTAACCATGTACGTGTTTGCAAATCTCTGTCTGCGTTCCTATCAATATGAATGCCATGCACTTCAGCTATTGCTCCTGTGAAGATAGTTTACATGCAATGATGCAAAAGCAGGTAGAAACGCCTCTTGATTCATGCATAACTGCTTACCGAACCGCCACTTCAACTTGAAGATTTTTCATGCGTGCGAGCTCCTCCAAGCGTCGGCCTCTTCAGAGCATGTATAATGCAGGTGTTTAGAGATGTATTTAGGAAGAAAAAACTGATTTTTTCTGTCACGTCGGACAAATAAGATGCTTATTTTATAATATTGATGCTTAATTAGGCACCGGTGCTTAACAGGTGCTTATGTATATAACTATATCTAATTAATAGATAATACAACATTTAAAGACCTACAAATGAGATGCTTATATTGGAGGTAATGATTTTTACATAAGTACTTGATGATGTAGCTATACTCTCTCTCTTTAAACACTTATGTATAAACATCTTGTATTGTACATGCCCTCATCAAGCTGACTCCGGCGCAACTGCTATTGCCGATTGCCATCGTAGCAAAGCAAAGGAGTTTTTTTTCTCTCTCAAGCACCCAATTAATCTTTGCGTTGGATATGGCCTAAGAAGTCCAATACACCTTATCCTTTTCTCTCCCCACTATCTTTCTAATCAAGTAACATGTAATCTAAAAATCCTATATTTTTCGTACAAGGCATCCAAAATTCCAAATGCCTCTTTTGAGCAATTCTTATAGTTTTTTTCTTGTGCGATTCAACAAGTTAATACATTCTAATCCTGCGTTCTCTCATTCATACGTGTTTAGATTCCTGTGTTTCAAAGAGACCTTTAGAAGAAATTGAGACTCTGCTGGAACGTTAGATTTTATTTTTTATGTTACGAACGGGACCTGAACTGTTTTATGCGAAATTCATGTGAAATGCCCGCCGTTTGCTGAGGCCACCTTGCCCTATTCCTAAGTTAACCCTGAACATTTGGGATGCCGAAGTGTGTACAAACCACTGGGTTGGCGTCCTCTAGTCTTGTCCGGGTCAGTAAATTGATTCGCGCCTCGAGTTTCTAGCCTCGGACAGTGATGGGACTTTTTCCAATCGCGCCGACTGGCAGACTAAGCCAATTGCAAGGAGCTCCACCTCATCTGCCCTGATTCCCTACACTATGCATCTAAACCTGCAACACGCTTTTATTATTACATTGTGATTGCGATTTGTTTAACGAACTCTCCCTAGCGCTGCACACACAAAACCTAGCATGCACATCCGCACGTACGTACATCAACAGTTTTTTTTTCCTAAAAAAACAATGGATCGATGTCAAGAGTTTGCAAACACGGAGCTGTTCCAACCAAAATTTGGGTTACCAAAATTTTGTAACTTTGACTAAATTTGATGCCCATTTGATTTGTTACCAATGTGTTACTAAACTTTGGTAATATTTTTTTTCGATTGGATTTCTAGTTCATTTTGTTGCTAAAGTTTGGTTAAAACTTAGGCCAAGAATTTCTTGACCAAACTTTTGTAATGCCAAAATTTAGCACACATTGATAAGGTTTGGATGGGTAATGAACCAAACAGCCCCCAAAACTCCAAACCAAACAACATGATGAGATGTTTAACAATTTACATCGTTAGGAATATGAAAGCATGTTTTATGTGAAATCTCACAGAATTCCAGTAAAATTCCTACTTGTCGATGATCGGAACACATGATTCCCTATCATATTTACTCGAAAAAGTATTGTGAGAACGCTATCAAATGAAAACCATGTATTGCTGTGGACACACCATGTGTTTGTATGAGAATACGAAGGTGTTTCAACCGAGTGAAGTTGGACAATCTTGTGACTAAGTGCGACTTTCATTCTAGAACCATCAAGCAATTCTATGCCATAGTCCATGTTTCTCCTGAGTCTGATTCTCTCACCTGGATGACAGCCTCACAACAACTCAATACGTCAAAGATGGATTGTTATGAATCATGGCTCATCCTCACAATTTATAGTATGAAGGTACACCTTGAGGTGCCTTGGGATTTGACTCAAATAGATGAACTATATGATGCCACTCATCACTTTGTGCGTGGAAAAGCAACCTTGGTGCCTCTTATGATGAAGAGTATAAAAGATACTCAAACAGGCACCAAGTAAAGCTATTTTTGTTATGACGAAGTTGACATTATCAAACTACTAAGTTTGATATTGTCAACTTCGTCATAACAAAAATAGCTCTATTAAAAGGGGATACGGAGAAGAGTATATTTTATGCTCCCTATATCATGAAGTTGATTCGAGACAAGTTTGACTTTAAACTTGCATGTGATAGAGTTCATATAGAATATAGACAAGCGATGCCTCTCCTCAGGAGTGACTTTTTGGTATTTGATATCAAAGGGGGAGAGATCAAGGGGGAGCAAGGAGAAATGAAACTTGAAGCTTGTCAAGACTATTATAATATTATTACCATCTATTTAGAATTATTTTGGACATAATAAGTTTGTAATAGTTAAGTTATTGCACTTATGAAGCTCCTCGACACTAGTAGTATGTTACATTGTTATCTTTGCTTACATTGTCAAAGTTTAAGTTAAGTTTATGTGTCATGATTGTGTTATCTCTTTATGCTTCATATGGTTAAATCTTTACATATTTCCTCAAATTCAATAAACAAAGGAAACTCCGCCAAAATTTCCAAAAATCCACACATGTGCATGAAAATCACTTTATGAACCTATAAGTACATGTTTAGGGTGAGTTTTGTTTATTTATTGATTGACTTTGAAAGCAACTAATTCTTTATCTTCCTTGAGCTCAACTCAAGAATTATTTGCAAATCAAAAATCAAAACAAGAATATATAACTCATTTCAAATTTGGTGTATATTCAAACCTTTCTATATTGCTTAGGTTGTCATTAATTACCAAAAAGGGGGGGTTTGAAAGCATCCAAGCCCCTAAAAATGATTTTGGTAATTAATGACAATAATATATTAATAGACTAACATGTTTGCTAAGATATTTTAAAGGTTTAGTCCCAGATTATGAATGACAACATAGAAATGGCAATGCAAAGACAATAAAAGATTAACATGGCTCAAGGCAAAGGTATTTAGTAGCATAAGGGCCCTTTTGTAGATTTTATTGGTCTCGGTGTTTGGAAAGACCGGACTTATAGGCTAGATGTCGTACTATGAAGAGAGATCATGGCTAGTAGCTTGAAAATGTATGATGTGTCACTTTGATAAACTAAGAGTCATGCATTGCATTTAGAACAAGCCTTTGAAAAATTTCATAAAAAACGGTATGACCGCTCTGATTTTTTGGGGAACTTGCCCCAAATGGTCGAATTTGTGGTTGAGGGCTATAAATACCCCCTCACCAAGGCCAAGCTTAAAAACCCCTAACCTCATTGAATATCTTAGAACCATTGGTGCCCTTTCTACTGCTCACTTTGCTCATATTTCATATTTTGAGGTAGTTGAGAGCATTCAAGTGTATTTGCTTCATTAGTTGATTTCTTTGGCACTTGATATCCTTCAAGCAAGGGATGTGATTCATTACTCTTGGTGCTTGTCGATGGCTAGACGGCTTGGAGGATGTTTGTGCGATGATCTCTTCAAAAAGGTTGTGAAGAGACCCGGCACCAGTTGTGAGTGGTTCAGTATTCACCATCTTCAGAATGGAGGGAGAGCAACATTAGTGTATTTGAGGTTCATTAGGCTCAATTCGTGGAGCCGGTCTAATTTGTTTGGATTCACCTCAACGTGGACTAGTGAAGACTGGCAAGTCTTCGATACCACGGGAAAACAACGATTGTCTTCCTTACGGTTTTCTCTTTTGTCTTTATTTTTTTCGCATTTACAGTTCTAGCTTATTATTTGTGTAGAATTGCTTAGCTAAAATTGTATTTAGTATTGACATAGCCTTAGGGTGAATTAGTGGTATTAGAATTTATCTCTTGACTTGTGCTAGCTTTCTTTAATAAGTCCATACTTGCAAAAATTATCAATTAGAGCACAGGTTTTTTTAGAAACTGTAACATCCCAATTTTTTGAGTTAAAAAATCTTTTGAATAGTTAGTAGGGAGAAAAGTTCACCATTTGGTTTTATTTGAATTTAATTCAAAAGCTTAATATTGAACTTTACGATCAAAAATATTTAATGTGAATAATCACAACATGAACAATAGCCAAAACTATTTTATTTGGGTTCTATGTGCCCGATATATTTTCTAGAATTTTTGAGTTCATTTGCTATTTTCTATTGCTTATTTGAATTTCTGGTATTTTATAAAATAGAAAAACTAATTAAAATCTCAGAAAAGCTCTTGGGCCGAAACCCAGCCCAAATCCTCCTCTGGCCCAGCTCTGTTCAGCCCATTACGCGCGCGAGCCCGCCTCCTCTCGGCAGTGGTCCCCGCGTGTCAGCCTCCCTTCCTCTCTCCTCGCGCGAGCGCGTTAAAACCTCAACCGTCCGATTATCTTTGAACGGTCCGATGGCATTGTGCCTTTCGGGCGACCCGAACATCACCAACATTTTTGAGCCGTTCGATCAAGGTTGAACGGTCAGATGCGGCGTGATCGTTCGGGGACCCGAACGTCCCCTTGATTGTGAGCCGTTCGATCAGATCTGGACGGTTAACTCTCTTGGTCCGATCGTGCACGTGCGTGGGCTTTCGCTGACGTGTGGGCCCCACGCCTCAGGTCGTCGTCCTCCTCGCGCCCGGCTTCGTCTCCGCACGCGACCGCGCCGTCCACCATGGATTGGAGCTCGAGCTTCATATGACAACGCCGTTTTTCTATCTAAACCCCTTCTAGAAAACGTGGCAAATCCTATCTCTGACCTCTTCGCACCGTTTTGTTAAAATCTTATCCCGAATCATATCTTATCCCCGGATTTCCGAAATTTGTTTCGTGTTCTTCACGGATTCGATTTGGGGATTCCTTATCCCGTGCCTCCCCGGCCCTATACGTTCGCCTTGCCCTCCGCAACCCAGAGCCGCCACCCACGTCGCCCCGAGAGCCCTAGCGTCGCCGCAATCGGAGTTTTAGGGTTTTTCGCCGCCGGTCTTTTTATCCGTTTTTGCACCATCGTCGACGTCACCCAGCCCTCGTGGTATGCACCGCCGGGTTCACCGTCGTCCGGGCTACCTCCAGGGCCCTCGCCGTCGCCTTCACCCCACCAAAACCCCGTCCGACAAAAGCCGAACCTCTCCGCCGCTCCGAGCTTGCCGCCAGTCGCCACCGTCCACCCCAAGCACCCGGAGTTGCACCCTGAGGTTCACAATAACCTCAGCTACACGCCGGTACCACTCACCGCCGGTGGACCGCCGCCGTTCGTCGTTGTCATCGGTTCCCGAGCGCCACCGTCCGTCGATCTGACGTGTCACGCCATGTGGCTCGCCACCTTAGCTTGTGTGCGTGCGTGTCGTCCTAGGTGGCGCCGCGTCAGCGCCGCGTGGGCACGAGCGTGCCACCCGAGCTGGTCCCAGACTCAATAGGCTCGGTGGACTTAGTCTACCGTGAGCCATCTCACTGACATATGGGTCCCACATGTCAGTAATGTCTTTTTATTTCTTTTATTCCCGAAATTCTGTGCTGACGTCATGCTTGGCAATAATCCGATTTTTCTGTTAAGAAATATTTCGGAAATTCCAATAAATCCAAAATTAGGGTTTCTTTTAGATTTAAACTTCCAGAGCCCATAACTTTTGCATCCGAACTCCGATTGAGCCCATTCAAGTTCCAAAATTTATCTAAATTCGAGCTATATTTATCTGAGATTTTTATTTAATTTTTGGAGTTTGTTTTCCTCTGTTATTTATTTGTTTTGTTTATTCGTTTTGTTTGCGAGTAGACGTCGTTACGTCGAGGAACTTTGGAGAAGAATGAGCACCTCAAGATCAAGACCAGTACCTAGACCTTTTCCAAGGCAAGTCATACCTTTGATCAGCTTGAACCCAGTTTTCAAATTACTTTGTTTTAAAGTATTGCATTCTACTTTAATTATGTATTTAAATGCTTTTGGGTATAGTTATTATCCAATTTGTTAATACACCTTGGCCTTGTATGTCATAATTTTTTGTTACCCTAGATTGGTTTATTAGTTGGTAATATTGTAGCACCAACGTGGGTTGGTTAGATGTGAGTACAATTGCTTAGTCATGCTACGAGTCTCACATCTCATTTGAGTTGCAAATATTAAACCTGACTAAGTGACTATGGAACTTTGTGTAAAACTGTGTGCTATGTGTTATTACTTTGTGATAGCATGTGTTGCACTAAAACCAACTAGGTGGTAAAGGATTTGGACTGAGGTAAGTGGTGGATACTGTGTGATATGGTGGAAGCTATGTGCATGGAAATAATGATCTTTGTGGCATAGTTAGAGGATGGAAGTCTTGCCTTGGTCGATTAAGGACTTAACTTTGTGCGCCATTGAACTGGGCCTTACTATACAACCACATGCCTGATGGGACGGGACTAACTTAGTAGGTTATGGATTCTTGGCATTGATTACTCAAGCTGTAGGTTAGGCTATGGGTGGAGGTGTGTACTACAAGGTAGTCGCATCACGGGGCGGTTCGCCGTGTCCCTGTCCAACGATGTGTGTTGTGCCAAAGCGCTTCATTTGGGTTGGCATAGCGGTTTGTAAGCACATCGGGAGTGTCAATGTTAAGATGAAGTTTCTGAACCGTTTTGTTATGATTAGTTCTTGCAACACTAGTTGTATCGTATGAGTAAAGTGTACAACCTCTGCAGAGTGTTAAATCAATCTATTCGAATAGCCGCGTCCGCGGTCATGGACATGCTCGGGGATTTCACACAAGGGGTAGTTTTCATAAAATGTTGGGATGGGAGCTATGTGATCTAGGTCATATGGCTATGTGAAATGATTTGTTTAGCTTTGTGTCTTTGTGAAAACAACTGTTAAATTAATATTGTCTATTTGTTTTTGAACTGCATTTCAATCTATTATCATATTCAATTGCAAATGTTGCTTTTATGCAAACGAACCACGGAAGCCTTTCCTTTTGGAATAAGCCTGCATCTATAAATTGCATTATGTGGTATGATTTGCGAGTACGGTTGTGTACTCACGCTTGTTGTAAAACTTGCGCCCAAACCTACAGAAGAAGAGGAGTCTATGCCTGCTCTCGAGGAGGAGTTTGTCGAAGGTTGCTGATCGTTAAGGTCTGGATCCCAGTCGGTTGTCTGTGGTGAATTGATGGGATCTACGCTGAAGTTATTTCCGTTCCGTTGCTATTTTATTCTCTGTTAGCCCTGCGTGGCTCAATAAGTGTAAACTCGACCATAAGGTCAAAACCTTTATTTGTTATTCAAACTAATCATTTACTTTATTTATCGCTTGTGTGGATTGATAATCAGCTATGTTGACACTGTGTGCACTAGCGTGATCCTGGACTAGTGCATTATACACAGAGGGTTCCAAAATCGTAATTTTGGATCCCGACGAAAACCTCCTATTCACCCCCCCTCTAGTCGGTCATCATTGATCCTACCTGTATATATTCAGAGGTAACAACTCTGAAGAGCTAAGCGCAGACCCAGGGAATTCACACCAAAGGTATCCACCCCAACATACGCACGACAAGAACTCACGGGAAACTGAAGGAGAAAAAACGTCGAACAACGAAAAAATGAGAGCAAGGACCGGAAAAAGGAATTTAAAAATAAGAGGAAAGATCTGGCGGATTTGGGCAAGCAAACCACAACGGCCGCACAAAGGATGGTGAGCCGGCGATAAAGGGCGGAAGGTTCTATCGCACGGTCCGTCAGGTGTCGGCAAGGAAGGAGGCCATTTGGGAACACAAAAAGGCGAAAACTTGTCTCACAAGCCGGCTCAACTGGGAAATGGAAGGCAACAACGTGGTCTGAAAGGAGGCGAAGCAAGTGCAGTTGCCCAAGAACGAAAGGAACACAACAAACCTTTTTTGACCATGTAATCTACCCATCGCAGGGGAAGCAACACCGGCGTGACCCGAACGCAAGGATGACCCACCTGTCATCACGCTTCGCACAAGCAACCCAGCACACAACAACGGACAGAGGCAGATGCCTCAGCGAGGATGACCTCGCATTTGTGTGCACAAAAAACGAAGAGAGCCGCGCACGTTGATACGACGCATGGGACAAAGCGTCCACTAGGGAGCGGCAAACACGATGGCTGACACCGCAACAAAATAGCGAACAACGGCGATATGTTCGCGTGCGCACAGATATCGAAGGGAGTGACTCGCTGCCACCGCACGGGCACGAAGACCAAACCGAGCGACATTCCTCACGACGATATGCCCGCGTGTGCACAAAACCCAAAGCGAGCAACATCTCAGTGGGCGGACCCGAGCAGACGCGTCGCGCAGCGAATCGAGCGACACACCGAATAACAATACACTGGAGAATACAAAGCGAAGCGTAAACCATCGAGGCAGCGAACTGCTGCAGCTGAGGAGGTAAGCGTCCACACATGAATGAGCAAAACACGTGCAAAACGCAGAGAAGCCTCCATTTCTACCCGCTATAAAGAGAGTAATATAGCCATGTCACCCATGTGCTAAGGCCACACTTAGGCATTGTTTGGATGGGCCAGGATCAACGGGATTGTAGCCCGATCCACAGGGAATATCCCAGCGGGGGAAGATTTCCTGGTGCAGCGCAAAAATTTGTTTGGATCCGGCCAGGTTGGGGAAAATCCTGTCCGTTCCAACCTGATTCACAGGGGTAAGAAGACTCTCGTCGTAGGCGTGTTTCTTTTCCCCGTCGTGTGCGCTCGCGAGACGCGACCTTCTACGAGTGCGATGGCGTCGCCTCCCCAACTCCAGCGTCTCCTCTTCCCGGACTCAAGCGACGGCGGCGGCTAATCCTCCTTCTCCTTCTCCTCGTCGTCTCCTAGGGTTTTGCATCCCCCGGGGATTTGACCATTCCAGCGACAGCTGGAGGAGTGCGCCGCCACCCTCTGCATCGACTCTGGCAACAACTGGAGGACTCTCCTCCGGCCCCCGCGATTATGTTGTCGTCCGCTTGGCCGTTCATGACCTCGCTTGCAACTTGACCTTCGGCGACCGCCGCTTGCTACTCTGACGGCCTACCCCCGCTAAGACGACAACAACCTACCGGATAGGAGTCATCATCAGGTCAGGTATTTCACCCAAATTTTAGAAACTATGTTCAGATACTTTGTTCAGATTTGCAAATATGATTCCCATCTACATTTATATGTAGCAGTCTGTGTGATTGGAAATGGTCCAGACTTTGGATTTAAACTAGTGTGGTTAGTAATGAGGAATTTGTTGTTAAGATGTTTGGATTCAAACAATAGTGTGATATGCACTAGTATTAGCTGTTAAAAATTTTCAAGAGAGCATGTACTATTTAGTTTAGTGTTAGCACATTTTGGATTTTTTGCATATCTTTTTCATGGGCTGGGTATTTCTTAGTTACATGAAAAATACCCATATTCTAAAAAAGTGACAGGAGGTAGCAGTCATCTTAGGTCCAAGCCTCAAACTAAATGTTGCTTTGTAAAGCATCCTATAAGTGTTGTTTCTAGCAGCTAGCAAAAAACATAAACAAGGATATCTGGATCTTTCATACTAGATTTTAGCCAACAGAATTAACATCGGAGTCATGTGTGATTTGAGTCGAGCGACTTACTGGATTGGTTGCCTCATTTCCTTATTTATTCAGTCATTTTCCCCTATAATGAGTATGGCAATAGCTTTGAGATGAGTGAATTCTCTATCGTGCACTTTTCAGATCCTCTGCTCTACATTCAATAGGCTGCATCCACTGTATTCAAAACAACAAGTTTGAAGCTATGACATGGCTGAACCGTGTAGAAACTTTCCAGTTGCTGGTTATGTAATGTTTATGTCCAATCATGAATTCCTTCTTGATTTAGTATTTCAAATGCTCATTATTTAGAAAAGATTGAAGCTATTGCCACTCTATTCCTTGTATATCATTGATTCATTTCTATTGAGCAACTAGTTACATCTTTTGCCTTGAAAAAAAAAACTAGTTCCATAGTATTATTTGCACTCTAAATGTACATAGCTGAATGTAATGAGTTGAAGGCCTTCCATTAAAAATAAATTGTTCCTCTATAATTATGTCGTTGTTATTTGTTTGCATTGTTGGCTTTGTCTAAATGTGCTGAAACTCATCTGACTTTGGAGATTTAGCTATAAGTTCTATAGTGGCGAAGTAATGCTTATTGTTTGAATGGGATAAAAAATGTGATATCTAACTTTTTTTGCATCAGTGAGTAGTAAAAAACGGTTTGACTAATGGGATTATTGTTCTGCAGGTATCTAGAGTTATTTTCTGGTTTTCTAAGATGCTCAAGTCTTTCCATTTTGTATGAGGTGGTCCATGTGGAAATTGACCCTCTACGTAACTGTCAAGTGGAATTGTAAGAATTTGTTCTCCAATTTCATTGATTTGTATAGATATTAGTCAAATTAACATGATGACCTGCGTGCATTAAGGTGAAATGTCAACTGGACTCTTGTAGTTGATTTGCGCATGTGTCATTCATATGCTTATGTCACGCTTGATCCAAGCCTGATATCAGATGTTTCTATAATAGCATCACTTCTTATCCAATTTTCTAGAGATTGTATTCAAAATTCTAATATTTTTTCAAAATTAAGATCTGTGTTTTTTTACATTTTGAAATTTCTAGACTTTTTATTTTTGAATTTTTATTTTTATTTTGAATTTTTTCCCTTTATTTATTTATTTATTTTGATTTTTTTAGACAGTTTGTGAAAAATTTCTGATGTTTTTCGAATTTTCTGGTTTGGTTTTTGATATTTTTTTCTGAATTGTTCCAAATTTTTAATGTTGTTTTCGGAATTTTCTATCTTTTTTTTTGCTTTAAGATTTTGTTAATATATACAACCCCTACCGATCCCCGATCCAACCATTCGCCCAGACAAATCAAGAGATTAGATTCAAGATGGAAGGAGATTGGATGGAGAGAGGAGATCAACTCAATCTTCCTTTGAATTATTTCTCTCCTGTGGATAGATTTTTCCACTAACCAAACGAGACCTTACAGGGGAAAACAATCCTGACACCGGTGTCACCGGGCCTGGATGGTGCCATCGATTTTTTTCCCGCACTTATCCGTGTGTTTGCGGTTGTATGTACCTACATGTATATACCTGGTAATTGAAAAAACTACAGGGTTGAATGGAAAGCAAATATACGCAGCACAACACTGAGTCGATCAGCGTCACACTGGACGCACCCGACATGCCCGCCAAGATACGTAATTACGTTGTACACACTCATGCGGCCGCGTGGACGATGACAATTCTCCGACGGAGATGCCGAGGACCGGGTTCTTCGCCGCTTCTACTCGAACGGACGCTATCATGCGGTCACCATCAAGAGCGGCTTGCGGAGAAACTACAACATCACGCCAATTAGATTTACGCGCGCGCACACATATATATAGTCACGTATTTCAAGTCAATGGCCTGCATATTATACGGGTTTTCAAGTGCTTGGCACTATGCCATATGGTGTTGTTTGGGGGGAGTTTGGCCGGGGTAGATATAGTGGAGAATCATCCATTTGCATTACCGAATTTATAAGTAGACTGTTGCATTACATTATACTACATGATGTAGGTCGACTAAGTTCAACGTAATTAATTCGGGAGGCAGAACTTCATGCCACGGACAAGAAAAAAAGGAATTACCTTGTGTTCCTACAAAGCTCTTGCATTTCAAATAGCTTAATTAAACAAACCGACATTTTAACTTTATAAAAGCTTTTTGGAGCAACAATATCGTCTCGTATATATGTACACACGGTTTTGTTCAAACTTGTGCGCCTTTATCTTCACACGCATCAAGTATTCTCGAAAAAGGCTAGGACTGAAAATAGGATGGGACACTATATGTGCATGCTCACTTGCTGGCAGATATGAGAGGCGTGCCAACATATAGCACACGGTAAGCACAGGAGGTACTGAGTAGTGACCACCGACTAGTGAGGGGATGCACCTTTTTTATGGTTCTTAGGGGAGGAAGGGATGCAATCCGCGGTGTCGCTGAACTGCTGAAGCGCTGGCGTGCACTTCGGCGAGGGCCAAGCCAACAACGGGGGCAAAACACACACAGAAAAAGGCTACCTTTTCTTTTTGAGAAAACCCAAAACGCCGCCCGACTTTTCCTTTTTGGAGCTCGTTTTCCGCGCTTCTTTTCTATCGCTTGCAAGGCACATCTTCCGTGCTGCTGCGCCGTTACTCACTGGTCACTCCTATCACAGCTTACGTTCGCTGTGAGTTGTGACTGTACTGGATCTGGATTGCATCGTTGTGGTGTGCTGCTCATTCTGCATATGGGGGTCAAGTTAATGGGGGAGAGATCGTTTGGTGCCATCAAAATCTCGCTGTTGTTTGCCGTTCACATCAAGCAAGCAAAGTCCTATGCATAATGCATGTAGTGATGTAGGCTATAGCTGCGATAGTATCCACAGCTGGTGGGAGTAATCCGGTGGTTTGTGGTCAAGAAACTTGGTCACAGGATATGATTATGAAGTGTTTGTCAGGAGTTGGGACTTCCATCCATAGCTTTGATGACATGCACGGATGTTGTCGCTACTATTCACACTGGCAGTACGTGAACGAATACGATATGGTATTAATGGATTAGGGAATTCCATCAAAATGGTATTGAAGTGAGGGCATGTGGTAATGTATACTACTCTACTATACTTGAGATGTTGCCGTATTCTGCCGCAATAGTACGAGAATTCGGTGGAGCAATTAGGATTGACAAACTGCGGGGTTGTTTGGTTCATTACATGTAAAAACCCTACTAAAATTTGGTATTACCAAAACTAGAGCATGACGAAAACGTTGGTAGCATAGGGATATTTGAATTGCAACCATAGTACTTCCAGATATTTGGCAAAATAGCTAGGCAAGCGTTTGTTTTCATACCGAATAGATAGTCAAAATTATCCATATTGTGACTGACACGTGGGCTCACATGGCACCTTACATTTGCGGCGCTAAAATATAGCCAATATGGGTCTTTATGTGTTGATTTTGTCACAACAAATATTAAGGTTTAAACGGATTATAAATCGGATACCCGGGTTTAGAACATACGATCATTTGAAGCTTGATAATCAAACAAATTATGCATGTAATGCCACCAACCAGCACATGACACGTTATGCAAGCATGCCCTCAACAGCGAGAGATTTGCAGTTTTTGGCTCATTTAGCCTCGTTTTGAAGCGAAATAGCAAAAATAGTCCCACAAAATGAAATGACAAAAATAGCATCTAGTCCACGGCAGGTCTTGCGCACGACACCTGTTGCGGACTGAGTTAACGGCAGGTGGCCTACCACGATCTTGGTGCGCAACAGGGCGCCTGCCGCTAAATGACACCTCGCCACGTGTCCTATCACACACTGGGTGTGCGATAGCCCCCTTGCCGTGGCGTTTTCACATGGTAGGGGTGTCAATTTTACCATTTCATTCAAGGGAATTTTTACTATTTTGCTTAAAAATGTGCTAAATAAGACAAAAACTACCATATTTGCTCGCCTGCAAATTTGCCTATGCATTCGCAAGTTTTGTATTGTGTGTTACCAAAATTTCATTGACAAGCTAAATCTTGGTAGCAATCCAAGTGCTAGCCAATCTTATGGGTATTAACAATTTTTTGAATGGTTTTTGAAGGCTATGAACCAAACAGCCCCTACTACTCTACCAATTCATTATTTGCCCTCAGCTAAGAGCGGTATTAAGATACTACACCCATTCCCAATGTAATGCATTTTTTACCCCTCGCTTAGTCTGTTTCTTCGTTATTTGCCCTCTTTGTATTATTTTAATCATTCCTATCCGTTTTCCTGTTACAAGGCACGCAAAAGTACCCTTTTACCCTCGGTCGCACCAGCCCCCGTTCCCCTCGCACCCGACCAAATTTGCTCGCACCCGGCCCTCGTTCCGTGCTCAAGCCCGCCACTGGCACCACCATTGTCGTTGCATGCCCGGTCTGCACCATCTGCTACGAGGATCTCCGCCCGCTCTAGGCAGATTGATCAATGTAAGATCAGCGCAAACGAACAATTCAAGCCGGAAATCGACCAGAAATTAACACAACAAAATCGCAGGCAGATGAATAAATCAACTTAGGCTAATCAATCTGAAACAAACAGGCCAGATACCCTAACGCAAAGATTCTACCAAAGAATAAGAAACTGTGACAAGATTAGCAATGCAGACGAGTAAATCAAGCCAGGAATCGATCAGAAACTAGCACACACAGACAATTCAACACGGGAACCAGATGATCAGATCAATAAAGAAGAGAGGAGCGCAGGATCTTGGAGAGCTCTGATATTCCAATCCACCCAGTTTGTTCATCGATACACTTATCTGATCCAACAACCATCATTCAATAAGCAAGCAGCAGGAACAAAAACCATCAAATCCATGTGTAATAGCGACACATCCCATTTGAACCGGCGAAAATACGCATTGGAGAGACGAGCGCTTCGCAGAGAAAACTAGGAACCAACTCTGGGAACTCCACCAACAAACTCGTAAAAGGGAACCAATCCGACAACCAAGGCTACCCACGCACACCGCAACTCAAGACAAACACCTCAAGAACACAGCAACACCACACCACCAAGAGTCCAAGACCAAGGAGAGGAAGAGGGAGAGGCGAGAGGTGGCCACTCGCTCGCTATTGTAGTTGGAGCAATGGGGAAAAACATTGGGGGCAAGCGCAAGGGCGCCAAGGTGATGCAGTTGGACGACACGTCGTTTCGAGTCAAGCCACCATCGGCCGCGGCCGGCATGCTAGACGACCACCGGTGCTTCCAGCTGCTCGAGTCCGAGGAGGTCAAGCTCCTCGGTCCCCCCCGCGTGCCTGCTAGCCCCCGACGCGCCCCTCCGCCGTGGCCTCCTCTACTTCCTCGTCGCCTTCCCACACCGTCACCAGGCCCCCGCGCCATGCCTGGTCCAGCAACCTCCGCGTCGGCGCCCGCTAGCACCTCGAGTCCTCATGCTCGCCGCGCTCCACCTCCGACCTCTCCCTCCCCGCCCACGCCTCCGCCTCTACCCCCCACCTCCCCGCTGCCGGCGGCTCCGACGCGGCCGGGGGTGCTACCCTCGTGCGGCTCAAGATGCGACTCCCGAGGGCGCAGGTGGAGAAGCTGATGGGGAAGAGCCAGGGATGGAACGGGGAATGGGAGAGCCATGAGTGGAATGGGAGGGAGGAGGAATGGAATGGAACAGGGAGGAGATGCGCACGGGGCTAGTGCGACCAAGGGTAAAATAGACATTTCGTGTGGCGGGTAACGAAAACGGGCAAAAATAATTAAAATAATGTAAAGATGGCAAATAACAAAAAAATTGACTAAACGAGGAGTAAAAAGTACATTACATCGAGAATAGGTGTAGTTTCTGAATACCATCTAAGCTGAGGGCAAATAGGACTGGCAATCACTCGATCGTGATGGAGACACGTGAGTTGGGGTTGGACAATGGGCTGTTGGGGTGGGCGACGGTGGACGATTACCGCAAGTAGTCGTACACGTGGGCCGTCCTCTTGACTGTGAAATGTCCCGGCTCCTCTGGGCATTTACAATTCTGTGTATATGCATGGTTCAGGCCCGATCTGTCATTTCTCCTCCTCCTTTTTCATACAACTTGCAACTCCTTTTTTTTATTAAAAAAATGGCTTCGATAAGTCAAACGAAAATTTCATGTGATGTTTGGTCCCACTAAAATTCGAATGGAAATGTAGTTCTCTGTAGAAAACTTTGGAGTCGACATTTCAACTGTTCGACCAAAAGGCAAGCGTTAGGATTTCAATTCTACAGGATTAAATTCACACTTTGCTCCAAACCCCCAAGAATGGCAAATTTGGATATATGTCACTCAGAAACATGACGTTTCGAGATATGCCACTCAGAATCTTGAAATTGAATTTATACCACTCTAAATCTTCTTGTCTTTGATATATGCCACTCTAGGACATCTTTGCCCCTAGCTCTTCTTCTTCCTCCCGTTCTCATCCACAAGTCGCACGGACACGGCGGCAGCAACGGCAAGGGGCTTGGCCGGCGGCGAGGGCAGCGCAAGGGGCTTGCCCGGCGACCAAAACAGGTGGCTGGGACCCCGAGGAGGCTGCACGAAGAGGCACGACGGCACAAGTGATGGAGGAGGCGCGCGCAGTTTACACGGCGCCGCGGCGGCTTGGGCGTGGCGGCGCGGCGGCGCGGCGTGCGTGCGCCGCGGCTCGGTGACGCGTTCGGCGGGATAGCGTGCGCACGGGCACGGCGTCCACATGGGGAACACGCCGGGACACTTGGGACGGCCGGGTAAGGGCCGAGGCGTTCCGGCGATGTGGGCCGGCGGCGAGGACGATGGGGCATCGTGGATGTGAGGACCCGGAATATTTAACTAGTAACACTTAACCTCCAAATGGTTCTAGCATTACTAATTAAACATTCTAAGCCTCGATGGACATATGTTTCCCAGAATTGCAACATATGCACATCATCACAAAATTACACATCATTTCCATACAACATACATCACTAAGTTCAACAACGACATAAAGTACAGTTATTACAAAAGAGAGCCGACCGGCCAAATAGAACAATAAACAAGAACGACAGCGGAAGCAAAATGTGCCATAAGATGGCTAGAACAAAAGTCGGCCTGTTAGCCACACACCCACAAGGCAACCGACCGGCCGCCAAGCTAGTCGCCCGAAGCTACCACAACACAGCTCACAAAAGTGAGGCCCTTCGGGCTCACCTTCTTCCTCTGCAACAAAACAATTAAGCATAGCATCTGAGTACAAAGATTGTCTTTGTACCCGCAAGACTGACGTGTGGAATAGCAGACCTATTCATAACTACGTGCAAGCTTATTTAGGTGGAGGTTGTATGTCTTATTTTGCATGAAGCCAACTTTATTTGCAATAATGTAATACATTTCAAAAGCAAGTTTGCAAATCTGTTTAGTTATCAAAGTAACAGTAAGTACAGATACATACAAGTAACCACCTGGAAGTGACTATCCCAATAGTCACCACAACATAGCACGAATCCCTGATTCGTACCACCCATCAAGTTTTAATTTAAAAGGTTGTAGTCTAACTCTTGAAAGACCTCCCCAAGCGTGTCCATAACCTAGGACGAGGCTATTCGAATAGTTTTAATACCCTGCAGGGGTGTACCAATGTACCCACACTTCAGACCGCCTTTTCGCCACCGGATGAAGCACACTACCTTTGGTATGCAAGACGGCTAAGTCCTACGAGACATTTCCAATGGATTGAGCTAATCAAGAGCCGCACGTATGGGGTTAACCCTTAGTGATCTGCCGACGAAATATGGATCACAAGGACCCATACGTGGAGCAGAGACACCGCCTCGGCGGTGCTCCCTCCCCACAAACACGCCCACGTTGCATATATCCCATATGCAACCCACCACGCGACTCATTAATTAACACCCCCAAAGTACTTAGTCAAGAGAGGTCCCATTTCCTCTAGTGTGGTTAGCACGCAAAATGCTTGGTTTAGTGTAACAAGATGTTCGGTCCTTGTTGACTTAGGCACCATTCGATCACACCGAGAATCACACCAACATACCATTGTGCCCAAGTCTAAATCATTTTGCTTTTAATTTTAGCTTTCACAAATAGACATGGCACAAGGTGGAAATCATAAATCATAATAAGTTTTGTGTGATCAAGGTTATCGACAAGTCGATAACGCCCATTTCTACCGAAGCTAGGCATGGCTAAGCAATTTATTCGCAACTACTAAGTGACAAGAGCCCCTCCACGAACTCTTAATCACAGCAAGTAACCTAGGCTCATGGTAGTAGAGGATAATCATTTGCTAAGGAAATGCATCTACTAGGCCAACTATTAAAACAAAGTAGCAATGCATACATAGAATTTGTAATCAACATAAATACTTAAAATACTGGGATTAACATGATCAAACTGCTTGCCTTCTTGCTGTTGCTCAATTGGTTGCGGAGGATCGTTCTCGGGATTACCGCAAATGTCGAATCCTAAGCGAAAGGCAAAAAGAACCAAGAACAACCAATAAGACGAGCCACAAATAAACAAAAGAGCAAGCAAAACTTAACCAAATGCGACGAAATTTACACATAAGGTAGAATACGACTATACCTAGACACAGAAACTGGAAAAAACCTAATTTGGATTTGTGGTGCAAAAGATAATGCATAAAAATACATTTTCGGCCATAATTAGCACTGTAGCAAAAATATTTTCTAGAGAGATTTTGAAGCTGAAATTTTTATGGTAGCTACCTACTGGTATAGAGGTAACCCATATAAAATTTCAGGTCATTTGGAGCTAAAGTGATTTAGTTATGATTTTTCTAAGATGCAACATTGGCATAATGCACTTTCCAGGAGCATAAATATGTTCAAAACTAATTTTACAGAGAAGTATACCAACAGAGGGGTTTTCTAGGATTTACCAAATATATTTTGCATTTACAGAGAATTACTTGTGCATTTTATAAGTCTTCCAGAATTTTCTAAATGCTAAAAAAAAATAGGTACTAACTCATTAATCAAGGTTTCTGTTACAATTTTGGACCTACCATCATTTTTATATTAACATTGGGTTAATAACAAATTTATCAAGGTTGGAATCATTCATTTTGGACATACACAGAGCAAGATATGCATTTTCTAAAGTTTTATTCATTTTCTGGAATATTCAAAATGACAGGAACCAAGTTATTCCTAGTTATAAAATTTTCTTCTACTGGAACATGCTTACATCCATTTTTATAATAAGCTAAAGTGATAACATGATTTATTACAGTTGGGATTAACTAAAAAGCAGTTAAAATGAATTAGTTATGAGTTTCTAAAGTTTTTTACATCATTTTCAGTTGATAAACAATTGCTTACCGAAATACAGAACAACCCAATACAAAGAAAATGACGTGGACAACTCCCAACCCTTGATCTAAAATCCTACGGCTCACGCGCGCCGAAAACAGCGCACGCGCGCGAAAGCCCCTAGAGACCTACCGTTGGATCAAGATCCAACTGCTCACACGAGTGTATGCAACCGGACGATGCGGTTGCCTCGGTGAACCACGACCGCAGATCTAAAGATGAACGGCTCAGAACCCAAATCTAACCGGAAGGTCCGATTGCATTCATGATCTCAGCCGCAGATCATGAGATGGACGGTCCAGGATGATGAGGGGAACCGAATGGTCCGAATGCACTCACGATCAAGACCGCAGATCTAAAAATGAACGGTGGGTGATGATCGAAGTTCAAACAGGAATGCTGACATGTGGGACCGCATGTCAGTGACTTCGAGTCACCCACGCGCTGGTTTACCCCACGTGCACGATGCATCGGACCCACTTGTCGATCGAGAGTGAGTGGTTAGGATGAATTAATGCCACTAATGCCGATCATTAAATAGATACTAATGACTACCGAATTTGATTTTAATCCCTCGCCCACAAGTCGACCCGCAGGAGATTCCCGCGGGGACTAAATGCCGGCGATTAATTAATCAATGATTAAGCCTTAATGATGTCGAACGATGCGAGTGAAACAGAGATTGATTCAACGAGATTGGGCCCACCGTCGCTGGCGCAATAATAATGATTAAGACACAATTAATAACTAATGATTGGTAATTAATGTGTCCTAATGAGCCGACGAAACGGAGCGCGCGTGCGCAAAACCCGAGTGGCTTCAACGGCGAATCGCGGCGACATCACGGCGCGGCGCCACCAAGTACTAAAATGGAATCGCAATAGCACAACGAGTCTAATGGTAGCATTCTCGCCGCCGCGAGGATCGAACGCCGCTAGCCGGAATGAAAACGGAGCTTTACAACTAAACATGAAAATAGCGAAAGCTCCATGCGTCCAAGGAAGGGTGCCATGGCTTCTAAGGACTAATAAGAAGCTACCTTAGCGAGAAGAGGCTTCAGGACGGTCGAGAAGCTTGACCACGGTGGAAGCTCACGGACTTGAAGAAAAACCGAAAATGACACCCCGAGCCAAATGAGTGATACCAAAGCTTCAAAGATAGCTTCATAATGATTCACAAAAGCTACATGAGCAAAGAATTGGAAAATGGAGCACTCACTGAAATGAGGAAGAAGATGACCAATTGGCCGAATTTGAACAAACCCCAAATTGGACAATTCACGAGAATCAAATCCAAAATTAAGTGAGGGGAAATGTTCAAGGTGATGAATAGATGAGGTTAGGGCAAAGAAACATGAAGGAGGACCACTGGAACACCAAGAACACCGATGGAGCTCCACGGGTCAACAATGGCGGTTTGCCATTTTTGAGGTATTAAGATCCAACACCGTGAGTGAAGCTTGGTGGTGGTCTAAAACATACCAGAGGCATTGAGGGTGCTTATAAAGTCATGAAAGTGTTAGGGTTTGCACCACTCCTCTCGTGGCAAAACACAAAACACAAGGCGCGGCCGACAAGGAAAAGAGGTGAAGACGTGTTTTAGGGCATGGCCTAGTTCAATGTACCGCCCATACCACTACACGTCGGCTAGGGTGGCTTTAAGGAGCAAGAAATGACCTCACCATGCCTTGCAATCGCTTTCGCACGGCGGGAGGTTGAAGATGACCACGCAAAAGCTCAGCGATTCACACCCTACGATCTAAATCGGACGGCCACGAAAGCACCACGCCTCCCATGTTTAAAACACAACGGGGAGATTGCGAGCCTTCAGATTAGAAATGGATGGCTCAGATTGCCCCACGTCGCAATTCTCATTTACAACGAAGGGGTGCGCGAGCGTTGGATCTTAATCCAACGACTCAGATTCAAAAATGCAACCGGAGGGTCCGAAAGTCTCGGCGCATCTCGACGGTTGGATGGAGATCTAACGGTTGACAATCAATCTTGCAACCGGAAAGTCCGAAATCTTACTGCGCGCGGCCGTGCGATTGAAATCCAACGGACGAGATTCAACGCGCTCTTTAAAGAGTGGCTCGTGCGCTTAGTTGATGGACCGAAACAAGTGGCTCGAGCCCAGTCCGACTCAACCCAAGCAACGAGAAACCAAGTTTGCCTTTGAAAAGAACAGAGACGCTGAAGATTTATTTGAGGTAGCAAATTAACTCCAAAAATTATGAAAATTTTACAGAGCTTGCTAACTCAGATATTAACCTTGTGTAAAATTTTCAGAGATTTTTATGCTGCGAATAAATCTCCAAAAATTCTGCAAGGCTCTGTTTTAATGTTTGACTGAGAGTCAAACAGTTTGATCGCCTCTAAAATTTTCAAACAATTTCTAAAAATTGTGAGATTTTTCGGAGGGGTCACATACCATCACAGAGACTTAGGAAAAATATTTCCAGAGAATGATCATAGGATTTGACAAGATTGTTTTTGGAATAACAAGATTTGGATCAACAAGTCTTGTGACAATGTATTTCCATAATTCCTTGTACAAGAATTTCTTGGCACCA
Organism: Ampelocalamus luodianensis; assembly: GCA_036346255.1. Lineage (NCBI taxonomy): Eukaryota > Viridiplantae > Streptophyta > Magnoliopsida > Poales > Poaceae > Ampelocalamus > Ampelocalamus luodianensis. The sequence goes on from CM070634.1 coordinate 18,110,703, forward strand.
CAGGAATTACATGATGTAAGAAAAAGTTTTAATTTCTACTGATTTTCTTACATTTGAAACACAAGCCCAAAATTGGGATGTTACAGTGGAGGCGACGCTCGGGTGGGGGAGAAGGCAAATTGGGGAGGGGGAAGGATAGAGGAGGGTTGGGCGCGTGTGGTAACGTGGTTGGCTGGGCGTTTACATCACCGGAGTGGCAGATTGGATGATGGGCAGCGGCGCCGGCCTTGGGGAAGACGGGACGCAGCGGCGGCGCGGAGCTCCGAGGGCAAGGGGGGAAATGGAGGAGAGTGAGGGGGGAGGGGGAAGACAGCGGGGAAAGAAGAAGAGTTGCCGCGCCCGTTGCTGCCGCCGTGTCCGTGCTCTGACTTGACTTGTGGATGAAAACGGGAGGAAGAAGAAGAGCTAGGGGCAAAGGTGTCCTAGAGTGGCATATATCAAAGACAAGAAGATTTAGAGTGGTATAAATCCAATTTCAAGATTCTGAGTGGCATATCTCGAAACGTCATGTTTCTGAGTGGCATATATCCAAATTTGCCCCCAAGAATTGAACGGTAAGATTTGATTACGATGCTGGCACTTGCTACAGCTGCACCTTCAAAATAGACCAGAGCATTTTATTAGTTCCGCGGCCCAAGGTCGACGGGTTGGGTCCCAGCCCAAATTTCTGTATAAAGCCAGGCTGACATAGAGAAGGACACTGCTAACCGGGCCAGCCTAAGAATTCGACCTACACCTGTGAGCCAGCACTATCATATCGTACACTCCTGCGCTCATAAAACCATTTCTGCACTTCCCGTGATACGTTTACGACCTGCACAAAATTCATCTGCGACGTGTTATACGGTAGCCGGAGATCGCGAGTCGTGACCTTAGCCGGCAATTTGACGCCGCACCGCCCTACTACGATGCATTTAAATGTGAGTTTTGGCCCGCATTTGCTTTGGACGGTATTTGCAAATGCGGCTTTTCTCGTGCGGTATTACGACAAAAATGGCAGCTCAGACGTGTCGTTAGGCGATATGTGTTAAAGATGAGGGCAATATTTTAATTCCAAATTTTATTAGAAGGCAAATATTGCAAAAGACTAATGATGCATAAAACAGTACTGCTAGCAGACAACTCATTGTACTTCACAATATATGAAAACCAGGATGTAAACAAGTCTATCAATCACACAGTAGACTTACAGATGGGTCTGATGAAGAGCAGGAAGCAGCGCAGAGTTGATGCGATGCAAAAAGCGTAGATGTCGCGATGCGAACAAGCGGTCGCAGATGCGCTGCCGAAACCTTATTGCCGCCCTCGTGCAAGTCTCCACGGCAAAGAACGGTTCGAGATACCGCTTCCTTCTTCACGGTGCACGCCAGAAGAAGAGTCGGCGAGGTTCGATCGGCGCAGATGCAACAGACGATTAGAAGGAAGAAGAAATGGAGGCTATTCTTGTACTCACTATGCACTCGGACGTCTCGGACATATATAGATGCGCATCGTAATCGACAGATTAAATGACCATTTACCCATCGTAATCGACACACTTAACGACCATTTACCCATCGTAATCGTCACACTTAACCAGCCTTTTACCCATCGGTAATCGTTACACTTAACGATCATTTACCCATCGTAATCGCTCATCATCATCACTCAATAAAGCTCGAAATTTAAACATTTGAATCTCATTCAAACAGAGAGAGAGATGCATGGTTCAGCAAAAATAAGGTGGACTTGGTTCACAAATGGCGTGCCACGTCACACGCACGGCCGCGCGTCGCAAGTCACAAGTCACGCGATTTTTCACGCAAAATACGCGAACAGCAGCAGCAGCGTGCGTGCGTGTGTGTGTTTAGCCAGAGCCCTCCTCATGCCATCCTCATCCATCCATGTGTTACATGTTTCAAGGAGTGGCAAGGACTCCACCTTATATGTTGGTCACTTCCACATTGCCTTAGCAATATGGTACTAACCCATAAATGCTTTGGAATTATAGAAAATGGGCCTCACTCATATGGGCCAATTTCTAACAATCCCCCACCAATTCCAAAGCAAGAAGCAAAAAGGATATCAAAGATATTGTGTCAAGAAATCGTTAATATACCGTCTTTTAGTGTAAGTCCGTGCACGGTTGAACTTGCACCTAGAATGACAAGATTCATCTTCTCACGGTGATGAATGGACCATGCCTTGAATTCACAGCTTTTTGTGATTAGATTTCACTTGAAATCTCAAGCGATACTAGGTTGTCAAAGAACCGCGCCTAAACGGAGCGTTATTTGGTCATGCTCCTTATCTCGCTCATGAGCTTTCTAGAGAATGCCCTATTCTCGTGAATCGCGACTCACAGCTTGGGCTCAAGTAGGTATATTCTTTCTAGGTATCCTGCAGCTAATACCTTTTCCTTATTTGGACAATGAATATATTAAGACTTTATGCCATCCTTCCATACAATGAGAGTAATTTGTCTATTAGGACATGGATTCAAAGAATATATACTCTCTTGTTACAACATGAACTTGTTTTTCCCATTGCCTAAGTCACGGGATCTCCGATCAAAAGGTATGGGTTCTTGTTGAGTTGTAACTCCAATGGGCCTCATTCCCATGTCCATAGACGCAACGGAAATCGCCTCCGTGCTAGCCCCTTTGTGAAAGTGCGCGATTTTTCTCAAGACGTATATAATTCACAAGAATCACTCCGGAGTTCCTCAATTTTACGTGATTTAAGCCTACGCTTCACATGTCGGAGGACTTCATGTTATCCTTAGTACTTGTAACCTTAATCAACACCGCTTGATTATCACAAGACATTAGGATTCTTGGTATTGGTTTCGCAACCCGATGGCAAGTCCAACGAAGCTCTCTAAGCCATTCACCTCAACGATGAGTCGTGTCTAGTGCTACAAGTTACGCTTCCATAGTTGACCTCGTCAATATAGTCCGCTTACACGACCTCCATGAAACTGCAGCCTCTGCTAGTGTAAAGACATAACCACTTGTAGCTTTGATCTCATCTCGCATCGAGATCCAATTTGAATCACTATATCCTTCTAATACGAAGGATGCCCAAGATAGTGAATTCCGTATGAGGTTGTGCCTCTCAAATAGCGCAACACTCTCTCAAGTGCCTCCCGGTGATCATCTCCGGGTTAGAAGTAAACCGACTTAATTTGCTCACAAACAAATGATATGTCAGTCTTGTGGCACCAGATAGATACATAAGTGATCCAATAATTTGTGAAAATCTTAATTGATCTTTTCCTAACCCTTGATTCTTTGAAGCTTAATGCTTGCATCATAGGAGTTGGAGAAATTTTACAATTCTCATAGCCAAAACGGCTTAAGATTTTCTCAAAGATAATGGGATTGACTCAAAGTGATCCCATCCTCGTTCTTGATTAATTTAATATTCGAATAACATCCGCCTCTCCTAAGTCTTTCATATCAAAGCATCGAGATAAAAAGATTTGACCTCGTCAATTACGGCAGTTGTTTGTTCCAAATATAAGTATGTCATCTACATATAGGCACAAGATCACTCCTTGACCCCACCATAACGATAGTATACACATTTATCACCTTCATTCACAACAAAGCCAAGCAGATGTTAAAGTTTTATCAAATTTCTCGTGCCATTGTTTAGGTGCTTGCTTTAGACCATATAAGGATTTCAATAATCTACATACCTTATTTTCTGTCCGTAAATCACAAAACCATCAAAGTTGATCCATATAGATTTCTTCCTCCAACTCTCCATTAAGAAAAGTGTCTTTACATCCATTTGATGGACATGTAGACCATAAGAGGATGCTAACGCAAGGAGCACTCGATGGTGGTTAGTCCGCGACAGGAGAATAGGTATCAAAGAAATCTTCTCCCTCTTTCAGGTGTAACCCTTGGCCACAAGTCTTGCCTTGTACTTCTCAATAGTACCATCGTGTCTTAGTTTCTTTTTAAAGATCCACTTACATCCTCTGTGTTTGCACCCGATAGGACGATCGGTGATCTCCCAAGTCCCATTAGCCATGATAGAGTCCATCTCGCACGGATCGCTTCTTTCCAATACTCAAGATCGTAAGATGCATAAGCCTCTGAAAGGGTCTTTGGCACATCATCCACGAGGTATACAATAAAGTCATCACCAAAGGTTTTCTCAACCCTTTGTCTCTTGCTCCTACTGAAGAGCTTCGTGACTAGATTGTTATCCTCCTCGAGGATATCACATATTGGTTCGAGAGATGGTGGGAAGTTCGAAGTTTGATTATTTTCAATTTGAACATTCTCGGTTTGTGAAATCGCTCGCTATTCTCATAGGAAAATAATCCTCAAAGAATGAAGCATCTCTAGACTCCATTATTGTGTTAGCAATAATCTCAGAATTTCTGATTTAACTACTAAAAATCTATAGGCCGTGCTATTATGAGCATATCCTAGAAAAATACAATCGATTGTTTTAGGTCCAAGCTTTCTCTTTTCTCGCAATGGTATATTGACCTTGGCCAAACACCCCAAGTTCAGAAAATTGACATTGGGTTTTCTCCTTCCATCCTCATATGGAGTAATATCACTCTTTTAGTGATTACTCATTTAGGACGAAAGTTGTTGTCAATATAGCTTCCCCACCATGTCTTAGGCATACCAAAGACTCTCTAACATGGCATTAACCAAGTCCGTTAGTGTGCGGTTTTTCCTCTCACTACCCCATTTGATTGGGGTGAATATGGTGGTGTAAATTCATGGACTATTCCATGCTCGTAATGAATTGAGAAAATTCATGAGAGATGTACTCTCCTCCACGATCGGACCTTAGTCTTTTATTTTCTTCTCTAGTTGGTTCTCAACCTCGGCCTTATAAGTCTTAAAGTAGTATAAAGCTTCATCCTTAGTTTTTAGCAAATACACATAGCGAGAGCGTGTTGCATCATCAATAAAAGTTAAAAATATCTTTTGCCTCCTTTTGTCAACAATCCATTCATTTCACACAAATCTGAATGAACAAGATCTAATGGTGCCAAGTTCTTTTCGTCCTCTAATCCCTTAAAGGGTTTGCGAGGTCGCTTTGCTTGCACACATGACTGCACTTTGATCCTTTGACAATTTCACATTTTGGAATTAAATCTAACTGACATTCTAGCAATACTATCAAAACCAATATGATGAAACGAGAATGCCAAATATTTGCCTCACATTTATTTAAACCAGTTGCAACATTCAGATTATAACAAGACTCTAAAGTACTTAGGCGGAACAAGCCTCCGCTCTCATAGCCTTTACCAACAAAATTCCCGAACTTAGACATTACAATTTTATTTGACTCAAAGACTAGCTTATAACCGTCCCTACATAGAACAGAACCACTAACGAGGTTCTTGTTTATTGTAGGAGCATGCTGCACGTTCTTCAAGTGGACAGTCTTCCCTGAAGTAAGCTTCAGTTCTACCGTGCCAACACCAAGAACAGAAGCATGCGATCCGTTTCCCATTATGACGGAGGAAGCCCCTGCTGCCTGGTAAGAAGAAAACAAGGAAATATCAGAACATACGTGAACATTAGCACCAGTATCAACCCACCAATCAGTGGATTGACATGCTGAAAAAACAACAGGAGAATTACTATACCCTCCTGAAGTCGAGGCCTCGCCTATGATCACGTTGACAGCCTTCTTCTTTGGCTGTTCACCATCTCTGCTTTTGCGGAAATGACAGTCTTTCGCCATATGACCGTTTTTCCCACACACAAAGCAGGTGATGTTCTTCATATCCTTTTTCTCAGTTTTCTTCTTAAAGCTAGTTGTCTTGTTCGTTTTGTTGGATTTGTACTTCTTTGCAATGCCTTTTCTCTATAAAATTTGCATTGTTCTGACCAGAAGTACTGGGTGCATCTTTTGCTCTTGCCTTTTCTTCCACATCGAGGGCGGCAATGAGATCTTCAACAGAAATCTCTTCCCTCTTGTGTTTCAAGCTAGTGGCAAAATCCCGCCAAGAAAGCAGAAGTTTGGCGACAATGCCGCGACCACAAACTTAGGAGGCAACACACGGCCAGATGCGCAATCTCACCAACCAATAGCCGGAGATCATGAGCTTGTCCAACTATGGACTTAGCCTCATCCATGGTAAAGTCGAAGAATTGCTCACATATAGAGCCAACGACACATACGCCTCGCATATTTGTGCTCTAGTGCATCCCACAACTCGTGGCGGACTTATAGTCCATGTACACATCATAGAGCCGATCCGCGAATGGTCGGAAGGCGCCAAGAGCGATGTTGTTCGCATTATCGAATCGCATATATCGGTCAATCAGAACGGATATCGTGGGTGGATTACCCACCATGCCTCAAAGACATGAGCGAACTTGGCTCTAGTTCGCCATCTACTGAAATTCGACCGTAAAACCTCTCGTGTTTCATAGCATCGAAGCTCCACCATAGTTGTGTTGCAACAAAGTTTACAATAAGGTTTCGAATGTTAAAGATGAGGCAATATTTTAATTCCAAATTTTATTAGAAGGCAAATATTGCAAAAGACTAATGATGCATAAAGCAAGATCGCTAGCTGAGACAACTCATTGTACTTCACAATATATGAAAACCGGGATGTAAACAAGTCTATCAATCACACGAAGACTTACGGATGGGTCCGATGAAGAGCAGAAGCAACGCAGAGTTGATGCGGTGCAAAACGTAGATGTCGCGAGGCAAAGAAGCGGTCGCGCAGATGCGCTGCCAGAACCTTATTGCCGCCCTCGTGCAAGTCTCCACGGCGACAACGGTTCGAGATACCGCTTCCCTTCTTCACGTGCACGCCGAGAAGAAGAGTCGGCGAGGTTCGAGCAGCGCGATGAAGACGCATTAGAAGGAAGAAGAAATGGAGGCTATTCTTGTACTCACTATGCAATCGGACGCGTCTCGGACATATATAGATGCGATCGTAATCGACAGATTAAACGACCATTTACCCACCGGTAATCGACACTTAACCGACCATTTACCCACCGTAATCGTCACACTTAACCGACCTTTTACCCATCGTAATCGTTACACTTAACGATCATTTACCCATCGTAATCGCTGTCATCATCACTCAATAAAGCCTGAAATTTAAACATTTGAATCTCATTCAAACAGAGAGAGAGAGATGCATGGTTCAGAAAAAATAAGGTGGACTTGGTGCGCAAATGGCGTGCCACGCCACGCACGCCGCGCGCCGCAAGTCACAAGTCACGCGATTTTTCACGCGAAAATACGCGAACGCGCGCGCGCGTGCGTGTGTGTTTAGCCAGAGCCCTCCTCATGCCATCCTCATCCATCCATGTGTTACATGTTTCAAGGAGTGGCAAGGACTCCACCTTATATGTTGGTCACTTCCACATTGCCTTAGCAATATGGTACTAACCCATAAATGCTTTGGAATTATAGAAAATGGGCCTCACTCATATGGGCCAATTTCTAACAATATGTGTGTATTTCCGTGCTTCTCGTGCCCGGCAGCAATCTCAACCGCACAAGAGGTGTGCCGACACGTGTTGCCTCCGCACGTCCACTCCCGACAGCACCGCCTCCGCACACCCACTGCCCAGACCGCACGCGTGTCGCCCGGGAAAGCCGCGTCCGCACAGCCAGCGCCCGGACTAGCCGCGTGTCACCCGGGCCGCTGGCTCTGCCAGTTCCTCCTCGCCTCGGACGCCATCTATCACTTTCGCTCTTTATTCCCTATCGTCATCCATGTCTCTTCATGCAGATGCATGCATCCATGAAAGCCTCACGCGGGAGGGAATCTGATTCCTAAATTCTGAGGCTACGGCGAGACGGTTCGCAAACTCTCATCCTCACTCGCTCACTTTCTCATTCTCGTTCATTCTGTTGATTTTGTTTTCGCAAACGATTAAGTATTGTTTATAGCCGTCATTAGCAGCCATGTTAGCAGGTAATTTTTTCGTACGTATTTTCTTAATTAATTGTTTAGTTAATTAATTAGTCATAGTTAAATATTCATAGTTAATTAGTTGTACTTATTTAGGTGTATTTAATTTAGTTATTTTCAATTTTTTGTAATAAAATTTATGAGTTTATTAGTCGTAGTTAAATTAATCTTACATAATTAATTAGTTGTAATTATTTAGTCATAGTTAATTAGTTATGAATTAATTAGTCGTAATTATTTAGTGTTAGTTAATTAATTAGTCATAAATAATTAGTTGTAATTAATTAGTTATAGTTCATTAAGTCTTAATTAATTAGCCATCATTAATTAGTCATAATTAATTTAGTCATAGTTAATCAGTCGTAATTAATGTAGTGCCCTTATTAAGTTGTAATTAATTTAGTGGCATTATTAAGCCATAATTTTTTTTTTTTGTAATTAATCTATGGTGATAAATTAGTCATAATTATTTTAGTGCTATTTAATTCATTAAAATTAATTTAGTCCTGAATAATGTAGTTGTCATTATTAAGTCGTAATTATTTATTTTTAATTCATTTATGGTAATTAATTAGTCCTAATTAATTTAGTTGTATTGAATCACTCATATCAATTTAGTCACAACTAATTTAGTCATAATTAATTAGTTGTACTTAATTGGCATATATTAATTTCTTTTTTGTATTTCGTCGTATTTTTTATTTATTATAATTCATCGTCATTATCAATCTATTCACTAATAATTTGTTTCTTTCATCTCTTGCAAGCCTGCGTTTACCGGAGCTTCTGGAACCCTGCTACGACGAGAATCACTGGTGCAAGTTGTAGATCACCGGGAATGTGGATGACCCTCCACCCCTCATGCTTCAGTCCGGGAGGGATTACTGGCAGCTCGACGTTCGCTACGTCCCAATCGTTCGGGACACGGGCTTGTTGCCCTTTGCGAGGCTGCTCCCGGTCGGACGCTACTTCGCCCTAGACAGCAGTTTGATGTTGGCACTTATCGGTCGGTGGAGGCCTGAGATGCACACCTTCCACTTTCGGTAGGGTGAGATGACGGTCACTCTCCAGGACGTCTCATTCTTGACCAGTCTCCCGATCAGGGGTGAGCCACTTATTTCAGGCTGTCCGCCGGCTAATTGGAAGACCAAGTTGGGGCATTGGTTCGGCATACTTGTCCCATACAGTGCCCGTGGTGTTCCTCGGATTTTGATGAGAAATTTCAGTCAATGCTCGAAGGATGCACCTGACGAGGTTGTTAGGACGCACCTCGTCGCGTACCTTCTTCATCTCTTTGGTTCGGTCCTGTTTCCTACCACACAGGACGATTAGGTGTACCCCAGCTTCGCACGTGTCGTCGAGTCTTTGGTTGACACGGAGGCTGGGGCAATGCCTTAGTATAGTTAGGGATTAGCCGTCTTTTGCACCATATACAGGGGTTGTGTGACACTTTGCGGCGCGACACTGGTGTGAAACCGAGCCTTGCCGTCTGCTACGTGCTCCTGCAACTATGGAGTTGAGAGCACTTCCCTGTTGGGCGGCCCTCCTTCGAGAAAGTAGTACACCCATACCCCGAGTTGCACGACCAGATAGACGGACCCACTATGGGCTACCGGTGGACTGCTGCCTAGTTACGCTGGGCCAAGGACAGACCGATAAGGTGCTACTCGTTGTTCCACAATGAGTTCGAGTCGTTGCACGATAACGACGTCATATGGACATCATGAAGCTCAGATTTCGTGAACACGGTAGCGCCACACGGGTTGTCCATGCAACACACACAAGACGCCGGATTATGGGCGACGACCTGTCATCTAGTGTTTACCCATATGGTAGAGATTTATGCGCCGCAGTGCGTAGTGCGATAGTTCGATTTGTCCAGCTTGTGCCCCCTCCCGACGATAGGATGATGCAGTGAGCCGTCCACTTGCGAGTCCAACTCCATCAGAGTAATGTTTACGCATCATACCTATATCCGTTATTCTAACATCAATCCTTTTGGAATGCAGGCAATCGAGGGCGGGCTGACATGCTGAGAACTGGTAAGCAGTCCAGCATGAGTGGATAATGGCTTGGACAGAGATGGCACACATCGAGATCCTGTAGGAGCAATGACCGTACAACGTACGAACATACTGTCAGTACATCGAGTGGTACATACCAGGGTCGCGCACCAAACTCACCCGTCCTCCACCAGAGCGTCCGAAGCAGATGACGCACCAGGAGAGGCTCTGTCACTCGTTCGATAAACACAACACTTCACGGCGTGACGACACCATAAAACACTTACAACATTTGCTCGTTTTATTGATGATATTTCTACTATTTATGATTGAAGCAATGTTGTCTGTCACTTCAACTCGAGTAGCTATAGCGGATCGTAAGTTCATCGTAGACCGCAATCCACAGCCAAGAGCACACTGTACCGGGGCTTTTGAGCACTTTGAAGTACATCTTCACAGAGCCGAAGAATGTAATAAAGAGCATGAGTTGCGGGCGTTTGAGAGACGACGTCCTACACGCTGCGCACCGAGTGTGCTCACCTTTTAGGTCAGCATGACCTAGTCAGACCAGCGGGCGTTGTAGCGCTTCCCGTCGGTCATCCGCGCTCCAGATCATTAGGGAGATAAGTTATGTACAGATTTATATTCTATTTTTTTATTACGCCTTAGGTTGTGTTAACATCATATCGTTCTCCAACCGCACGTCCGTCAGGATGCATCACTTTTGTCGTCCGCACCCCGTGCTCAGACTGACGCTCCCCCTCGGTCATCCACACTGCACATCTGGGAGGTACGAGATGTTTAGTTTATGTCCTGAATATTTATTTTGCCTAACGTCATTTCGTCTTGTAGCCTTCAGTTGACCGTGGTGGTGACGGCCATCAATCATCTAATGAGGATACGACCCTCCCAACTCCTGCCAGGGAGCAGTACAGGGCGTCAAGGTTTGAACCGTGGCACCCAGGGCACCCACCCCTGTCGTACGTTGACCAGTACGGAGTACCGTACGAAGGGCAGAGCTCCTCTAGGGTTGCTGGCACATCGTACGGTTAAATCCAGAGCTCCTCAACACCAAGAGACTTACGAACAATGTATCTGGGGGCGGATGACCCGGGTGTGGACTTCTGTATTCCTTCATTAATGACATGATTTGCAGGTGACAACCAGTTTGGTATGACTCAGTTGGACGACATTGACATTGGATGACAGAATCGGGCGGTGTCGACTGTCGATGCACTGCGCCCACTCAAGCTGCTCTGTCGCACCCTCCGAACCTATACGTGCTCTCTGGACCTGCTAACGTATCCCACGGGACATGCTTTACGGAAAACCAGAACGCACACAGACGCAGTGAGCAGAGAGTAGTTTAGATGAGTGAGCTATATTGTATCATGTGTGTAATACACTACATATATGTTATACACTTTTGTTGTGCGATATTTGTATGCATATTTTGTATGTTATGTGCGTATTGTCGGAGTAAATCGGTTCCGAACTAACATGAAATCATGAGAGTTTGAACATTTCATGTGGAGTTGTAATCTAAAATTTGAAAAATACATTTGACAAAATTTAGGAATACACTTTGTAATTTGCAAATTAAATGCGACGCGTGGTTTGGTACAGGCAAGATACACGCGCAACGCTTTTGGGGGATCGAAATTAGTCTCCACGCCACATCAGCCCCTTTTCCTTGTATCACGACTGCCCGCATCGGCGGCGAGTGTTGAAGTCATCCATGTTCTGCGACACGGGCTGGATGATTACATGATGTTAGCAGAACATAAGGCCAAATACTTAACTAGGATGTAAATTGTACACAACTCACCTCTTCGAGATGGAGTGCGAACGGGCGACTAGAAACGCTACGACGACCGCCGACATCAGTAGCAGGAGCCTTCCGCTTGTCTCGGAACTGCCTACGTTGGCAACGAATTTCGAAGTCATCCATGTTCTGCGAGAAGGGTTGGACGGTTGCATGATGTTAGTAGAACAAAAGGCTAAATACATAATAAAAATGCAAATTATACATAACTCACTTCTTCGATATGTAGTGTGCTCGGGTGAAGGAAAAAGCTACAACGGCCGCCGGTCTCAGTAACAAGAGCCATCCCCTTGTCGTACACAGCTTCCTGTTCGGGGATCCTCCACCACAACCCTGTTGTCCTGGGCTCCTCCGGTGCCTTCTCAATAGGGTCCGGTACATACGGTTTTCATTGCTGGAAGATCTCGGCTCATATCGCGTAGTTCAACATGTACTTCTGTTGGATGAATGCTCTATCATATATCTTCGGACCGGCGATCCATTGGAATAAGTTGCAATGCATCTCGGGCTGCCATTACGCTTGGATGAAGTTAGAAATTTATGTAATTCAACATAGGATGTGATAAATCGATATGTGCGTAAGATTCTCTTATGAGGACGTTCTCGCACGTGTAGTACGCTCGGGCAACGGTGGCTGGGTTTGTGGACTGAATGATCTTCGTCGGTTGTTCGCACACACATTGCGGGCGAGGAAACTCTGGTGGTACCAGCGCATCCTTCTTAGAAAAAATTTGGGTAGTTCTTAGCTACGGAACCACGTAAAGAAGTTTGATACAAGATGCATCATGCACCACCGAGTTTCCACGTCGTTCCACTAGTGAGGGGTTCCGTCCTATTCTTTATGGTGTTCAGAGCCGATAACAAGCCAGTATTTCGGTCTGCGATAAGGCATACATTGGGCCGGTCTCCCACAACCACCCACTTTACATTCGCTAGGAACTACAACCAATTGGATGTATTCTCATTCTCTACTATGGCAAAAGCAACTGGGAGAAACTGGTCATTCGTGTCGGCCGCCACCGCTGTGATAATGGTGCCCTTGCACCTCTCCGTGAGGAAAATATCATCCATCGTGAGCACAGGACGATAGAACTTGAATCCCTCTATGGCCTGGGCGAAAGGCTAGAACACCCGGTCCAGTATGAAGCAGTTGGGGTCTCCATCAGCATCTTAACTTTCAACCTTGTTTATGTACGTGCCTGGGTTTGGTTTGGCAATGTGTTGAAGCATTCTTGGCACAAGGTTGCACGTCTCTTCTTATGTCCCATATATGGACTCGATAACCTTCTGCTTGGCTCATCGGACCTTACTGTAGTTGATTGGATAACCAACAAGATTGACGACTTCCGACAACAGCATCTTGGGGAAGACGAACATGTCCTCTGCAACTAGGTGGCGGATGAGGCTTGCCACATATGCGGAAGTCACATTCTAATGTTGCCGCAGGGGCTCGCCAAGCTTGCAAATATGTTCAGTCACCACCTTGACCGTGAAGATTGAGCCAAAGAACTTTGCTTGATGAGTACTGACCTTGCCAAGGCAACCTTGCACTATGCACTTCACTCCGTAATATCCTGAGTTAGACCGGTGTACCCGGTACACACAGTTGGTGGACAAGGCGTACCGTGCTATAGCTTTTTGCACGACCGCTTTGCTAGGGAAGTGCTTCTCAACGAAGAGGGTGTCGGCATCAAACCCCCACTCGGACTCTTCTTCTTGCGACAGTACGAGCGAACACACTGCGATATCATAAAGTCTCGATGGCACATAAGGCACCTTCGATGACACAATTCCGCCGGTCAGACTCTAACCCGAGAGGCTGGTTCGGTGGTTACTCGTGGCAGTCAATGTGGGCCGACAACCATAGTTTCACCCCCTCATTTTGCATTAAATTATGTGAAAGTCTTCTTTCGTGGACTTCCTCCAAAATAGCACATTCCGTGCCACCGTCTTCAAGCTCCGCCTGCGATTGCCCACTTCCTGAGGCACCAGCATCATCAAGGCTTTCCAGCGCCCTGTGTACGAAATTCACGTACACCATTGGCTTCTCGTATATCACCGTCTCAGGCTGGGAAGCAATATGTATGTACTAGCACTATGCTACGCTTCCATTCACCTTTACCAACTCTCATACACCCTGCCCTGCCCTATTCGTGCAGGTGATCCCCTCGATGGCATGTTTTTTCGCCGTTGGCTTCGTGTCGAACTCCCTCCGGATGCAGCTCCTAAGCTCGTGAATATTCATCTCATCGAACCCTTCCGTCCGGACCACCTTGCATTGGCATCTCAACAAGTCCAACCTATCGGGTCCGACCCGCACGAGACCATCACCATAAAACACTACCAAGTCTTGTATGTTCGAAATTACTTAAAACCACAACAACTCGATTTGCAGTACACAATATAACAAACATAGTATTTAGTTAGCACTAATTAAATATGACTAAACTAATTAATTAAGAGTAATTTATTCACAGTAATTACCTACGACACAAATAATTATGACATATTATATGCAAGTAATCAATTAAATACGAGTAATAAAATACGATTAATTAATTAATTAATTAATTAGCAACAAATTGGTTACTTGTTAAAAATTACTTACGAGTAATTCATTACATCTTAGTTATTCCCACTGAATTAATTATGATTAGTTAATTAAGAATGATTAACTACGCACATACGTAATTAATTATGTTTATTTAGTCACCACTAATTAACTACAAGTCGTTACTTATCAACAAAGTAATTATGGCCACATAAATTCAACCACTCCATTTGCACTAGTGTAATCACTACTAATAAACTACGACTCAAATAATTATGATTTATTAATTACCACTAAATTAATTATGACTAATTAATTACAACTAGTTAATTTTCACTAAATTAATTATGCCTAACTAATTAACACTAAACTAATTATGACTAATTAATTGCTACTAATTTTTAACCACTAACTAATTCATACTTAAAATAATAAAGCCTAATTAATTACAACTAATTATTAAGCACTAATTAATTACCGATACATTGGTTACGACTAATTTATTACCTCTTCATAATAAGTAGTAATAAACTATGGCTAAATTATTAACAACTATTTAATTACGACTACAAACTACATTAATTAGGACTAGTTGAATAAGACTAATTAACTACGACTATAGTAATAACGACAAATGCAGTGGACATAAAATTACCTACCCTTCAGGGGCACAACTCAATACTGATATGGTCCTAAGAACTGCTCCAAACTATAATATCCAAAATAAATTTATTTTATACCCTGTGTTCTTAGCGACGAGCGCGAGAACGGGAATGAAAATGAGAATGAGTGAGACCGAGAGCGAGTGACTTCGGTATTTATAGCTGTGCGAAAGCAATTCCCGTAGACAGTGTAGCGGGAAATCCGGAGGTGCTGCCAGGCGCGGGGCGTGTTGGAGCGGGCCATGTGGCGGCGCTGGGCGTGGGGGCTGGATATAGCCTTGTATGTGCGCGACGTGTGCAACATGAAAGATGGACATGCGACATAGAATAAAAGTAGGGCGCGTCGGGATGTGGCGCGACCGGGGCAGGGAGGCCCGGACGAGGAACACGCGGCACGATCAGCTGCGTCCGGGCCATTGGTGTGCGGCAGCGCCCGCTCTGTCCGGGGCATGGGCGCACGGTCCGGGTGACACGCGTGCAGAGGAGGCTTACCGGGCATTGGCCGTGCGGCAGCGTCGCGTCCGGGCAGGGCGCGCATGGAGGGGTCTTGTCCGGGCGCGAGGAGTACGGATGAGACACGTGTTGGGCGAAGAAGCAACCGGGCGAGTGGCGCACGGATTTTAGCGCGTCCGCACGCACACCGCACACCGCATGGACAAACTTTGTCCGGGCTAGGGTGAGCGGAATTGCACATGTAACGGTATAAGGTACGTCTGAGCTGCTATTTTTGGTAATACCGTGAGAAAAGATACATTTGCAAATACGAGTCGAAAAAGTGTCATGTATTCACATTGGGAAGTAGTACTAGTATTTCCTGGAGCGAAAACGTTCTCTCTCTATCAGCATCACACGTCCATGATGGAGTACAGTGCCTGCCACGGCCGGCCACCGACAAGACGTGCACCTGGGTCGCCGCACCGCTGCTAATTAACTAGACCCGCGTGGTTCCCTGCTCGACACGGACGAACGCATCGATGTTGCAGGATGTGGATGTTTCCTGCTCTCACGTCTGAAGAAACACGATCAGATTATAACTGTTGTATTAAATACTATCTCTTCTGGTTCCAGAACAGACTTTGCTTCTTCTTTTTTGAGATATTGTCAGTGAGGGCTCAGGATCAGGGGACTGGGGTCTCTGGTCTTGGGTGCCAGCGTGCACGCCGCACCCTTTCTGCTCATGGCATTCGCTTACCAAATGTGCATCCCGACACGACTTTGTGGCGCTTGTGAGACTTTATCACGAGAAGAAACTTCCAAGCAAAATAACTACAGACATACAAAGTACAAATTAACACGAGAGTGGCTGCTTGATATTTTGGTCTTAATTTGACAAGGGGATAGGTTGACTCCTAATTTAATTTCCAAGGAGGACACTACCTACAGATTATGGAGGCAGGTCTCCGAGTAGCCCTGGGTTTAGGATCAAAAGCCTATTAAACCTATTGAAAAATATGTTGCTGCTCCGCCTTCGTTTCGTACTCCTAGGAGTATGTACTCTCACTTCTAATATACCACTTAAACACATATATTATACTTCTTTATCATTTTCAGTATATTTAAATACCAATTATAAGATACTCTAATGCGATTTGATTGAAAAATTTTCATCGGAGCTCTTTTTTTTTTTTTTGCTATATACCCTTTTTCATATATAAAATAAGTATATACACAAATTTTGCTATAAAAAGTAGCCTTTAATAAAAAATTTCATGAAACTCACTTTGGAGTATCTTATAATTATTATTGGAGTATGCTCAAATAGATAAAGAGGTATTATGATACGATTTAAGTAGTATATGAGAAGTAGAAGTACGTACTCCCAGAAGTACCATACCATACCATATATATATATATATATATAATTCATGATCGTTTTTCTAGAATAAACCATCGTGAATATTCAGAGCAACAGGAGTGCCTAATTATAGCCGTTGGTAGTTAGAGGCTTGGAGCAGCATGTTTAGCGTTCCACGGTGTGAATGAAGCATACTTTAGTGGCTATAGTGCAAAATTCCATGTGACATCCGGTCACTCAGAACGGCCAAACATTTGAATTTGTTTACTGCAAACGATAATTTGGGGGCAAGCTAGTACTCCAGTTTGCATGCAATGCACCGCCCCAACTACGTGACTTTTCTACGCCGAATTAATTTCCCTGCATTGAATTTCTCTAGCAAAGTACTCCAATTTTGATTGTTCCTTTCTTTACTTCCCAGGCATCTCATGCCCCACGTACGTATCCGTTTTTATGCCTCGAGATTTCATGTACGTATCTTCGGATACATTTCGCCACTAGTAGCTACTTGCACCTAGCAATTAAACAAATTGTTCGTACAATGGGTGCAATTATCTACCTACTAAGACTGTATAGGAGGTTTTTAGCCTTTTACCGCTAGTCGAGTATGTATGTAACTAGCGAAATGGTTACTGTGATTATGCTGCTAGATATTGCAACATATAATATTGTTATATATATCTAACGCCTTTAAAAAAAATATCATTGATATTTGTAGTATCTATATGTTATACAACCATAATATTTGTAGTATCTATATGATTAATCTACATCATTATAATCTGGCTCCGCCAAAATAAGTAGTGTAGATCTTCTTCTTTTTCTCTCTCGATTAATGATATAATTTATAAGAATTTTGCATTTTCTGATTTAATGATTATTATGGAGTTTTGTACACCTCTAAAACGAACGAGGTGACTTGAATATCACCGGTTAGTTATTTGTATATATATATATATATATAGATTTTGCGTCTAGTTCTTAGCTGAATATACACAAGGCAATGTACACTCCATGTACGTGAAAAACGTACAAGGCTTCTCGTTAAAAAACATAGAATTCCCAGGGCCTGCATGCATAAACGCCCACCAAAGAACAATAAACAACCCAGGGAAAGAGAAGACAAAGGAATCAACGCAACGGTCTCCTGGGGTTGGCAAAAAAAAAGAGGAAAATAATGCCACCGTCTCTTACACTCTCTTGAGTCTTCCCCCAAATTAACAACACAAGATCGTCGTGGGGAGCAGTCGCACGCGGTGAGGCGCGCCGCTCTCAACCTCCCCCTACCTCTCCCGCAATTTCTCCCCAGAAATCACGCGAACCACTCGGACCATGGCCGCCGCGGGGCTCGGCCGCTCCACCGTCCGGAGAAACGTCGCGTTTCCGTCTCCCGGAACCGGCCGTCTCCACCAAGCCTTGGTAATTGTACGCTTTCCTGCTGCTATTGCTTGAGCGTTACTGGTTACCAGAGGAAAGTTTCTGTTCTGGTTGGTTGTTAGTGATGTGATCCCGGGGGGCACTGTTTTGGTGGTTAGGTTCGGCGATTGTTTCATGCAGATCTGTTGATAACTAGGAATTCCTCGGGAAGGAGGATGGTTAGGGGTTTGGGGCGACATGAGCATCTGTGAGGAAGTGCTAGATTTGGACTAATCGGTGTTTCTCCAGTAGTATCTGTCTATCGGACATGCTAACCACTGTCCTAATTATGTGCGTAATTACCAGTAAGGGTCCACAGAAAATGCTTGCCTTCTCCTCCATCCGCTGCAGCAAGCTCGTCAACAGCCTTGCCATGCACTCAAATTCACAGGGATAGGACAGATTCGTGCATCTCGCCTAGTTGGCTTCTTGGGTTGTTCTTTTTGTTTTATATGCCTTGCTTACTTGGTTGTGTCTTATAATGGTGCAATCCTGGCAGATGGTGTAGGAGAAGGGGGGTAGGAGGGGGAAGTGAGTGGGAGAGCAAATGGGGGCGATTGGAGGTGATGAGCTGGTGCAGTGGAACAAGGTGGATGGACCTGAGGCGGTCAATGGCGGCGGAGGTGGTGCGATGAGGCTGGATAGGATACAGGTGTTGGTGAGGCTGAGGCCGCTGAGCGACAGGGAGATTGCAAGGGGGGAGCCTGCGGAGTGGGAGTGCATCAATGACACCACCGTCATGTTCCGGAGTACCTTCCCGGACCGACCCACGGCCCCAACTGCATACACATTTGGTCAGTGCACCGTGTGCCCTCTCTTTTGATAATCCATTTGTTGTGGTTTGTCATTGCTTTTATACTTCTGTATGCTTAACTAGTCTGTATTGTTTTTCGAAAATTTTTAACAGTACTTGATGTAATGGCTCTTGGAAGCAACGCTCAAAGCCTCAAACATCATATGTCCTTTGACAATTTTATGTATATTTGTCGTGTCAACTCTCAGGTTGTCACTAGATAATAGATATGCCTTTATTAAATATTGACTTATTGTTTAGAGCATTTTGATGTACTCAATTGCTATGTAGGTATCTCAGATGACTTGGGGGTGATTTTGGTAGTATAGTAAATCAGTGACACTGTTCTGTACTTTGTCACTTCATAAACAACGTTTTGCATAATATCAATGTGGTAAAGAAAGTGCATTGATCCTGGTAGAGTACATGCAGTCTAGACTATAGACTTATGTTTGGTTGCCCTGGTGAGCCCGCCCTGCATAATATTATTGAGAATGGCATCATCTGAAATTCTGAATAAATTTGATAGGATGACAACATCGTAGATCTATTCAAATATATCTTTTG
Organism: Ampelocalamus luodianensis; assembly: GCA_036346255.1. Lineage (NCBI taxonomy): Eukaryota > Viridiplantae > Streptophyta > Magnoliopsida > Poales > Poaceae > Ampelocalamus > Ampelocalamus luodianensis. The sequence goes on from CM070634.1 coordinate 18,130,233, forward strand.
TGGGGCATCATGTCATCCAGGATAATCCCATCTGATCGTCTTAGCCAAATGCTGCATCCTGTATTTCCTTTCTCTAAGGATAAGCTCATCCAGGCAACTATACCGTCTCTTCATTTGCTAGGTGCTAGTTTTCCAAGGTTGCCTTAATTTATTTCGATTAGTTTTTTTCGCATGTATCCTTGTTAACATAATTCTCTTACAATTTCAGATAGGGTATTTCACTCTGACTGCAGTACCAAAGAAGTCTACGAGGAAGGGGTTAAGGAAGTTGTCCTATCTGTAGTTAGTGGCATTAACTGTGAGTGCAAACCACACCCAGAGCATATATCACAATTTTTAAAATATCAAAGCATTCAAATTAAATCAAAGTGTGTTTTCTCTCACAGCAAGTATTTTTGCCTACGGACAAACAAGTAGTGGAAAGACATACACCATGACTGGAGTGACAGAATACACAGTAGCAGATATATATGATTATATTAACAAGGTGATCAGACTCTCATCCATCCACAGGTTCCATGTTAGGTTTTGGTTGTAATTATAACAAAGTCCTCAAATGATGTTTCTTTTTCAGCATGAAGAGAGAGCATTTGTGTTGAAATTCTCAGCAATTGAAATATACAATGAAGTTGTAAGGGATCTTCTGAGTGCAGAAAATACTCCGCTCAGACTTTGGGATGATGCAGAGGTGAAAAGAGGTTCCTTGTTAGCCTTGTTAATTGTTATTCTGCTATGTTCATGCTTGCTAATGATTTGGTGCCGTTTATTCTACAGAAAGGCACCTACGTGGAGAATCTTACAGAGGTTATATTAAGGGACTGGAACCACCTCAAGGGACTTATTTCTGTGTGTGAAGGTGTGATATTGATTACTAGCAGCAGCTTACATTATTACTAACTGGTGAATAGCTGTTCTCATTTGTGCTTTACGTGCTTGCAATAGCTCAAAGGAGGACGGGGGAGACCTTCTTAAATGAAAAAAGTTCCAGATCCCATCAAATACTTAGATTGGTCTGCCATTTACTTGATTGTATTTACAAATTACTTTGGTGTATATGTGTTTCATTTTGCATAGATGTGTGCTTTTTTGGCTGATCTGCTCATCAATCAATTCAGACTGTTGAAAGTTCTGCTCGTGAGTTCTTAGGAAAGGATAAGTCAACTACGCTTGTGGCTAGTGCGGTAAGAAGAACATCCAACAATTCTGTTGTGGAGTTTTTTCGGTATGAAAAAGTAAGTGTAAGCACCATTTATTCTCTCGATGCAGAACTTTGTTGATCTGGCAGGAAGTGAGCGTGCATCTCAGGCGTTGTTAGCTGGTACAAGGCTGAAAGAAGGTTGTCATATTAATAGAAGTTTGCTTGCCCTTGGCACTGTCATTAGGAAACTAAGGTTGCCATCTCAACTCATAGTGTTACTTTGCATTTAGTTCAATCCACATTTTAAGAGGAATTGCTTGTTTAATTTTGGGAGTATTTTGTTGGCTAGTGACATTTAAGTTATTTGTTTTCATTTATGCAGCATGGGAAGTAATGCACACATACCTTATAGAGATTCAAAGCTTACACGCATATTACAGCCGTCTTTGGGAGGTAATGCAAGAACTGCGATTATTTGTACACTGAGCCCTGCAACAAGCTACATTGAACAATCGAGAAATACTCTTTTATTTGGGAGTTGTGCAAAGGAAGTAGTTACAAACGCTCAGGTTAATGTGGTCATGTCTGATAAAGCACTAGTTAAGCATTTGCAAAAGGAAGTTGCTAGATTGGAGAGTGAGTTGCAGCATCCAGTTTCAAATTCCAATTCCAGTCTCGAAACATTAGTGAAGGAAAAAGACAACCAGATCAGAAAGGTAAATCCTACTTCTGACCCTTTTGTTTACCTCCCTGCACTTGGTTCACAGTTCATACATGACAATTCACAGAAACCATTGTTTTTGTGCATGACTAACTGACTGTTCTATATTCTTACTGTCACTTTTGCCATGCCCAATTTCAGCAGTCAGCACAGTTCAATTTACATTTTAAAAAACTGTCTCATTTTCTTTCAATACATTCAGGATATTTATTGTCCTGTTCTTTACAGATGGAGAAACAAATAAAAGAACTGAAGTCACAACGTGATTTGGCTCAGTCTAGGTTGCAGGATTTGCTGCAAGTTGTTAGGGATCGTGACCCAAAGCACCAGGTACATTTATATCTGTGATGTCTGGCTCTTACTTATTAGCCTTGTGCCTACAGGGATGCATTTATTTTCTCTTATTTAGGTCTCAGGAAAGCGTTCAGTCAGAAGCCCTCCATCTATTGGAATGCCCCCAAGCATCAGCAGAGATGACAGTTCTCAGATCTCTCATGATGATTTAGATCTTTACAAGGAAGTGCGATGTATTGAGACCAATGGAATAGGAGATGAACGGTTGGATTTGTCAGCTGGTGAAAGTAGTAGCCCACAAGATTCAAATATGAATTCTAGCGCACATGGTAATGATTCAAATGCATCAGTGAATTCAAGGCATTCAAGGCCCCTTGGTGAAACTCCTATTACCTTGGAGCAACATTTGGAGAACATCAGAAGGCCTTTTGTCAGTCTAACCAAAGATCTAGGATCTTCTACGCGTAACTCATCAAGCTCTAGAGTAATTGGTAGAAGCAGGAGCTGTAGATCACTGACAAGTTCTGCTTTATTTGATGAGATGGAGATGGATGATTGCACACCAGTAAACAGAAGTTTGGTAGACTTCCCAGGAAGACCTGAAGAGTATCATAGAAGAGGATCTGCACTAAACTATGATGCAGAGTGTGAAACTCTTTCAAGGGCAGGATCCATGCTTTCTGAAATTAGTACATCGAAGGGTGCAACCAAGACAAATAGTTCTGTTGCATGTGATGCAGAATTTACCGGTATAGGTGAATTTGTTGCTGAACTTAAAGAGATGGCTCAGGTTCATTATCAGAAACAGTTTGGTGACCAGGTACGGACATAATTTAATTATCTAAGAAAAGTTTTTATGCTCTTGCCCCTGCAGCTCATTTAATTATTTTATGTGAAAGAAAATGTGGGTCATAATTATGGTTAAGAAAATATGTTGCGTGCTACAGTTTTATTCTACAGCATACATGATGCCAATTAGGAAATGAAATACATGTTCTGTTCTACCTTTTGTTGAAAGAGTTTTAACTTTTAACCAACGTTTGATGACTGATCTTCATATCTTTCATTAGTGGACCACTAGCATACAAATGTACTTACTATTGACCTAGACTGAACCAAAGTGAACACTAATCTGCTGAAATATTTTATTCTTTGCTTCAGTAACTCATTAAATTATTGGTATTTTTAATCCATATTCTAGAATGCAAATGGAAAGAGCATTGGATTGGACCCAATTGTGGATGCTTCACAATCACCTTCTCGATGGCCATTGGAATTCGAGAAGAAACAGCAAGAGATCATCGAGCTTTGGCACGCTTGTAGTATTTCCTTGGTCCATAGGACTTACTTTTTCTTGCTATTCAAAGGAGAAGCAGCTGACTCGATTTACATGGAAGTGGAACTTCGGAGGCTATCGTTCCTTAGAGATACTTACTCTAGGGGAAGCACTCCCAGCAATGTGATAGTAGGCAGCCTGAGTACTTCCCCTGTTGCGAGGTGAGTAATGTACCGTTTTTTTTTCACTTCCCTTTATCATAACCTTGATAAAAAAGGACAAAACACCCCTTTGAACGCCTCATAACCCAATGTTCTGCCGTATGCAGCGCCAAGAAGTTGCAACGCGAGAGGGATATGCTTGCCAGACAGATGCAGAAGCGGTTCACCGTGGAAGAAAGAGAACACATGTACACCAAATGGGGTGTTTCACTGGACTCCAAGAAGAGAAAACTGCAGGTTGCGCGTCGCCTTTGGACCGACACCAAAGACCCGGAGCATGTCAGGGAGAGCGCGTCCCTGGTCGCCAAGCTGATCGGGCTCCAGGAGCCAGGGCAGGTCCTCAGGGAAATGTTTGGGCTCAGCTTCGCGCCGCAACAGCAGCCCACCCGGCGATCCTCTAACGGCTGGAGATATGGGATACCTTCCTTCAGTTGATTGATCGATCGATCACACGAGACAATATGACACGACGATGCGACTGACCAAAAGATATGTCCCCCCAATTTTTTTAATCTTGGTGTATCTGCCTGTGTTCTGGTTGTCTATAGGATTCTAGGAAAGTTCATGGGGGCGTCCGTTTGTGCCCTTGTACTACCGGCTTCCGGCATGTTTATGCCCTGCCGCCGCCGGTCTTAATTGCCGACAACATTGTCGTACTAGTGCAAATCCAAACGTTGTTGTATAACGTGTGCTTGTTAATCCTGCTATATAGTACATTACTCCCATATTCCAGAAGGTTTATATGCTTTGTTTCCATGTGCGTTCCGGGACCGTGTGCCCGAAAAGCTTCTAAAATTCCTCGAAAAACAAAGAAAAGAAAATTCGAACACACACACTAATCTGTATCTAAGCGTAAAATATGCTCAGGGCGGCCCACCGTGTGTGGACTGAGCTGCTCACTCCTACGGAGCGCCGAATAGACCATTTTGATCTATTAACCCACGATCCACAAGCGTGACATCACGCATTCAGTGTGCGCTATGACGAGATCGAAAATAATTGTGACTGTAAGTGTACTGTAGCATTTATCATCGTGTTTATTTTTTTTACGATTGTTTCATACGTGCATGGTTGGACGTGCCAGTAAATTACAAGTGGAGTCTAGTAAATCTTTTTGTAATACAGCAGTAAAGTCATGTGAAGGTTGCAGTAAATTTCTTTTAGCGATGTAATATTTTTTTTAGTAAATGCACAAAAATATTTTTATTAGTAAGACTTATATCATTCTGTTACCCTCGTCGTCACTAAGTTAGCAGTGAAAACCGTTCATGAATCGGAGTTTTCAATCAAAAGTTATTGTTAAAACAAGAAAAGAAACATTAATGTATAAAACAAGTAACTGATTGATTGTTTGGTAGTTGATTGTCTACTTATCTGTACTAGATGACTAAGATAGCAATAAAGTCATGTAGAGGTTACAGTAAATTTTTTTGTAACAGAGCAGTAAAGTCGTGTGGAGGTTGCCGTAATTTTTATTTGTAACATAGCAGTAAAGCCATATTGAGGTTGTAGTAAATCTTTTTGTACCAGAGTAGTAAAGTCATGTGGAGGTTGTGCAACAAATCTCTTTTAGTGATGTAGTAAATATTTTTTTGTAAACGCACAAAGAGGTTTTTATTTGCAAAACTTATACCATTCTATTACCTTTGTCGTCACCAAGCTACCGATGAAAATTGTTAGTGAATCGGAGCTTCCAATCAAAAGTTGTTGCTAAAACAAGAAAAGAAACTTTCATGTACAAACACAAGGATCCGATTGTTTGCTAGTCGGTTGTCTATTTGTCTGTACTAGTTGGCTAAGATGGTAGTAAAGTCATGTGGAGGTTGTAGTAGATCTTTTATAGCGACGCGGTAAATCTTTTTTAGCAAACACATGTAGATGTTTTTATTTGCGAAACTTATTCCATTACATTACCCTTGTCGTCACCAAACTACCGGTGTAAACCGTTCATGAATCGGAGCGTCCAATCAAAAGTTATTGCTAAACAAGAAAAGAAGCATTCATATACAAAACAAGAAACTGATTATTTGCTAGTTGGTTATCTACTTGTCTATACTAGTTGGCTAAGGTGATAAAGTCATGTGGAAGTTGCAGCAAATCTTTTAGCGATGCAGTAAATATTTTTTAGTAAACGCATAGAGAAGTTTTTATTTGTGAGATTTATATAATTATGTTACCCTCGTCGTCACCAAGCTACCGGTGTAAATTGTTCGTGAATCAGAGCTTTCAATCAAAAGTTATTGCGTAAACAAGAAAATCAACATTAATATACAAAACAAGGAACTGATTGTTTGCTAATTGGTTGTCTATTTGTCCGCACTAGCTGGCTAAGGTAGCAATAAAGTCATATGGAGGTTGCAGTAAATCTTTTTTGTAACATTGCAGTAAAACTTTTTTAGTAAACGCGCATAGAGGTTTTTATTAGTGAGATTTATTTCGTTCTATTAACCTCGTCGTCACCGAGCTACCGGTATAAACCGTTCATGAATTAGAACGTCCAATCAAAAGTTGTTACAAAAACAAGATAAAAAAATATTTATGTATAAAACAAGAAATTGATCGGTTGCTAGTTGGTAGTCTACTTGTCTGTACTAGTTAGCTAAGATGACAATAAAATCATGTGGAAGTTACAGTAAATCTCTTTTAACGATGCAATAAATCTTTTTTAGTAAACGCATGCAGAGGTTTTTATTTGTGAGACTTGTATCATTCTGTTACCCTCGTCATCACCAAACTATCAGTACAAACCGTTCGTAAATCGGAGCTTCCAGCCGAAAGTTATTATTAAAACAAGAGAAAAACACATTCACGTACAAAACAAGGAACCGATTGTTTTCTAGTTGGTTGTCTACTTGTCTGTACTAGTTGACAATGATGACAGTAAAGTCATGTGGAGGTTGTAGTAAATCTTTTTTAGTAAATACATAGAGATGTTTTTATTTGCGGGACTTATATCATTCTGTTACCTTTGTTGTCACCAAAGTACCGATGAAAACCGTTCGTGAATCAGAGCTTCCAATCAAAAGTTGTTACTAAAACAAGAAAAGAGCACATTCATGTACAAAAACAAGGATCCGTATGAGTTTTACTGCCAAATTGAACGATACCAAGACCTTTACAGTTTTACCGCCGATTGCAACACGCGCGTGCGTGTTTTACTATCGATCTCACGTGGGAAGCGCGCGAGCTGGCGTGCCTCACGTAGTGCGGGGGAGCATGGGCTTGCACACCGCGCGCAGTGTGGCCCAAACAGTTGCCCACACGTAGAATAGCTATTCAGCGCGCGAGCGTTGAATACACACACATGCATGCGGTATATGTACTATCACTCTTGAGATTAGTACAAATTTTCAAAATTCAAATCATCACCTTCTAATAATTGAATGGGAGTTGCTAGCCCACGCTATAACTGTTTCATACATTCCAACGATATAATAGTTTTATGCAGTTTTGTGAAGTATCAATTGCTTAAAAGTTTCAGGTTTTGAGTTTGAAGTTTCAACTAGGTTTTAGCGCGTTTCGTGAAAAGTTTCAAAAAGGCTTCATGTTACGAGTTTGATGTTTCAAGCATGTTTTTTGAAAGTTTCAAAATACTTTCGGCGCTTTTCATTAAGTTTGAGAAATGTTTCAAGTTTCATACAAAAATTGCAAGTTTCAAGACAAGGTTTCAAAAAAGTTTCAATCATAAACGAGACAGGATGAAACTTTCGAGTTTCAAGCAAGCTTTACAAGTATTCAAAGTTCGACAAAATGAAGCTTAAAGTTTCAGATGTGTTTCAAGTTTTAAAAAAGGGAGAATTGGCTACAGGACACTGAACTTTCACGTCCTTTGCCAACGGACATCCAAAAAATGTGGTTTCTCCAGAAGACACTCAAATTTCGTGTATTTTGGCCGCAGGACACTAAGACGCTTATTATATTATTATTCATTGTTCCGGAGAGAGAAACACTGCCAAATGACCTTTATACCCTTCCCTCTATGACGAGTGGGGCCTACGGTTAGTGAAAGAAGACAGGGGAGGGTAGCCGATGGTTCGGGCTGGGATCAACGCCGGCGAGGAGGTCAATGGCGGCAACCAGCAATGGTGAAAACGGAGTGCAGGGGCCGGGGCGGATTCACGGGCGGTGGCGGCACGGCTCATGACGATCGGTGGCGACCGGGCGAAGCACGGCAGCGATAGCGGCACGGCATTCATGGCGGCGACGATGGCGGAGGGTGAGAGTGGAGGAGAAGGGGCGCGCATGAGCACCGACGAGTGGAGGGGAGCTCACGGGAGTGTTTGCCGACGACGAAGGAGGGCCGAGACGAGCTGGCGGTAGTGACTCTGGGCGGCGCGGCGGGGACAACGTGGCGGCGGCGTTGGGGCGAATGGCGGCCCGAATCGAAGACTGGGGAAGGCAAAGGGTGGTGAGGGGATGCTCTAGAAGGAGTGAATCGGCGAGGTGTACCGTGCAAGGGTATTGGTCGCGCGCAGCTTTGGGCCGAGCCGAGGGAGACGGGCCGCGCAAAGTGCTCGATGGTGCAAATCTTCAATTGATTGGGGGTTCTTGCTTGCGGGGGCGTGGGACACGGCGTGCCGCCGTTGGCCGGCGATGGGGTTCACCGTGGCGGCGGGATTGGCAAGCGGCAAGCGGCGGAGCCATGCGGTAATGGCACGGCTTGAGCTTGCTTGCTCTATGGTCTTCGCGGGGAGGAATTGAAGGGGGCGCGCCGAGGCGACAATGGCGGTGGCGGCTCGGGACGAAAATGAGGAAGACGAGGGGGGAAATAGATGGCGTGTCCCCGGGGCTTTGGTGGCAGGTTGAGGGGAAGGAGGCGAGCACACGGAGGCGTGTGCCGAGGAGGTGCTAGTGCACACAGCAGGGATGGCTAGAGCTAACTGAGCAGCGGCGCGGCTCGATGCGAAGGCGACGACCGGGCGATGGAACATGGGGCGCGGGCAAGGAAGAAGTCGGCTCGGCCTTTTCGGTGAGATAGTCGAGCGGTGTGCGAGAGGAGGAAAGAGATGAAGGAAGCCAGAGGAAGGTGACCGAAAGGGTAAAATGGTATTTTCACTGGCCTTCTCTCTCCTCTTTAGCCCGGATATATTATTATATTGGTCTTAGTGTCTTTCGGCAAAGAGCCACAAATGTTTAGTGTCTTTTAGCGAAGACACGAGTTTTGGATGTTCAATAGCAAAAGGTGACAAATTACAGTGCCCTGTAGCCAATTCTCCCTTAAAAAAAAATGAAACTTTAAGTTTCAAATCCAAAACTTTAAATTTCAAATGTGATCTCAAGTTTAAATGGTTTTAACCGTTACAAATCTGAAATTTGTGAGTTTCAAGCCAAATAACAAAGAGTTTCACACAAATTATGAGGTTTTAAAGCCGCAAGTATCATAGAGCTTCATCACCAAAATTAGGGTTCCCTAGAGCTGTAAGTATCATAGAGTTTCATCAACAAATTTGGAGTTCCTAAAATCTGCAAGTATCATAGAGTTTCAGAAAATTTTGGAAGGTTCCACAGCTAAGTAACAAAAGAGTTTCACACAATTTTGAAGGTTCTAAAAGCCAAGTATCACAGAGTTTCAACAAGACTTGGAGGTTCTAAAGCCAAGTATCGTAGAGTTTCAGCAATTTTTTATGTTCTACAAGCCAAGTATCGTAGAGTTTCAATAATTTTGAAGAGTTTCACAAAGTTTTAAAGAGTTTCAAGTTCCAAAAATACAAGTTTTAGTAAAATTTTTGAGGAGTTTCATAGAGTTTCGAGTGGTTTCAAGTTCAAAACAAAACTTGGTGTTGCGACAAGTTTCATATCTGAAACGTGATGTTTCATGAAGTAAAAAAAAATGACCTTCGAGTATCGAATCTGAAACTCGGTGTTTCAATGCGCTTCACGTCCGAAATTTTGATACGGCGGTACAAGACCTATGGCCCCGTAGGACCTTCTTGATACGGCGGGAAGAACATTGACCAGAGTTAAGTATGGCATTTGCTGGTTTAGCAAGTGATATTCCCGGGATTTTGCATCTGAATTCGTATGGGACATTTCAAGTTCGTTTTCTAAGCGAGCGAGCCCGAGTGAGCGTATTAATGCCGCTCCTCATTTCCTTTCTTTTCTTTTCTTTTTTCTTTTAAAAAAGGAAGTGTGATTATAGAGAGCAAGATGAGCCGATCCTGCCATGGAGTATCTTGATATCTTCGTGCACCTGTGTACGCATGTTTAGCGAGTTGTACGCCTAGCACTGCAAACAATTCGTCATGTAGATCATGCACGTCCAAAGAAAGAAAAGAACCATACATAAAGCCAAGCAGCCAACGAAAGCCAAGACATTCCCAAACACAGACAACGACACCTCCTTGCGCTCGCGCTCGCGCTCTTTCGCTGCTGTCCCACGCTGCGGGCGCCATCCATATCACTCCATGACGCGCCGGACCAACCACACCGCGTCGCCCTTCATGAACGCCACGGCGGCGACCATGATCACCTCGTCTCCGTCTCCGCCGAGGCCGCCGCCGCCTCCCACCACCGCCGACGCGTGGGGCCCCTACTCCAGCTCGCGGGCCTTCTTCTCCAACGTGGCCACCATCCTCATCATGCTTGCCTGCGTCTCCCTCCTCGCCTTCTCCCTCCACGCCGCCGCCCGCTTCCTCCTCCGCTGTCTCGCCCGCCGCCGCGCCGCTCAGGCGCAAGCGCAGGCGCAGCCTCCCAAGCCCCCGTCCGACGACGACGACGCCACCGCCAATGCGGCCGGCGCCGGGTCCGGCTTCCCAGTGGCCGGCGGGTGGGCCGAGGCGGAGTGCGCCATCTGCTTGTCGGTGCTGGCGGACGGCGAGCGCGTCCGCGTGCTCCCGGCGTGCGGGCACGGTTTCCACGGCGCCTGCGTGGAGGGGTGGCTCGCGGCGCGCGCGTCCTGCCCCACCTGCCGCGCGCCGTCCCGGCCGTCGCGGGCGGGAGAGCCCTAGCCAACGTACCAGGTCGCTGCTAATACTCCTCCCTAGCTTTCGCCGCCCTTCCGCGCTGGCTCTGTAGCACAGACAAGAAGTGACAACAAGTACATTGTGTTGGAGCTAGCTGAGCTCTGTGATAGTGTGATGTACTGATGTCCGTTGAGTACTACTACTCTTTGATGGTGTATGACGATGCATATCGACACTAGCCATCTGCTCGTGCAGGTGGAGTAATCATTCCTCTTCCATTTCCATGTCAATCTTGCACGCATCTGTTGATTCTTGCATATCCATTCATGAATTCGATGGCGTTGGCTCTAGTAAGCCTGTAATTTTTTTCCGTTCGAGCAGGCTCGTCAGTGACGAACTGACAATGCAGCTATGGATTCCGGTGACTCGGAGACTAAATGAAAGGGGCAGGGGAGGCAAAGCAGAGATCAATAGAGTACAGTGTTGTTGGGTCCGTCGGCTGCCGCAGCGAGAATATTAGTGGGGCAGCTTTACGACCAGCGTGTAGGTTTGGTTGGCTTTTGGTGCGGCAGGAAGCATCGGTGTTCGGCGGGGGTCGCAGACTCGCGGTGGGGCCAGTCGGCCTCGCCTCGGGAGCAGCGCCGTTGTTTGGCGCCAAGCACGACATCTCCTCTCTTCAACGTACAGACAGGGCATTGTTGTTGTTGGTAGCAGCTGGTGGTCTACAAACTGCAAAGGCTGACGAAGCTGTGGCCTATTTTCTCCTTGCGTTCCCTGTCCCTTTTCTCCATTTTTCTTCAACGGCCAACCACGTCGGAAAACACTCCGCCGACAAATGTGAGCTGATGAAATTCTGGCAAGCGCGAGAGAGTAGTGGCCGTGTGTATGAGCGTGTTTGGACGGAGACCTGAGGAAGAGTTACCTGGCCGGATACCTTCCCTGGTCGTAGCTTTGTTTGGTTTGAAACCTAGGTGAGTTTGCCTGGCAGGCAAGAAGCTAGGTCCAGGCGCTGATTTGGCCGATTTGGCCGCCTGGCTCCAGGCTAACACAAAAAAGTGATTAGCTAATTGGTATTAGAGTAGCTAATTGAGATTAGAAGTTAATTAATGAACTGTTTTCATACTATTTATTTTCAAACCATCTCAAGATGTTATTTTTTAGCTTTATATTTTCTCTAGACTCAAGTTTTCAATCAAACACCACGTCTTTATAAAAATTATCTACTTTTCAAGTTAACTCCTTGTATCTTTAGCCGGGCCGATAAAAGGGTTGAGGTTACGCGCTTTTGATACCGTGTGCATGGGCCTACTTGAGCCACCGTCATCCAATCCAAGTCTTTCATGGGTCTCTAGCTTAAATGTCCTTTGTTTTCGGTCCATGAAACAAATGGATGTATTTTGGTGAGTGTTCAAGACTTCGAAGTCCAGTTTGATGTATGCCCGGCCTTGTCAGTTGTCGCAAGCTAGCAGTAAGTCATCGTCTAGGCTACTATTATTGCGTATCCACGTCCGCCGCTGCGAAACTGATGTCTCCAGAGAAGGATGGTTACCTAAACCTCATGACAGGTCTTGGACAGTTCGATACGGTGGCCCAGTTACAAGCTTTAAATTTCCCACGTCTACAATCATGGGGATCGATCCAATCAGTAAGCGGAAAATTAATCCTGTAATGCTGTGTATTTATTGTATTAGTCTTATAATCAGTGACTACTAGCTAGTACACATATTTACAACATTGATATACCATATCTATACACATTATAATATTAAATAAGTAGTGCATAATTTACAACTGAACATACGCCTACACGGCGAAGTTTACAACACAAGAGCCGAGTAGCCAAATGATACACATGATAAAATAAGTTCAACGGAAGCGTAGACAAAAGAGCCAGCAAAACCCCGAAGTATTCCTCAACCACCCCACAGGCAACTGACAAGGTAGATCCTTAGAACTCGGTATCGTCGGCGGCGAAACCCGTTGTGTAAAAGTAACCATACGACGAGTCTTGTTTTGCAATATCCGAATATGTTCAACAAGCAACGTTGAGTACAATGATGTACTCGCAAGATTTTTAAGCAAAGTATAATAATATGCAGGCTATGTCAAAGGAGGTTTGCTAGTCTAGTCTTGATTTGCACAACATGATCCTTTTATTTGCAATAATAGTAGTGGATTGCAACCGACATTTGTAAGATCATTTGGTGTTAATATAAAATAACTATCATAATATAATTAACAATATCTAAACCAAGGTCCTGCGCCCTAAAACCCAATCCTTGACAAACTTTCTTTTTGTCAACCACCATCCCATGGATTCCCTTATCCATGCCAATCCTAACTTTTTCTTTAGAAAACATGAGACTACTAATGTGAGAAATAACCAAACGATGTTCATAACTGTGGACACGGATATTTTTATAGGTTTACACTCTGCAGAGGTTGTACAACTTTCCCCACATGACACAAACATCTCACCATGCCAAACATGTCATGCGATACCATCGGTATCCGATTGAGAGTTCGTGACAAAGCTTTTACCTCACCGCTCTAGCAATAAACCCACCCATTGGTCAGCCTCCTTTGGGATGGGGAGTGCCCCCCATCATCCCAAGGCCCAACGTTGTGTTGGTAAATCTTGCCTCTTTAGGGCAAGATCCCTACGACATGGTTATTCTCCCCACCCGCACAAACCTCACGCTACTTCCTTTGGCCCTACTACGGTTTGATTGCTAGAACACAATGACTTATTATGCTAGGACCGTCCCATATCGGCACATGTGGTTTGAACAAATATACTTGGATCAATGTCACAAAAGATCGGTCCTTGGCAACTCGTGCAAGATACTATTGACCAAACTCTCGTGCCTCCGCACTGGTCCCTACTCACATTCGCCCAAGTCTAAGGCAACTTTCATAATCATTTTAATATTAAAATAACAGAGGTAATCTCTTCTGTACCATTTTAACTTGTGTCTCCCAATTTGAGAAATGACTGTTTTCCAGACTACCAGTCTGATATCGGTCTTAGCTGGGCAAAACTTTATCTACTCGGATGATCTACTTTTCCCACATCTATTAGTAACTATTGGGTATATTATTACTAAGGTGACAAGAACTGGGATATCAACTTATCAAGACATGGTAACGCTGCAAATAAGATTTAACTATTGACCTTACCGAGCATAGCAATTTTTATCGAAATACGCACATGCATAAATACTTGGAAACAAAATACATAATATTTAAATATGTGATCAACATAATCAAAGGAGGGTACTTTCCTTGCTTGTTGAATGATGATTCTTGCTCTGGAGCGTTGATGGAATTTTTCGGAGTGTCGGTATCTACACATATATCGGTAAATAACACCCATCAGAGCCAAAAAGAAATCAAATTGAGTAAAAAAAAATCCAAATATTTTAGTAGAATATGAAAGAGGATGATTTTATAAAATGTTAGAAACAAATTTCACTTAATTTGGAGTTCATATACAAAAGTTATAAGCATTTGAATTTGGTACGGTTTGAAAATCCTAGAAAATATATAAAAAAAGTGATGACGTCGAAGGGGCATTTTCCAAGTTTATGCTTTCTAACAGAGATGATGTATTCCTTCTGAACCGAAAGTGTATTATATATGTTTACATTTTTCTAAAAATTATTTTCTTACATGTGGGTCCTACATATCAATCTCTCGGGTTTTAAAACATGTTTTATTTAGGAAAATAGTGAATGGTTCCACATGTCATCGACTTAGTACCTTTAACTACTATCATTAGCGCTAATCTAATCCTAATCTGTGAGCAGGGCCCACTGGTTAGAGAAAGAGTGAGCATGGGAGGCGAGGCCGAGCGTGCGGTTGAGCTCACCGACGACGAGGAAGGCATGGGGAGGCATGGGGGAGCTCGGGAATGGGATGTGGAGGTCACAGTGATGCTATGGGTGATGATAACGGCCAGAGAGGTGGACAGAGGCAGCGTTATGGCGGCGAGAAGCGGTGGAGCGCCTCGGGTTCAAGTTGGTTTTGGCGCGGGAGTTAAAAGCAACCGGATCTGGGGCTTAGGATAGGACCAGGAGGTCTTCATGTAGCTAGGGGAAGTGGCTCAGGGACCTAGGGTCGTCAAAGGCAAGTCGGCGGTAATATCTTACGGCTGCGCCGTGGACAGCATCAGTGACAATGGTGTAAACAACTTGCTTGAGTCAAATTGAAGTGTGCTTATGCATTAGTAGCTTACCACGATCACCCGGGTGGTGTTGATGAGGTTGGGGAGGTGTGGGGTAGCCAAATGGTGGTGAACAGAGGCGGTGGTGATGGGCTTCACGGTGACTGAGCTCCTCAGTGGGAATGGTTGAAATGGAGCATGGGAATAGGTTCAGGAGGTCACAAAGATGGGAAAAACGACCTTGGTGGGGTCGGGGACTCACCAGGAGAAGAGAGGACGTTAATGGCAGCGGTGGCAATGGAGAGGTCTACGGTGATAGCCAAGTAAAGGCAACGATAGCTGCAATGGGTCATGCAAGCGGGTTCAGGGAGGCAAGGCGAAGCTCAAACCAACCATGAAGCGCTAGGGACTCACCGATCACAGAGATCCCCAATGGCTTGAGCAATGCTAGAGCCGGAGAAGACGGTGTGACCCGGAGCTACACTGCACTAGAAGATAAAACGAGTGAGGGGTTTGAGAGAGTGGGCAAGGTGGTGCAAGGTGACGCGCATATTGTGAGGTTTGCTCATCGGAATAGGCGTGGGCCTTAGCGGAGCGCGCACGCCGGAGCCTGGGACGACGATGCGTTCTGGCCAAACCAATGGAAGGAACTTACCGACAAGGGCCAAAATAGACACGACAATGGCGGCTAAGGGTTTCAGCATGGTTGGGAGGTATTTAAATACCGAGACGAGGAAACTCACAGTCGTTCTTGGGTTTTCGTGAGTATCTCACGCGGTGATGATGCTCAGGCAGAGCAAATCGGTGGGCGGGGCAGGTGAGACCTGGCAACTTCGGTCGTCTCCCGTGTGCGCCTAAGGGTGACGACGGCTCGGCTTTTGCAGGCAGCGTTGTAGAGCTACAGTGCTAGAATTCGGTGCTATTAGACGCGGGCGCGGGGTGGGAGATGACGCCTAACGCGCAAGCCCAGCACGTCAACAAGAGAGAGAGGTGGGGAGTGAGGTGGGCTGGCGTGGGCTATGGCGGCTTTGGGCGGAGACAAAAGGAGATGGGCCGCAACAGCCTTTCGGCCCAAAGAGCAGCAGGGCAAAAGAATAGGATTTGGAATTTTTAAGAAGTATGAAAGGTTTTAGAAAATTCTAAATATAGTAAATGAGCTCCAAAAATTATGAAAATTTCTTCGGAAACTCCTCACTTTATCTAGTTTTTAATGAAATTAATCCCACTATTTCGTCATCTTTCAATATCTGTTGAAAAATGTTATGTTGCTGCAGCTTTTAAAGAAAACTTTTAAGCAATTAGTGAAAGCAAGAAATTTTTAAAATCCATGCCAAAATATTTTCAAGCACTCGCAAACAGGAAACTCAAATTTAGGGGCTGTTACAAAACGTCTGGTGATCCGGTCAACGAATAGACTGCAGTATGTGCATCCACAGCGCACATTTTCTTTCTGCAGTTGTATCAGTTGTCTTTTGCATGCAGAGCCGAAAGATTTGAGCATGATGCACTCGAAGATAAGCGACGCAGTGAAGGCATGCAAAGCACGAGAAAGTAGTTGTTTTTCATCACACTAGTACTTGTTCTTTTCTTACCTGAACAACGCGGACCAAAGTTCCAGGCGCATTCAGCGTTTTGCCGTGGTTAAGCACTATGTAATCGTTCAACACGTAGGCAGAAAACGAGATTATGAGAGGGGAAAATAAGAAAAGGTGTCCGGCTGAAACACGTCCTCTCCTGTCAATGTCATATACTTTTATACGAGTTCTTTCACTCAAATGCATCTCTCTGCAGATTTGGATGAGATGCACGCTCGGTTGTCCTCACATCCTCCCAATACCTATGTGCATTTGCGACATCAGTTCAAAAAGAAGCATAAAATGAGAAAATTGCTTATAAATACTTTAAGTTTTATATATTAATAAGGGAGCTATTAGCAGTCGTACGTCCGATTTAGAGGCTAGCGCCGTACGCAACGTTTGGGTGCAACATGACAGGCAAAGACTCACCAATCAAACTCAAGCTAGATTCTTTATATTTGGGTTTGGGCTAGATCCGGAGTTCTGGACTTGGTATGGGCCTTAATTAGGTAAGAAATTGATCGGCTAATTAAGTGGACCACGCAGCCATAATTCCTACAAAATTTATTTGTCTACAAAATTGACAAACTATGGGTACTACGAGACATCTTACTCAGTATAAAACCTACATAAATTGAAAATTGGTGCAAAATTGCAAAACAACAAAATATGATTTATAAATCAAAAGTTACATTGTTACAACATTCTAAATACACAGATACAACAATCAAAACTCTTGGTTGTAACAAATCACGAAACTATGCAACAAAAAAAAATCATGTCACTTGCAACCATTCAGAGTAGGTGTTACAACACTCCACTCCGACACAATCGTAATATTTTTGCAACATCGATTAATTTTGAAATGCATCATCCCCGGATAACAGTTGCAACATCACCGGCCAATAATTGCAACATCCCCGAACAACGGTTGCAATATCTCAGAACAACGGTTGCAACATCACCGAACAATGGTTGCAACATCACAAATCGGATGTCCGGGTGCTAGTATCACCCCTAAATAGATAATGCTCATGCACATACGTTCGAAGTGAGCTAGTGCATCGGACACGGTTGCAACATCTTCGGACAACAGTTGCAACATCTTAGGACAATGGTTGCAACATCCCCTGGACACGGTTGCAACATCCCTGGACAATGGTTGCAACATCCCTGGACAATGGTTGCAACATCTCCGGACAATGGTTGCAACATCACAAATCAAAACAAAAGCATATTGAGAGAGAAAAACACGTTGAAAAAATTTGCAACATCGCCGTGAACAGTATGTAACATTTTTTCTACATATGCAATTTTTTTCTATAGATACAATATTCTAAAGAACAGTATACAACATTGTTTTCAACATGCCGTAACATTGTTTTCAACGGACCGATCAACCAGATTCCTGTCCAAAGTTAATCAGAATTTTGAATAATATATGATGCATTACGTACTCAGCATTGATCAGATAACATGTTTTTGTTTTTATGCAGCTGTGCCTCATCTTCTTCGTATGTCTATGCCACACGCCAGTGTCTAGCCCAACTAGTGAAAGCAGAATATCATGTTCAAGTCTCACGTAGAGATGTGGATGGTCTCTCGCTCCGTAGCCTTAAAGAGAGTTGTATAGAGGAAAGAGTTCATAATGGACGATGCATTCAAGCGTCCGAGCGCAACGCTCATATCGTACGTACGCGTAGAAATATTTTCCTATTAATAATAAACTGTTAAGTGGACCCGGACAATAAATTCTTTTCGGAATTGCTATGCTATACACAACTATTTTTTTTACGATCTTAATTGTTTTTCCTCCCCTAACCTTTGGCGTGCAACATTGGCACGAGAGGAGACATTGGCATATCTTATTTTTAATTTATTATAAGCTGGTAATTTGGTGCTTCAAAGGCAAGTTTAAATAAATTTAAAATAATCGAGTCAAAACGGCTAGTCTGCTACTGCACGATATATAGGAAGATTATGCTGCAGAGTGCAGGTCAACGTGGAAGAATCCTAAAAAAAGTTCAAATAGGAAAGCATTCCATAAAAGTTGATTATCGTACTATACGTCTATACCCACTCTTTTCACGTCAAAGGAAAATACAATCGTAGATTATAGCTCGCAAACTCACATCCCTGTCATACCTTACGGAACTCAAAGACATGATCCCACGTCCAAAAGTCCAACGCAAATAGGCAACGCTCTTTTCTAGTTTTTTTAAAATAATATTATTTTAATTAATAATTACAAAATTAAATAGTCAACAAAAATTCGCAAATGGCCTCCCGTCCCCATCTTATCTACCCGTTGCTGAATGAAATAGTGACAGGTGCCACGTAGACGGTGACAACACTGTCGCCATTTTATCTAGCGACAGGGGTGAACAGTGCCCTGTCGCCAAAGATATAAAACCTGATTTTCGTCCCCACCTCATTCCTACTCATTCTGGTCGAAAGCAAAAGAGAGGAGGAAGAGAAGAGGGAGGGAAAGGAGAGAGGAGATGAGCAAAAGTGCGTGGCGAAACCCTGTCGGTTCGTCACAGAGGAGAGAGAGAAGGAGAAGCAGAACATGTCGTCTACCACACACGTAATTTTTTTTTTGCAACTTTGTAATTTAATTCAAAACTTTGGCATGTTAGCAAATAAAACTAGCGACTAAGAATTGATTTCATTAGATCATTTTAGCTATAGTGTAGTCTGTTTTAGTTTAGATTATTGTTGTAATTTAGATAAGTTTTACACGGGAAATAATTTAGAAGCTAGAAAAATAGCAAGGTAGCTCTAACAATTTCGTAAAAATTCTAGAGTAGCTAAATAGGGTGTGTAGAGTCTGATTAAAATATTATAGCTTCAATTATGTTCTTATTTTTGCACAGTAAATATTCTGTAAATACCGATAATACATTTTAAACTAGAAAAATAGCAAGGTAGCTCTAAAATTTTCGTAAATATTCCAGAATAACTAAATAGGGTGTATAGAGCCTGATTAAAATATTTTTAGCTTCATTATGTTTTCATTTTTATATGGTAAATATTCTGTAAATACCGAGAATACATTTTAAACTAGGAAAATAACATGGTAGCTCTAAAAATTCCGTAAAATTTTTAGAGAAGCTAAATAGGGTGTGTAGAGCCTGATTAAAATATTTTTAACTTTATTTATGTTCTTATTTTTGCACGGTAAATATTTTTTAAATGCCAATAATACATTTTAAACTAAGAAAATAGTAAGGTAGCTCTAAAAATTCTGTACAAATTCCAAAGTAGATAAATAGGGTGTGTAGGGCTTGATTAAAATATTCCTAGCTTTATTTTTGCACAATAAATATTTTGTACACACCGATAATACATTTTAAACTAGAAAAATAGCAATGTAGCTATAAAAATTTCATAAAAATTCCAGAGTAGCTAAATAGGGTGAAAAGAGCCTGATTAAAATATTCTCAGCTTCAATTATGTTCTCCTTATTGCACGATAAATATTATGTACATACTGAGAATATATTTTAAACTAGAAAAATAGTAAGGTAGCTCTAAAAATTTTGTTAAAAAAAATCCAGAGTAGCTAAATAGGGTGTGTAGAACCTGATTAAAATATTCCCAGCTTCATTTCTATTCTCATTTTTGCATGGTAAATATTCTGTAAATACTGAGATATTTTTTGAAATATTGCCCATCTTAAATTTCAGGTATAGTGACCCTAGGAGACGTTGTGTAGTGGCTGTACGAGCTGTTTGACCCGGTTATTGACGTGACTCACTGTGGTCGCCTCAGTACCATGCTCCTGTAGGAGGGCGAGCAGCCCATTGAGCTTGGCGTGTTGCGGCTACGCACGTCCATGAGGGCATGGAGGGCGGACCCACATTGGGTTCTGTGGTACGTATAGTCTGACCTTCTTGTAATTAATTTAGGCCTGACTTGTGTGGGTGGACTCATATATGTTCTTAGTCCTTTCGACACAGGTTGAGAGTGGCAGACCTGCTTCCACTAGCTAGGATGGTGGAGGCAACGTGGAAGGTCGAGGAGGACGTCGCCGCGGGGGTGTCTACGTCAAGGTAGTTTCTGTACAATCGGTGCCTCCTGATGGTGTTGGTTGACTGGTGGAGGCCGGAGACGCACATGTTCTACCTTCCATGCGGGGAGATTATGCCGACGCTTTAGGACGTGGGCTACCTAACCAGGTTGCCCTGCACGAGCTTCCCCATGGTAGCGTACGACGTCCCGGACACGTGGCACATGGATATCCTCAAGGGGGGGGGGTGTCCAGGAGTTTCTGCTAGCCAATGCCAGTTACAGTGAGTTCTCTAGTATGCACGGGCCGACGCTAAGGTGGATTAACTAGTTCGACATAAGTATTTATAACTTTTGTGTTTCCACTTTAATTCCTTTGTTCAACTTAGTGATGTGTCTTTGTCTTCTTATAACCAGCTGCCCTGGGACCGATTGCACCCGAGTATAGAATGTGGAGGTACTTCGAGGTGTACTTGTTGTGGATCTTCAGGTGGGTCATGTTCCTAGGGTCCCATGGCGATAGCGTGGATAAGCACATGATCCGCTACACACTGGAGCTAGTGGACGCGAAGGTGGACATGATCCCATCGTACGCCTAGGGCCTGACAGTGTTATGCGTGACGTACCACGGCCTGTGCAGCACGTGCCACCGGGTTAGGGAGGGCTTTGTCCTCTCTGGATACCCGCTGCTTCTACAACTGTGGTCCTTCGAGTGTTTCCAGATCGCACGACCACAACTGGACCTGGGAGCCTACACTGGCGCGATGTATGCCACCGACGACCTCATGGACCGGCCGACCATGGGTATAGTGTGGTGTCACCGACATGCATGTTTTTTGAACCTTTTGTACTTTTTGTAATTTAATTTAATTGCATTTACTAAGTTTTTGTTATTCTATTCCACATGTCACCTTCACTCCGATCACTACGCATGCGTCCTACCCAGACTACGTTGCGATGTTCGATTAGTTGATGGATGAACACATCATCTGGACGTCGTATACCGCCAATAGCGTGTCAGAGCGTGCACCCCGAGGCTTGTTCACCCAATGCACACGAGATTGGCAGTACTTGTACACGCGAAAGTTCTTGGTACATGACATCTTCGTGGAGGAGTACCACGTGCACCGGGTGATTGTCGGGACCTGAAAATGCATCTCAGGAACCTTCTGTGTATTCTGAACTAGTCCCAGATCAGTAGCTAGCTCACACAGAAAACAGTGATGAAATACCATCTATTTATTCGATTTATCTAAAAGGATCTCAAACTAACAAATAACAATAATAACTGGACCTTATGGTAAACATTTACTTAACTTGCCATGCAGGACTAAAGAAACAAATAAACTCTTGCATCGGAATGAAACTCTTGAAAAGGCCAATCAATATGCCCACTGGCAATCGAGTGGAGAACGCATCCTAATCCGCAAAATCTTCATAGTCCTCCTTCTGAAGGAACTCTTGAGCAGCTTGGTATTCTTCAACTGAATTATAGAAATTGAAGTTGTGAGTACATAAAGCACTCAGCAAGTTGTGGGAAAATGTATGCAAATAGTATTCATACATGGCTTGAACAAAGGTTAGCTGTATAGTTCTTTTACATAAAACAACACTAACGATAAATACAATAAATAGATTGAAATGCGTAAGTGAAAAGAATAATAAGTAAACAAGTTCTTTGAAACAACTAATGAACTTCTCATTCACTCCCATCCAACCAACCAAACATAAGTGAATCCCCCATTCACCAATCGACACAACCCACCAAGTGAATCACCTATTCACCAAACAAACATTATATTCATCAAGTGAACTTCCTATTCACACTCCGACATATTTTATAAGAAACTCTATCTCCCGTGTGAAATCCCCAGGCACGTTCATAATCGCGGACACAACTATTCGAATAGTTTTACACTCTGCAGAAGTTGTACAACTTGACCCAGAAGAAATAATCATCTTATAATGTCCATTTAACACACTTCCGAGGTGTGCAACTAAGTGATCATCACAAAACCTTTCGAAAGTTTCATCTCAGCAATTGACTCTCCCGTTGTACCTACAGCCACCCAAAACCTCATCGTGGTTGACGTACAACGTTGGACCTGGAGATGGTGAAAATGCTGTCGATAGATGTGACCTTATAAAAGGATACACACATTCACCACAAACTACCTGAGATGTCAAAAGCCAAAACTCCATAACTTACTAAGTTAGGCTCGTCCCATCAGACATGTGGTTGTACGGTTAAAGGTCCAGTTCAATGGCGCACAAGATTAAGTCCTTAACAAGTTACTTAGGCAAGACTACCACAAACCCACAGTGTACTCATCGTACCCTCCATATCCACCATCCACTCGCCTGAGCAAAACTATTTTGTTTAACCAATACTAATGACAAACCCCGTCATGGTACACAAATTTTAACAACAGTGGTGAACCACCACGATTCCATATATCATTAAGTCAAGATTAATCATTATGACACATGTGATAATGAACCCATCGCAACTAAGCTTGACTAAGCATCAATACGATACCCATGTTGGCAATACAAATATGTCTAACTAAAATTACCATGCTAAGATGACTAAGGATTCATGGCATTCAAATAATCAATGGAGGCATAATGACAATAGGTAATAGCTAATCCCAAACAATTGCATAAAGATAGCATGCGGTTGTATAAAACAATATACTTTTGAAATCATAGGTTCAATATGATCAAAGGACCATGACTTACCTTGGAATAAATCCTGGGATTAATCTTGATCTTGGCATACTTCTCTTTGTCCAAAACTTCCCGAAGTATCAACGTTTATTGGCAAATAAGTAAATAAACTAACTAAATAAATAACAGAGATATATCAAACTCTAAAAATTAAATAAAAATCTCAAATAAATAGATATCAAATTTAGATAAATTTAGAAATTTGAATGGACTCAATCGGAGTTCAGATGCAAAATATATGGGCTCTGAAAGATTACAATCACATAAAATACTGAAAATCAGGATTTACTGAAATTACATTTCTGAAGGAAAAAGGAATTATAACGTTAGCTGATGTCAGCAGGGACGTTCGGATGGGACGAAATCGATCTGACAATTGGGTCCCACTGGTCATTCAGATGGTGTGTGGTGGACTAGGTTCAAGGGTTATGGGTCTAGGGCTTTCCACATCTATCACCAGATGGATTGCCACGCGGGCTGTAGAGGCTTAGGTGGACATGAGTTAGCACTGAGGTGGAAGATGAGATGGCATGGACAACCGAAGGAGAATAGAGGAGCTACTGGAGCTTTTGGCCAGCGATGATGGAGATGGCAGTGAGGATGAACGGAGGCGAGCGGGCGGCCGGGAAGTAGCAAAACGGAACCCCACAAGTGCTGCAATTCTCTGGGTAGCGATGTCTTAGCCCAGCGGTGGCAGTTCATCAGCGACAGCGACAATGGTAGTGGGGAGCTCCACTGATGACGACGGTTTCGACAAACACAAGCGCCTGATGGCAACACCTCAGTGGCAAAGGAGCAATAAGGAGATGGGAATTAGATGAGGGGAACTAAGGGCACGTGATGACGCGCATGGAAGGGATAGAAGCTCACCAGTGGAATAGATCGACAATGGAGCGGCGATGGCCGGATTTGATGATGAACTCGAAAACGATGCTGTGATGATTCTCAACCGAAGATGACGAAAGCACGACATAGCTCTCATTAATGCGCACCCAATTGCGGTGGAAGCACGGGCTGAGGAGGTCAGACGGCAACAAATTTCAATGAACAAGGAGCTTCGGGCGTCTTCGTCCTGGACAAAATTCGGCGCAACAGAGGAGAGAAAGGAATCAGGATTTTAGGGTTTTGGTGGAGGATGACGGATCAAAGGAATTAACGTGGGTTAGGGTCCTTATATAGTACTAGAGGAGGGGAATCCCAACTGAAGCCGGCGGCTTTGTCGTACAAGAGATGGACTCGTCAGGGACTCTAAACGAACACGAAGATGAACATAAGGGAGGGGCCACCCGGCAGAGGAACAAAGAAAGGGCTGCCGCTCGGGTGTGCAAGAGAAACAGAGCAAGTGGCTGGGTTAGTTGGGCCAAGGCTGCGGTTGCGGCTGGGCTGGCACACCAACAAGAAACGGAAGTGGCAGGCCAAGGAGGAACACAGGCCGGTGCAACGCGGGAAGGAGAAGGCCAAGGCGGCTGGTGCACACGGCTGGGCTTCGGCTCGAGTGAAAAACGGAAATGGCCAGGACGGAAGGAAATGAGCCCAAGACAAATATGAGATTTTTAACTTAGTTTTTCTTTTTAGAAAATAGCAGAGAAAGTAAATAGCAATTAGAAAATAGCAAGTACACTCGAAAAATTTCTAGAAAATATATCCAAGCACATAGAATCCAAATAAAATAATTTTGATAATAGTTGATGTGGACATTAATCATATTAATTTTTTTTGAACTCTGAAAATTACAATTAAGCTTTAACTTTTACAAGAAAATGCAAATGGTTATTTTTCTTTTTAAAACTTAAAAAATAGACCAAATTTTGGGATGTTACAGTGATGCTCTAGTTCGGTCTACATCAAGAGTTCCTAGTGCACTAGGGGCGCGGGTGCCGCCGAACGTTCATGTAAGTTCACGTTTTAGGTTTGTCGCATCATTTCCTTTATGGACTTACGAATTTATTGTTTCGTCTTCCACAGGTACACCAGGAAGGGAGTAGCTGGTATGACTTCTTGGATTGAGAAGATGGTCCAGTGGGTTGCGTAGTTGGCTTTGTGCCTTGGCGGACGTGCACCGGGAGGCTGCTCCCTACGACCCTGGGATGTATGAGGAGTACATTGAGTGGTACTCCACTTGGACGAGGGTTTGTTGCATCAGGGTTGTGGACAATTCACCACGCCACAAGGCCGCGATGACCGACACGTACTCCACCCAGCCGAACTCTGCATTTCGGCGCACGGTACGTATTGAACGGTCCATACTTCTTATTTTCTACGCATATTTTCGGTTTCTAACTTGCTAATCTGTGTATAAAATGATCTCGCATGGGAGATACATGAGATGGCGACCTTCGCGCGTGCTTAGACGCTTGGGGAGCGCTTTAGCAGGATAACACTGGATATAAAAAAGCTCATGGACTGGTTCCTGGAGTGGACGAGGCGAGCCATACAACTTACATCGTGCCGTAGGCAGACGAACGCGGTGGACCGAGCAGTTCATGGACGGGGGATGAGCCATGGTGCGTCACGCACCACGGCTCCTCACCTGGACGTGGCGAGTGTGTCCTGTGGCACTATGCTCGGAGTACCCCAGCGCCATCTCAGTTCGCATGTACACCTGAAACGCTTACGTCCGATTGTTAATTTCAAACCCCACTAGTTACTAACGCCATTTTCTTCTGGCATGTCCTCAGTACCATCCACACCAGGGGCAGGACTACGTCGAGCCATCTGTTGCGATCCAGCAATAAGGTATGTCTATGTTGTTTACACGCATAACGTACTATTTTAGCATTTTCTTCTTGTTTACATGCATAACGTGTTGTTCCAACAGTCGTAGACCCCTACTGGACGAGGAGTTCGGGTCACATGAGGGAAAGGACTCCGGGGACTACGACCTCGCCCGGGAGTTGCAGCTACAGCGAGCGCTACACGACGAGAGCAACCAGATCTCCGTTGAGGCTTCACAACTGCATAGTACGTCAGGAGCAAGCTAGCCAACGCAGCACCCCCTCAGAGCACACCCTCTAGGGACACTCCCTCTCGCGACACGCCCTCAGGCTACTTGCGTCGATAGGGTACCTTGGCCGCCGGATCCTTTGACGTACTCACACCAACGTTCGTAGTCGCCTCGGGCAAGGCCAGGGGCCACACATGAGGTACGCCTCCAAGAGTGCCCGCAAGTAGATGTATCAGTCTTGTTATGTAAAATATTAATTTATGTACGATTTACATGAACTTATGCTAGTCTTGTGTTTTGATACTATTTGTTCTTGTGTGTACATGTAACCATGCGGGTGAGTCAGCGTCGTGACACCCCACACCACCCTAGTTTTAGCCTTTTCGTACTTGAAATGACTACACCTTGTTCACAAAGTACGTCATGCATTTTTCATAATGCATCGCTAAACGGAGCTATTTTTGTTATTGTACCGTTGAAGAAGACTATTAATAATATTATGTCGCTGAATGGGGTTATTTTCGATATTCCACTGCCGAAAGAGGCTATTTATAATATTGCATCACCGAACGAGGTTATTTTCGATATTGCGTCGCTGAAGGGGGCTATTTTCGATATTGTGTCATCGAAGGGGGCTATTTTTGATATTACGACACCTAAAACACATTCTAAATATATTTGGTCACATTGAAACTCATAAATTTTTCTCTACCTCATATTTCTTTATCTTTAAAAAATTATCAGTACCGTAGACAATTATAGATATACTAAAATTATAAATTTACTTTAATTACAAAAAAAAGAACAAGCCACCAATTAAACTGGCGACAGGTTCCCTGTTCACTATTTACAGTGGCGACATAGCACCTGTCGCCATTTCATCTGACGACAGGCTCGTGTCGCCGTTTGAAATAACGACAGGAGACCATTTGTGCATTTTTTGACTATTTAATTTTATAATTATTAATTAAAATAATATTATTAAAAAAATCCTCTTTTCTAAGGGACGCACACTTCTGTCTTTGCAGTTCTTTACACGCCAAAGCAGCAGTAGAAGTAGTCTATACTCTATAGATAACGAGGGAATCGAAGAAAATATTCAATTATTCATCCATCCCTTCAGAGCTTCCTTCTTCATTCCATCAAACAAGCTCCAAATGCACATACGACAAGCCTGCACGAGCCAATGACGCTAACGATCTTATCTGTTCCATCCATGTATCCGAAGTTTCAAATTTAACCCAAAACGCATTCGAATTTGAAAAAAACAAACCCCCCGCGGATCTGCTGCGTTGTCCACGATACCCAGCGGTTTGGTGTTTAGACAGCGAGATAAACTTTATCGCAACGCAAATCATTCGAACTAGAGCTATCTTCCTGAGTCCTCACCACACCATCATTGATCCTATCGTGACGACACTATAACAGCGACAAGGTAGCCCGATTCAAAACCACGAAGAAATCCCCAATTCCGCACGACTAGGCCGCGCCCAATCCGAACTCGTGAGCAAACCAAATTCCTTTCCGTCCTGTGCAGATCTATATCCTCCAATCCGATCGCGCCTACTAGTACCGGCCACTACCCAGGCAGGCCAGATTTATGTGGTCTTACTGCTGCGCGCCCTAGCCATGCAGCGGAGGAGCGCGGAGGGGAGTTTGACTGCTACGGAGTTGCGGAGGAGCGATTGGTCTCGGGTTCGGCAATGGCATCCCTGTCGGACTCGGCGGGCGGCGGCGGCGGCGGCGGCGGCGGCCGGGCGGGTGTGGAGCTGATGGTGCCGCAGTTCCACCTCAAGGCGCTGCACGCCATCCTCGCCGTGCGCGCGCCGCGGCCGCTCGCGGCGCCTGCGGCGGCGTCGTTCCGGAGGAGGGATAGGTGGTTCCACCTGCCGCTCCACGCGCCGCCACCGCCGGCCGCAGCCGAGCATATTCCGGAGCCGTCTCCCGGGGAGCCGCTCGTGGTGGATGTGTACCTGGCCCCATCGGGCGGCGGCGGGGGAGCGGAGGAGGTGGTGGAGAGGTGGACGGTGGCGTGCGAGCCGTGGCCGGCGGGGGTGAGGGCCGCGGCCGCGGCCGGGGAGGGGCTGGCCGTGAACAGGGCGTACAAGCGCTGCATCACGCTGCTCAGGTCGGTGTACACCGCGCTCCGCTTCCTCCCGGCGTATCGCGTCTTCCGCCTGCTGTGCGCGTCCGGCCAGTTGTACAACTACGAGATGGGCTACCGCGTGGGCTCCTTCGCCGCGCCCTTCTCCCGAGCCGAGGAGGCGGCCATGCGCCCCCGCCGCTTCGGCCCCGTCGAGACCCAGCTCGGTCGCCTCGTCGTCTCCGTCCAGTATCTCCCCAGCCTCGCCGCCTTCAACCTCGAAATCTCCTCCCTCGCGCCCGCCATGCTCATCACCGATTACGTCGGGAGCCCGGCAGCAGAGCCCATGCGCGCCTTCCCGGCATCGCTCACGGAGGCCGCCGGCGCGGCCTTCCCGCCGCCCTCGCGGCGCCCGAACAGCTGGGCGTCGCCTGCTCCCTGGCCGCATGCGCAGGGGCAGCAGGCGAAGTTCTCGCCGCCCCCGGCGTTGTACGCATCTCCCACGCCTTCTCCTCCCACGTTCTCCGGTGGCTACCTGCAGTCGCGGCTTAGCGGGGAGACTGCACCGATGAGCATTCCGCAAGCGGGAGGTGGGAGGAGCCCTGTTCACTATCGGAACATGTCGGACCCCAGTAGGGGGTTCATGCTGCCTCCACCTTCACCGAAGAGCGCGAGAGGGGAGGCAGGGGTGCATGAGTCGCCTACAGAGACCAGTCGATCATTCAAGAGGGCAGAGGGGCTCCGGATGGCGGATCTCTACGCTAACTTGCCTGCTGCTCCTAAGGTGATTCCTGGCTTTTGCAAATACTTGATTGATGGTATTTGTGTGCATAGATGAAAGCCTGCACAGACGTAGCATATCTGAATTGGATCTAGCAGTACAAGTGCAGTTGATATGATGGTGCATCAAGTAGGGAGAAAATCTTGCTAATTTAACTTGTGCTCACTGAAAGGCTAGTGAAACACATGTACCAAACCAGAAAGGCACATTGTCAATATGCCTTAACCAATCCGTCTCGAAATTAGGAACTTACGGTTTAGCCTACTTTGCTCATTCATCATGATTGATGGCTTCAACCGTTCAACGTAAGGAGCACCCTCTTAGAGCCTTAGAACACAGCTAATATTATAGCTTATTCAATTGTTTTATTGATTTTAACCGATATTTTCACAGTAGCATATTTTATTTCACTCCAACATGACATTTGGTAGAATATAATTATAATAATCTTAGATGCTGTAGTAGCATACTGCAAATTCTTTTTACTTCATTTGGTCTGATCATATTGATGATTCACATATAGCTTCCTCTGTCATTGTGTAAGACGTCTTATATCACCATGGATATAACATAGGGTTCAATGGTATTGGCGAATAGTGCCATGCTATTCTCTTTGAATTTATGAGTTTATGTAATACCACCTCTATTGTTTAGTCATGTAGATCAAACTTGTGCAGACTGCAGACTGATGTGCTTATTGTGTTGATGAGCAATGCTACCAGTTCTATAATGCCCTGTGAATGAAGAAAACTTCTTTGCTTTCTGTCAATTTGGAGGGATAATGATATTGCATGAAATCATACTTGATGCTGGAATTCACTATGCCGAAAGATAACAAATCTTGAACTTGCTAGAATATTCATTTTGGTACTGGAAATCACAATACCAAAAGATGACAAATCTTAAACTTGCTACCTGCATTTGGTTGTCCATATCAGTAAGGTCATGGCCAAGTTAGAATTGGTTGCTATTGGAGTATTGGGCTTTGACCATTTGGTATGAGTCAGAACCAATAGTTCTTTTTGTCTCATTCATGTAAATCGGCTGTGGTTTGTTTTCCTCGAGCTGATGCTGGTGTGAAATTAGTGAAATGTCTAATCCATGGTTTGAAAACCCGTTCGGGAGAAGCTCCAGTCCCGGTTATTTTTCTCACATTTTTCCTTCAAATTTGAACTTCAAACAACATATAATAGCAAGTAGAGTTCAAAACAGCAAAAAACCAGCTCAAAACGGCACTCTAGCTGGGAAAAACAGCTCCTGGTACCCACCGGTATTTCCATTTCCTGGAGGGCCAGTTACCACTGGGATTTGGAACCTTGGTCTAACCTACCAATTTCAGGAATGGCACGCAGTTGTTCTAAAAATAGGTCTACTAGGCCGTATACAAGTAACGGGTGCCCTACCTGTTAGCCGGTTATACCGCATAATCGGGCCGGTTATGCCGTATAATCACTATTAGGTGAAGTGACCTGTCTAGTACATGTTACCGATTTTTAGAACCTTGTTGGCATGTCAGTGTTGAATGAACTGGGAATGAGAATTCAGTTAGGATGTCTTCCACGTATTTGATTCAGGAACAGCAAAATCTCAACAGATAGATGAACGCAATGCCTTTGATTGCCTAGAAGTTGAGTAGAATTGAATGGTTAGCTGATGAATCAGTACTGATTTAAAACATCTTACAATGTTATTTCCCTCGTTTAGTTCGGAAAGAGAATGGATTTAAACAAATATTTAAACCCTCATATTGGACTAACTGATGATTTAACTTGGGAATTTGGTGGTCATGGTGAAAACTGACTCCAATTTATTAGTTCTTTTGATTTTGCTTTTGGTGCTGTGCTGCATGCTTCACTTGCATGTTCTTTGCTAGGCCAATATGCTATCATAATAGATTCGTTAGCATCCTGCATTTATGGTCAACCTGCTGCCGCAGAAATATAGTAAGCTGATTCAGTCTTTGTCGTATTCAAGAGAACTTGTGTGCACAGACCTTTTTTGAATAGCCTTTTTCTTTTCCATGTGTTTTTTTCCCCTTTGTGATTAGTTTTCTTGCTGAGCTGCATGTAGTGAAAACCTTATAGATTACTGTCATTTTTTCAATTTCTAATTTCATTTGTGTGCTACATAACCTTTGTATTGCAAGTGCCAAGTGAGGGGCTGTTTGGATGCCTGTCACAGTTTTGTGCTAAAAGCCTAAAAGTGTTGCAAGCAGTGGTGGCCAAATCGGTCGCCACACAAGTGGCAAAATTTGGCTAGAAAAATAGTTTATGACAGGCGGGCATGTGGCTAAGAAAGTGTGGCATGCCGCAAGTGGTAATGAAACAAACGCCAGCCATGAAAAGTCAAACCCACCTAACTTGAGTGTGGCAAAGTCAAACCTGCTTGGATGCTAGTTTGCGATGGCTCTGGGTTTTGCTGATTGCATTTCTTGCGTTGGACAATTAATGCATTGCACCCTATAAAGTATGGTTGAGTGCCCAAATTGCAAGTAGATTGTATGCTCACTAAGTACGCTTTTTTGCCTATATGCAGATTAAGGACAGTAGGGATGAATCTGGCAGGTTCTCAGGTGTTTTCTCCTCTAGTGGTTCCCCACGACTTGGGTTTTCAAGGAGCTCAAGCAGATTGTCTATGCAGGATGATACTGATGATGCAGATTTTCCTTTTGCGGTGGATGATGTTGATACACCCGATTCCCGACCTGGGTATGTTTGAGCTCCTACTTCATCCTTGTTGGATTTTTCTGTGCAGTAGCTTGAGCTTCTGCATATGCCAACCTAATTTCCCGACTTGGGTATCCAATATATTAGTTAAGCATATGCTACCCTGTATATACATTATATAATGTTATTACTTGGCAACCTTTTTTATCCTCTTTAGTTAATCTTGTTGATTAGCAAAACTTGATGTTTATTCCATGGCATGCACTTTACAGGAGCAGTGGTGGAAAGGATGTGGGGGATCAGGCAGGTTCGTCATCCCATAAATCACAAGATGCTGCTGTCGGCTATCTTGTCCACCTGCTCAAGTCTGCACGTCCATTGCGAGATCCTAGCCATTCGTCTCATACATCAAGGGCCGAATCTACTGAAGCAGGCAGCACCAGTTCTTTCATGTCCCGTAGGACATCTGATGCATTCGAGGAGCTTGAATCTTTTAAAGAAATGAGGGAGAACCTGCTTGCCCGGAGTAGATCTAGACTGCAAGATTCATTGGATAAATCCTAGCACCAATTCCGCCCTTCATTCCGTTCTTCTTAACTTAACAGGTGAAGAATCCCAACCACTGAGGAGGTTATATGGTAAGATCGGTAGCCTATTGAGGAGTGAGGACATCTCCATGTATGTAACTATCAAGTGGCGCTTTTTATGATATGAGAATTTACAAGTCGCTCATTCTTAAACTCAAGCAGGATCGTCGTCCGCCTTTGTTCATAGTGTTTTGTATACAAGCAAAACCTGCCGGATGCATGTTGCTGGAAACCTGTGATGAGCACTGCGCGCACTAGTGTGTGCGTGTGGAATTATGTAACCATACTAAACTGTTTATTTATTCTATTTCAGCTCTTATAGTACTGCTCTTAATTTATCAAACTATTCCTCTTGCTGGATTTTTTATGTCCTGAGCTGGATTTTTTTTTTTTGCACGGCGCTGTATGCATTCTGCAGACGCCGCCGAGGTTCTCTCTTATGTTATGTGTAAAGTGCACTTGAATGGAAATGGTACCTATGATCTTTCTTGTAACGTTGGAATTTCTGCTTTCAGCTTGTCCTATGTTATCATCCCATATTATCTCATGGTTTTGGAATTTCCCTCATCCCGAGCTCCTTTTATCCCTTTTCTTGTGACGTCTGTCTCCGTTTCTGCAGAGAAACGTCTCTGTAGATAAAGTGACGGCATGTGTCATTTCATTTCATTTCATTTGCTTTTGCTGTTGCTTTTGCTGTTGCTTTTGCTTTTTTTAGTGAGAAGTGAGAACGCACTTCATTCATTCCAATAAAAGTATGCAGGCTCTGCAATCTCTGCAGATTACACAGCGTTTTCAGGGACGCGGTCTTGTGAGTTCTTGTAAGTTTCGTGAAGCTTTTATCGAGTTCATAACTGAGAGAGGCAAGTTGCAAATTCCACTATTAAGTCGGTGTACAATTGTGCGGATGATTTTGGCCACAATTACACATTAGAGGAATGGAGTATTTGGAACAGCACTCAACCCTGGACAAAACCAGCAAACTGACAACGAAGCACAAGGAAAGTCATTGATGCATAACACGGAATCACGGATGGCAACTAGTAGATGGACGTAATCCAGAACGAAAGTTATCGCGCTGTTCTTTCCTAGTTTAGTGGATTCATTCATTCATGCAAAATCTGCTGGGAGGCACAGTATGACGATGCAGAAGTTAGCATGCGTGCTGGTACCGTCTTCTTGTGTATGGACTACGGAGTACTGTAACATCGTTCGGGGTTTGGTTTCCGGACTGGTAAAATGAGTGAAACTTTTTTTTTTTGAAACACCATTACAACATATAGACGTTTCCACACACGCACACCACCACACACACGCACTCACACACACTACGTCTACGGAAGACCAGACGAGCGGAGTTTGAAGAAATGACGAAGTCACCATCGACGTCTCGTTTGCGACGGGTATATCGTCTTCCACTGAAAAAAAAAATCCTTCTAAATGAGACACATAGTACCAAACTTGATTCCACTGAAGATTAGAAGTACTTACGATCTAATACAAAAGACGTAACAAGGTTGTTTAGTACTACTAATGGATGCGTACGCGTGTGTGTCGTGTGATATGAGTGGGTTGCATGTGATGTGCGTCCTCCACGTGGAAAATCACCGGGACAAGCTCTTGGTACGTTGACACCGGTGCGCGGTGGCGGATCCACAACCGGTGACCGCCCACGGCTCACCGGCGAGCGCCGAACGCTCGAACACCCGTTTCCCAGTAAAGCCGCGGTCAAACACCGGAGTAGCTTTGTTCGATCCAAGCTTGGAGCCTTTTCCCGTTCTCCACTCCCGTGGAAGCCACAAGGCATGCGACCATCTAGCTGTTCGCGTGCTAATTGTCGCACCGTGTCTCTGGATCAATTAAAGAAACCTTAGCTCATCTCGTTGCACTTGCAGTCTTGCGTCCATGGCTCCCGACCTTAGCTCTCACGTCCATGCAGATAGGTCTCGTAGGTATTGCTTTACGAAAATAAATCATGGAGTTTGCTATGGCTGGTTGTGCGCTTGCACTCAGATAGTTTGGTGTGTCTGCACGGATTGGTGGTGTGAAGTAGACTAAGGCCCTTTGGGCTTAAATTTCGCTTAAAAGTACAAAAACTAAAACATATACTTTTTGTTCGGGTTTTTAGAAAAGCCTAAACCACCCACATAACTATAAGCCAAAAAACCTTGTGAGATGTATGTATGTGTGTGTTTTTTTTTGCTTTTGCTTTTGCGGGATAGAGTAGACCTTTGCCACTAAACTTCGAAAAAATTACCCGCGCTATACCAGGTATATAAGCTTTCATCGCAGCCTTCCCCACCCGATTTTTCCTCTCCACTCTCGGCTCCTGCACCCGAGTCGCCTCTAGGGCGATTAGGGCTCAATCTCCTCCGGTCGCCGGTGACCTCCGTCCGACGTGGGATCCCCAAGTCACCGATCCTCCCCGCGCATGATGCCGTCTCCCCAAGGCCCCTGGTCCTCTTGGCTGCTGTCGTCCTCCTCCGGATCCCCAGTCGCTGTCCACCTCCACGTCCTCCCTGCGCCGAACACCGTCTCCCCCAGGCCGCTGTCATCCTCCTCTGGATCCCCAGTCGCTGTCCTCCTCCATGTCCTCCCTGCGCCCAACGCCGTCTCCCCCAGGCCGCTGTCATCCTCCTCCGAATCCCCAGCCGCCATTATCCTCCACATCCTCACCCCAGCTTGCTTAGAGGATTTAGCAGTGCAGCTCTAGATCTAGATTCAATTAGCACATGGAGCATCAGATGTTTGTATGGCTCAAGAAAGCAATTTTAATTATTTTTTTTCACTGTTTTTGTTTCACAATTTGATCAGAGATGATTGTACATTAGCTTTTGTTGATCAGGTCACAATTTCTCGATGAATTGAGAATTTTTGGTATTCACTTCTGATGATTGCTCTGTGTTCATTGAGAGCATGTTAAATTCAAAATCGATGATATACAAACCCTTCTTAGCTATTTGAATAAGGATATTTTGGACATTTCGTGCTTTAAGACAAAAGGTTAGTGAAGAAAAAGTCAAATTGTCAAACAACCCTACTTGGCTTAAAACACTACCAGAATTCGTTATTTTCCCGAGTGCCAGAAACACTCGGGAAACTACTCCCCGAAGGTCAGCCGTCGGAAAACATCACTCGGGAGCTTAAATAAACATGACCTAAATAAGGAGGAAATGGGAATATATGTGCTAATACTATCCTTTGGTTACGAATTGAAATGTGTATGTCATTCCGGCTTGTTATTTTGACATGCCGAAATTTTGGAAGTTCGAGTAACCAATGCTAAATCATGGAAAAAAAAACACACATATCCACTCATCTACTTCTAACTTGGCATGAAGTTTTCCCAGATATTTGAAATCGCAAGAAATGGTCAAACTATATTACCAGCAGCCACAGATCGAACCAACAGGATCCACATGAGCTTTCGCCTTGGTTGTTCTAGGAAAACGCAGGTACGAAGGATACTGGGGATTGTTGATTCTCATGGCTAGTCTCATTGTGACGGAAAAAATACGAAGAAACTAGTCGACAAGACAAGGCACATGGACACGTCAAAGGCAGCCATTGACAACCAAAACGTATTCTTGTTTCCACACAAATTGCCTCACATGAGATCGAAATGCAATGATGTTCATTGAAAAGAAAGTAGATAAGGCGACCAATTCAATCCACCTGATTTGCGATTTTTTAAAAAAGATAATTACAAAAATAAATAGTCGTTCCAAAAAATTACAAAAATATATCTCTGTCGTCAGTTCAACTGGCGACAGGGACCCTGCTACCATCCTATAGGCAGTAGAGCTCTCTGCCGCTAGTTGAACTGGCGATAGATTCTTGTCGCCATTTGAACCAGCGATAGGTTTCTGTCGCCATTTCAACTGGCGATAGGTTTCTGTCGCTATTTCAGCTGGCGACAGGAAGCTCAAACCTTAAACATGTTGCTTTGTTTGTGATTTTTGTAGGATTTTAACGGTACGAAATGAGTTAAACTGATAATAGAATTTTGTGATCGTCGTATGTTGCTCTAGTGCGGTGAATTTTTTTAAAACATTTTGAGGACGATTGAGGTATCAATGGTTCGTAAGTACGAAGGTAAGTGATATTACAATACGTCCGGGAATTCATACATGATGTTTGGCCGATGAGATGGCCAATAGTGATTTTGACGACGTGTAGGACTGTAATGTACGAATGAGCTAGAAATAGCTGCAACATAACTCCTTTGGAGAACTTTAGGGAAATGACACAACGATAACAACACAACATTTGATCGGACAAGGGGGTTACATGACACGCAGGCTAACGAACCGAGTACGGTACACACATGCCTTTAGGGAAATAGAAATATATGGGATGTGTGGACGAAGAGGGTAGAACTACCGCGTGGACGTGGCCATTTGCCCTTGCGGCCCAGTTCGGTGTTGTACTCATCGCTTTGCGCCTTAGCTCTCGTCACGATGGCCCTCTTCCGCTCCCTCGCGGCCTCCCATCGCCTGGCATGCTCGCGCTCCTGGTTCTCGCGCAGCCTGTCCCACCAGTTTGGGTGCAGCCTCCATGCCCTGATTGGCGTGCGCAGCCGCAACGCGCCAAGCTCAATCGGTGTCTCGCCTTCCCGGGGGAGCACGGTACTCAGGTGGCTACGGTGATGCGCGTCAACCACCGGGTCAAGCAACTCGTAGTGGCCTGCGTCCACCATACCTGAATAGTATTTTCAGTACTAACAAAATAATTATCGTGCACTAACAAAATAACAACCGCACACAAATGGGAAGGTAAATAATTACTCTACTTAGCTACTGAATACATTTTCAACAGATTTATAATAGGCGTCTTCGTATTTCTGCAGATTGATCCTAAATCGTTCCAGTGCTACAACATTCATAACATGTGGATGACGAACTACATATTTCGACTATTTTGGCAATTATTCTCATTGCTCTTCTGACCCTACTCAGCTACTCCAGATTTTCTTCATAATTTCAAAATGTGTCATGCAATTTTTCTAGTTTACAAGATAATTCCTGCATTATTAATATAATTACCGCGCACAAATGGGGAGCTTAATAAAGCTGGGATTATTCTGATTCCGCCATTGCGCTCTGACTACCGGTTACACAACTTAAATATGTACTACGCAATTTGACTATGTTTATCTAACCTACTCAATCCTATGTCGCTATTTTTGTTTGCTAACAAATAAGGTTTTGACATAATGTACAAAGTTTCAAAAAAATGTACCTACAAGATGACCGATTGGATTCGGTGCTTCGACAATCTCTCCTCCACGACAAACTGGCAGAACTTCGCTACCTTTCTTCTCTCCCTCCCCTTGTCTCTCTTGTTTTTTTGGAATTAAAATAAATTATGGACTGATTTATTAGGGTTTTTATAGCAGGCTAACTATCGCCAGTTGAACTGGCGACAGGAATCTATCGCCAGTTCAAGTGGCGACAGTAGCACGGTTCAACTTCCCGTCGCCGTTTCAACTGGCGATAGATAGTTGGACCGGCGA
The DNA here is from genome assembly GCA_036346255.1 of Ampelocalamus luodianensis. Classification (NCBI taxonomy): domain Eukaryota; kingdom Viridiplantae; phylum Streptophyta; class Magnoliopsida; order Poales; family Poaceae; genus Ampelocalamus; species Ampelocalamus luodianensis. The sequence goes on from CM070634.1 coordinate 18,167,840, forward strand.
CAGGATCAACAGGGTCTCTGTCGCCAGTTGAACTGGCGATAGAGACATATTTTTGTAATTTTTTGGAACAACTATTTATTTTGTAATTATCTTTTTAAAAAATATTATTCTAAATTTTTTCCCCCTGATTTGCATCTCGTGAAGGACAAATATCAGTACCATCATATCTAGCTGCTCCAAACTTATACCACCTTTATGTTCACCTCGCAGTTCCATCCCTTCGCGTGCCATCGCTGGTATACGCTTAAGCTAGTATACGTAAGTTTCTCATCAATCACAGCATTGCCTGCTCTTTTCGATGGGCATTGTCGTGGTAGCCAATTGCTACAGGCCTTTTCAGTTGTTTGACTCAGGTGAAAGCCAATTTGCATGCAAGATTTGTCCTAACCTGCTGAAAAAGATGCTTTTCGATAGCATGGCTGTCACGGGCCCTGCCCTTGGCTTGCATCATTGCCATGCATGACCAAGAGTAGTTCGGCGAGCTTGGATCATGGAATATTTTAGTTTTCGTACCAAGGTTCTAACTGCTACGATCTTGTCAGTCAAGTCAGTCAGTCACTTTGCTTCGAACACAGCTAATCTAGAGTACGAGGAATGTGCGGCGGCGTACAGCTAGCTACCCGATCTGTAATTAAAATCAGTGAGGTCATCTTTGTGCAAGGATGACCTAAGGCGTGTCTCCCAGTGCTCGTCCTCGAATCTCGACTACTTTTGGACAAGGCGAGGATATTCTCCAGCGTAGAGTTGTGTGTTGTGGCGAGCGACTTGCAAGCATCACACAAGTAACTCAGCGTTTTCAGGTTTCAGCTGGTATCGACCGATCATCAAAGTTGGTAGCATCATCCACAACACTTGGATGCTACTCATGGTAACATGGTAATAAGTTGTGCTGTTTCGAATGCACATCCGCGGAAGGCAAATAGCCAATGCTCATCTTACCATGAATAAAGATACAGTTCGGTGGAACTTGCATAGGTCTGAGTAATTTTCGGTCAAATCTATGTATGTTTTTTTGGGTGATACAAATTGTCGTTTTCGCTGTAAAAAATTATGAAAAGTTAAAGTACCTCTTGAGATAAAAATTTTCTTATGGTATCTTTGTAGAGGAGTTATTCTGATTAAGGATAATTTAATAAAACGGAACTGAAGGGGTGACACAAATTGTTGCTTTTGTGGTCAACAGGAGACCATTCAACATTTGTTTTTTGATTGTCGCTTTGTCCGTTTTGCTTGGTGGATAGTTCAGATTGTTTTTAATCTTAACATACATAATAATATTCGAAATATCTTTGGAAACTGGTTATTAGGTCTTAATTCGGATTTAAAAGCGGTTGCACTATGCTGGTCTATCTGGTTATGTCGCAATGATGTCGTTTTCGACAAGATAGTTATTAACAATCCTTTGCAGGTTATATTTAGATGTATCAAATGGATCCACTCTGGGTCAACTTTACAATGCCAAGGAAGGAGGGAGGCCTTGATAGCCGGGAGAAAAGCATTGGAGGTCATTACAAGGGAGATATTCAACAAGCAGGGGTGGAAGGTATGTGATAGGCTTCGAGATGCTTGACGATCTTTTAGTTATTGTTTATTTTCATAAGGATGTTTATTATTTTTACGGCGTTTGTTTTGTTAGTGGTTTGTGTTTTTGTAGTTTTGCCATTTCTTTATGGCCCATGGGGCTACTGTTTAGTCTGATTATGAATTTTTAGATATTTGTAATAAATATTAGACTGTGTGTATCTTTGAATACATGACCGAAAGATATTTTCTCTCCCGTTATCTAAAAAAACATTCGCGAAAGTTATGTGTACACTGCTTCACGCACTTGGCACGTACGCCACGCACAGCCTTCGGCGCGACGCGAAGACGTCAACATAGCACACAGTACAACCGTGCCTACACGCACAACCGTCAAGCAACCACGGCCGGGCGCCACAGTAGCAAAAGCAGCTGGCAAGGAAGGCGGCGAGCCGGCGGAAGCAAAGCCCAGAGAAGACGCGGCAGCGGCAGCGGCACAGGCCCAAAGAAGAACGATGCACTAGCAAAGCAGCAGCACCGCCACAGCCTATTCATCGCGCCACTACCGATCATCAACAACTCACCAGATTTTGTTTAAACGCCCACTTAACATTGGATTTTGCGGGGGGAAAAATCGTGTCACTTAAACCCCAATTTGATATGAAATCCCCTTGAATGCTTGCCTGCTTGGCTGGCCGGAAAACACATCAACGAGAATCATTTCATAAATTATGCGTCCTTGGCGACGCCGTCCTCTGTCGGTCAGTGAAAGTGGACACAAATCAAGGGCGGAGAAAAGGAGAGAGCAACCTCCAATCTTTCGTTTATTAGTGTCCATTTTGCTTTCTTTGTATTTTTCTGCCTCGTAGACCTTCCACAATCCCTAGTATCAGCGTCCTAGGTATTTTCACCACAATCCAGCCAAAACCAACGTCGAGAGGGCAGACAAGTTAATACAAAACAGATTAGGAGAGCGTCGGGATAAAGAAACTTTCAACAGTTTCGATTCAACGCATCGAGTTATGTCTTTGAAATGCCCAATGAACGTTCCACTACCCAGAAGGTTAAAATCGTTCAACCTAAAGCATCATCCAGACATGAACAGGGAGTCGAGGAGGAACTCCATTGACAGCACTTCCCTAGACTCCAGTAAATGAAATACATTAGCATTCTACTGTTCTAGCACCTCTGTTCATTGAGAACGGGAAAATGGCCACAGCACTTCCCTAGGCTAGGACTAACAAAATGAGACGTTGCCCGTAAGACTGTAAAACGGTAACCATAACCATGAATAATTCATTGGCAAACTGTACTCACAAATCCAATTGAAAAATGGTGATTAGCCCCATGATCTATATTAAAAGTTCACAATGACTGGGCGGGGAAAAAGCACAAGAACATAAACAAGTGGTCACGAATGCTTCTAGCTTGGCTCGATTATTTCATTTGGACTATTCCAGCGCTTACGAGCTTCTGAATTTTCTGCATCACTCCAGGGTTCTTGAGATGCTCCTGAGCAGCCCTAGGGTCCTCCTGGAAATCGTTCAGTACCTGAAAAACATTTCCAGCACCATTAGATTATTGACAGACAGGTGTAATTAATTTGATTCCAACCCACATCTAGATTCCAACCAAGAATGGAGATTTGATGATACCTGTCGCATGATAGGATCGGTAAGGATGTTCTGGATTTCTGGATCCTGCATGGCTTTATTCTGCAGAAACAGCAGGACCAGTTAACAATATTGAACTTCTGAAGCAGCGGATACGTAAAGAGCACTGGAAACGATCAAGAGGCTTACCTGTCTCTCCTGCAATTCTTCCTGACTTATTTCACCTCGGTTGGCCTTGTTGATTTGTTCAATACACCTGCAAATGCGAGCAACAGTTAAAAGTTGGTTTATGTAAACAGATGGTGTAACTACACTAAATGATTCCTGGCATGACATAGCTTCATTACCTCTTTATACCGTCAAGCAGTTCCGGGTTATTTGGATCATGCTTTAAGCCGGCCTGGTAAGTTTCCATTGCGTTGTCATATTCTTTCATGAAAAATTGAATTGCACCTTTCCTTGTATACCCCTTGGAGAAGGTCGGGTCTAGCTCAATACACTTCTCTGCATCTTTAAGACCTTCAGGCATGGCTCCCAACTTGGTGTAGCATGCAGCCCTATTGCTGTACACCTATAGATAAACCACACCCCAAGGCAGTAATAGACAGTAAGGAACACAAGTCGATTGATACACAAAACACAACAGCAGCCAACAAATGCAATACGCTGAGCAATGTATGACATCAGAAGGATAATTAATTCAAAATCACCGATGGAGTAAAAAACACAGACACAGTAGACTTCAAAGTGCCCAGTGTTTCTAAAAACAGGACATATCAAAGCAAGCAATACATATAACATCATTGCTACACAAACAACTTGGTAAATCTTATAGAAACTCCAAGGAAAATATCATTCAATGTTCTCCAATCTGTTGAGCTACATATGCTGTGAGTTGCGAGTTGCAACCACCTGAGCTTTTTGTCCATCATACACAACCAATATGGCAATGGTGTAGAACTGTCCCCAGATAATTCAAATTATGCATATATACAAGGATGCAGATAAAACATAGAATGCATGATATAACTGTAAGGATTTTTTTTTTAATTAATTAACCCATTTTTTTTATTATTAACCTCTCGCCGACTTTATTTCTAATGCTGACCTTTTTGGCCACATCACCACTCATGACGTGGCCAGATCAGTATTGTTTGGTCACGCCACCACTAGTGGCGTGACAAGAAGTGCTATTTAGCTAGACTTACCATATGGCGTGACAGTGTGTGTTGCCACGCCACAGGTGGTGGCGTGGCTAAAAAGGTCAGATTTGAAAATAAAGTTGACGAGGGGTTAGTACTAAAAATAAATTAAAAAGTGGGTTAATTAATTAAAAAAAGTTCAATTATAAGAAATAGGGACAGAAGAAATTACCCTAGGATCTTTTGGGTTTCTCCTGAGAGCCTCAGTGTAATGCTTTACTGCTTCTGGGTATATTTGCTTCTTGAAAAATTCATTACCTATAAAACCATAAGATAACTTAGCCTATTATGAGCACAAGCAACACATTAAAACTCCTGTAAAAAACAAATCTGTAATAGATGACCACCACAAGAAGCAGATCAGAAGATAAAGAAAGGAGGGGGAAACTAGAGATGACAATGTAGTGTTTCTCATACCTTTCTCTCTCTCCTCATCTGCTAACTTTGGATCATAGTACTCTTGTTGCTCCAACTCTTTCTTTGCCCTCTCAGCCTCATTTAGTTTTTTTAGTGTGTCTGGATTCCGATGCTCAGTTAAAGCCTTCTGGAAAGTCTCAATGGAAATATCGTAGTCCTTAGAGGTCTTAGCAAGTTTGACCAGAGCAGTTCCTTTTCTTGTCAGTGCCCTTGAAATCATCTTGAAATCAGCATGAAGTTCCCTTCCCCTCTCCACCGCCTTATCACAGTCCTTAATGCATTCATCATACTGGAGACAGAAAATGATATTAGATTTCAGTTAGCAAGAATTAACATATTTTACCAGGATAGCTTTTGTATGAAGAGACAAAGCTAGAGACATGATCTAGTAACTTAGTAACCTGTTTCATGCACAGGCCACATAACTGATCATCACAGTAGCTCATACATGGAATTGCAAAAAGGAATAATAATGTACTCTTACTCCTACAAGTAAAACAAAGTGGCCAGTTAAGGTAACAATCATGTAAGAAAATGTAGCTGTTTCTCAGCTGTAAGCACTTTTCACAATCTTCTCTATCAACATGAAACTTTTATAGGTGAAAACCGTTAAAGATTGGTACCGATAAATATGTGGCTTTTCCCCATGGGGCCTAGGAAGCTCTTTTTGAGCAAAGACAAACATCAGAATTCAGATGAGGTAAAATTCAAATGCACCTCTTCAATATCGAAAGGGTATCTTTGATCTTATGGGTGATTTGGGTGAGGAGGTGCTCATGAGCAAGATATAGGGACGTTCGCTCAGGTGGGGGGCAGTGCTGTGCTGGCGGTCCACTAGGATCTACCTCCAAAATTGTGACTAGCTATACTTGATGCAGCCGATAGCTATACATATAATAAAGGTCGTTGCTACTAAAAAAATGTGCATAAACTTGCTGTTATAATATGCAGTAGAAATATCAATAGAACTAGGATAAAAGCCCATACAACTAATAAATCACTAAATTTAAATCAATAGGCAAAAATCAACATATTTACAGCTTAAGGCACCAAATTAAATATTTTATCAAAGCTTGCAAAGGAGCTGTATGTTCATATCTATAAATTTAATGTTTCTAACTTTGTCCAACCTCTAAATTGTGCTTTTCCATTCATCCCAATTCAAACCTCTTCTAAAAAATCTTTTGTGAATATGATAATACCTATCTATCCAGGGCATGATAAAGCAGTTCCTCCTAAGAGATCTACCTAAATAAGGTTGTGATAAAGCCATCACGGAATCGGTAGTTAGCAATTTGCCAGTCAGTAAGAATCGCAAACAATCAAATTTGAAAACCCAAGCAAAAGAAGCCCAAAACTGTTTTTTAAAGAAACAGAAAGTTGAATTGGTACTATTTGGCTAACATTAAGAGTCTAATTTGGTTGTCATCAGTTTTAGACCTCCCTCAACTGTCCTATTGTGATCTCATGGTTGTTAATCTCTTGTATCATAGTGTTCAGCAGTTTAGCACAGCAATCAAACAGCTAATCCTCTCAATTGATAGTCACTATGTTTCTGGTGCCAGCACCTAATTTCTCAATAGTCAAAACTACTACCAATTCGCACACTGCAGCAACCAAGCACATGAACAATGAAGTGAACTCATAATTAGATTGTTAATTAGCAAGGCATGAAATCACCATAAACCTCACCTTTCCCATCTCAATGTACACCGCTGCACGGTTAGTGAGGTAGGAGATGTCCTCGTCGTCAAGTTCCATGGCTTTTGTGTAATGCTGGATCGCCGTCTCTAAGTCCTTCTTCTTGTAAGCTGCGTTCCCCACCTCCTTCTCCTTCTGAGCAGCCGCTTTCCCCTCCTTCTCATCGCTCACCTCCATCGGCTCCGGCTCTGGCTCAGGCTCCACCTCCCTCGCCTTCGTCTCGGGCTGCTCCTGCTGCGGCGGCGGGGAAGACTGCGACGACTCGGAGGCTTCGGGTCTATGGATCTTGATGTTAAGCATGAGACTGAGCACCTGCATCATGCGGGGGTCGGAGAGGTACATGTTGAGGCTGCTGGGGTTCCGCTGCACCTCCCGCAACATCTGCATGAAGTCGGGCTGCTCGAGGTAGGCGCGCGTGGCGGGGTCGGATGCGATCTTGCTCCAGAGCTCGGGCCCCTGGAACATCTGACCGATTCCGTCGGCGCCGGATGGCGGGCGGCGCGGCGGCGCTGCGGTGGCCTTCTTGGCGTCGGCGAGGCCGGCTTTGAGACCCTCGTTGCTGGGGTCGAGGGCGAGGCCCTTCTCGTAGGCGGCGACGGAGCCGGCGGCGTCGCCGAGACCGAGGTGTGCAGCGCCGAGGCGGGAGTACCCCTTGGCCCAGTCGGGCTTGAGCTCGACGGTCTTCTCGGCGTCGGCGAGCGCCTCGGAGTAGCGGTGGAGCGAGGCGAGCGCCGCGGAGCGGTTGGAGTAGAGGACGTGGTTCCCGGGGGCGAGCGCGATGGCATCCGTAAAGTGCCGCGCCGCCTCCTCGAAGCGACCCGCCGAGAAGGCCGCATTACCCTTGGCCTTCGCCTCGTCGGCCATGGCAGGCGGTGCTGCTCCGATCGGATCGGGGGCGGATTCCAGAATTTTCCAGAAGCTTTGGCGGCTGGAAATGAGGGGGCGGAAATGCCTGGGGTTAGATGGGATTAAAGCGAAAAGCAGGCGAGGAGCACGAATTCTCAAGGGTTCCGGAAGGTTCCGCCGGAGAGCAGCGACCCGGGCCCTCCTAGTTTACGTTTTCGGTATGGGTAAGCGTATTGCATACCTTGACTCATCCCTTTTCTCCCCCTCTTCTGCACATGTGGGCCTCTGATAAGCCCATCACACAAGCTGGTACTTTGGGGATCGAATTGGGCCACTGGGCCGTTCTTTCGGGGCTTGTGACCGGGAGACGCACGCGGTTGGGAGTTGTGACCTGCCGCACGCCGAAGTATGGCTGACGCAAGGCGACGGGCCGCACCACCACCTCACGCCCCACGTGTCCGCGCCCCAGGCTGCCCTCCCTGCATGGCGGCATGGCGCTGGCGCCGCGCCTACTTACTCCGCTCCTCGCGCCGCTCTCCTCGCCCGCGCATTTCGGCTCTCCCGGCTACCGCTCATAGACCGCACCGTAGAGTCGCATACGCAAGGGGATGGCGGCGTGGTGGTGCTTCGCGTTGCTCTTGGTGCTTTCTGCGGCGGCGGAGGCCGACGCCTCGAAGGGGAAGTGGGAGCAGGTGATTCGGATGCCGGGGGAGGAGGAGCCCGTAGCGACGCACGGCGGTGAGGGCCTCGAGGTGGAGGAGGCGGACGGCGTCGGGACGAGGTGGGCGGTGCTCGTCGCCGGCTCCTCCGGCTACGGCAACTACAGGCACCAGGTGAGCGCGGTCCGAGGTCGTAGGCGTGGGTGCATGCGTATGCGTTTGCGCGCGCCGTCGGTGCGTCTGGAGTTTGATTTAGGGCTTGGAGCGGAAGGACGCGGTTCTGAAAAATTGGGGTTTGCCGAAGTTCTCTTGCAAGGATGCAGTTCTGAAAATTAACAAGATTATTCGTATTGAGATTTTGGAATTCGTGAATTTGTAGCTTTAGACGTTTAATTTTGGGGGTCTTTTGTTAATTCGTTCTCCAAAGTTTCAAACTTTAGCTCTTTTTCTATTTGTCTGAGTTCTTAAATTAATTGAGCTGCAAGTTAGCGGCGTGGGGTTGAGAGCAGAACTGCGCAGCTGCAAGGTTTTTCATAGGTTTAGGTATCATGTGAGAGAGTGGTTACTGGTTAGCACTGACATTTCAGGGCCTATTTGGCACCTCGCTATCAAATCTTTAGTTGTATGTTTGTCAGGATTCAGGAAGGTCCGGAACTCGATGTTTTGACGGGTTTCTCTTTTTGTTCTTGTATACTAGCCGTTTTCAGGGAAGGAAAAAAAGTGTTAAGCAGCAACCTGATTCGGGATGAGGAAAGGGATGTGAATTTTGCGAAATCGGTTTCTTGTTTCTATGCCTAGGATAGATTATTGAGACAAAATTTGGCACTGACAAATTCACTGGAGGATACTGACACTTTGATCACTAATGTTCACTGAAATTATGTAGCAGACACTAAAACTTGATTGAACATTCGCCCGCTGATATATTAAATGCGTGCTAATTTTATCTTGTTTTGATTCGAAATTAGAACGAAAAGAGATGAATGAGCAAGCAGTTCTGTTCCATGGACCATTTGCTTAAGGGTTGATTTATTCTTGATGCCTTGCAGTCCGATATATGCCATGCATACCAGATATTGCGGAAGGGAGGACTGAAAGAGGAGAATATTGTGGTGTTTATGTATGATGACATTGCCAATAGTGTACTCAACCCGAGGCCAGGGGTTATCATCAACCATCCGGAGGGCGAAGATGTTTATGCTGGTGTCCCAAAGGTATTACTTGGTGGCTTCTCCTATTATTCTTTCCTGCTTGGAGGGAAGCATTAGGATCGTTTTCTGTCGAACCTTGCTCATTTAGGTGGTGCCAGTGCCCCTACTTGTATCATGAACAGCCAGCGGTGGTAACTCGGCTGGTACATGATCTTTCTGGTTGATGACAACAGGAAGATCACTCAACATGGTTCAAACTAGCTGAAATCCTATTCAATTCCACAATCCAGCATCATATTCTTATCAAGATATATCTATTAATATCACTAACCAAATGGCCAAGCATAGCTCATGCTAATCTGAAGTCCAAGCATAGCTCATGCTAATCTGAAGTACTATTGCAACATTCTGCAAACAAGCAGATCATTCTAACCGAGTTTGGGTCATTTTTAATCAAATGTTTTTTGAATAATCCTAACCTAGTTGTGAATAATTAAAAGCGATGTTTGGAAGGAAATAATGGGCATCAGGTTGCATCCTTTTATTGTACCATGAATTCTAGAGTTATCTTTTCAAGTAGTTCACCGTTGGCATGTTTTTTAGCTTCGTATGGCTTAATATCTGTGTATAGCAGAAGTGCAGAATTTATATATTATCTTTTTTCTCCAAGTTTGATGACGATAACATACTTTCTAATTCCAGGACTACACTGGAGACGAAGTTACTACTAAAAACTTTTATGCAGTTCTCTTGGGCAATAAAACTGCAGTCACCGGAGGGAGCAAGAAGGTCATAGACAGCAAACCAAATGATCATATATTTATCTATTACTCAGATCATGGGGGCCCTGGAGTTCTTGGTGTGTGAAAGTTGCTTATGCTGCTTTGTTGTATAAGTTAATTTTGTTTGTCATGCATATTGACATTTGCAATTTTCAGGTATGCCCAAACTGCCGTATCTTTATGCTGCCGACTTTATCAAGGTGTTACAAGAAAAACATGATTCTAATACCTACGAAAAAATGGTAAGATTGTTCTTAGTTGCTTGTTTGTGGAAAACTTATACTGTTTGACTGAAAGCAGCGTTACATTTGGGCAGGTTATATATGTGGAAGCTTGTGAAAGTGGCAGTATTTTTGAGGGTTTGATGCCAGCAGACCTTAATATTTATGTCACAACAGCATCTAATGCAGAAGAAAGTAGCTGGGGTACATACTGCCCAGGAATGGAACCATCGCCTCCTTCTGAGTATATTACCTGCTTAGGTGATCTCTATAGTGTTTCTTGGATGGAAGACAGGTATGTAACCGGTACCTTAAATTCATTGTTGCAAAACAATTTTACTGACTGCTAGTGCTTAACAGAATAGACTAATTTTTGCAGACTGCTAGTACTTAGCAGAATAGACTACAATGCGTAGTAATCTATGTGTTTATTTAATTGAGTTAGTTCGCTTGGGTGTAGCAACAGCAAAAACGAATGTATAACAAGTTTCCCCCTTTCTTTAGTTCCAAAGTACATACCATATGACCTGCAAATCCAGATTACATGAATGTTTATCATTATATAGTTCCTTAATTATAAGTCTGCTGAAGAATTTCATTGTAGATTCCAGAGTATTCATTTTAATCATCTTAATATTACTTGGCAGTGAGACAAACAATCTGAAGGAGGAAACAATCAAGGAGCAGTACGAAGTGGTGAGTCTTGATCTGCTTTTTACCTATTTCATTTGCATTGGTACATTCCCAGCTAGTCACAGCTTTGTGGACAGGTGAAGAAGCGTACCTCAGACTTGAACAGCTATAGTGCTGGTTCTCACGTTATGGAGTATGGGGACAAGACCTTCAAGGATGAGAAGCTTTATGTTTATCAAGGTTTCAATCCTGCAAATGCCAACATCACAAACAAGCTATTTTGGCAAGCCCCAAAGTCTGCAGTCAACCAAAGAGATGCAGATCTTCTTTTCCTGTGGAGGAGGGTAAGTTGTAGTTTTAATCCAGTCTATCAATTGGTTTGCTAAGTTCCTTTGTAAAAGTAAACTGAACTGAGTAATCTATTGCCTCTGGGACTGAATTTAGTCCTCGTTGACTCTCTGTTACATTCTTTTTTCCTTGTGCAAGAAATTATTCCAACAGACAAAATAGAGGTGGCTATATTGCCCGTACCTTAAAGTGGTTCTTAATTAGGACCTACTAAATTTTATAACCTAAAGCCATAGTCGACATAGATAATTTGGGTAGTTTTGTAGCATGCTGATGTCAGGGAAGGTCGCCATATCTCAGTATTTTCCAACTCTTAGGTCCTTTGACGATTTGGTGTATACGCTGACTTTCAGTTGCTGTTTTCATTGAAGTATTTCTTTTTAACAAGAAATTTTAAGTTTTACTTACTCAGTTACTGGCATTTCGGAACTGATAGTACTGCTAAGCAAAACAGGCTATGTAATCTGCATAGTGCATAGAGAATTCACATCTGCAATCTATAAATATCTGTTTCGTATTGGCTTATGCTTCGAGCCTCGCTCAAGGGTTCTTGCTTTGGTTTCAGTATGAGCTGTTACATGAAAAATCTGAAGAGAAGGTGGATGTTCTGAGGGAGATCACTGAGACAGTAATACATAGGAAGCATCTTGACAGCAGCGTCGATTTTATTGGAAAGTTTCTCTTTGGATTTGAGAGTGGACCTTTAGTGCTTCAAGCTGTTAGACCTTCTGGTCGGCCACTCGTTGACGATTGGGATTGTCTGAAGAGAATGGTAAGTAGGAGACTATTGCCTGTACTCTTTTTATTGAGATAACTCGTTAGTCTAATGTCATAGTTCTGTTTTCTGAATGGTTATAGTTGCTTATGTTCATTTGACTTACGTAATGAGCTTCTTCAGGTGCGAATCTTTGAATCCCATTGCGGGTCGCTCTCTCAGTACGGTATGAAGCACATGCGGGCATTTGCAAATATATGCAACAAGGGCATTCCTGACACCACAATGAAGTCCGCAAGCATCAGTGCTTGCGGTAGTCACAACTCGGCAAGATGGAGCCCACTGATCCTGGGGTACAGCGCTTGATCGATCTTCTGCAGTACATGCTACTCGGCCTCAACTTATGTGAATGTGTATGTACTATGTAGTAGTAGTGCATCCGTAAAAAACGTTCAGGCTGCAGAAACTATACAAGAATGTGCTGCTGTATGTTGTTTTGGCTGTGTATTATATAGATGTCCCGTGTGTATTAATCATATGTTTGGTGTGTGGTTGTAACTGGACGCAACAATTAGGACAAAGTATATGAATGTCGCTGCAGTGCAATGCAACCCATGGTAATACATTCACAAGCAGGCCATATGTAGTAGATCAACAGAAACAAGACACAACACCAGCAGGATTAGTGAATCTATACTGCTCACAAAACGCATGCGATGATGACAAGCTCGATCATATGGCGTTCATGAACGAGGACGACGTTTGTCGGTTTGAAACAGTTGCATGCGTCTCTCTTCAATATTCAGCACAAGCCCTCCTTCCTCTAGTCTAACGCTGTACCTGGAGATATCTGATTCTGAATGGGCACAAACTTCCAGTTGCTAGTTAGCCTGCATTGAAGCATTGGTTTACTGTGTTAGTTTGCTCTGGGCTTAACTAACGGCTTCATTTTGTTCTTTTTGAGACAATCAGGACAAGAAGTGAAGATTGTTACACTTCAGAGAGCTTACATGCTTTTCTGAGGAAAGAGATGAACACCACTAGGAGTGCTAGCCCAGCCAAGATGCCAATTATTATTGCCACAGTCCGCCCAACATCATCTCCCGAATAATCTATCACCAAAGAACGCACAATGTATAACTAGAGTAGCATATACAGAGCTATGTACAAATTAAGTCGAGCACTCGCGAAGTGCTTTACAAGAATATATTCAGTATGGCAGTGTCTGGATCATTTGCATAACTTAATAATAGACCATTAAGGCTTGGTTTGGATGGGCTCCATGGTGGGATCCTAGTTCAATCAGTATAGAGGAGAATTAAGATTTGTATAGACTGGGTTAGAATTTCTCCGTTTACACCGGCCCAGATGAAGGTCAGGATAGAATGTTTTTTTTTAAAGGTTAGGACACAATGTTATCATCGAACGAGAAAACAAACGCGCCGGAGGAAAGCGCCTACTTTGCTTGCTAAGGGTATCTTCAATAGTTAGAGATAACTTTATCTCTAATATATGCTACACTATCTTTAGAGATAACATCTTAAATAGATAGTCTATTGCACACTCTTCATCATTTATATTTTAGATTTTTTTTTGAAACGAGTCTACATGTCAACTAGAATAGATTAATATATCATGTCTTGTTTTGTGTGCACGACAGTTTTTTTTCAGTAAGAGACGACATGTGCTCTCTCTCTCCTTCGTATCTTTTCACGTAAGATTTTGTTGACGTGACATAACTAAGAGACGACAATAAAGATATTATTGAAGATGTCCTAATCCGATTGACTGTAACATCGATCCAGAAAGACTCGAAAAGTTTATTCCGGAGGATATATTCTTCCTGTCCTCTTTATCAACTTTGGAAGTTTACCAATTTGGAATCTATTCTCACTTTCATATCGCCTCACTGATCTAGTGATCTAGTCGCTAGTTGCAACCAACGACTAATTCGCGCATCAGGTAGGGCCCTAACGCTCGTTCTCTTTTAGTTAAGATTTAGATCGCCATTGCTATTTAATCCCACAGATTCGAATTCGCGCGCCTAAAACTTCATTAATAAAAAGAAGGGTTTGTCTATATATAATTCGACTGTTTTCTCTCTAAAAAATAGTCACATTTTGAAAGTTCATTTACAACTCTATTATACATAAATTACAGTAAATTATTTATGTAATTTTAGTTCTTGGTCACTGTAATTATTTTTGAAAGTCTTAAAAACTCATATTTCCATCACATGATTCAAAATCTCACATGTACTTTGAGAGGTTGAGCAAAATCAAAGACAAAAAAGTTATATACCAAAAAAATACGGCAATGTAGTGAACCCGGTTCTTCACATGTACGTTGAGAGGTTGAGTACAAACAAAGACAAAAAATAAAATTATATATCAGTAAAATATGATAATGTAGGGAACTCATTATGTTCTTCACATGTACTTTTGAGAGGTTGAGCAAAAACAAAAACAAAAAATAAAATTTTATACCAACAAAATACGGCAATATGGTGAACCCATTATGTTACGTGGTGAGGAAGCTCGGACGCGGCCAAGGTCTCATGTATACGTCAAGAAAGCAAGTATGCATGGCTCGATCTCCGACCTCATCAGATGAACAGAGTGGTGAGACCGAACGTACGCATCAGAGATTTTTCAGCGCACAAGTGATCTCGATCGGCCTCGCACACGCACAAGCCAAACCAAACCGGCCGAGGAGTCATACACATGCCGTATTTTCTCAATTTTCTCATGCGCGTTTAGAACAACACAGTACGTGTCCTGTGTTTATGGGAAAGGCATTGAATCATTCGCATTGACTCACGCACAGTGCAGGATCTCACACACAAAAAAAGTGACAGTTTTTCAGTCAAAAAAACTGTCGAATGCTAGCTAGCAATTCCCTAAAAAGAATGTTAAACATAAATAAAACTAATCTATTTCAAATTCTGACGAGAGGGGGGGAGGGAGGGAGGAGAGAGAAAGAACTTGTGATCTGTTTCACAATCCTCACTTCCTCAGAATGAAGGTGATTAGTACGTGAGTACGTGACATAGTTGCGTACCTTGTGAGGAGCGGAAGTAGTAACCATTTGCCCAGTACCTCACGTAGCACTGCGCCAGGTACACGTCGGCGGCCAGCGCCGTGCCGCACGTACCCTTGAGCTGCCCCACCGCCTGCGCCAGGCAGGCGGTGCAGTCGGCCGCCGCGATGTCTCCGTGGCACTGCGCGACACCCTGCACCGTGCCGGAGGTGCTCACCTTGTACCCCGTCGCGGCCTGCAGCAGCTCCCCGAGGACGCCGTCGCGGCTCCTCAGGAACCCGCCGTCGTCGCTCGTGCTGGAGCTGCACTTGCGGTACGCCGTGGTGGTATCGGCCCGGCCGATGAAGTCGCTGGTGTCGTACCGCACGTAGCAGCCGTCGACCTGCAGCGACGCGGCGTACGCGTTGGCGCACACGGCGCCGAGCCGGCCCACCGTCTCCTGCACGCACGCCACGCAGTCGCCGCGGCTCAGGTCGCCGCGGCACTGGTACATGCCGTAGGCGGCCGTGCCGGCTGCCAGCTGGTCCCCGATGCCGCCGCCGGCGGTGAAGCTGTTGTAGGTGGCACCGGAGGACGCGGTGGAGGTGATGGAGGTGAGGAGGGAGTTGAGGTTGCTCTCGAACGCGGTGTTGGGCTCGTACTTGGACGGCGAGCACCCGGCGTAGACGAACGTGCCCGTCGCGGCGTGAACCTCCTTCGGTGCGGTAGCGCCGAGGTGGAGGAGGAGCATGATCACGACGCGGCTGGCGAGCAGATGCATGGGTGAATGAAGCTTAGACAGTAACCGGGCATGCAGACGTGTACGAGCTTTTGATTTGGTTCGATCGCTGCGACGCGCGCGTCTCGTATATGAGCTTGTACTTCGGCTACTTATCGGCCGAGCGATGCAAGCGTGCGTGCTTCGGATGTACAGCGATCCCGCCGAACGGTTGGTGCGGTGTTGCTCGCATCAGAGATTCTTGTACACCGTCGCGATCAAAAGCTACGCGCTCTTTTTCCCGGTGGGCGAGCTCGTGAGGGAGGGGGCAGAGGCGGGGCGGGGTGTGGCAACTTTTGTGTGAGCAGACAATAATTGCTGCCGTCCTTACGAGTTCGCGCGGGATTTCTTGCCCTCAACAAGCAACTTTCGCGGACGGTGTTTCTGTGAATCACTATTTGAAAATTGCATAAATATTAAAGCATGAATGAATAGTAGGGGTGCAAAGGAGTGGATACGGTCGGATATCGTTCATCCCGTATCATTTTCTATATTTTTTCTCGGATTCAGAATCGGACATAGACAGTGCCGGATACGAATATAAATGCGGAGCGAATACATGTTGAACCGAATACGGATTGTCTCGGTCACGGATACTTATTCGGATATTGCGCAAAAACAGAAACCATATATGTCGCACAAATAAAGATCAATCAGCCATACTACATGTCCAAAATATAACTAGAATAGTAGTTCAATAAGCAAATTTAAATACATCACACGATAACAAAAGGTGGTTAACTAGTTAAGCAAATTATTATGCATATATCAGAATAAATTGGTGCTGATAGAGCATGGAACAAAGGAGATGAATATGGAGATAATTTTATAAGAGAACTTCAATTATTCTTCCAGTTTGATACACAATTATATAACCTTGATGCGAATTTTTCATGTACATTCATTAAAGAATAGTTCTTCAAGAGTAACTCTTTGCAAGTCCTATCATTCACTGTCAAATTTTCATGTAAACTACACAATATTTAATTAAGAGTTGTGCTTCATCCTTATATGAGAAAATAATTAACTGCAAATAAGTAAAAAGAGGGCCACATTTCCTCTCAAGAATTTGCCTTGCTGATTAATCGGGCTAAACCATCTTTGCAACTCCAGTTGTCTGAATGGCTCAATTTGTTTTTACCGGTGTGAGCTTTTGAGCAATTGTCTTGCTCCTTTCTTTCTTTTTCCTTCTTTTGACCTACTTGTATTCGCTCTCTCCTTTTGGTTTCTGACTTGTTTCCTATTTTATTTATTTATATAGTAGGAGCCTCTCCTACTGTTTCCATTCAAAAAAAAAAAGAAAAAGAAAAAGAAAAAAGATAGCTCGCATTGACAAACCTTTTTCGGTGCCAATATTGTAAATGCCAACTTTACTAGGATCTGCCTTGTTGAGTGCTTTCACATGAGCATCAAGCCATCAACTAGATCTTTGACATCAATGTAGTCTCTTATGCATGTTCCATCAGCTGCAGGATAATCTATTTAACCTGCAATTGATTCATGAAAATCCATGAGCTTCACCCCTAAATTATCTTTCACACTAAAGATGCAGGCATACTACTTAAATTTTTGAAGAAGAGAATCCGTATTATTATCCAAACATGCACAACTTGTTACATTATAGTGCATCATGGATTAATTACAAAAGCTATTTTTGAAAACCTTAAGTACATGTTCCTATCAATTCTTGGAGAACCTTTAATTACAACCAATCTATGCATAATATCCCACAAAATTTACTGAGCTCCAAAGGTAACATATCCAAGCTTCAACACACACACAGGCAAATTTATGTATGTATCTCAACTTATATATGATTCTACAGAACAAAGTCAATGTGCTTTGTTTTACTTGCATTTAGTAATAGTCCCTAATGAGGTAAAACTCGACAATCGCAAACAACATGAGTCACATAATTAAGCAAGAAGCTCACCTGTAGCGTAACCGTGTGATCAGAAACATCAACAGGTTTTGCCCGAAAGATTTCAGCAATATCTAGTATGTCCCTCCGAGCAGCAGTGTTTACAGAAACCTTAATAAGAATCAGTTCTCTTTCAGCAAATGGTAAGTGAGTCAAGTCATGAACCTAGGGCAGTCACATGTTTTGCATTAACACAATGTATTTGTTACCACAGATGATTGCACTAAAAAATTGTGCGTCACTTACCTCATGTACATCAATAAGCTTGTAAAGCTATTGAACTAACTTCTCGATGGATTCATTAGTTCCAAGAACAACTGTTGTAATTCGTGAAATGCCATCCTTTTCAGCTGGGCCAACAGCAAGGCTCTGGCCAGTAGTATGGTCTCATTAACAACTAGTCTAGCACTACATAACAATAAGAAGCAGAACTTTTCAATTAAGAAAACCTGTATATTGTAGCCTCTACGAGCAAAGACCCCTGTTACAATGTTGAGGACACCATGACAATCATTCACAAGGATGGACAGAGTGTGCGAGCGAAGTCCACTTGACTGTACAAAACATAAGTTATTGTTAGATTAGCAGCTGCACCATTACTACATTAACATGCAGATTGAGCATTGTGACTATTGCTTAAAGTTACAGAGGCCTTTGTTTATATTTGACTGGTTGCAAAGATTATGAAGATGGAAAATGAGAACTCACTGCAGACCTGCAGTCACATTGGAACTGGATTCAGTATTGAATAGACATAGCATACAGTCTATATAGAACTTAATTACACCAACCAAATTATGTTCCTGTCGCAAAATTAGAAATCTTTGAACTTGCATCTTCATCATCAAGAACACCCCAATGGCCAATGGGCATCAAGTACTTGGTTCATTGATAAACTCGGATGTTAAAAGTGAACAAGATCATACCGATCATTCCACCGATTATAGTCCCTCTCGAGCAAACAAGCTAAATTAGCAATTAAAATACATCACAAGAAGCAGAAGCAGTAGCTATTAGAACTAAATCCATAAAAACAACATAGAAAAGGAAGAGCATAGCAAGAACAAACAACCTGCATCCAGAGAACTTTTTCAGGAGATCACAAGCAGAACAACAAAATCCTGCATTGCATGCCAAGATACAAGAATCATCTGTGTATACTTCAGCATGCAAAGAAAATCTAGCATCTCATAATTAACCACACGTGACAAATTAAATGGCTACGAACTAGTGAACTATACATAGCAAAATCCACAAAAATACTAGTACCATATGGTTCTTTTTTTCTCCGCCAGGGGGGAGCGGCGCAAGAGGCGGTAGCACCGTGGGGGGCAAACGCTAGCGGCCAGAGGCCACGCCAGCCGGGCGCAGCACTAGGGCCGAGCGAGGCGGTCGAGGGGCTAGAGGCGGCGCTGGGCCAAGGGAGGTGGGCCGAGTGGGAGCCGACGGCAGAGAGAAGCAGCCGGGGAGGAGCCGGAGACGGCACTGGCGGCGAGCGCAACCGGCGGTGGTGGCACTAGGGGCCGGGCCAGCCGGATGGAGGGGAGAGCCGAGGCACAAGCTCCCTGGAGGAGCAATGTGGGGGGGGGGGAGTAGAGAAATAGATGGGGGGAAAGAGAAGTTATACTGACCAGCTCTTCTGTGAGACGTACTTGCCGGCGGCGCGGAATCCAGTGCTTCTCGGTGGTGTTCTCTTTGAACTGGTTGTAGTACTCCTTGGTGACCTCCAGGAGGCGGAGGGTGAGGGCGCGGGTGGGGGGAGAGGTAGATGAGGAGTGAGGAGTGAGGAGGAGGGACCGTCGGACGGCAGGAGGGGAGGAAAAGCAGCGGCGGTGTAACAGCCCTAACTTAGGGTTTGTATTTCAAATGTAAAATTTTGAGGAGAAATAAAAACTTTTGTTGTCTCTTCAAATCATTTGGAAGTTTTCCAAATTTTCCCTAGCAATTTCCATTTTCTAGAATTAAATTCTTGTGAATGGAAATTGTTGTCAGCAAAATTCTTAGCTTTCAAACTTGTGATCATCCTCTGAAATTATTTTTCCTATCATCTTGATCATCCTATCTACCTCCCTGAATTATTTCACAATTTTTAGATTTTGTTTGCTATTTCAAATGGCCAAGTCAACTCTGTTTGAAATCTGGTCAAACTCCCTGGACAGCAGCTTGTGAATTTTCTCTAGAACAATGCAGTGCATAAAAAGTTCTGGAAAAATTATACAAGGTTGTCCTCTGTCTCTAGTAGCTACCATAAAAATTTCGAAATTTTTAGAGCTCAGGAGCTACCTCTAAAAATTCCCAAAACCTTCTCTGCTTTTTAAATCAAATTCCAAAGGTACTGCCTCGGCCCGAACCCAACTCGAGCTCGAGTCCGACTCGCACCACTTGGCTCGGTCGCGTCAACTAGCTGCACCGCGCGAGTCCAATCGATCGTAACCGTCCGATGAAGATCGAACGATCCACGTGCGCGCATGCAACCGACCTGTCCGAATGCATACACTAATCTCAGCCGTCCGTTTTAGATCCAACGGTCGGCGCGATATTGATCGAGTCTAACTCGGGCTCGCGCCGTTTGCTTCTTTGTCGTCGACAAGCGGACCCACCTGCAGTCATCCCGCCACGTCGCCTCGCCGGCTCCAACGCACCGCCGCTCGCAAGGCTCGCGGCCGCCACGCATGCACACTGCCACCTAGCTTCACCGGTCTTTTCACCGCCCACCGCCTCACCTCGCTGCCTCCGCCTGCTCCTACAAAAGCCATCGAGGGTTTTCCCTACCTCGTTTTCGTCTCCATTGCCTTTCTTCTCCACTGAGCTCCAGAGCCGTAGCGCGCCGCCGCTTCGAGCATTTCAAACCACTCCGGTGAGCTCCGGTCATCGCCGATAAGCGTCACGGTGTGCCTAGCATCCCGTGGAAGTAAACCCTCAAGGAATTTCAGGATTCATCGTGCGTGGAGCTCGCGTGGACTTTCTTCTCCAAGTCCTACGAAACCGCCTTTTCCACGCCGCATCTTCTCCGGTGAGCTCCACTCAATTCTTCGCTCGGTGAGCACCACCGACTCCACCTTTCTTCTCCACTCACTCGTGTCTCTCGTTCACCCTGTGCTCCTGTCGCCGTTAATCGCCTTGCGCCGCCAGGCTCGTCGCCGGTCACCGGTGCCTCTGCTGTCGCTAGCACACCGGTGAGTTCTGGTAACTCATCGATGCCCATGCGCGCTTAAATTTCATTGTCTTCCTCTCTAGTGCGATCGCACCTTGTCACCCCACCGCCGGCGCCTAAGCTCGTCGCGCCATCGCATGATGCATCTCGGTGCCGCTCGAGACCACCTCTGATTCGGTGATCCTCCGTGACCCATTTTGGCCTTGGTTTCACCTCGCGGCGCCCACGCGCCGCGGCGAATCCAGTCGAGTCGCGCGAGATCCTCTGTTCTTTTCGCTTGTGCTCTCTCTGCATGCTCGGCGGTGGGGCCCTCCTTCAAAACCAATTAGTTAGTGCTAATCATGCTTATGATTGTTCTTTAGTTCACTCTCATGCATGATCAAAGTTAGTAATTGAGGTTTGAAAGTATATTAGTGCAAGTTTCCTTGTAGCTTTGCTCTGTTGTCATTTTATCATTGTCGATGAATCAAAATTTGTATCATGCTTGCTATTAGGTTTTGTTAGACTTGATGCCTCCTTTTTGTTGTGGTGGTTAGCATGAAATCATTTAGTTGGTATCTTTAAGTTTCTAACACATTGCCATGCTTGATCATAGGGATAGTTAGTCGCTCATTTTATTTGCCTCGTACTTTTGAGTTGTCAGTGTTATAAGATTTGGGTAGTGGCCAAATGTTGAAACTTGTTAGCCTTGCAAAATCTAGGTGTGATGCTTAGGGGTATGAATAGCTGAGCATCCTTAGCATCCTATCTTAGGTAGAAGATTTTTGTTTAGCATTTCTTAGTTGGATACTTGGCTAGTTATGCTTTCAATAGCTTCTTGTAGATTTTGTGCTCTCTCTGTCAATAGTGGTTTTAGTATAGGTAGCTGATTTTGATGTGTTAACTTGATGATTAAATAATAGATGTGCATACAATCACCATCAAAGCCTGTCCAAAGTTTAAAGCATGTTAGAAGTTTGATTTTGTGGTTAACCTAGCAAATGGGTGGATGGGTCTCTGTAGCAATTATTTGTCATTCTTTGTGATAGTCTAGCCTTGGTGTATATATTGGTGTTGTATTTGATGTTTGAGTTTTGCGGTGTTATTCGTTTCTTATTATTTGTTTTGTTCAAATCGTTAGGATTCGATATTTGCGGCAACCCCGAGGACGATCCTCCATAACATATTGAGCAACGACATCCGTGCAAGCGGTTTGATCATATTTATCGATATTTTAAAGTCTAATATTTTGTTTCAATTTGTATGTATGCATCGCTTAATTTGTGTTAAATTGATTAGTTAAATCCGTATTGCATATCCTGTAGACAAAATATTGATCTCTACTACCGAGCCTAGGTTATTTCTGTGATTAGAGATTGGATGATTTCTTGTCACTTAGTAGATACGATTTCAACCGCTTAGACATGCTTAGTATCAGAGAATCAGGCGGTTATCGACTTTAGTCGGTAACCTTGATCACACAAAATTTACTACAACTTTATGTTTGACATTCTGCTATGTTTAATTGCAAAACTAAAAATGAAAACAAAAATGATTTGGACGCGCACAATGGTAAGATTGGTGTGATCTTTTGGGTGTGGTCGAAAGGTGCCCGGTCAATTAAGGACCGAACATCTTGTGAGTGAATTTTTATCCAGCATTTCGGCGCTAACCACACTAGAGTATATGGGACCTCTCTTGACCTAGTACTTTGGCGTGTATTGGCTCCGGTCGCAGGAGGTCGCGGGAGGATGGAGGTGGGAGCATGGTAGTTGTCAAAAGCTTTATCCGAGTGGGTAGTTGTCTTTCGGCTTTACCATGTAAGCGTATGGGTTTCTATCCATACGAGCGGCTCGAGGTTGATACACAATATTGGAAAGCAGATCTCGTAGGACTTAGTGTGTTGCGCATACCTTCGGAAGTGTGCTTTGGCTTAAAGGCGATGCGAGGTGTGGGTGCAGTGGTACACCTGCGCAGGTTAAAAACTATTCGAATAGCCTCGTCTAGGTGATGGACACGCTTGGGTAAGCTTTTCAAGAGTTAGACTACAACATTTAAATTAAAACTTGATGGGTGGTACGAATGCGGGATTCGTATATTGTTGTGGTGACTATTGGGATAGTCACTTCTAGGTTGTTTTATCTTTGCTCTGTTGCTATTATTATCCTTTACTTGCTATTTCAATCTTAAAAATGAATTGCAAACTTGCCTTTAAAGCGGTATTATATTATTGCAAACGAAAGTTGGCTTTATGCAAATGAAACATATGGCCTCCACCAAATAAGCTTGCATGTAGCATATGAGCAGTCCGCTAGTTCACACGTCAGTCTTGCGGGTACAAAGACAATCTTTGTACTCAGTGCTTTGCTTAATGTTTTGTTGCGAGAGGAAGAAGGTGAGCCTCGTGGTCCTCACCGTGAGCGTGTTGCCGCTTCTTGGACGACTAGTCTTGGCGGTCCTGGCCGATGCCTTGTGGGTTGAAGGCACACCGATTGGCTTTGTTTATAGCCATCTTATGGCACTTTTGCTTCATTGTCGTTCTTGTTATTTGTGTATCTTTGGCACTGTCGCCGCCTATGTCCGTAATATTGTTACTATTTGTTTATCTTCCGTTTGTAGTGTAATGTTTGGACTCTATGTTGAATGGAGTTGATGTCTAATTTTGTAACGAGGTGCGTATCGCTTTACGGGAAGTATACATATCTCGAGGATCGATTTATTTGATTTGTGATGCTAGGACCGGTGGTTGGTTAAGCATTACAAGCCAAATAAACTGGGTCCTCTAAAGTTGGTATCGAGCCATTACGACCGTAGTAACCCAAGAATAGTCGTCCTTAGGATATTTTGAAAGTCTTATTTTCAAATCATAAAAGGTTTATGAAAACCTAGGCGATTCTCGATTTTATTCCTTACCTATCTTAGCTTTCTACTCTCATCTTACTCTAATTTAAGTTTTGAAACTTGGTTTCTCTCTTTCCTATCAAAAGATAGTTAATACCGGTGAGAATCGGTCTTTGGGAGAACCATAGGGAATTAGTTTAATTAAAAATTTTGTGGGACATAAGGGTAAGATATGTATGAGTTTGCTAAGTGTCCGATCTTTGTCGTTGGTTTTGTAACTTAAAAGTCTTGTGCTTGTTTTGTGTTTGTTAGTAAGTTAATTGCGGTGGGTATTGACTTCGTGTTTTCCGGCTATTGTTAACTTGTCTTAGTGAACCAGATGGCCGGAGAACGCGTGGCGATCAAGCAGTGGTCATGATGAGGAGCTTCCTCCTCCGACCATGGTCGAGGTTCTCGCTCGATTGAGCGAAACCGCATGGACCGACGCGCATCTTGGAGGTTATTGCTAGGAATACCTCCACTCCTGCCGGTGGTGGCGGCCACCGGACTCGCGGGGACTTGCGAGAGTTCCTCCGCACGCACCCACCGACTTTCTCCGCTCCGAGGACCCTCTCGATGCGGATGATTGGTGCGCATGGTTGAGCGGAAGCTCAACATAGCTCGATGCGAGCACGAGGATAAGGCACTCTTGGCGCCCCACCACCTGAGGCGCGGCACTCATGGTGGGAGAACTATCTCGCCATGCAACCCGCGCCATGTGGTCGCGTGGGAGGAGTTCGATCGGCTTTTTCGTCGCCCACATCCCGGATGGCGATGAAGCTGAAGAAAAGGAGTTCCTCGCGCTCAAGCAAGGGCGCAAGTCTGTGACGGAGTATCTATACGAGTTTAATCACTTGGCTCGTTATGCTCCGGGTGAGGTGGCCTCAGATGAGGCTAAGCAGGAGAAGTTTATGGATGGCTTGTCCGAGGAGCTGCAGGACAAGCTATCTATTGTGGACTTCTCAGACTTTCAGGCCTTGGTAGATAAGGCCATCGTTGCAGAGCATAAGGCGAAGGCGCTGGGCGAGTCCCGCAAGCGCAAATGGGAGGCGCATCAGTCTACTCACACCAGCCTCGTTCGTCCTCGGCAGGCGGCACGATGGCCCGTTCTTTTGCTCCACCGCGCCGAGACCATCTGCACGGCTCCTCGCCCACCGCAGTCGTGCCGACCACGCGGCGCTGCGATCCAAGACAGAGCGGCCTCGCAATCCGGCCGCCGAGGTTACTTTTTTTTTGCCACAACAAGGGCCATTATGCGAATGCTCGCCCGTAGTGTTGCGGCGACCTCGCCCTAATGGAGGACGCGGCGGGGAGTGGTCATCCACGACGTAAGATGATCCGAAGCCCTGTGGTGCGGCGTGGTCGAGTCAACCACCTTTCGGTGAGGAGGCTCAGAGGCGCGGATGTCGTGATGGGTACACTTCTTGTTAATTCTCGTCCGCTGCAGTATTATTTGATTCTCGAGCATCGCATTCTTTATTTCAAGATCATTTGCTGCTGCTAGTAGTCTTCATTTGTGTACCTTTGGGGTTCCTTTGCTCATCCGCTCTCGGGGCGGAAATGAGAGCCGATTCTGATGTCGGGATGTTCCTATCGTAGTCGAAGGATTGGTATTTTGGCAAACCTTATTTTGCTCGGCTCAATGAGTCGGATGTGATTCTTGGCATGGATTGGTTGTCCCAACACTTGGGGCATATCGATTGTGCCAGAAGATTGTCTATCTCACCACCCTTCAGCGGCGGTCGGGTTTCGCGCGCGACTACTGGGCCACATCTATGTGCATTAGAAGCAAAGCCAACCTTGCAAATTCGGATGTCCCCATAGTATCGACTTTGTGGATGTCTTTCTGAAGATTTGCTGGATGCCTCCGGTTCGAGATCCGAGTTTGCCATCGAGTTGTTGCCCTGCATCGCTCCGATTTGAAGGCGCCGTGTCGGATGCCTCCCAATGAGCTAGAAGAATTGAAGAAGCGACTTGGTGAGCTCCAAGCAAAGGGTTTCATCCGTCGATTTCATCTCCTTGGGGTTGTCGGTGATCTTTGTGAAGAAGAAGGACAAGACTTTGCGCATGTGTGTTGATTACCGTCCTCTCAATGAAGTGACGGTGAAGAACAAATATCCTCGCCCGCATTGATGATCTTTTGACCAGCTTGTGCGGAGCTCGGTGTTCTCCAAGATTGATCCGAGATCGGGCTATCATCAAGTCCGGATCGTGGTGAGGATATTCGAAGACGGCTTTCACTACTCGTTATGGCACATGCACGAGTACACCGTCATGTCTTCGGATTAACCAATGCTCCGACTTTGTTCATGAACTTGATGAATTCGGTATTCATGGAGTTTTTGGACAAATTTGTGGTGGTCTTCATTGATGATATTCTTATTTATTCCAAGATCAAGTAGAGCATCTTGAGCATCTCAAGATTGTTTTGGGCAAGTTCTTGAACATCATTTGTATGCAGTTCAAAGAAATGTGAGTTCGTTGAAGGAAGTAGCATTTTTGGGCCATGTTCTTTCAGTTTGGAGGCATAGTGTGGATCCCAAACAAAGTCGGCGATGTTCTATCTTGGGGCCACCAAGTCGACCATCGATGTGCGGAGTTTTCTTGGTTTAGCTGGCTACTATCGCCGCTTTATCGAGAACTTCTCCAAGATCATAAAGCCGATGACCGAATTGCTCAAGAAGGATAAGAAGTTTGTGTGGTCCTCGCTTGCGATGAGAGCTTTCAGAGCTCAAACGGCGATTGACTTCACTCAGTCCTTACTCTTCCCGATATCCACAAGAGCTTCGATATTTATTGCGATGCCTCTCGTCGGGGACTTCGGATGTGTTCTTATGCAGAAGGCAAGGCAGTTGCCTATGCATCCAGCAATTGAGGCCTCATGAGCTCAACTATCCCACCCATGATTTAGAGCTTGCTGCAGAGTTCATGCACTCAAGATTTGGCGGCATTATTTGATCTGAAACATTTGTGAGGTGTATTCCGATCATAAGAGTTTGAAATACTTATTTACTCGGCTGATTTGAACCTCGGCAGAGGAGATGGTTGGAATTAATCAAAGATTATGACATGGGTATTCGTGATCACCCGCAAGGCCAATGTGGTTGCCGATGCACTTAGTCGAAAGGTGTATTGCAATACTATGATGATCCAAGAGCAAAGAACACGCACTGGCTTTGGCGAGTTTCAAATGTCTCAACTTGGGTTTAGTTGAGCATGGTTCCTTGTTGCCTTGGTTGTGCAACCAACCTTGGTGGATCGATCAAGGCGACACAAAGAATCGATGATGGTGTGGGTAAAATCAGCGAGAATATCAAGGATGGATCACCAAGTGTTTCACGTAAGATGAGCACGGTGTTGTGTGGTTTGGGCAAGGCGTCTTGTGGTCCCAAAGGTCCCGAGTTGCGGATTTGATTCTTCAGAGGCCCACGGTTCGCCTTTGTCCATCCATCCGGGCCACTAAAATGTACCAAGATCCGTCGAGATTTCGGTGGACTCGCATGAAACGCGAGATTGCGTGTTCGTGGCCGATGTGACATATGTTGTCGCGTCAAGGCCGAGCATCGCGTCCAAAGAGGTCTCCTCCATCCCTTGCCTATACCAGAGTGGAAGTGGGATTCGTAGGCATGGATTTTATCAACGGTCTACCGTACTCCTTCAGGAAGGATGCTATCCTGGTTGTTATCGATCGATTGACGAAGGTAGCACACTTCTGCGGACTTACCACTCTCGATGTCGATCGATTGGCGATCTCTATATCTCCGCATTGTGAGCTTGCATGGTGTGCCACGAACGATTGTGTCGATCGTGGCTCTCTTTTCACTTCTGGCTATGGCACGCTTTCTGAGAAGCCATGGGGACCCGTCTTTCTTCACTCGACCTATCATCCTCGATCGATGGTCGACGAGCGGTCAACCAAGTTCTTGAAGATATGCTCGTGCTTGTGTTCTTTCCTATGGGAAGAATTGGGAGAAGTGTCTACCGCTTGCCGAGTTCTCCTACAACAACGACTTCCAGGCTAGTCTCGGTGATGGCACCGTTTGAGGCTTTGTATGGGAGGCGCTTGAACCCCGTTGAACCAGTGGCGGTGAAAGCGCGTTCTTTGGCCCGCATTCAATCAATGAGGTGAAAGTCAAGTGCGATTGATTCGTGAGCACTTGCGCCGTAGCTCAGTCGAGCGCGTAAGAGCTATGCGGTCGACGCCGTCGTGAGTTGAGTTTCCAGCCCAATGACTTTGTGTATCTCAAAGTCTCACCTCTGAAGGGACATCGTCGTTTCGGTGTCAAGGGCAAACTGGCTCCTCGATATGTCGGGCCATATCGCATCATCAAGAAAGTGGGAGCCGTTGCATACAAGTTGGAGTTGCCGGCTACACTCGAAGGGGTGCATGATGTGTTCCACGTATCGCAATTGAAGAAGTGCCTTCGTGTTCCTGTGGAGGAAACGCCATTGGAAAATATCGATGTGCAGGAAGATCTGTCTTATCATGAGCATCCCTTTCGTATCCTCGAAGAAGTGAGCGAGAACAAGGAACCGTGTGATCAAGTTCCTTAAAGTTCAGTGGTCAAACCACTCCGAGGATGAAGCCACTTGGGAGCGGGAAGATCGTCTCCGAGCAGATTACCCATCCTTCTTCTCCCAGTGATCAGAATCTCGGGGCGAGATTCCTGTAAGGGGGGGAGATTTGTAACAGCCCTAACTTAGGGTTTGTATTTCAAATGTAAAATTTTGAGGAGAAATAAAAACTTTTGTTGTCTCTTCAAATCATTTGGAAGTTTTCCAAATTTTCCCTAGCAATTTCCATTTTCTAGAATTAAATTCTTGTGAATGGAAATTGTTGTCAGCAAAATTCTTAGCTTTCAAACTTGTGATCATCCTCTGAAATTATTTTTCCTATCATCTTGATCATCCTATCTACCTCCCTGAATTATTTCACAATTTTTAGATTTTGTTTGCTATTTCAAATGGCCAAGTCAACTCTGTTTGAAATCTGGTCAAACTCCCTGGACAGCAGCTTGTGAATTTTCTCTAGAACAATGCAGTGCATAAAAAGTTCTGGAAAAATTATACAAGGTTGTCCTCTGTCTCTAGTAGCTACCATAAAAATTTCCGAAATTTTTAGAGCTCAGGAGCTACCTCTAAAAATTCCCAAAACCTTCTCTGTCTTTTAAATCAAATTCCAAAGGTTGTTCCTGGGCCCAACCCAACTCAGCTCGAGTCCGACTCGCACCACTTGGCTCGGTCGCGTCAACTAGCTGCACCGCGCGCGAGTCCAATCGATCGTAACCGTCCGATGAAGATCGAACGATCCACGTGCGCGCATGCAACCGACCTGTCCGAATGCATACACTAATCTCACCGTCCGTTTTAGATCCAACGGTGCGCGATATTGATCGAGTCTAACTCGGGCTCGCGCGTGCTTTGTCTTGCCGTCGCCGACAAGGCGACCCACCGCGGTCATCCTCGCCACGCGTCGCCTCGCCGCCTCAATACACCGCCGCCGCGGCGCTCTCGCCGGCCGCGGCTGCATGCACATCGCCACCTAGCTTCACCGGTCTTTTCACCGCCCACCGCCTCACCTCGCCGCCTCCTTTGCTCCTACAAAAGCCATCGAGGGTTTTCCTACCTCGTTTTTGTCTCCATTGCCTTTCTTCTCCATCGAAGCTCAGAGCCGTAGCGCCGCCGCGCCGCCCGAGCATTTCAGCCACTCCGGTGAGCTCCGGTCATCGCCGAGAAGCGCCACGGTGTGCCTAGCATCCCGTGGAAGTAAACCCCTCAAGGAATTTCAGATTCATCGTGCGTGGAGCCGCGCGTGGACTTTCTTCTCCAAGTCCCACCGAAACCGCTTTTCCACCGCCGCATCTTCTCCGGTGAGCTCGGCACCAATTCTTCGCCGGTGAGCACCACCGACTCCACCTTTCTTCTCCACTCACTCGTGTGTCCTCGCTCACCCTGTGCTCCGCCGCCGTTAATCGCCTTGCGCGCGCTGTGGGCTCTCGTCGCCGGTCACTCCGGTGCTCTCTGTCGCCGCCAGCACACCGGTGAGTTCTGGTAACTCATCGATGCCCATGCGCGCTAAATTTCATTGTCTTCCTCTCTAGTGCGCCGCACCTTGTCACCCCACCGCCAGGCCGCTAAGCTCGCCGCGCGCCACCGCATGATGCATCTCCGCCGCCTCGAGACCACCTCGATTTGGTGATCCTCCCGCGACCCATTTTGGCCTTGGTTTCCACCTCGCGCGCTCCACCGCCGGCGACGAATCCAGTCCGAGCCGAGATCCTCTGTTCTTTTCGATTGTGCTCCTCTCTGCATGTCGGCGGTGGGGCCCACTCCTTCAAAACCAATTAGTTAGCCGCTAATCATGCTTATGATTGTTCTTTAGTTCACTCTCATGCATGATCAAAGTTAGTAATTGAGGTTTGAAAGTATATTAGTGCAAGTTTCCTTGTAGCTTTGCTCTGTTGTCATTTTTATCCGTTGTCGAATCAAAATTTGTATCATGCTTGCTATTAGGTTTTGTTAGACTTGATGCCTCCTTTTTGTTGTGGTGGTTAGCATGAAATCATTTAGTTGGTATCTTTAAGTTTCTAAGCTTCATTGCCATGCTTGATCATAGGGATAGTTAGTGCTCATTTTATTTGCCTCTGCACTTTTGAGTTGTCGTGTTATAAGATTTGGGTAGTGGCCAAATGTTGAAACTTGTTAGCCTTGCAAAATCTAGGTGTGATGCTTAGGGGTATGAATAGTGAGCATCCTTAGCATCCTATCTTAGGTAGAAGATTTTTGTTTAGCATTTCTTAGTTGGATACTTGGCTAGTTATGCTTTCAATAGCTTCTTGTAGATTTTGTGCTCTCTCCACAATAGTGGTTTTAGTATAGGTAGCTGATTTTGATGTGTTAACTTGATGATTAAATAATAGATGTGCATACAATCACCATCAAAGCCTCGCCCAAAGTTTAAAGCATGTTAGAAGTTTGATTTTGTGGTTAACCTAGCAAATGGGTGGATGGGTCTCGTAGCAATTATTTGTCATTCTTTGTGATAGTCTAGCCTTGGTGTATATATTGGTGTTGTATTTGATGTTTGAGTTTTAGGTGTTATTCGTTCTTATTCGCTGCTTTGTTCAAATCGTTAGGATTCGATATTTGCGGCAACCCCGAGGACGATCCTCCGCAACATATTGAGCAACAACATCCGTGCAAGCGGTTTGATCATATTTATCCCAAGATTTTAAAGTCTAATATTTTGTTTCATTTGTATGTATGCATCGCTTAATTTGTGTTAAATTGATTAGTTAAACCGTAGTGCATATCCTCGTAGACAAAATATTGATCTCTACTACCGAGCCTAGGTTATTTGTCGTGATTAGAGATCATTGGATGATTTCTTGTCACTTAGTAGATACGATTTCACCGCTAGACATGCTTAGTATCGGTAGAATCAAGCGTTATCGACTTTAGTCGGTAACCTTGATCACACAAAATTTACTACAACTTTATGTTTCAAAGATTCTGCTATGTTTAATTGCAAAACTAAAAATGAAAACAAAATGATTTGGACGCGGGCACAATGGTAAGATTGGTGTGATCTTTTGGGTGTGATCGAAAGGTGCCAGGTCAATTAAGGACCTAACATCTTGTGAGTGAATTTTTATCCAGCATTTGGCGTGCTAACCACACTAGAGTATATGGGACCTCTCTTGACCTAGTACTTTGGCGTGTATTGGCTCCGGTCGCAGGAGGTCGCAGGAGGGATGGAGGTGGGAGCATGGTAGTTGTCCAAAAGCTTTATCCTCGAGTGGGTAGTTGTCTTTTCGGCTTTACCATGTAAGCGTATGGGTTTCTATCCATACGAGCGGCTCGGGTTGATACACAATATTGGAAACAGTCTCGTAGGACTTAGTCAGGCCGGCATACCTTCTAAGTGTGCTTTGGCTTAAAGGCGGTGCGAGGTGTGGGTGCGTGGTACACCTGCAGGTTAAAAACTATTCGAATAGCCTCGCCCTAGGTGATGGACACGCTTGGGTAAGCTTTTCAAGAGTTAGACTACAACATTTAAATTAAAACTTGATGGGTGGTACGAATGGGATTCGTGCTATTGTTGTGGTGACTATTGGGATAGTCACTTCTAGGTTGTTTTATCTTTGCTCTGTTGCTATTATTATCCTTTATCGCTATTTCAATCTTAAAATGAATTGCAAACTTGCCTTTAAACGGTATTATATTATTGCAAACGAAAGTTGGCTTTATGCAAATGAAACATATGGCCTCCACCAAATAAGCTCGCATGTAGCATATGAAGCAGTCCGCTAGTTCACACGCTCTTGCGGGTACAAAGACAATCTTTGTACTCGTGTGCTTTGCTTAATGTTTTTGTTGCAGAGGAAGAAGGTGAGCCTCGTGGTCCTCACTACGTGAGTCGTGTTGCCGCTTCTTGGACGACTAGTCTTGGCGGTCCGGTCGATGCCTTGTGGGTTGAAGGCACACCGATTGGCTTTGTTTATAGCCATCTTATGGCACTTTGCTTCCATTATCGTTCTTGTTATTTGTGTATCTTTGGTCTGTCGGCCTATGTCCTGTAATATTGTTACTATTTGTTTATCTTCCGCTTGTAGTGTAATGTTTGGACTCTATGTTGAATGGAGTTGATGTCTAATTTTGTAACGAGGTGCGATATCGCTTTCGGGAAGTATACATATCTCGAGATCGATTTATTTGATTTGTGATGCTAGGACCGGTGGTTGGTTAAGCATTACAAGCCAAATAAACTGGGGTCCTCACAGGCGGTGAGGGGAAGGGAGGAGGCGACAGCGGTGAGGGGTTAGGGTTAGGTGGGCGCGAGAGGGAGGAGTGCGGGAGCGCCGAGCGGGAATGCGGGATGAATGAGGAGCGATTTGGGGGCTGGGGCAGGATGGCGGGAGATGTGGGTGTCAACTCTGTGCGGGAGCGGGATAAAATCGGATAGCACGTGGATAGTCGCCGGATATTTCCGATTTTAATCCCGAATAGGCCTGGGAAAACCGGACAGCTACTTATCCGAATCTGGTGCGGGAAAAATGAATCCGAATCCGGAAACAGTACCCAGATATCAGGAAAAAAAACTGAATTTTAGCCACATTTATTCGGTCGGTTGAGAACTATCCGCTCCATTTGCACCCCTAATGAATAGTAGATGGTGATTACTTACCTCTTCTCTTGCTTCAAGATTTGTGCAACTTGTATTGGGATGGTGACGTATATTTCTATCTCGGTTGGCTATATGAAAATTACTCCCTCTGTTCAAGAATACACGAGAATACACGATGCTTTGGGATATATGAAAATTACTCACTCATTCAAGAATATATGAGACTTTGGGCAAGACACGTCTCCCATAAGTAACTTTGACTATCAAGTTTCATAGTAATATGTTAGTTAAAAATATAGAAAAAAATACTATGAAAGTACTTCTCATAACAAATTTAATGATATTATTTTCATATGATCAATCTAAACAGTTTTGTACATATTAGAGGTCAAAATTATGGAAGTTCGACCACCCAAATTTTAAAACGTCATATATTTCTGAACGGATGAAGTACATCATTGAGTTTGTCGTCAAAAATACTTTTAAAAATTATAACTTTATTAGTATATCTTAACGTAAAATTATAAAAAGTAACCGTGAAAGTCGTATTTGGGAGACCGTAAAAGTTTTAAAAAATGTTAAGTAAAAAAGCGGAGGGAGTGCGTACAAATGGCAGCCGCGGGCAAAATCCAGGGAAAATTGGTTCGGTCTGTGGTGCTGTCCAGCAAGTAACGCAAGTTCTCCACTTGTAAGTTACGTAAGTTGTCACATTGAGATGGCTAGAAGAAGGCAAGCGAGTGCACTTCATTGCTCGAAGACCCTTATGGGCTTTAATTTGTGTACGGCCCTAAATAGTTCTGGCCGCGGCCATTGTTGGGGAGATCTATGTCTGGGCAGCCAGGCCTGCTGATCATAGGCGCTGGGTTGGCAGGGACGTCCAACGTTCTGTATCTGAGTTTTGAGTTTTTTTAGGAGGTTATCTATAACGGTTTTGCTAGTTTTAAGTTGCCTAAAATTTTCTTAAGTTTAAGTCATTTGTTGTGACCATTGGATTTATGTAGAGATTAGTGTGTCATATGATTGGATATTGATCCAATAGATGTCATATGATTGGATATTAATCAACCACCACAACAAGACTTAAACTTAAAAAATTAACTTATAAATGAACGACCCGTATCAGCAGCCAGTACCTGGCCTACTGGATGCAGATCATCCGATTTACGAGAGCTAAGTCACGGCGTGCAGTTGCTCAAGAATCCACCGTTCATCCTCATCTAACGCCTCATATTCCGTGGCCCCATCCTACGGACCGTGACTTCTCTTTCTCTTTCGCCATGAGGCTCCCGTCCAGCCATCTGTGATCGAAGAAGACAACGCTGTGGCCGCCCACGCTGCTGCCATGTCAAATCGCGGGAGATGTGAGACGGCGGGGAGCAAGTTCGGGTTGTCGCTGGGCTGCCGGTGGTGGCGACGGTGAACCTCACGAGCAACACGGGCGGCAGAAAGCTCTACATAATCTCCGTGAAGGGCATCAAGGGCAGGCTCAACCGGCTGCCCTTCACAGCTAAAACTCAGCATGTCCTTTCCTGAATAAGTTCAAAACACTGGTTTCCCGATGGACAGTGACTTTGCCCCCTGCTGTCAAAGAAAAAGGACATAGAATCGTTCCTCTACTTGTCAAGTTTGTGATACTTGTCAGATGGCCTTCCTCCCGCATAATAGTAGTGCCACTGTATCAGAACTTTTTTTTTGAAGGGTTGGGGTTGGGTTTGTCCTTTTCAGATAAATCTGATTCTGGTTCGATCGTTTCCAGTTTGTAATTTCCATGAGACTTCCTAGTCATGTACATTCACATCAGTGCAGAGTAGTAGCTGTGGAGATCATGTGGATATGATCCTAATCTTAGTGTGTTGAATAATTGGCAATAGCTTCGAGGTGTTTGGAGAAACTTTCGTTTTCGGTGAAGTTCATGTGCTGTTAGGCTTCAGGCGGTCTGATCGGCCATGGTGGCGGTCAGACCGGCCGTGCCTTTGGTTGTTTTGCTTGTGAATGGCTGGCGGTCCGACCGGTCAGTGTGGCGGTCCGACCGGCTACCGCTGAGCGGTCAGACCGGCCATGAAAGTGGCTTTGGATTTTTGAGCTGGACCAAAAATAGAGGGTGTAGGCAAGAGAGGAGGTTCTACTGCTCTTAGCCCCAAAATTTTTGGAGCCTCTAGGCAAAAGTTCTTTCCGTTTGAAATTTCCAGAGAGGTTGCGGATTTCCAAGTTAAAATTTTGGCTAAGTCTTGGACTGGTAGTCAGACCGGCCTTTGGCTGGCGGTCGGACCGGCCAGAGGAGCGGTCTAACCAGCCTTGGTGGCGGTCTGACCGGTTGTGGCTTGGTTCGTCGTCCCGCGTGGCGGCGACGTGTGTTTGTTAGGTCAAGTTCATGTTTATCAGTGCATATGTGTTGCATGATGTATGTTTTGGCTAACGTGGGTCAAGTTGTGAAGAACTTGTTCCCGGATTCGTGTTTGCTTGTCTATTGCTGTGCAGGTGGCTTGCAGGTCTATGACGGTCAACGATGAGGAGGATCGGGACTAAGCTTGGAGAGCTGAGGTCCAGAGCGATCAAGGATGCCGGGTGAGGTCAAATGACTCAAGCGGGGCGCAGGATGGACATAGGTGACCGAACGGGCAGTTCGGTGCGACTGGTTGGATCAAGCGGCGCGGGAGTCGTTGCAAGTGCTCAGTGGTGCCGGTGGGATCCGGACGGGAGAGACTTGACGACAAGGAGCCGTTGATCAACCTATACGTGGCGAAGCAGGCGATTGCTTCACCAGGATTGGACTTGGACTTTTAGAGAAAGATCGAGACAGGGGTATTTTGGTAATTTCACCAAATACCGCCTTGGTGACTTTTGGCTAAACCGCGACGCGGGTCGGTGCATGGTGAAGCGGTTTAGGTCAATCAAAGATGAAGACGACGCTTTAAAATACGTGCGTGTGTGATCCATTTGTGTTGGACCATTAGAGTTAGGGCGTGTTTGGCATGGCTCGCTCCAACGGAGCCCATTAGAGTTAGTCTTCTAGAAGGTCTAGGCCTCACTATATATTTGCTCCATCAATTTATGGAGTTTTGTGTTTGTTGGTTTTAGCCAACTCCCCTAGAGAGCCATGCCAAACACGTAGTCTTCTAGAAGGTCTAGGCCTCACCTTCCTTAACCCTTAGATATCTAAACCCTAATTTATGTTGTTAGGGGAGAAGAGAAGAGTGGAGGCTCTAGGGTTCTAGGAATGGATTGAGTGTGTGCTCTTGGATAGATCTTGGTCCTCCTAGATTGGAGTGGCTATAAACAACAATTATCCATCTATCCAAATCAATCCAACCAGATTTTTCAAGATGAGTCTCTATTTCGTTTTTGTGTTCATCCTTTTTATTTGGTGATTTTGGGGCTTTCTTTGATCCGTGTGTTTTTACTTGATTTCTTCTCTTGATCTAGCTTGATGTGACATGTGGGAACACATCTAGGATCATCTTGATCTTCATTCACCCACGAGCAAGTTGTTGGATCAAGTTTTCGTTTTTGCCCGGTTTTGAACCCTCCTTCGGTAAAATGGAAAAATGTCAAAATTTTGATGTGGATCTGCTCAATCGTTGCTTGGAATAGGTTCCTAATATCCTTAGGAAGGTGTGTTCCAAATTTGGTCAAGTTTGGCCGTGTAGATCAAAAGTTAGACCGATTTTAGTTTCGGTTTGCCGGCCGATTTTCCTGTTCATCGTGCTAGAGGTCAGACCGCCCATCTGAGAGGTCAGACCGCTAGTTAAATCGGTCAGACCGCCCGTGGGAGAGGTTTGACCGCTAGGCAAAAAAGTTGACCCGATTTCTGAGAGGTCAGACCGCCCAAGTATTTTGGTTTTGAGCTTTTGATTGTTTTGCTTTGGAGTTTTGATTGGATTCAATACAAGTCTTCCACTGTGCTTGTTGATTGATCTTCATATCTTTCATAGCTATTGGAGTAAACATCGTGTTGAATCGGATCATTGGTGAGAAGTTGAGCGTGTTCCTATTCACCCCCCTCTAGTCGCCTCTTCGGTCCTACAATAGCATTTGGATTGGAACTCTGCAAGCGTGCACTACAATGTACTGGGTTGTTGTTATCTGGTCCTTTTCTTGTTGCGATAAACGAAAATCAAGACAGAGAAAGTACTTGGTTGTAAGTAATGTGTGTTGTGAATAAAACGGTTTTAGCAAATATTCAGAATATATTTTAATATAATTCCAGCATCATTTAAATGATAAAATTAACATATACACATGCAAATTCTCTAAGTCATTTAAATAGGATAATATACTCAAAATAAAGAACATGTGGACAATTAAAATCAGCATAATACTAAGATTTAGAATATTGTTTATTGCTCTCAGAAGGCTAGTTGCAAAAGATATAATATTGACCATCACAACACTCGTGTCAATATCTCTTCACCAATCAAAATAGGACAAATACAAAATAGACATTGAGCTCAAACTAAAGCTTTACTAATATATCAAGTTTTATCTCAAAACAACAATTTATACTTTCAGTCAGCAGAGTATCATTTAATTATCAGTGTGAATGGAATCACAATTTCAGCACACAATCTTTTTTGTAAACAGAATATCAGTGCAGATGTCCACATATTCAGTACTAAGCATTTTCGGCAAACTGAATATAACAGTGCAAATATTTCATAGAGGATCAACAAGATCACAGAATAAAATGATCAAACTTCTTTCAGTCAAAACTGAACTATAGAGAGTATAAAAGCTTCTAGATAAGACTGACAACAGTAAGCAATCTAATTTGGCTCAAGTCTGTTTTTAATTATCAATTCAATTTCAGATTTTGACAATCATCATCGAGCTATTAAACCGAACCCACAGAATTACTAGCAATATCTCCCAGTACTAGCATCAAATCAATTCCTGATTTTGACAAGTACAACACATATATGCAAAGTGATGTGCAAAATAGAATACAATGATACTCACAAAGACGATGGCAATAAAAGCCACCGAGAAGAAATCCGACAAGGCACGCCTAAGGATGCTGACTCAGAAAACCAATCGCCATGCTGTGCCGCGGTGTGAGGACGTGGTCGTCGGAGATACAATGCCATTCTTCGCAATTCGGGTCACACCAAAAGGATGAAGCCGAGGTACAGGAAATATACCGCACAAGACCACTAACAAGATGCTCCAGCCGAAAGCACCAACAATGCACCAAAATGAAGGAACCGAAGCCTTCTTCCTCCTCCAGATCAATCCAAAACCAGCCACCAAAAGTGATGATTCCACACGTACCAGATTTCCCACCGAAACAACCATAGTGAATGGGGCGCAAAGGGAAACCGGCAGAATGTGCACACAAGGAGATAAAGAGCTCACCACCAATGATGTAGGATCAACTACGGCGACACACAAGCTCCGAATCCCTCCAAAATCGAAGCCAAAATTGGAGACAAGAAGAACTAGGATTTTGGAAAGACTCACTGAATATTTCTCCAGGTTAAGAAGAAGAATCGAGGTGACTTAAGAAGAGAGAGGAGGAGAAGCCCCACACGGTGGCAGCCAACGGCCGGTGCCGAGGCGCATGGGCCACCAGCGCTACTCCCCTCCGAAATCACTACCACGCCCGGGCGCAAACAACGCAGTCGCGATTTGGGGCTGGAGACAAAGTCTCCAACGCCTTATCTCTTTCTTTCTCCCACCGCAGGTGGGACCCACCTTCTTTTTTCTTTTCTTCTTTTCTCTAATTGAGAAATTAGAAAAATACCCGCAAAATACCTAACAATATGCTCCCATGCCCCCTGGTGCTTCTTTCTTGTTGATTGTGTTTCTCCAAGGCAGAGAAAAAAAAGTGTAGGGTAGACTATGCCAATAGATAACATCAAGTAGTTCGATTGTGATAATAGATAACATCAAGTAGTTCGATTGTTATATTTGCTTTGAGGCCAACCTGATGCATCGGTTGGGTATAATTGTTCGTTGGGAAAATTGGCTACAGGGTATTGCAATTTCTCACCCTTTGCCAATGGACATCCAAAAAACGTGGCTTTGCCAAAACACACTAACATTTTGTGGTATTTTGCTGTTAGACACTCCTCATATAAAAATAATATATCTGAGTGATAGAGAGAGAAACATTGTAAAATGCCCTCAATACCATCAATGTGCAATAAGACATACACATTTAGTGCATTCGTCGCATCGTCGGGCGCTCCAAGGCGAGAGCTTGCCACTCAACGTGGTCATGCTCACCGGGCTCTTGAGGTCCAAGAGAGAGGATGAGTGGAACAACATGATTGAAAACCTCACTCCCTCTGTTGCATCTCCGAATGTGGATAGCACTAGCGCCTATGAGGAGCAGTCACGGAAGAAGAAGCCAGCGATGGCGCGGTTCAAGAAGCCGACGTCGACCGAGAATATCCTCACGGTGCGCATGGACGACCTTCCGCCGCACCTCAAACCATGCTTCCTCTACTTCACCGGGTTCACTGCCGAGGCAGCCATCGATGCTGTGAAGCTCGTGCGGCTGTGGGTCGCCAAGGGCTTCTTGCAGCCCAGGAATGGGCAGACGACTGAGGAGCGTGGCATGGAGTGCCTCAAGGAGCTCATCTCCTGATGCCTAGTGCACCTGGTCGAGACGGACATCGTCGACAACATCGTCGCCGTCTGCATCCACCAGACTGTGCTCGACTTCGCCCAGGAGGAGGCGCGCGACACCAACTTCCTCCATGTGTACAGCACCACCGTCGGCCTCTCCTGTGGTGGTGTCCGCCGCGTTGTGCTCCGCAACACCTATGACACCTATCTCAGTGTCGTGCTCTCGGCGCCTAAGCTCCACTCCCTCCTCTACGACATCCCCGAGAGCGCCGCCAAAGATGATAAGAACCCAGCTATTGATCCCTTACAATCATCTGCCAAGAAGTTCTGGAAGAGAGCACGGGGGCTCATCAATGGCTGCGTCCACACCTTCTCCGTCCATGGCTCGAGGTTCC
Organism: Ampelocalamus luodianensis; assembly: GCA_036346255.1. Lineage (NCBI taxonomy): Eukaryota > Viridiplantae > Streptophyta > Magnoliopsida > Poales > Poaceae > Ampelocalamus > Ampelocalamus luodianensis. The sequence goes on from CM070634.1 coordinate 18,207,471, forward strand.
TCTGCGTGATGGACCTCAAGGGCGTGCAGCACCGGCACACGTTACCAGAGGAGATTGGGTGGCTGATTGACCTAAGGTACCTGGGCCTGTCGCACACCACCATGAAGTGCCTCCCCAAATCCGTCAGGAAGATCCGGAACTTACAAACGCTGGACATGTCGAACACGCTCGTCGACGTTGTGCTATGCAAGTTCTGGCGCATACAGACGCTCTGGCACGTGATCGCAAGGTGGCTCCTCAAAGGTCCGAAGGAGCACGACCCCCTCACCGACGTGCAGGAGCTCCACGACATGCCGTGGAGTAGTTGGGCTCAGAACGGCGCGACCATCAAGAGGATGACAAACCTTCGGTCGCTCAAGGCGTGGAACGACTCAGGCCGCCGCCACGACACACCACCGCTGGCTCGCCGCTAGAGTGCTTGAGGTCATTGGACTCGAAGCGGCCGGTGACACGAGCTCCGCCGCAGAGCCGCTGCCATGCTCTGCAGCAGCTTCAGTATCTCAGGCTACAAGACGATACCAACACGCTCCCACGGCTTCCTGAAGACGATACCGTGGCGGGAGACGATACTGGCAGGGAGGCGCAAAGGCAAGCCGAGGGGCGCAAGGGCATGCGCGAGCATGCGGCGGGCCAAGCTGGCGATGCCAGACCACCATGGAGCAGCAAGGAGATGCAGCGCTAGAAGCTTTCGGTAGAAGCAAGAAATAGGGAATGGATGAGTGAAGAGAAGAGCAAGTGAAGAGGAAGGAGACCGAAGGGCAAAAGGGACATTTCGCATGCTTTCTCTCTCCTCTTCCACATGAAAATAATATAATAATTGCCTTAGTGTCCTACGACAAAATTACACCTTTTTTAGTGTGTTCTAGCAAAACCATGAATTTTGGATGTCCGTTAGCAAATGATGTCAATTTGTAGTGTCCTCCAATTTTCCCTTGTTCAATTGTGCCAATAGATAATATCAAGTAGTTCGATTGTTATGTCTGCTTTGAGGCCAACCTAATGCATCGGTTGGGTATAATTTTACCCGTTCCATAGGGTACGGTGTGATGGTTCACAGGTGTGAACCTAGTTGCTTTCTCCTGGTAGAAGTTGAAAGGACTAAGAAAGCAAAAAAGACTATAGTCCTATCTCCAAACTTAGCCGATATGACTTGTATAATCAGCATGCATGGCACAGATTCGATAAGGAACTTCCCTTGTTCGAATTTTTGGCGCAAGTAGCACCATTACGCTATCTTTTTTTACGGAAGTAGCAACCGTTGCAATGAAATGGTAATTTTGTAGCCTCGTCCACACGGTCACCGGCCAGACGCGATGGGCACGCGACACCTCGCCTTGTCTGGCCTGTGACCGGCCGGACGCCCCTCCACACCTCTCATCCACACCGTCACCGGCCGGAAGCCCTCCATGTCACCCGCCTGCCTCGTCTGGCTCCCGGCCTCTCTCGTTCGGCCTGTGACCGGCCGGACGCTGCCTCCACCAGCCCGTCACTAGCCGGACACAAATTAAGAAAGTGATTAGCAGTAGAAGCCCTCGTACACTACTGTGTGTTTGAATTTTTAAATATAGGAAATTAGCTCAAAAATTATGAAATTTTTTGTGGAGTGTCCCAACACAGTGTACTTGCTTGTGTAATTTTTTCATAATTTTATTCATTCATAATGTTTCTCGCAATTTCATTTAAGTATATTATTTGTAGGAATTTCTAAATATAGAAAAGGAGCTCAAAAATTTTGAATTTTGTTTTGAATGCTCCTTACACAGTGGACTTGAGTGTGTAATGTTTCTACAATGTTATATGTGTTCTAAAATTATCTAAAAAATTAAGGGTTTAGGTCTCAAAAATTTAGATTTTAGGTTTCGGAAATTAGGGTTTCATGAATTCCCAAAGTACTCCTAACAGAATAGGCTTAATCATATCTAACAGAATTAGGGTTTTGGAAATTAGGGTTTTATGCCAAACATTTCCCTCAGTTAGTTCATGGACAAGCTTAGCTAGCCTGTGGTACAATACAGTGTTACTCGAACTCCACACGCGAATTTCCAATGGAGTTGCAATGTAACAAGGAGTGTCAACATTTCCAATAGAGTTGCAATGTAACTTTTCATACATAAAATTGACAATATTTCAAGCGTTACAAGCATTACATGATACACGCGCGGGTTTATTGCAATTGGGATGAAGGAGGAGGGGGTATTATCACATGTACCCCGATCAAATAGGACACTCTTTGTTAATTTATCAATTTGATGTGGATGAGGTTCTTTAATATTATATTGTACCATAGGCTAGATAACCTTGTACATGAACCAATTGAGGGAAATACATGGCATGCAGATCATATAACAATATACCGTAGCCTCCGACTCATGTGCGTTTCGAAGGCTACGTTATGTTGTTATATGATCTACATGCCACGTATTTTTCTCAGCTGGTTCATGTACAAGCCTATCTAGCATGTGGTACAATAGAGTATTAAAGAATATCTTCCACATTGAACCAATAAATTAACAAAGAATATCCTATTAAACAATATTATTCATGAGGGTAGTTGGATCTATCATCTATGCAATGATGTCTGCAACTGGTCTCCGCGGCGGCATAGCCACTGCCCCTTGTCTCGGGGCTACCCACGGTGGCGGTGAGAGTCGAAGTCATCCATGTCCTATGATTTCAAGATGTAAGTGGATCGTACAATAACAAACATAACAAAGATGTAAATTGTTTATAATTCACATCTTCGATACGGAGTGCGCCTAGGCGATCGGATACGCTACGACATCGGCCAATCTCAGTCGAAGGAGCCTCCCCCTTCCCTTGTTGCGGGACTCCCCATGGCAGCGGCGTATGTTGAAGTCATCCATGTCCTGCGATTCCATGATGTAAGTGCATCGTATAGTAAAAAAAGTAACAAGAATGTAAATTCTACATAACTCACGTTGTCGATATGGAGTGTGCCTGGGCGACCAGATAGGCTATGGTGGCTAGGCTCAGTCGCAAGAGCCTTCCTCTTCCCCTTGTGTCGGGACTCCCTGTGTTAGTGTCATGTGTTGAAGTCCCCCATGTTCTGCGATATGGGTTGGACAATTGCATGTTGTTAGAAGAAGAAAGGACAAATACAAAATCAGGATGTGAATTGTACGTAACTCACCTCTTCAATATGGAGTGCTCTCGGGTGACAGAAGGAGCTACAACGATCGCTTGTCTCAATAGTAGGAGCCTTTCCCTTGTCCATCGGGCGAGTCCTAGGCTCCTCCTGTGCCTCGTCAACAGGGTCCGATACGTAAGGTTTCTACCGTTGGAAGGTCTCGGTTCACCATGGAAAGTTCAACATGTACTTCTACTGGATGAACGCCTATCTTACATCTCTGGGTCATCGATCCACAGGAAGAAATGGTAGCATATCTTGGGCTGCCATTACACGAGGAAGGAGTTAAAAATTTATGGAAATCAACGTAGGGAGTGAAAAATCAATGTGTGCGAAAGAAATACTTACGAGGTGGTGGTGCATGTGTAGTACGCCCGGGCAGAGGTGTCTGGGTGTGTCGACTGAATGATCTTTGCCAGCTCGTGACACACACTGCAGGATAGAAAACCGTGGTGGTACCAGAGCATCTTTCATTGAAAAATCTGAGTATTGTAGATGTTTAGCCTTCTGCGCAAGCTAGTTGCGCTTCTGCATTATCCTTGCGTAGAAGTTTGCTGATGAGTCCGACATATCTAGGCATCATGGAAGTTTTGTTGTACATAACAAACAAGGCGGACAATACATTAAATTATGACACTTGATTGTGCAGCTAATACTGGTACGTTGGTTGGCATCCATGCCATTTCGAAAGCGTCGCGTCTGCTATTGTCCCTTCCTTGTTGTCTTCAAGGCCTTGTTCGGTCCTCATTACACTCTGTCTAGCCAAAGATTCTTATAGTTCATGTCTAAGTCGTACGAATGAAACTCTGCACTCCATGTAACGAAAAGGTGTTGTATGTCATAGTACTCAGAGATGTACGGCGTGGACATTTGCCTCATTTGCGCACACACCATGTATACATACGAGCATAGTTTGTGTAGGAGCTTTGGCTTGTTGCAGGTGCATGTCGCCACATCACCAAGGGTGCATGCCTGTTTCCTTTCCCCCTGGCATGACTGTTGACATATTTCTGTCAAAGCTTGACCTTGTACTTTCTCTTGAGGTCATCGATCACCCGGATGTCGTGCATTCGGGCATTCTCCATCTTTTAGTCCATGTACCTCTGCATATTCTCAGACCACTGCTCGTCTTCTTTCATCTGTCGCTTGGCTGCAGTGGCCCTATTGATGAAATAACCAATAGTGTGAGTCCATATCTCCTCGATGATCGTAGTGATAGGAAGGCACCACACACCTTTTAGGACACTGTTGTACACGTCGAACATGTTGGTCATCATAATCCCGCACCTCACACTATTTGTGTCATAGAGAAGGGACCATTTCTCCAATTCAGGAGTGTGGCGTTGAATCCACTATGAGAAACTTATGGCAATCCTGGGTTGCTCTTCCTCTAGTACCTCTGAAGTGGACTCCCCTGTATGTCTTGTAGTCTGGTGTTTGAGGTCTATCCAGATGGACTCAAACTTTTGCCTTTGGTTTTGCAGGCACAATGCCTTGAATGTTTTCTTAACTTCTTGACTGCGGAACCACGTGAACAAGTTAGGTGCAAGATGCCTCATGCACCACCGGGTTTGCATGTCGTTCCACTATTGAGGGGGTTCCGTCCCATGTTGCATGGTGTTTAGGACCTACAACAATCCAGTATTACGGTCTATGATAAGGTATACATTGCGTCGATCTTCCACGCCCGCTTCACGTTCGCTAGGAACCACAACTAACTGGATGTGTTATCGCTCTTCACAATGGCAAATGCCACCTGGAGAAGCTGGTCATTCGCGTCGGTCGCCACCATGGTGAGAATAGTGCCCTTGTACCTCCCCGTGAGGAAAGTGTCATCCACCGTGAGCACAGGATGACAGAACTTGAAGCCCTCAATGGACTGGGCGAAAGCCCAGAACACCCGATCTAGTATGAAGAAGTTGGGCCTCCATCAGCATCTTCACTTTCAAACTTGTTCATGTACGTGCCGGGGTTTGATTCGATAATCTGGTGAAGCAATATCAGCACAAGGTTGTACGCCTCTTCATATGTCCTGTACATAGACTTGATGACCTTCCACTTGACTTGTCAGACCTTGCTATAGCTGACTGGATAACCAACCAGATTTGCGACTTCCGACATCAGCATCTTGGGGAAGATGGACACATCCGCCGCAACTAGGTGGCTAATGAGGCTTGTCACATATGCGGAAGTCACGTTCCAATGCTGCCACGATGGCTCGCCAAGCTCGCAAGTGTGGTCGGTCACCGCCTTGACCATGAAGACTGAGCCAAAGATCTTTGCTCAGTAAGCACTGACCTTGCCAGGGTAGCCTTCTACTATGCACATCACTGCGTAATGTCTTGAGTTAGACTGGTGCACTCGGTACACACGGTTGATGGACAAGGCGTACCATGCTATAGCTTTTTGCACGACCACCTTGCTAGGGAAGCGTTCCCCAACTAAGAGGGTATCGACATCAAACCCCTATTGGGACCCTTCTTCTTGCGGCTGTATGAGGGAACACCCGCATATCATCAAGTCTTAATGCTACATAAGGCACCTCCGATGACACAATTCCCGGTCGAACCATCGACCTATTGTGCATCCTCATCACTACCATCCAAGCCTTGGTCGGTGTCCTCGTCAGACTCCAACCCGAGTGGCTGGTCCGGTAGATATTCGTGGCAGTCAATGCGGTGACCACCATAATTCCGTCCCCTCATTTCACACAAAATTATGCGTGAGCCTTCCCTCAAGACAGCACATTCCGTGCTACCGTCTTCAAGGTTCGCTTGCAGTTTGCCGCTTGTCGAGGCCGTGGCATCATCAAGGTTTCCCGGTGCCCTGCGTACGAAATTCACGTACACCATCAACCTCCCGTAAATGGCCGCCTCGAGCTGGGAGGCGATCTGCATGTACTGGCTCCATGCTACGCTTCCATTCAACTTCACGAGCTCCCACACAGCATTCGTTCAGGTGATCCCCTCAATCACAAGTTTCTTCGTCATTACCTCCATGATGAACTCGCTTTGGATGCATGTCAGATCCCGGGATTAACATCCCAAATCCTCTGTGCATTTCTGAATTAGTCCCATGATCAGTAGCTAGTTCACACAGTAAACAAATATGGTAGCAAATTCATATCACGACTTTATTGATAATCAACAGAGTTTATTACAAAAGAGGCTTACATGCCAACAATAAAATAAACACAGCGGAAAACGAAGAAGTAGTAGGGTCCGTTGAGCAAGTCGCTACGATTTCGCGTAGTACAATCGCAACCCGCAAGCCGACAAGAAAGGCAACACTGCGAACAAGCAGAGGTGGTGAGTGACACTCGAACAGCTTGTCGAGAAAAGCTACGACTTATACTAGTCGTGAGAAAACTTACGACTAGGGGTGGTCGAGAATAACTTACGACTACCCATTGGTCATAGAAATGCTTATGACCACTTGTTTTCATGTCCGCTTTTATCTTTACAGTTTAAGAGCGACTAAAAGACCTTGGTCGATTCGCCGACTTTGAAAAAGCCGAATCAAAGAAGCTAAGGGACAAAGTCACCGACTTCAAGAAGCTTCAGGAGGCTAACTCAGCACTAAACAGCTTGTAGGAAAAATAAATAGTACGACATTACGATCGCTTCGATCTTGGTTTCGTGATCCCTTGCTTTTTGACCTCCGATTCTTTTGTAGAAAAGAAGTCGAAAATAAGACCCTTCACCAAAATGGGGCTCTCCGACCGAGGTTAATGAGAAGACCTCCGTTGTCCGCGAAATCTCCCGGATTGCGAAGGAGAAAGACTCAAGAGATTGAGAACTTGTTCTCAATTAGTCTGGTAAGTAGAACTTTACCGCTATTTATTCATTCTATCTTCTCATAGAATCGTCTTTCTTATTCAATCCTCGCCTTATCGCATCGATTGACCAAATAAAGCGACTCCATGAGGCTTCGACTTATTCCCAAGAGGAGACAAAATCAATGAAGATCAATCTTCAAGATAATATCTCACTTCAACAATGTACTGATGGGCTTTGTGCGGAGGGTTGTTCCTCGTGATTTACACGATGGCCGCCATACGAGTGCCATTGGGAACAAGTCTCACTCAACGAGATGATATCTACTCAAGGCCAATTAGAACGATTCAATAAGGGAAGCGGTCAGTGAGCCGTGAGTTTTGCTTAGCAAAACTCAAGGCCCGCGATCCTAACCTTAATCTTCATTCTCGTTGAAGCCGACTCGATCGCACCGAACTGAAGCCGAGAAGTCGATCAAGAGATGCAATGCTGGCGAGAAGGTCGCGAGGAGATGCAGATAGAATCTCCTAGACAGAGTAGTCTTGTAATATATTCTTGTATGAACAAGTCTTTTTGGTGGTGACGCCTAAATATATGATCCTTTTCCCGCAAATTATCTTGTAGAGTAAATAGTAACTTGTAAGATAAAAGAAGAAATAGTTAGACCAGATATGAGCGATTCCTCCTTCCTTCCGTATCTTCCCGCGAATCATCTCATAGAGTAGTTAGTAACTCGAGGATGATATCTTTAGAAAAATTAGACTGAGAAACGAAGTCATGTTTATAACTTTATCCTAGTTCTCGCTACTTACTTAGTTTATTTTAATAAACTAGGTAAGTAGTAAAGAAAGGGTTCTCAAAACAGAGAGGTTTGTTCGCCTTAGAGTTGTCAAATATCGACTTGTTTGCACTAATCGAAAGAGTAGAAACAGATCGACGCTAGGAAGTTCCTCTAGTGGGCAGTGACCACGTGCAGAGAGAAAAAGGCTTCACTAGGTGATGTTACCATCTCCACCAGATTAATTAACTCGATAACCACTTTACTAGAGCAAAACAAGCTTCTCGAGTACCTTAAGGATTCATTCGCTACATTCATCTTTCCGACTTAGTTGTTCCGCAAGAAAAGTAGGAAATCAACGACATTAGGAAGTTCCGTCTAGTGGACAGTAACCACGTGCAAACAGAGAGGCTTCACTAAGTGTGTTTCTTCCTTCACCAAGAAACTAATCAAGTTATTTGAAAAGATAGCCGAATGCATCTCAAAGAAAAGGTTACTCTTCTCGCTTTATTTTTCAAATAAGCTAAGGTGATATGAATTCGCTTAACCTTTCGACCATTTTTCTTAGCTCAATAAGCTTTGTAATCGATTGTTTAAGAACGGCGATATTTAGGAAGCTCCTTCCAAAATGCGTAACCACATGCAGAGGAGAGACTTCGACTAAATGTATCGCCCTTTGCTAACCATTGTACAGAAGGATGAGAAGAAAAAATGGTCGAAAGAATAAAAGCGAGATTCAAAATAGACAAAAAGATAGGAGAACTCGTTGCTTTATTGCTGAAGTTTGTTACACATAAAATTTGCGAATCGGTCAATGTTCCAAGAATTTGAGAGAACACGATGCCTTACATTGCAAGTCGCATCGATCCCTGACGCTATTTCGACCACGTGTAAGGACCTTCCACTTGGGGAAAGTTTGTTCCGATTAGACGGGATTGATAAGTCTCAATACCAAATCACCGCCGCGAGGCTACGAGGTTGACCTACGATCATAGTATCTGCGCAGGCTTGTTGGTAGACCGCGAACGGAATAAAGCTTTGTTCCTCTGTTCTTCGAGCAAAGTTGATGTCGTCGCTCAAGATGTTCTTGAGACGCAGTCGTGAAACTTGTCGACTTTTTCGACCTAATCTTAATTTCTCGGAGGAAGCATGGCTTCAAAGACCAAAACTAGAAAGAAAGGTGTTTCTCCGTAGTTCCGCTAGCTATCGCATTTAATTGCCCATAATATCAAGTTAATTCTCGCACTCCAAGCCCCGAGCGCTTTACCACCGATCAAGACTCGGTCTTGATTCCTTTCATTATCCGCCGCTCGCTCTCTCGATCGCCCGCTGCTTTGGTGTGCGACGAGGCGTAACACAAACGAAGTTCCCAACTCGCCGCAAAATTCCCAAATTTTGCGCTTGTAAATTGCTTCATCGTTACTGTGATAATTCGACTTGGTATTCGAATCGAGTGATCACGCATCTCATCATGAACCGCTTTGCCGCCTGTTATCCCGCCACAGTTCGCTTCTATCTATTTTGTGAACGATTCAATAGCCACAAACAGAACTCAAAACCTCCGGAGCTCTAGGTAACGGTCCTAGGATATCGAGACCCCAAGTTGCAAAAAGGCCATGACAGAGGAATTGTTTGCAACGCTCGAGTGGGTTGGTGTATTTGCCGCTATGAAACCGATAATCGCATACATCTTTAATCATCTCCTGGCATCGTAGAGAGGCTATTGGCCAATAAAAACCTTGTCTAAAAGCTTTACCAACCGTTGTTCAGAGGAAGCATGAGTTCCGTGAGATCCTCCGTATGTCGTGGAAGGAGTTTTAATCCTTCGCTTGCGGAATACATCGCATGAGCACCCCTTGGTTCCTCTTTTATAAAGAACACCTTCACCAAAGTATACATTTTGGCTTTCGATAATCGATCCGATTCTAGATCGTCATCTGTAGGAACCCTCTTGAAGATACTCATAAATGGGCGCCATCCATGTATCTTCGCACTCTAGAGAGGTTGTTTTATAGAAGGTGTCTCCGCTCATCGACTATGGATCTTCTCAAGTCGCATTCCAGAACACCCCTTTCGGTACTACGGATCGAGAGGAAGCTAGACGAGCTAGTTGGTCTGCAAGGAAATTATCCTTTCGGGGGATAAATTGTACCTCAAAGCCCAAAAAGTGCTTTTCTAACTTTTGTACTTCCGATAGGTACGACATGGTCGAATTGGAGCACCGTACTTCTTTCCGACTTGATTCACGACTAGCCGAGAGTCTCCTCTACGAGCAATCGTCGAATCGAGAGTGCGCGACTGTATGCCAGCCTAGCAAACCTTCGATCGCCACGCTATTAGTGGCCCGAAGTTTAATTGTATGGCATACTTTAAGGTTTCTCCCGAGGAGATTCCAGACCACTCTGACTTCAGCCACTTATTGTAAGTGACCACAATTACATCATCCACTAATCGTGGAATCGTGATCGGGATCCCGAACAAGTTCAGATTTGTCCATTCGCGACAAAGTCCGCCAAGATCCGATTTAACGTACGCTCGGGACACGAAATGGATGTCGAACGCCCCAAGTTCGATCGACCATTTTGCCATGGGTCCCGCTGTTTCCCTATTCGTGGACGCCCCAAAGGAAACTCAAACGACACGGCTAGTTTGTGCATCCAAAATAATACCGCAGCTTCCTCAAGACATGAGGAGGGCATAAAGAAGTTTTTGAACCTAAGGGTAACGCCCTTAGGTCCGCAAAACCTCACTCACGAGTATACCGGTCGTTGTATGTTCTCACGTTTACGACCAAAGATCGGCGCCATCGCTCGTGGCGTGGCAGCTAGGTAAATTAAGAGCGCTCTCCTAGCTTCGGGAAACTAGAACAGAGCACTCGTAAGATACCTCTTGACTTCCTCGAAGGCTGTTAGCCTCTTTCGACCATTCAAACCTTCATGTTTCCTTAGAAGTTTGAAGAAAGACAGTTCTTTTTCTCCCGGGCCGTATGAAACGACTTAACGCCGCCATGCACCCCGTGAGTTTTTGGACTTATTTTTCGTGGTCTGGGGCGATCTGAGTGATGGCTTTGATCTTTTCAGATTTGCTTCGATTGCCTGCTCGTAAACCGTGAATCCAAGCAATTTTCTCAAGAGACCCCAACACACACTTCTCGGATTTAGTTTCAATTGGTGTTTCTCGAGGTTGTCGAAAGTCTCCCGCAAGTCCGTGATATGTTCGAGTCGCTGGTGCTTTTTACGGCTAGGTCATCAACATAGGCTTCCAAATTTCGACCTAGTTGAGGAGCGAAAGTCGTTTGCATCAAACGTTGAAAAGAAGCTCCAGCATTTTTTAGGCCGAATGGCATTTTGACATAGCAAAATACTCCAAATGGTGTAATAAATGCGGTCTTTTCTTCATCTTCTCGATGCATACTGATTTGATGATAACCAGAGTATGCATCTAGAAAACTCAACATTTCACATCCTGCAGTAGAGTCAACCAACTGATCGATGCGAGGTAAAGGGAAATCATCTTTTGACAAGCTTTATTAAGATCAAGAAAGTTCACGACATACGCCATTTGCCGTTAGACTTTCTAACCATTACAGGGTTGGCCAACCACCTGGTGGTTGACTTCTTATAAAGCCTACTTAAGCAACTTGTCCATTTCGACCTAATAGCATCTCGCCGATCGTGGTCAAATCTCCGTAACTTTGTTTTACGTAGTTTATCGTGCCGTAAGGTTAGCCTGTGCTCGATCACATTCCTTGGGACTCCGGCATGTCGGATGCTTGCCACGCAAAGACATCGGCTTGCTCGGAGGAAGGTGATGAGGGCGTCTTCCTATTTAGGTCGTAAGAATCCCAATGCGAATCAGTCTTTGAGGGCTCCTCAAGGCCCGCAGGAACCTCTTTGACCCGGTCATTCGCTTAGGTGCACTTTAGGCTTCGACTTGCTAGTCGGTCGACTTTCGCCTCGAGTTGGTAATTGTCCAACCATCTCAAGGGAACGACGGCCGCAGAATGCGCCTTCTTCTTGTCACAATATATTGTGATCACCCTTTGGGACCTCGCATCTTAAGACATTGGTACCCATAGTGAGTAGCTATCAAAAATTTTGCTGTAGGTCGTCCGAGTATGGCATTATATGCCGATCGAAATCGACTACATCAAAGGAGACTTTCTCATTCGAAATTGCTTAGTGATCCAAACGTTAAAGGAAGAGAAACTTGGCCAATGGGTTTGTCGAAGACCCCTGCATTTATTCCATGAAATGAATATCGCATCGATCTTACCTTTGTCCCGGTACTTGCATCTCGCCGGTACTGAATAAAAAGATATATATCTGAGCTTCCACCATCAACTAAAACTCGATTGACTCGACAATTGTTGATGGTGGTTCGACTACTATTGAAATCGACTGGTCTAGTCGAAGGTATCGGACAATCACCCTTCTCGAAAGCAAGGGTGATTTCCACCACTTCTAATTTATTGACAAGAGGAGAGTCGATTGTGTTTACTCTCACGCTCGATCGCCACCGCCTTCGTGATTCGATGTCAAGACCCCATAGATGTGATCAATGGTGTGTCACGGGTCCCGAACCGCATCTCTCATCGTCCGACCTTTTGTCCACCGGTTTGGCCCACCTGTTCAAGAATAGGAAGTGGCCCTTTGCCAGAATAATAGTCCTCGAGTTTCCGTAAGAAAACTCGGCAGTTACGAAGGTCATGCCCTTCTTTTTTATGAAAAGGACACCACCTGGGTTTGTTGTTTCTCCGATCTTGGTGTTTACCTTTACTTCGATCGGGATTTTGCTTGGGGTTGTGTGGCTCTTATCGCACGGCCAGGACCTCCTTAGAACCGACATCCGGAGATTTTTGACTTTTCGCTTTGTTCTTAGATTTTCTAGCTTTTTATCCTTTTCTTACCACTTTACCGCTTCCAGGGATGCCATCTTTGAGATCGATGGTATTGTTCCATTCGACCGTCAAAGAAGAAATGATATCTATCACCATCTCAAGAGCTCAATGACGGTGGCGGTGGATGTAAGACGATGTCCTCTATTATTCTTCTCTCACGGACTCCTCGCTTGAAAGCCCCGATCACGATGAGTCGAAACTTCCGAATAGAGTTTCAACTCGATCCGCTCCATGAATTGTCGAAGCTTCATGGTTGTTCGCTCTTAAGCGATTCGAGACCGCATCCATGTCGATGTTCGCTGCATCGCCAGCAATCGATCGGGAAGCGGCCTAGTCGTCGAGGTCCACATCGGTAGTAAAGTCTTTCTCCTCTGAAATTTTGTTTGCATAAAGCAAGTATGAGTACAACTTCCGTGCTCGCAAGTTACACCCGTCAAATAACAGAATGACATGCATATATGGATGTAACAAAGGATGACTTATTGTTTGATTTGCATAAAGCAGCATTTTCTTTAAATACTTGTACTAAGTTCCAAAGCAGTTATTTTATAACTAAAATTTATTTTATAAATTCTCAATTTTATAGTCAGATAACATTCACACATGAATGGTGAAGGATACCCTCCTATCACATGGCTTCCTGCCCAATTCCCATCTGGATAAACCAGTTTTGAAGAAGTCTTTTTCAAACAAAACCAAAGTCTAACTTTGAGTGGCTTTGTCAGCATGTCCATGACCGTGGACACGGCTATTCGAATAGTTCTACACCTGCAGAGATTGTATAACTTTACCCACAAGAGATAATCAACTTTTAATGTCCGTCTAACACACTTTTGAAGGTGTGCGACTAAGTGATTATCACGAGGCCTTTACAATGCGTCATTCTAAAGTAGTCATGCCCGCTAAGGTTTCACTCCCTTTGCACTAACCATCCGCCAGAAGCCCCCTTTTGCGCCAAGTGGGAATACTGTCTAACCGACACCCACACACCAAAATGGCACAGCTAACAATGAAACGTTGCAAATTAGTTGGCCAGGTCCCGCCCACACAGGACACGTGGTAGTACGATAAGCACATAGCAAGATGCGGCTCGAAGACCGGTCCTTAATTGACTTGGGCATCTTCCAAAATAAACCCTAGGCCTTAATCCTAACCAGATTAAGCCCGTGCATAAACCTGCACCCACCAATCATCCATTTCGCCCAAGTCCAAACCCATTTTTATTTTCCAAGTAAATCTTTTTCTGTAAACCTTCTATGGTAAAACAATACCACAGATCCAATTTAAATCGAATTTTGGAGGATTTGGCTAACATTTCCCAAATACAAGATTTGAACTAAGCATTGGCTAAACATATGATTAGTTTTAGTATCATTTCATCTAATGGTAACAAAGTATTCATGTTCAACATTCAAATTGGCCATACAAGGAAGATTGGAATAACTAGGCAATTAAAACAAAGAATTAAAATAATTTGTATAAACATATGCATGCAGTAATAATTTAAAACGGAATATAAATAATTTGAAATATTTAGGATCAATATGATCAAGGGTATAACTTGCCTTGCTTGATGAGGTGATGTTGTTTTTCTTAACAGATCACCTGGTACTGAGGTGATGTTGTTTTCCTTAACAGGTCACCTTGTACTCACAAGTACTTTCTCCAGGTAGTCCAAGTGTACAATCACGATGATCATACAGTCAAAATCAATCCTCTTATGTGCTCTTCAAACTTCATCGAAATCTGATTCTCCGAAGTCGTTGAAATCTAATCGCGAAAATAAGACAAATTCAAATAAAATTCAAATCACAATTCAAATGAACTCCAAATTAAATAATTTTGGTTTAGTTGGCTAGATCTTGAATTTAGATAAATTTAGAAATTTGAATGGACTCAATCGGAGTTCGGATGCAAAAGATATGGGCTCTGGAAGATTGGAAATACATAAAATGATAGAATTAGGGTTTTCTGAATTTTGGGAATTATTTTTCTAAAGGAAAATGGCTTTATTGCGCAAGATGACGTCAGCGACTGATAAAGGATTTTTGGCCGAATTAAATTTGTAAAGGAAATTGGTTTGTCTCACTGACATGTGGGCCCAAGTCAATAGACTAGGCCCACGGCTTGGTCAAAGGTTCACGGTGGACGCGGTCCACAGAAACAGTGCAAGTGAGGATGGGTGCGGGTGATGTGGCACACGTGGCGCCACGTAGGAAGCCACGTCATTGCCACATCGGCGGAGGCGCTGAGATGGCACACGCACGTGGCGGCGCCACGTCAACGAGGCCGGCGGCGTCCTCGACCGTGAGCTCGCCGGCGAACGGCGGCACGGCGACGGGGGTGAATGATACCAGTAGAGAGAGGGGCGACAGGGAGTGCGGTGCTCACCAAAACAACGGCGGAACGCGGGGTTTTGACCGTCGGCGGAGAGGTTTGGCGGTGGTGAAGTTTGGCCTCCGATGAAGTTGGGGCTCTAGGGGTCTTCGGGTTGAGAGAGAGGGCGCACGGGGACGGCGAGGTCGCGGTGATGCCGGGGGTGGGGACGACGGGACCGGAGGGGGCTTGATGTCACCGAATCGGGATTTGAAGCTCTTTCGGCCGCCGGCGAGGAACTTCAATTTCCGGTCGGCGGGGGGAGAGGCAAGGTGGGTTGCGGGGGTGGAATGAGGTGATGAAGGCGCAACCGGTTTCGTCGTTTTATAGGGCGGGGGCGCGGCCGGAGGAGGAGATGGTGGCGCGGGTCCGCGGCGGTGATTGCGGGGTTTCGGCGAACGCGTGCGCGAGATTGGTGGAAGATGACCGGAAATAGGGTGACGAGATGCTGGGGTTTTAATGCGCCCATTCACGCGGGCGATGAGGGCGATAATCGCGGCAGAGAATGAGCTCGGTCTGGGCAAAAATGGCGGAGGCGCGCGGGGAAGAAGAAATAAACGAAGAAGAAGAGCGCGGGGACAAGAAGGGGTTGCAGCCGCCGATCTTGATCGCGCGGGGAGAAGGTGGTGGCGTGGAGAGCGCTCGACCGTCCGATTGGAATCGGGCGGTGGGGGTGAGAGAGAGGAAGCGGGCAGGAGGAGCGGGTCGAGGTGGGCTGGCGCGCGGTGCAGGAGAGATGGGCCGAGTTAGATTCGGCCCATTGGCATTTTCGATTTTTAAACGATTTTCCAATTGATTTAATCCAAATAATTAGAAAGGGCTTTAGAAAATAGCAGAATAAATCCAAAAATCATGAGAAAATTCATAGAAATTCTCTTATTTATTTTGGACTCAATAAAACTATTTTCAACTCATAATTGGATATTAAGTTTGCAAAATAAATTATTTTGGCTTTAAAACATTTAGGAAAAAGCTTTTAAAATCTCAGAAAATTCTAGAATTAATTAAAATTTTATTTTTCAGATCCAACCAAATAAAACTCCAAGAACTTCAAATAAATTTTAAATTTTGACTTTTAAAATTTCAAAAATTCAAATAAAGCACTGAAACTCTATCAAATTTCAGAAAATCCAATAAAACAATAACTTTATTTATTTTATTTTGGTAACAACACTTTGGGATGTTACAAACTACCCCCCTTAAAAGGAATCTCGACCCCGAGATTCGGAGTGGCTAGAAAGAAAACTGGGAATACAAGGTTTTCAATTGGAGTTGTCGTCGTTCACATCCTGCTAGTCATCTAACAGAACTTGAGCTGTGACATTGTACAAACGTCCTCGTCCAGCATTCTGTGGCTTCCTATTTGCTTGTATGATGTTGACCTCAGGGTTGGCTGAATTTGCTGCCTGCTGCTTCTTTGGACATTTACTGGTAAAATGCTCAACCTCATGGCAGTTGAAGCATGTGATGCCTGCAACATAAGAGGGATCCTTCTGTGCCTGGTCACCATCAGATATATTGGAGGGCTCCAAGTTGACTAGGTTGTCTGCTGTTGGCTGGAGCTTGGCTTGATACGATGAAGTCCTTCTGGCTCTAGGAAAGCTTCCAAAGTTGAACTTCTGTGCAGCAATTTTTCTCTTGTGATTCTCCATCTCCTGATGCTTGCCCTCTTGACAAATCGCCTTGTCGACTAGCTGCTGGAAGTCAGTATAATCCTGGAAAATCAGCTGTACGGACAAATCATCATTGAGTCCTTCCAGGAATCTTTCCTGCTTATCTTCATCATTTGCGACATCTTTAGGAGCGTAACGTGCCAGTTGGTTGAATTTGTGCAGGTACTCATTCACAAAGCGGTTGCCTTGGCGTAGCGAATGAAACCCCTTCTTCTTGAGGGTCATCATGCCGGAAGGGATAGGTGCATGGCGGAAAGCTCACACAAATTCATTCCAGGAGATGGCTAGACAAACAGTATACTTAAATAAAAATTGTGAGAAACATTCCGAATGAATAAAATTATCAAAAATTACACAAGTAATTACACTATGTTAAAAGGCTCCACAAAAAATTCATAAATTTTTAACCTCATTTGCTATATTTAAAAATTCAAACAAACAACAGTGTATGAGGGCTTCTGCTGCTAATCACTTTCTTAATTTGTGTCTGGCCGGTGACATGCCGATGGAGGCGGCGTCCGGCCAGTTACAAGCCAAACAAGGGAGGGCGGCCCGGTGACGTGGAGGGCATCCGATCAGCGACGGGCCGGACGAGAGGCGTGGAGGGGCATCCGTCCAGTCACGGGTTGGACGAGGCGAGGTGTCGCGTGCCCGTCGTGTCCAGCCGGTGACCATGCAGACGAGGCTACAAAATTGTCATTTTGTTGCGGCGGTCACTACTTCCGTAAAAAAATAGTGCAACGGTGCTATTTGCGCAAAAATTCCCTTGTTCTCAAACTTGATAAGGTAGCTGTGTTGGATTGCTCAATGGATGGTTTAGATCTTCTCTGACAATTCACTCACTCTTTGCCATACACACACAACACATCATAATCTCATCATCTTACAATTCGGGAAGAGATATTTTTTGGTACACCTTTTCACCCCATAGGAGGTAAGATTAACTATGAAGGTCAAAAGTGGAATTGTATACTCACATTCTATCCAAAATTATGAGGTAACGTCTAAACAAACAAGTTTAGAACAAGAATATATTAATTGTTCCATTCCTTTCATTGCTTTGCAATTTAATGCAGTATGCAGTGCTATCATGCCTAATCAAAAGATTGTCAACTAGTTTTGTATTTTTTTTTCATGAAGTAATAGTTTTGTACGAGGCTTGTTAGTGCCACAAAGTTTACAAATCATTAGGGCATGAGGAAAATTGAGAATTATCAGAAGTAAAATATATGACTCGAATTTTGCACAAAGGTCTGGAGAACACATAATAAATTGCATATTTTCTATGTTGTACACCAGTTATACTATGTTTTTTTTTCAATCTACATTGACTTCTTCTGAACATAAGTGATGGCCATGGATCTCATGCATGGTGGAAAGAACGAGCGAAGATATTTGGAACATAAAACTAACAAAATTTAGCGATATTATTACTTTGCTAATATAATATGCTTTAATGATAAATATTAATGTTATGATCTCTTTCTTTATATTTTTGGTAGTGGAAAGTCTATAATAACTTTGTATGATTATTGGTAATCTTTTACCACCTAGGAGGTAAAGGTAATATTAACCATCAGATCATGCAGGATTAATGGTCCTCATTAAAGTGGGTGGAGTTTATGGCGGTTTTGGCATTGTTGCCATGTGTTTTAGCAAATCTAGCCCCCTCGCATGATCAAAGCCAAGAATGACACCGCGGAGCCGGGCAGACGTGCCACATAGCCAAGTTCGGACCCTAGGGGCATGAACCAGGCAAGTTCAGCCCCTAGGGCACGACACTGCCAAGTTCGGCCCCCATGGGCACGACACTACCCTAGGCGGCCCTAGGGGCACGGACCCCCCTCCCAAGTACCATCGACATTTCATGTGAAGATCGTCGTCCGTCATCATTTCATGTGAAGTTAGGGAATAAAATTTGAAAATTGAAATTGACAAAATTTTGGAATAAAATTTGAAAATTGAAATTGATGAAATTTTGGAATAAAATTTGAGAGACTTCACAATGTAATTTGTGAAATACATACGACGGGGTTTGGTTACGTGCATTAGAAATGACAGCATGCACGAATTAACATACCAAAAAAACACCTAAGATACATGTGTGGCTTTTTGGGAAAAAGGAGGATCAAAATTAGTCTTGGCGGCCCATCGGTCCCTTCCCCTTGTCTCCTGACTACCCGCGGCGGCGGCCAGTCTCGAAGGCAGCCTTGTTCTACGATTGAATTATGTTAGCAGAACGTAGGACAAAATCAATAATCAGGATACAAATTGAACAACACTTACCTATTCATTCCGGATTGTTCTAGGGCGATGGGGGAGAACTAGGACGGCCGCCGATCTCACTAGTAGGAGCCTTCCCCTTATCGACCGGTGCCTCTTCAATAGGGTTAGGTACTTATGGTATCCATTGTTCGAAGGTCTTGGCTCGCTTCGCGTAGTTCAACATGTACTTCTGCATGATGAACACCTATCGTAAATGTCCGGGTTGTCGATCCATTGGAAGAAGTTACAACGCATCTCGGGCTACCATTATGAACAGAAGAAGTTAGGGATTTGTGGAATGCAACGTAAGGTGTGAAAAATCTATGTGTGCGTAAGATTCACATACGAGGATGTTCCCGCATGTGTAGTACACCCGGGCGGTGGTCGCCAGGTCTATGGACTGAATGATCTTCACTGGCTCTTTGCACACACTTTGCGGGCATGGAAAATCCGTTGGTAGAGGTGCATCCTTCATAGAACAATCTGGGTAGGGTTTAACCTTCTCGACAAGCCACTTGCACTTCCGTAGCATCTTCGTATAGTAGTCCGACTATGAGTCTGACATCTCCAAGGCCGACCTAATGTTTTTCTCTAACTCACATAACAAGGGTGAGTCAATTCGAAACAAATAGAATGGTAAAATACATAACTATTAAGAAAAAATGATGTCACAAAGGTGTAAATATGATAACACTACCCGTTTAAGTAAAATGACGGTCCCCTAACATGCAAACAATATAATTAATTATGACACAGAATGACGCCTAGACAAGCTCGGTTTGTTAGGGCAATCCTTCATGGAGTGGTCAAGGGTCTTGAATATCCGACACTTCCTCATGCAGCTCAGCCCCCAACCCTGGCTGTTATCCATGTCGTTTTGGAAGTACCGCATATGCCATTGTCCCTTCCTAGTTGCCTTCAAGGCTGTGTTCTAGCCCCATTTCACCTTGTCTTGTCAAAGATCCTATAGTTCATGTCCACACGCATACGAGTGAAACTCAACATTCCAGTCCCAAAAAGATGTTGCATGTCGTAGTACTCAGAGATGTACGGTATAGACATCTGCCTGACTTGCGTGCACGCCTTGTACACATACGCGCATGGCTTGTACATGAACTTCGGCTTGTTGCAGGTGCATGTAGCCACATCACCGATGGTGGAAGCTTGTTTCCTTTCCCCCTTGACATGACTATTGATATTTTTTTTTCTCAATCAGATCTCGTACTTTCTCCTCAGGCCATCGATCACCCGGATGTCGTGCATACGAGCTTTCTGCATCTTTTGGTCCATATACCTCTGCATATTCTCAGACCACTGCTTCCCTTCTTCCAGCTGCCGCCTCGCTATAGTGGCACTATTGACAAAGTAATTGACTATGCGAGTCCATGTATCCTCAATGATCGCGGTGCTAGGGAGGCACCACACACCTTTCAGCATGCTATTGTACACCTCGGACATGTTGGTTGTCATAATATCGTACCTCCCACCGTCGATGTAATATAGCTAGGATCATTTATTCAACTCAAGAGTGTGGAAATTAATCCACTGGTGGTGCTCCTGGAATCCTCTCTCGCGCCATGTGCCTCCGGAGGGGACTCCCTTGTATGCCTCGTAGTCCGATGTTCGAGGTCTCCTCAGATGGACTCAAACTTTCACCTTTGGTTTTGCATGCACAATGCCTTGAATATTTTCATTAGTTCCTGACTATAGAACTGTGTGAAGAAGTTTGATGCAAGACACTGTATGCACCACCAGGTTTCCACGTTGTTCCACTGGTATGAGGGTTCCATCCCATCCTTCATGGTGTTGAGAGCGAACAACAAGCTAGCATTGCGGTATGTGATAAGTCATATGTTGGTCTTGTCTCTCACAACCACCCGCTTGATATTTTCCAAGAACCACAACCAACTGAATGCATTCTTATTCTCTACGATGGCAAAAGCAACCGGAAGAAGCTGGTCATTCGCGTCGGCTATCACCACAGTGAGAATGGTGCCCTTGTACCTCCCGGTGAGGAAAGTGTCATCTATCATGAGCACCGGATGACAAGACTTGAAGCCCTCTATGGCCTGAAAGAAAACCCAAAACACACAGTCTAGTATGTAGCAGTTAGGGCCTCTATCAGGATCCTTACTTTCCATCTTGTTTATGTATGTGTTGGGGTTTGCTTTGGCAATCTCGTGAAGCATCCATGGCACAAGGTTATACGCCTCTTCATTTGTCCCATACATGTTCTTGATCACATTCTGCTTGGTTCATCGAACTTTGATATAGATGACTGGATAACCAACCAGATTGGTGACTTCTAGCAACAACATCTTGGGAGAGATGAACACGTCCTCCGCAACTAGGTGGCTGATGAGACTTGCCACATATGCAAAAGTCACATTCTGATGCTATCGCAGCGGCTCACTCAACTCGCAAGTGTGGTCGATCATCGCCTTGATCGTGAAGATCGAGCCAAAGAACTTCACCCTGTGAGCCCTAACCTTGCCAGACCAGCCTTTCACTAGGCACTTCACTACGTAATATCCTGGATTGGACCGGTGCACCCGGTACACACGACTCATAGACAAAGCGTACCGTGCTATAGCTTGCTACACGTCATCATGTTAGGGAAGTGCTGCCCAATGAATAGGGTGTCAGCATCAAACTCCCCACTAGAACCCTTCTTCTTGTGGTAGTACGAACGATCGCACTGTGAGGTCATCTAGTATGGATGCCACGTAAGGCACCTCCGATGACACAATTTCGTTGGTTGGACCACCACCTTGGGGTGCGTCCTCCTCGCTACCATCCGAGCCCGGGTCAGCGTCCTTGTTGGACTTCAACAGAAACTTGTGGCAGTAAATGTGGACCGACAGCCATTGTTCTGCCTCCTTATTTTGTATAAAATTATGTGCAAGTCTTCTCTCGTAATCTTCTTCCAAAACAACACATTCCGTGTTGTTGTCTTTACGCACTGCCTGATGTTTGCCACTTCCTGAGGCACCAGCATCACGATCGGCTTTGAGTATATCACCGCCTCGGGCTGGGAAGCAATCTGCATGTATTGGCCCTATGCAACGCTACCATTCACTTTCAGTAGCTCCCATATGCCCTGCCTTCCCATATTCGTGTAGGTGATCCCCTTGATAACAAGCTTCTTCATCGTTGCCTCTGTGTCAAACTCCCTCCGGATGTAGGTCCTCAACTCGTGAATATTCATCGCATCGAGCCCCTCTACCTATCAGGTCTACCCCGTACGAGACCGTCGTCATAAAACACTAGTAGTCTTGCATGTTCGACATTACCTAAAGCCACAACAACCAAAATTACTGTACAAAATATAACAAACAGATCACACTATGTAGTCTACATTTCCCTACTCCAAAAAAACTGACAATTAACGACTTCAGGTTATTAAGTGCATTGTAAAAAAACAACAAAATTACATACGAGTAATTAGTTATGGCGAGTTAACTACAACTACATTAATTACGACTAATTAATTAAGGCTCGTTAATTAAGACTAACTAACTATGACTATTTAATTTAATAAATTAATTAAGACTAATTAATTAATAGTATTTAATTAAGCATAATTGATTAGGACTATTTAATTATGGCTATTTAATTAGGACTATTTTAATTAAGATAAACTAAGTACGACTAATTAATTAGGATTAACTAATTTGGACAAATAAATAGCAACTAATTAATTACGATGATTTAATTACCACTAAATAATTTTGACTAACTAACTGTGAGTAAATAATTATGTGTAATTAATTCTGCCTAAACTAAACATGACAAAATAAATATGATTAATTCATACTACTAATTAATTACAACTAAATTGAGACTAGTTAATTACCAATATTTAGTTAAGCCTATTTTAATTAATTAGGGCTATTTTAATTTCGACTAACAAAATGCAAATGAAAAATTATGACTAACTAACCGTGAGTAAAAAATTACAACTAACTAAACACGACTAATTAATTACAACTACATTAATTACAACTAACTAATTTTTAAAATAAATTGTGACTAATTAAATACAATTAATTAATTACAACTATTTTGATTACAACTAAATATTTGTGACTAACTAACTATGGCTAATTATTTACGACTACAAAATTAAACACTAACTACACAGTTAATAAAAATAATGCATACAAGAAAAAAAATACCTCCTCTAGAAGATCTTCACTTGATGTTGACCAACTCTACTAAAACGATCGTTAAACACTTCTCTAAGCGCTCTCAAATTGGCAGCGAAATTGAAACAAAATTTCGGACGATCACGCTACCTCTCGTTTGAGCGATCCTCTCTGTCTCTCTACACAGAGCAAAATGGTTTTGGTGTGGAGGAATGAGAGCACATCGCTGGGTTTTATAGCCACGCAAAGCCCAACCGTGAAGCGACGGGATGGAATCCGATTCCCTCCCATGCCCGAAGCGCTGGGCTTTTCATGCATGTTTGCAGGAGATAGCCAAAAGCATGGATTTTCATTCTAAACGTGAAAA
Organism: Ampelocalamus luodianensis; assembly: GCA_036346255.1. Lineage (NCBI taxonomy): Eukaryota > Viridiplantae > Streptophyta > Magnoliopsida > Poales > Poaceae > Ampelocalamus > Ampelocalamus luodianensis. The sequence goes on from CM070634.1 coordinate 18,230,902, forward strand.
AAAAAATCACGCGGGGAGAGAGGGCGTCCGTGTCCCTGGGGGCCGGCGTAGGGTAGTGTCGTGCCCCTGTGGGTCGGACTTGCCTGGTCCATGCCTCTGAGGGCCAGACTTGGCTACGTGGCTCGTCCGCGCGGCTCTGTGGTGCCATTTTCCACTTTGATCGTGCAAGGGGGCTAGATTTGCTCAAACGCACGCCAACAGTGCCAAAACAGCCAAAACTCAAGTGGGTGTAACTTTAAAATTCCCATTTGGGAAATTATTACTCTGTTTCTATGCCTGTTCCTATCAGATGTTCTCCTTTGGTAACGGTAACACTTGTTCACTTTCTTGTACTTTTCACCGCAATTTCAACAAATCCAACTACACAAGTACCATGCTCTAGGTACTTGATGAAAAAAAGAGAAGGAATCAACTTTTGTGGTTGGCATGCTACTAGGCTCCTTGTACACAAATCAAATAGGCACAAAGAAAAAAGGAGTAAAATACATTGTAGATCCATAAACTTGTCAAGTTGGATCAGTTATGTTCCTAAAACTTGGAACAACATATTCATGCCACTAAACTTGTTAAGTGGTTCACCGAAGGTCCACAAGGTGATTAGCTGTGGTTGACTGCTAATATGTCACATTGACTGGTCATGAAGACGATAACAACGACTCCCAGCGATAATTCTCGCAAGAGATGACGAAGACAACCTTCGAGCCAGCGAGCTGGCGACTGATGGCAACAAATCTAAGCTCGATTTGGCGAGGAACAAGCTCGGCAACAACAAGAAGTGCCAGATCTAGGCCTGGCGATGAGGAAGACGACAATGGAGACCAGCTCAGTGGAGGAAGGCGATGAAGGGCGACAAGGACTGTTATTGCTGCTCTCGGTGACGAAGAAAATGATCGGCGATGAAGATGAAGGCCGTGTCACATTGACCGGTCATGAAGATGATAACGACAACTCCAAGTGACAATTCTCGCCGGAGATGGTGAAGGCGACCTCCGAGTTGGCAAACTCGTGACCGATGGCGACGAATCCGAGATCGATCTGGATCCAGGCTTAGCGACAAGGAAGCTCCCATTGATGACCAAATCGAGGCTTCATCTGGCAATGTGATCTAGACCCAGCAACGATTAGGAGCTCGACCTGCCCGGATCTGAACCGATGGTGATGGAGACGAGTCGGCGATGGTTCTCAAGCTCGAGGAAATGACGAGGGAGACAACAATCAGCCACTATGGCTCGATGAAGATGACTGCTAGTGCTCCCCTATGCGTGACAACAAATCCGCCCGACTGGCAGCTGCGATGAAGATGAGCCGATGACGAGGTACATGGCATCACTAGCGGTGGGAAGACTGGATCATGCTAGATCCGAAAAGGACAAGGTGACCGCCGACAGACAAGTTGTAGGGCTCCCAGCCAGTTGTGACGATGTGCAGAGGCTGGTGGTGTTTATTGCAAATCAGTGCCACATTGGCTTTGGTTAAGGGGACACATCAGCGCTCAGAGCCAGGGTGGTGAGCTTTGGAGCTCTGGTGAAGCACTTAACAAGTTTAGTGGTATGAATCTGCAGTTTCAATGTTTAGAGACCTAATTGACCCAACTTAACAAGTTTAGGGACCTACAATATACTTTACTAAAGAAAAACATGTGACAATATTTGTCACCTCGAGAGATCAATCATGTACATCACGAAACCGTGTCAAAAAGTCGGTAAGATCTTGTCGGATGCCCCACTAGTCATCAGTTGTGTAATTGTCAGGACTCGAATACGCAAATCTGGATCCTCTATGTATTCTGCACTAGTCCATGATCACGCTAGTGCACACAGTGGCAACATCGGTGAACATCAATCCATACAAGGATTAAAAGGAACAAACGACTAGATTTGATAACTAAATAAGGGTTTTGACTTTATGGTCGAGTTTACATTTATTCATCCACGTAGGGCTTAGGAAAATAAAGGGAAATAGCAGCAGAACCCATCACTTACAACAAACAACTGACTAGGAACAAGATCTAACGATCAACCTCGTCGAAGAACACCTCCTCCAAAGCACAAGTTGATTAATCCAACCTTCCTCTTAATGATGATTATAGCAAGAGTGAGCACATCTAGTACTGTAACATCTCAAAGTTATGTTACCAAAATAAAAATAAATAAAATTATTATTTTACTGGTTTTTCCTGAGAATTTGCCAGAGTTTGATTGCTTTATTTGAATTTCTGAAGTTTTAAAAGTCAAAATTCAAAATTTATTTGAAGTTCTTGAAGCCTTATTTGGTTTTATCTGAAAAATAAAAATTTAATTAATTCCTTTGATTTTTTGAGTTTTTAAAAGCTTTTTCTTAATTATTTCAAAGCCAAAATAATTTATTTGCTAAAATTATAGCCAACTTTAAGTTGGAACTATTTTTATTTAAGTCCAAAATAACTCTATGAATTTCTGTGAATTGTTCTAGAATTTTTGGATTTAAATTGCTATTTTCTAAAGCTATTTTGAATTTCTGGAATTAAATCTATTAAGAAAATCTTTTAAAATACCTAAAACGCCTTGGGCCGAAACCCTAGCTCAGCCCATTCTTTCTCCCCGCGCCCGACCCACTCCACCCCAGCCCAACGCGCCGCCTCTCTCCCATCACCACCCGATTTGAATCGGACGGCATCCGCACCGCCCACGCCACCGCTTCTCAACCGCTTGATGAAAATCCGACGACCACCACCTTTCTTCTCCCCGCACTTCTTCTCCGCCGGACGCACTCATCCCGCCGCCATTGCCGCGACGCGCCCGCCTCCTCAAGCCCGTGAATCTCGCCCTTTCTCTCGCGAACGTGCGCGACGAGCCCCTAATCACGCCGCGCCCATTCCCAACCGTTGCCCCTTCGTCTCGCGCGAAATCGCCGGGATCCAAAATTCGCCGCCGCAATCCCCGCGCCCGATTTCCCTTCTCCGTGTGCCCGCCCTATTTAAGGGAGCCTCGGGTGCGCATTGTCCTCCTCACCCCGCCACCACCATTCACCCCTCCTCTCCTCCCCTCTAGTCGCCGGATTTCAAGTTTTTATCACCGGCGGCCGCATGCCCTCCGCCGCCTCTAGCTCCGCCGCCAGTGCCGCCGCGTTCACTCCGACCACGTCATCGGCATCGCCACGCCGCCGCCTACCTGGTGCTCGCCTCCACTTCGCCCGAGCACCACCGGAGTCCCTTCTTCGTCAGCGACCCCGCCGCCGCTTAACGCCGCCGCCGGTGACCTTCCGCCGTGCATTCGCAACTACGGTGAGCATCAACATCCTCACGTTCTCCACTTCTCGTTGGCACCACCCATGCCCGCCGAGGCGCCGCCATCGCCGGCGAAGCTCGACGCCGGACACCGCCGGACTCGTCGCCGCGTGCTCGCCACGTGGGCGCCACATAGGCGCCACGGCGCGCGCGCGCGTCGGCGCCACGTAGTGCCACATCACCCCACCCCGCCACCTCACACCACCCCGTACATGGTTCACGTGCACCGGGTCCACCGTGAACCTTTGACCACCCGTGGACCTAGTCCATTGACTAGGGGCCCACTTGTCAGTGAAACAAATCTTTTCCTTTACAAAATTAATTCGGCCGGGAAAATCAAATTCCCTCACTGACGTCAGCCTGCGCAATAATTAGAATTTCCTTTAAAAAAATAATTCAATAAAATCAATAAAATCTGAAAATTAGGGTTTTTGATATTTAGAACTTCCCGGGGTTCGTTCTCCCTAATACGAACTCCGATTTTGTCGATTCAAATTCCTAAATTCATATAAATTCAAGATCTAGCCAACCAAACAAAAATTATTTAATTTTGAGCTCATTTGACTAGTATTTTCTTGTAAACCCTAAATCTATCATTCCATGTAATTCCAAACTTCCAAAATTATCTTTTGCATCCAAACTCCGATTTGGGTGGTTCAAGTTGCAAAACCTTTATAAAATTATAACCTAGCTAATTAAATCAAAATATTTCTAATTGGAGTTATTTGATCTATCTTTTTGAATTTATTTGAATTTAGTTTGAATTTGGATTATTTTCACGTTAGATTTCGACGACTTCGAAGAATCAGATTTCGACACCGATTGAAGAGCAACATAAGAGGATTGATTTTGAATGTATGATCATCATGATTGTACACCCGGAGAAAGTACTTGTGAGTACTAGGTGACCTGTTAAGGAAAACAACGTCACCTCAGTACCAGGTGATCTGCATCACCTCATCAAGCGAGGCAAGTTATACCCTTGATCATATTGATCCCATTATTTTAAATTATTTAAATTCTGTTTTTAAATTATTACTGCATGCTTATTTATATTCGGTAATATAAATTCCTGTTTTCAATTCATAGTTATACCTAAATCCTTTGTATGACCCATGTTGATATTGAATCAAACACATTGACACCCTAGATAAAACTCCGTTGATACGATAGTATGAACTAGGATCATTTAAACGTATTGCTTAGCCATGCTTATAGACCAAACTTGTTTCATTTGGGAATTTCACCAACAATCAATTATTGTTTAAATTGTACCTTGGCATTGGTGTGTCATGGAGTTTTACAAATGACTTGAAAAGTAAAATAAAAATGGGTTTGGACTTGGGCGAAATGTATGATTGGTGGGTGCGAGTTTATGCAGGCTTAACTGGTTAGGGTTAAGGCCTGGGGTTTTAAGGAAAGTCGCCCAAGTCAGTTAAGGACCGGTCTTCGAGCGCATGATGCTATGCCTTACCGTACCACCACATGAGCGCATGGCGGGACTTGGCTAAATAATTTGTGATGTCTTAGTGTCATTTGTGCTGTGTTGTTGGTATGGGTGTTGGTCGGACAAGAGACCCATCTCGCGCAAGAGGGCTTAGGAGGATGGCCACCCAATGGTAGCGAAACCTTAGCGGGCATAAATACATTAAGACAGAACATTGTAAAGGCCTCGTGATAATCACTTAGTCGCACACCTTCGGAAGTGTGTCGATTTAACATTGAAAGTTGATTATCTCTTGTGGGTAAAGTTGTACAACCTCTGCAGAGTGTAAAACTATTCGAATAGCCGTGTCCGCGGTTATGGACATGCTAGCAGAACTACTCAAAGTTAGACTTTGGTTTTTGTTTGGAAAAGACTTCTTCAAACCTGGTTTATCCAGATGGGAATTGGGCAGGGAGCCATGTGATAGGAGGGTATCCTTCACCATTCATGTGTGAATGTTATCTGACTATAAAATTGAGAATTTTATAAATTTTAGTTATAAAATAACTGCTTTGAAACTTAGTACCAGTATTTAAAAGAAATACTGCTTTATGCAAATAAACCAATAAGCCTTTCTATTGTTACATCCATATGCATGTCATTCTATTACTTGACGGGTGTAACTTGCGAGCACGGAAGTTGTGCTCATTCTTGCTTATGCAACAAAATTTCAGAGGAGAAGGACTTTGCTACCGATGTGGACCTCGACGACTAGGCCGCTTCCCCAGTCGATTGCCTGTGGCAGATTAACTGGACCCTACTACTTCTTCGTCTTCCGCTGTGTTTATTTTATTATGGGCCTGTAAGCCTCCTTTGTAATCAACTCTGTTGTTTATTAATAAAATTGTGATATGATTTTGTTACCATATCTGTTTACTGTGTGAACTAGCTACTAATCATGGGACTAGTTCAGAAATGCACAAAGGATCTGAGATGTTAATCCCGGGTTCTGACAAGTACTCTGCAAGTTGTACCACAGAATGCAATTTATAGATGATGGCTTATTCCAAAGTAAATGACTTCTATGGTTACTTTGCGAAAATAAGTAGTTACAATTTGAATATGAATAATAGATTGAAAATGTATGTTAAACAGTAATAATATTAAGTAAACAAGAGTTTCCACAGAGCTAACAAAGCTTAATTCAATTCTTCCACATAGCTTCCCTCCCACAATGTTTTTCATAAAATCTACCCTTCGGGTAAATCATCGAGCATGTCTATGATCGATGACGCGGCTATTCGAATAGGTTATTAACACTCTGCAGAGGTTGTATAACTTTACTCATAAGATATAACCAGTACGGCCAACACCAATCATAACAAAATCTTTCGAAAACTTTATCTCGACAGTTAACCCTCCCGATGTGCATACAACCGATACCAAACTTCACCCAGCTCGTTGGCCCGACGCACATTGTTGGACACGTAAACGACAAACCGTCCATAGATGTGACCCTACCAAGTAGTCTACACCTCTATCCATCACTGAGCACTTAACTTACCCCCGAGACATCATAACTTACTAAGCTAGATCTATCCCATACTAGGCTTATAGTAGTACGATATGCCTCAGTTTAATATCACATAAAGTTAAATCATTAATTGACCAAGGCGAGACTGCCAAACTACTCTAAGTCACCACAATTTACATTTCCCAAGCACACAGCCCACCATGTCACAACACCTTTCCGCTCACCTCAGTCTAAATATTTTTCCACCCTGTTGATTAGACACAACACATGCCATCAACAGGTGACAACATACAACACTCAACTTTTCACAAAGACGTTCCATAATCAGTTAGTCAAATATGAGATTAATATTTCAAAATGATATCAATGACTCGTTGCAAGGCTAAGCATACTAATCATATCTAACCAACCCACGTTGGTGCTATGATAATACCAGCTAGTAATTTAACCAAACTAGGGTGACAAATGATCATGGTAATACAATTCACAAGGGGATTATAAATCAAGTGGGTTGCATAACTAATTCCAAAATAAGTAAAACATTTGATAATTGAATTAGTAATGCAATAATTTGAATCAAAATAGTTTTATAAAACTGGGTGCAACATGATCAAAACACAACTTATCTTGGTACAACTCTTGCTCTTGACCTTAGTCTTGATCTTGAGCAAATCCTCCTTCCTTGAACGCCCCCGAAGTATCGACTTCTAACACAACGAGAGAGAATAAACATAAATAAATACCAAACAAAGTGAAAACAAACTCCAAAAAATTACAATAAAAATACTGGAAAGTAGAGATCGATTTTAAATAAATTTAGAAACTTGCACGAGCTCAATCGTAGTTCGTATAAGGAAGAACAAGATCTTGGAAGTTGATCGGCTAGGAAATTCAAGGAAAAAGAAAAAGGAGAGAGAGAACTGACATGGGTCCACACATCATAGGCATGGCTCACGGTAGGTTAGGTTCACCTAGAGTTTAGATCTAAGGTTAGGTGCGATGGCGAATGAGGTGGCGGCGCGAAATCGAGCTCTGAAATGGCTAGGGCTAGGGTTTTGGGTGGCGGTGGGTGCATTGGATGTTGAAGCCAACGGCGGCGTCCTCTTTTATAGCACGGGGGTCAGGTGAAGTCCAAGGCGTGCACGCCAAGAAAACCGAGGCGATGGAGGAGTCCCAGCCAAACGCAGTAGGATGAAGAACAGTACCCGAGCGGGGTCCACATGTTAACGGTGATGGCTCGGGTGAGTGTGCGTCAGACTCGGCACGGGCGAGGCTGGCAGGTGGGGCCAGGCCTGTGCAGGCAATGGGAGAGAGAGGGATATGGGCTACGACGACGGGAGCGGGCCGGGGGGGAGAGAGAGAGGAATAGGAATGGGCCAGGGATTGGTTTGGCCCAAAAGCCTTCCAACTTTTTAAATTAATTTTTCTTTTTAGAAAATACCAGAAAATAGAAAAGGCAAAGAAAAATAGCAAATAAAAGGAAAAATTCCAAAAAATCTATAAAATATTTCAAAGCACAAAGAACCATAATAAAATAGTTTTGGAATTAGTTAATTTTTAATTATTCACATTAAATTCTTCTGTCTTCTTGAATTCCAAATTAAGCCTTTTAAATTCCAAATAAAATTGGTGAAATTTTTTAGAGTGCTAAACTACTCAAAAGGGATCTTTGAAAGCCAAAATTTGAGATGTGCAAATAGGGAAGTTATTCTCCTAGTTCAATGCAAAGATAAATCCTAAATGTTATAGGATGGGACCATCTTGTCCAAAGTCCTAACAGCTCCTACAGATTAGTGATGATCAGAATGCCCATAAAGCTCAAATTAAGTATCTCATTGTATCGTAGCTTGCGTGCTTTGATTACACCTTAGAGAACTACAGATACCTACCTCCTTATTATATAAGTTTTTGCAGTCAAACTTATCTAACTTTGACTAATAATATATGAAAAACTATTTAGATTGATCATGAGTGAATAGTATTATTAGATTTGTTATGGTAAATATTTTCATAATATAATAATTTTGTAATTTTTTACTAACAAAATCATATGAAAAGTAATGGTCAAAGTTATATAAGTTTGACTGTATGTTTGGTCAAACGTCATGTATTTAAAAACAGAGGGAGTAAGTTTAAACAAACAAACAAACAACGGAAATGCTCAATGAGGAATACTATAGAACCCTATACGTATAGGGATCCACCGTTCATACGCATCCAAGGACTCCTATCCTGAAGCCAAACGGAACAAAAAAACCAACAGCACATTGATCCGACTCATTCATCAACGCACTTCTCCCTCACTTCCCGATCTCTCTCCTGCGTTCGGCCGGGTAGGGCAGCTGGCGAGCCAACGGAGGCAGCCCCTTTCCTCCTCTTCACCTTCGGCGCTTCCCCTCCCCCTTCTCCTTCACCTCTGGCGCCGCTCTTCCCCACCTTCTTCACCTCGGGCGCTGCTCTAGATCTGGTCATGGGCGGTGGCAGTACGGCTCAGGATGCAAGGATCCAATGGTAGCGCGGTTCGGGATGGCCAGATCCGACAATGGCGTGGCTCAGCGGTGTCGGAGAGAGAGAGAGAGAGAGAGAGAGAGAGAGAGAGAGAGAGAGAGAGTTGTGTATGGCTCATATATAACATGTAATCAGGGTATAAATATATACTGCCGACCTCTTGTAACATTAATTAGAAGAAAATAAAGAAACTCCTCATACGGACAGAGCCGCCGCAATTCGGCTCCCGAGAATGTAGGCTTTGCCGAACCTCGTAAACAAATTCTTGTCTCTAGTGTGCTTACTGTGATTGTTCTCTGGCGTAAAGGGTTGTCGTCGGTTCCAAAGAGAGAGAGAGAGAGAGAAAGAGATGGAGGCTTAGCGCGGAGCTCGAGCACAGATCCGATGGCGGGTGTGTCGGCCGGCTCCATGGCGGCGGCGGTAGTCTGGCCGGAACCCGAGAAGAGGGTGCGTCGACGGCAAAAGGTGTCAGGCAGCTCTCGTGGTGACACGGTAGTGCTGTCGTAGCCAAGTGAGCTCGTCGACACCAGCCAATACTTGTTGAAATTTTTTGAAACTTTGGTTGAATTTTATTGAAACTTCTTGAAACTCTTTGTTGAAACTTGAGTTCTAAAATCTGAAACTCATTGAAGCTTGATTTGAAACTTTCTTGAAATCTTCTGGAAACACACACGAAACTCACTGAGCATGAGACTTTTCAAACGTTTTAATGAAACTCGCTGAAATTGTATGAAATCTGTTGCCAAAACGTTGCAAGGATAAACCGTTGTCTAGTCGCTTCCACGCTCAATACACACGGCACACTGGGATACAGTTCGGTGAGCACGAATACGGAGCCGCGTCCGCGTCCGACAAAGCATCGCACTGTTTCAGCTAAGCACCTTTGGGAGGCCATCTTTCAGGCCGACGCGACACTCACCAAAGAGCCGAGGTTGCTTGCAATACCCTCCAACCCACCGACTCCACGAATTAATTAGCACCGAACGCTTGGGTACTGGCAATTGGCAACCAGGGTCCAGGAGGCCGGGAGGAAGCAGGACAGACTTTCTTTGTATAGCGGACACTGTTTTTGTTGTTGAAAACACAAGACATTACCAACAAGATCATTTCATCAGCTCAATTTCAGGAAAATAAAATTCCGTCGATGCGACAAAGCAAAGCTAGCTAGGTCGGTCGGTAGAAAAGAGAAAGTAGAGAACCACCGGATCACACAGGACGTTCATATTGATCATTTTTCCAACATAGATCTTGCAAGTTTGGGGGAACATGTTGAGCCAAAAATAGCCGCCTCCATCTCTAAATCTAACTACGCCTCCTAGCATGTCGCATTGCATGCACACCCACAAAGAAAGGGGCAACAAAAAAAGTCAAACTGAGAAAAAAAAACACATCCAAGCCTATTCGATCGAGCACATATGTATGTACATCGGCCACGGGCTGGCCACGTGCTACCACCAGCCGGGCACCTTCCTGCCGCCGCCGCCCTCGGCGGCCACGGCCGCGGCTCGCTCGAACCGCGCGGCGGCGCACGGGATGGTGATCCCGCCGGGGTGCTCGAACCCGAACTCCTCCTCGGCCTCCCGCAGCAGCTCCCCGAACAGCGGGTGGTTGAAGTATACCACCGGCACCACGTACCTCATCGACTCCCCGGGCTCGCAGCCGCCCACGTACACCGCCACCTGCCCCTTCGGCGTGGTCGCCTCCCCGGCGGCGCCGTCCTCCAGCAGCCTGTCCACGCCGCAGCCCCGCTGGCGCAGGAGCCTCATCCGCCGCGCGAGCGACCGGCCCCACTTGAGAATCCGCGGCGGGTCAGCCCGCGGCACTACCAGCTGCTGCTGCTGCTGCTTCTTGGCGCTCCCGGCCGCCGCGGGGGAGTTACCTTCCGCCGGGCACGTCTGCAGGCGGAGGTAGCCGCGGCCGGGTCGGCGCCGGCTCCGGCGGTGGCAGAGCGTCCAGCGCCAGAGGCTGAGCAGCTTCCGGCCGAGCCGGAAGCCTCTTTGCCGCCTCGCGAGCATGCAGCTAGCTGGTTAGAAGAGATCAAAGGCCTCCGCTTTCTCGTTGGGTTTCGCGTGTTTGTTGTAAGGAGTGGGAGCGACGTCCTAATGGCGGAGGAGTGTGACAATGGGTTGTTTTATAGGAGAGCCGAGACGGGCTGAGTCGGCGTGTGGGCGCGCGGGTGGGACTGGCGAGCAATTTGAGCGTTTTATGCGTTCTAAACCGTATAATAAATATAAATTTTCTTTCACACATATATAAACAGAAATATTAACTCTGCCCGTTATATCACTTACTACTATTACTACTATCCGAAAATTAAAATTTTGAGCCATCGGAAACAAAGTTGATGTTGATACCGACTTTCCTCCCCGACACGCCACCTATTTCCAGCCATTGTCAGTTGGCAAGGAAGATGGCTACACGTCGACGCCCACCTTCTTCCACCCTGAACTCAAGCCGCAATTTGCTTCTCACGACCATCGACCTCTACAGTCCTCACCAAGCACATCGCGACGACAAGGTGGCAGGCCAGGGGAGGAGGCAGTGGTGTCGTTGCGTGGTAAGCGAGGAGCTGGGAGGCCAAGGGAGGAGGCAGTGGTGGCGTCGCTACCTCCCCTTTCTTCCCACCCGGTGCCTTCTCCCGTCTCCAACATTGCCTTACCGCACCGCCTCCTCCCTTCCCCGCTACCTCCTCCTATCGTCGGCGCTACCTCATCATGTCGCCAGTGCTACCTCCTCGCGTCGCTGCCTCCTCTCCTCCCTTCCCTTCAGGTGCCTTCTACCGTCCCCGACGCCGCCTTACCGCGCCGCCGCCTCCCCCTCCCTGCTACCTCCTCCTGTCATTGACGCTACCTTCTCGCTGCACTCCTCTTGTTGCCGACGCTACCTCCCCACGTCAACGCCTCGTCTCCTCGCTTCCCTCTAGGTGACTTCTCCCATCCCTGACGTCGCCTTAATGCGTCGTCGGTGCCGCCTCCCCTCCCCGCTACCTTCTCCTCTCATCGGTGCTACCTCCCCGCGCCGCCGCCTCCCACCTCGCCTCCTACGCCGCCGGTCCCCCCTGTTGATGGAAACGACGGCAATGGTGGGCACCGAGGCAAGGATGGTGACGCTATGTGACGTGGTTGTGGTAAGCAAGGAGGCAGCGGCGATTCTTGCTTCGCCGGCGACGGCGCAGGGGAGGATAATGATGAAGAGGACGAGGTGTGGTGAAATTGAGATGGCGGCGCGGCAAGGGAAAGACACCTTCGTTGTCGCCGGTGCTACCTCCCCGCGCCGCCACCTCCTACTCCGCCTCCTATGCTACCGGATCCCCCGTCGATGGCCACGATGGCAATGGGAGGCGCCGAGGTGAGGATGGAGGCGACGTGCGACATGGCAGTGGTAAGCGAGGAGGAGGTGGTGATGCTTTCTCGGTCGGTGCAAAGCATGAGGCGGCGGCGGCGCAGGAGAGGATTAGGATGAAGAGGATGTGGTGCGGTAAACTCTAGACGGCGGCGCGTCGAGGGAAGGACACTTTCGTCTCCATCCAAAATCTAATTGATTTGAATTAAAAATCACTGTGTATCCCCCTTATCAGTATCAATCATGAACCAACAACACAAAAAAAAAACAACGAAATCTCCACCATGGTCAGGTGGAAGTATCAAATAGTAACTGATAACATCATTTTTGTTTTATATGTCCAGTTAACTAGGAGGGCAAAATCTTGCTATCAACATATTACACTCAATATCAATGATCCCAAATGGAAAAACAGGGATAAACGTTTAAATTTTTATTAACAAGACTAATACCCCTGCAGGAAGTACTTCTGTTTACAACAGATAGTACAGTCACACCAAGCATTTATATATCAGCCAAGCTAAGTATAGGGGTTACTCATGTAATCACGCCTCTAAATAAAGATTCCTATAAATACTTACATCACATCTTTTACCAACAAAAAGGCTTACAGAATCAATGTCATATTGGTACCACGGAATCAGAAAATATATGAACTATATTGTATTGCACTATAGCTGCATAATGAAATAGCATGAAATAAACATTCAAGATCGCTCAGATCATTGAGTGGATGAGGAATAAACAAGCAAAAATGGTTAATGATATGTAAAAAAAATCCTTACCGCTTGTTTTACAGCACATGGAAAACCATCAAGAATAAATCCTGATTCACCCTGCTCTTCTCCTTTCTTAAGGCGTTTATACAAAAGACTGATGATAATTTCATCATAAACCAATCCCCCCTTATTAACGATTTCAGCAAGCTGCAAAAGAAAACATACTACATCATTTCCAAAGGCAAATAAATAAAGGGATATATCATTTCCAAAGCCAAATAAATAAAGGGATAATCAGATAAAGAACCAAGCTAATATACTATATAACAAGAGGTAGTGCACATGTAAAATAAGGTATCTCAACAAATATATGTCAGAATAGGCAGATCCATGCATGCATGCTTGCCATCAGTTAAATATGAATTATACATTCATGGTTAGTAAGCGGCTTAGCACTGGACTCTGGCAGAAGTGTTAGAACAACTATTTGAAATCTATAATTGTAGAATAAAAATAGATCACTCTTCCGGTCTACACACAGTTGGAAGTATTAGGACAAGTTTTTACTAAATAACTACACTTTCCTGATTAGGACAAAATAGCCAAACAACAACATGTACCATTTGTAGAAATCATTCCCTAGAAACACCATCCCACTTAGGAATTTAAGAGATATTATAGATGATCTAACTGCAAGCCTTTTCCATCTCTAACCAGGTATATTGTTCTGCATGAATCGCATAAAAATCTCCCGGCTACTTTGCGTTTTTGCTATCAATCGATATCTGATTTCGCAGCCCCCTACTTCCCATCTTAAAACTTATGTAAAATAAAAATCTCTTCAAAGGATTAAGGCCACACCTACCATTAGACAGCTCTCTATTGATCTGTGATCTACGCTCTTGAGCCCAAACAAGCCTGGAATCCCTAATTAAAAACTCAAGTTGTTGGCTAATCAGCTCGAACCAAAAACTAAATCCAAATCAACGAACTGTTGAACGGTAAGATCTAAACTCCGGAGAGATGGAGGAGGGAACAACCCACATAGTAAGGGCCTAGAGGATGTGAGCTCGTTGTGGACAAGGTCACCAGTGGCGATGTAGGGCACGCCGAGGAGGTAGGAGAGGTGGCTCGTGTAGGTCCCCTTGCCCACACTAGGGCACCCCAGGAACACCCATTGTATGTTCCTCTCCTACGTCAGCTTCCACCTTGTCTCTGCCGCCGCGAACGGGAAGGCCGACGCCAGTGATGTCATGCGCCTCCTTGCGACCACCACTACGATGCCACTAGAGGCAGCAGCACGGAAGAGGCATTGTACGACGGCCATGGGAGGGAGCGGAGGGAGGCGGATGGGGAGGTGAGTGGGTGTGAGGGGCATGGGAAGGGGAAGGGTAGCGGGTGGTGACGATGGAGGACGCGTGCATGGTACACGGAGTAGGAGAGCATGCATGGGCATCGGCGTCGAAGGGGCATCCATGTCAGTGTTTGGTGAAGGGCTGGCACACGTCGACGGCAGAGGAAACCGGGGCAACACAAGGAAGGGGAGGAAGGCGCAATGGCGGGAGCTCACGGGAGTGAGGGGATGTGAAGGGGAAGGACAGCGGGCAGTGGCTCTTGGGTGTGAGGGGGATGGAAAGAGGGTGGACGACGGCTCGCGAGAGTGAGGAGGTGGGAAGCGAAAGCGAGAGCGGGAGCGGGAGCGGGATCGAGCTGCGGCGATGGAGGAGAATCGTGAGGGAAGGGAGAGCTCGTAGGAGCTCGTGTGATAGGCAGGGTCTTAGACGACGGTGGTGGGGGTGGCGTCGAGGAAAAGGCACAGAAGGGGTGCAGGAAAAGAGGAAAGGGGAAGGGGGAAGGTTCCGCGTGTGGCGGCGCGAGGTCAAGCTCGCAGTAGTGAGAAGGGAGATGGGTGGTGGTAGGGGCGGTGTCAAGGAAAAGGCACAGGCGCGAGTGCGAGGTCGAGCTCGCACGTGGTGGTGAGAGGGGAGGTCGAGCTCGCGATGGTGAGAGGGGAGATGGAGGTGTGTGGAGGGCAATAGAAGGGGTGTAGGAAAAGAGGAAGGGGGAAGGTTCCACGGGTGGCAGCGTTGAGGAGAAGGCGCGGGTGCGCGCGCGAGATGGAGGAGAAGCTTGTTGAGGAAAGGAATCGAGTCATGGGCCCACAGAGTCGGCACACAACTTTTTTTGTGAGGGGAGGGAAGAAGAACGCATCACTCATCACCACTAGTCTTTTTAAGTAGTAAAGATTTTAGCTTGGTTGTGGTCTTGGCCTCGCCCAAAGGTTAGTAGTAAGATTCGCTTGATGTGGCGGGCTTTCGAGTCTTGATTGATTCCGATTGGTGGGTTTTTGACAGTGTGCCACACTGTACACTGTGCTTGCTAGGTGGGCATCTGCCCTGTGTATTTGGATCGTTCGTCCAGCATTAAGATTCATGCGTTGTACAAATATCATTAATGCAAAAACAGGAAATACATTGTACATATACACATGGTGGGTCCAACAAGTACACCTTCCTAATAAAAAAAGCTACTCCTTTCTCTCTCCATGCCACTCCATTCACTCCCTCTTGTTTCTCTCTCTCTACCCCTCTCCCTTTCTCTCTCCACCACCGACCAGGGGAGGCGACGACATCAAGGTTGCCGAAGGCCGAAGAGGAGGGAGAAGCTCGGTCTAGCCGGCGGAGACGAAGGAGGGCGAGCACTGGTTCCTTGCCCATCGTCGGCGGAGAAGAAGAAGGCGATCGACAACAGCCACGACCCCATCTCCCCCGTCGTAGGCAATCACGATGCTATCCATTGAATGTTCCTTCGGAGGGGAGGAAGAAGGTGGATCAGGCGCCGAAGGGGAGGAATAAGGTGGATCCGGCCACCCCCGACCGCGTCACCGCCGAGTTCGACCGCCGTCACCGCGTCGCACCTCGCCGTGTACCTCACACCGACCTGTGTGCCTGCACTTTGACATCACCGCCGTGCGCGACAAGATCCACTGGATCCGTTCCCCAACTTCTCTGCCGACAATGGGATCTGCCAGATCCGGTTCCTATCCGCTTCGCCGGCGATGGGATCCCACCTTTGTCATCGTCTTTCTCTCCGGCAGCCGGAGCTGCACGCCACCACTGTTGGCGGCCGCAGGTGCACCCCATCTCTCTCTCCACCTCCCACTTTCCATCTCTTTGCTCCCAACATGCACCTCGCCGGTGACCTGCTTACCCATGCACCTCTTCTTCCTTGCCGCTGACGAGTGCATCCTGTATTTAGGTTGTGTATTTCTCCATTTTTTTGCATGCAAAATTTTGTTTGTATGTATATTATGCGGTATTTTTGTATGCACATGTGTAAGCATATTTCTGCATTTTTTTGGTATGCAAAAATTTGTGCGCTAGTGCAAAGAGGACATGCTTGTGTATCTTATACAGTACAATACAATTTGTGGTGCACTGTAGTACGTATGTACCCGGCTGTATCTCGATGTGTAGTATCTATGTATCCTATGTGTATAAATCATTTAGTTGATTTTTTTGTACACAAAAGTGCAATTATTTGATTGTACAATGTATTGTATGAAATATGGTCTATTGTATAGACACATGGTTGCATCCAAATTTCAAATAGATGGAAAAGTATACACATGTCTACTGTGCATGTACTGACCAATCCAATCAAAATCCAAGTCAGAGTCCATTCAAAACTCAAATGAGAGGGCCTCACCACATGTCATCTCAGCTCCAAATACACCTAATTATAACAAATACAAGAAACGTAATATAGCTTATACACCCACCATACTTATGTCAGCACAAATCTTGATGCAATCTTGAATGGTGTAGATAGCCAGGGCAGATGCCCACCCCAGCAGAATCGCATTTCCGCTGTTTTCTCGGCTGGGAAAAAATGGTTGAAATTTCTAAGGATTACTCCTACATGTGCTTTTTCTGAGAGGGATGGATCGATGTTGTTTGAGTTGGTTTAATGCACACCGGTGAAATAGCATGCATACATATACGAGCTGAAAAGGACACAGCTTGGACCTTGACCTAACGTGTACACGAACAGCAAATTCTTATCATACTTGGCGCGTGTATATATATTGCATCGCGATGGTAGAAGATCCAAGTTTGTTAAACAGTGAGCGACAAGGATGTCGTTCTAAAAGCACCGTTGGTGTACCGTGTACGCAATGGATCAAAGCTACTCTAAACAAGGGGTAACAGTAAAGTACTCCCTCCGTTTTTAAAAGATTGATGTCCTGTAGCACTGGTACTCACATCAAAGCGTCGTACTTACAAAAACAGAGGGAGTATTCGATGGATCCATGTCATCAAAGCATTTGGGAGCAAAATTGAAAAATACTAGTACTCCATAGATAAATTTATTCAGCATGCAAACGAGCAAACTAGAACTTTTAGGTACACTTGAAGATTTTAATACTACTACTCTTAAAGTAAAAATTGTGTTGGTCACGTCGAAATGAAGATGGGGAAGATGGGGCACGATGCGGATCCGGTCCACAGATCTATTCCATTGCAAGTTCCAAACTCCTGCAAACTGCAAACTCTAACGATTTACTTCCTCCATTTCGATATATTTATCCACAGCCTACCATACGCACGGGTCAAAAAACACTAAATTTAAGGAATAATTAATAAGAATTGACTATACATATCTCTATTAAATGATACACTACAATCACTTAACCTCTTCCAAAGAATTTAAATAGGGGAAGGGAGTAGAAAAATAAATATATTTTAGATTCCCTCAATGGACAAATATGTTAAAACAGATACTTCCGAGGCCATAAAAAAATATAGCAAAACGGAGAGTACTCTTACAGCATGTGAAACACCTCCTTTCCTAGAAGAGCATTTTAAGCTAGAGGCTCTATGGGGTGAATATTCACCATATAGTTAAGTGATGAACACCTCCCACCCATATCCTTTTCATCGTCCCTTCTTTCTACCTTATCTTCTACCAGCCACTCACTCTTTCTCTCTTCCTTATCTTCTATTGCCTCCGATTCGAGATGTAAGTCATTTTAGAATCTGTGCGGGTCAAACATTTTTAGTTTTGACTATAAATATATAAAAAAACTACTAAGATTTATAAAATCAATTTTTTATTACTAGATCCATTATGAAATATACTTTCATAATGTATAATTACTTTTATTTGAAATAACATAATTTCATATAAATTTATAGTCAAAGTGTTATTTTGAAGCCCGTATCAATATCCAAAACGACTTATATTTGGAATCAGGGGGAGTACTAGTCCATAGCGGCCTCCACACTTCTTCTTTTGGCTCCCTCTTCCTCTCCGACAAGCACCACCACTCCTCCCTCCTCACGCCGCCGCCTACCTCCCCGACAAGCTTCGGCACATCCCCACGCCGGCGCCGCTCCACATTTCTTCTTCCTTTGGTTAACTCTTCTTATCCGGCGAGCGTCGCCGCTCCTCCCTTCCCACGCCGCCGCCTGCCTCCCGACAAGCTTCAACGCCACCCCCTCCCCATGCCGGAGTCGCTCCGCACGCCTCCACTCCGCCCCCGCTTCCACCACCCACGGTCGGTGGCGCCCTCTTCGCACCCCCCAGCCTGCCACGTCAACCCCGCCCACCCTAATATTATCTTTGTCGTCATGTCGTGCCGCCTGCTGCCCTCCCCCTATCCTGCGCCGCCGCCGCCGCCCCCACCCTCCCTCTAGGGTTGAGGGTCTAGGTGAACCCTAACCCTAACTTTGGCGAGCCCCCGTTAGAGATCTCGCCATCGAAGAGGAACAAGGTATGGTTGTCGGAATTTTACTCTTTGCCCTTTTCTTATCCGAATTTTCACTCTTTAGCTAAATAGTGATTATTCACTATATAACATTTGCGTTTCAAGCTCCCACAGGCCACAGCCGTACGACTTCCCTATCGATTTATTTAAAAAAGTTTGATTTGGTGCAGATACCTACTGGCATACACGCCGTTCAAATATTCAGTACAACAACTAATTAACGCATCTGGTGTAGGTCATCCCTGAGCATTTCTTACTCTAGCCAACAAAAAAAAAACTGCTATGGTACTGTGCTGTTGGACTTGAACAAACGATAAAAAAAAAGGACATACGGCGTACTTACGGGTCTACAATACGTCAATATCCATTCAAACCACGAATAGGGACGGTTTGGAAGGCCGGCGGAAAGAGAGCAGCACAAGGCGATTCATATTCTACTACAACATAAACCAGAGGGGTGCGATCGCGAAATTGCCCAACGCTCGACGGATACACGGAACTGAACGTGTATCATGCCGAGACAAAGCGCGCACATGTCCTTGTGAAAGCTAAAGGGCGACCGACTTCCGCTGCGTTTGTCATCGGCAGAGCGTCTCCGCTTGCCAGTGACATGGAAGTCCCAACAAAACCAAGCGCACGTGTCAACCCAGTCCTTAGCGTACGGCAACTGATACGAAGATTTCTACTACTACTACTACTACTCTACTAATGGTCGAATGGTAGATGGTAGAGTGGCTAGATGCGGTTTCCGTGCGTGACCTCTTTGTTTACGAGGATTCGCTTTGGAATTTGGATCTTACAGCTAGTACTAGCTTGGAAGCGGCGAGAACAAGAGGTACTCCCCGCCTGGGGAGTGTAAGGAGCAGATCGCGCCATTTTGTTTTTTTAGAGTACACCAACACACATGTGGATGTGTCATTTATACGTATCTAATCTAAAGTAGAGACTGAACTCTACAGAACGCGGGTATACGTTTTAACCATTGAATATATCCACGTATGTGTATACTATTCCTTAAAGAATAAATCCCTACCAGGTGAGTGACACGCGCTGAGCCAGAGACTCGAACGCAGGCGGAACTGGACGAACACCCTCGCACCAAGTCAACCGAGCTCAGCTCGGTTCTCGCGCCATTTTATTTTTGTGGAGGAAGGATCATGCCAAAACAGGGAAGTTTATCGGAAGGCTGCGTTGCGTGGGTTGCCCCTGGACAAATCACGCAAAATCACCTCGTTTTGTCTCCCCTGATGACATCGTGCTGCTGCTGCTTATAAGACCGAGATCATGCTGTTTTTAATTTAGTGCGTTGGATTAAAGTTAGCGACGAAAATATTCACAAATTAACGCCATGATTTCAAAGGATTTTTTTCTGATGGTAGCCATAATGTGTGAAATTCATGGGTTCCAAATAATCATTTAAGGTGAAATGCTTCTCTGTTTGCTGTTGAGGGACGTATATATTCACGAGTATTTCTTTTCGAAATCGTATCTACGAGTATTTAGTTCGACGTTGCCCCTGAGTAAATTGCCCGCCACTATACTCTCAAGCGCCCCCATCAAAATCCAAGCCGTCAAAATCTCAATAATTCACGTGAAAGGTATTAGCGCGCGTGCTGGGCAGTGGGCACCCCTTCCAGAACCCAAAAAGGCAGAAACTCGCTACAAAACGGATTGGGACAGAGCAAGACTTTCGGTGGACTCACGCGCCTCCACGCCAAACATCGCTACGGGCCTAGCTAGATCGTGTGTGCTAACGAGTGGTGGTGGTACACGCACGGTACGTACGGATGGTCTGAACGCTGCACGGTGTACGGTCGTAGGAGCCGCGTAGACCGGTGACCATGCTAGGAAGCGTGCTCACGAACGTAACTTCCTCTCCTCCGACGAAAAAGAAATCGAATGCACCATTGCTGGTGGTGACTGCGTGCTCACTCAACACCGAGTTTTCGTTGTCCGGTTATTATGTGGATGCATGCAGATGCAATGCTCTGGAAAAGTTTTCACCTCGAAAATTACAAGCAGGACGTACCGTACGTGCGGCACCAACCAAAAAAGTAGTACTGTACTGGTAGCCTTTGAAGTTGAAACCGTAGTTACTGGGATCACGGTTTGTTCTGGTAACGGCACAGAACTCGGGTTTGTAGTTTGTTATATTTTTTCTTCTAATTTTCACTGTGAACTTGAACCTCGTATCCTAAACCGGTTCGCGATTCACCGGGTTTATGCGAATCCGATAACTATGGTTGAAACCATTAGCAAACCACATAGATCATGAGTTTTTGACTCATTTAGGTTTTTTAAACGAAATAGCAAAACTAACCCCTATACGAACGAAATGGTAAAAATGTTACATCTACTACGCAAAATCACCACGGGAGACGACGTGATACGTAAAATTACTACGCAAAATCACCACGGGAGACGACATGACCACAACATTGCTACAGAAGCCACCGCCGCGAACCGGGACCGCGGCGGTCGTTTGCGCGAACGGGACCCGCGCCTTGTCACCCGCCTTGTCACCGCAAGAACCTAAAGTACGCTGGAAGCTCTGCAGGGACAATCGCGGTGCCTTTTTTTGTCAATTTCACAGGGTAAAAATAAATTTGCTATTTCATCGTCAAAACATGCCGGAAGAGCGAAAAAAAGCTCCAGAAATCACAACAAGCAGCATGGTTTGTTCGAACGGCAGGAGCACAACTTGATCTGTGCGTCCTGCTTCTCCTACCGTTGCTTGATAGGATATCTCTGATCGTTCGATCACGCGCCCTCTCGAAAAGTCAGCCCCTTCCAATCTAATTAAACAACTCGATGTACATGACGGCACAAGTACCAGTAACAACATGGAGTAGCTGCAGCCTAGCTAGCTACTAGTTGCCACTGACCTAATAGCCAACCACTTCATCAATAGATAATCCATCTCTCCTTCCATTGGAGTAACACACAGCATCCACATACATGCATGGATCAGCAGCATGAAGTGTTCTTCTCCGTTTGTTAAAGCGGTTAGCTGGGGGCAGTGCAATGGTGGCGCGACAACGCCGAGCTACCCGATTCTTTTAGAACCGTACATTGACCGTACCACTCGAGAGAGGCCCCCAAAACAGGTGATGGCTGCAGTTGCAGAGGCCGGATGAGATGAACGGAGGCTTCGCTTTTCCTTAGATAAGAGCCGTGGGAACGCAAAAACTAAGAGCAAGTTGATTAAACAAGCCTACCGGGGAGAAGACAACCGGCAAATGGCTCGCGTCATGGCTAAGCTTGATTATGCCAATCCTAGTCATGAGTTGGACCCGGCCAAGGTTTAATCAGCTGAGATCGATGAACGGATTAATCTAGTTAAGGAGCCAATTAGTTGAAGGGCCCAGCCAATGGGGTTGCGGCTTAATTAAGTTGGATGATTAAAATTGCCACCGCCGCGGGCGATCGACGATCATCCGTGCGAACATAATTAAACACTCCATTGTCGATTTGATGTGGATGCATGCTAAATTAGGGGTTATGGGTTAATTACTTGTTGGAATTAAGTGGTCGGAAATGATACACACGATGTTTTTTTTTTACCGCACCCGTACGATCCTCTCCCACAGCTACAGTGCTCCTTTTGCAATGTGCACTCGCTTGAGGAGGGTGGTGTCATAATGAAATCGTACATAGAGTATCGTATGTATAGCACGACTCTTTAAGTAGTGGCCCTAAGAAACTCGGAAGGACCCAAGTACGAGCTAGTACTCAGCTTGTCATGCTTACACGGGGCGAATCGATACTTTTTTTGTATATACTAGTCTTATCTAACGAAGCTACAGGTGCTAAACTGCTAATTGTTGGGGGCAAATTAGGCCTTATTTTGTTCAATCTAAAACCGCCCTGATATGGAACAACTTAGCATAGTCACAACGGAAAGTCAAAGTAGCTCCCCCTGAGCAAAACTGGGAGGAACGTCTGGAAATGGGAGAATGGAGAGTCAACTTCGTTCTTTGATTTCTTCAATGATCATGCCGTAGGCTCGTTTTGCACAGTGCTTCTGCACTCTCCCAAGAGAAAGTGACGCCGGACTTGAAGCACCATTGTTTATCAAGTAGTCCTCGTTAATTAGCCTCATCAATTGACACTTACGATTACCTCGCGCCCGCCAACGATCCCCTTAAATTTCTCAGATGCGGTAAACTGTTATAGGTATCACAGTGTTAATTTTCTTCAGAAATAGCATGTCATGTATATCAGTATATGTCTCAAACCAAGCATTCGTCATACATCAACTATTTTTCATTTATTCTGACTGGTTACTGGTTATAACTGAAGTTCAGAGATCAGAGAATGGTAGCATAAAAAACGCATACCGCTGAACTTGGATGCAATGGTGGATACAATCGACGCTCCAGAGAGTTAGAGCAGAGCTGAAAATTCCGATCCGGATCAATCAAGATCCTCGCAGATTCGGTTGTCCCAACCACCAACCAATTCCGGAATAGAAATAAATCTCACATCTTGTTCTTAAGTAGTACACCAGAATGCTGTTACCTCTGCAGAGATCTGACGAGATCACACTGCCCATGATTCATGCTAAACGAGCTATACAACAGGGCCTACTCACCTGCTTTCCAATAATTTTCATGCTGTTTAGTTAGTGGACTCAGCCGAAATCTCACCTCAATATTAGCCACTAAATATTATTATATGTTTTTGTTCAGTTTTTTTGTGCTGACTGCTGACTAGTTTTTGTTAGGAATGACTCTATGGAGCTTGGAAGGCCAGCACTCCTCAGTCTCCTCTCCTCATCAAACGGTATACATGCATGCGGCCTCTTGGGTTATCTGCTGGCCTTTGGCACTCTTTTGGCAACCGTGCTAGCCAGTTAAGGACGCATATTACAGCCGGATGAAGTACCTCCACACACTAGTGCAAGAATTACATCATGTCCATGCTAAATTATTCTGCAGTGCATTATTTACATCATGTTCTTGTACATACTGATCGTCCCAATGATCAGGACAAGCTCGTTTTTAATTAGTGATGTTTACCTTGGAAGTGTGGAACAGCTGTTGCTGGCAGAGCTAACAGGTGCAGTACTTGCTTGCAAACTACTGTTCCATGATGTGTTCTTTGGAGCGAGCAACTAGTGCAAGAACTGTAGTGATGCCTTCACATTTGAACTTCTCTGTGATCTCCAGTCACCATTAAGGCATTAAGTAGTTCACCGCTCTCTGTCTAAACTGTACTATGTTGTTCTTTATTTGGAAGAGAGTAAAGGAACTGACAAGAGATTATGAGCCAAACAATTCTTTAATTCTACGCGGAAATGCAAGAATGCAGCTCCGAATCCCCTGAAGTCTGATGCTGCAGGATAACCTGATTTTTTTTTGTTGAGTATGGATGAGTCATGTCGTAACCTACTACTAGGACTTCGAGATGTACTCTACAAGGATTTATATCCTAATCTAGGATTCCTATTTTCATTTGGAGGAAAAGTAGGAGCACTATATAGCCATAAAAGACGATCATGGAGAACACAAATCACAAACCAATTCATCCAAAGTATGAGGTGTACGAGCGGATTAGATGTTAGGTTTTTCTTTAGCACTAGATTCTTGTATAGGGCAAAGATCCGAGGGTCGTAAAAAGTTCGAGAGGATTGTACCTTGTGAGAGAGCAACAATCCCATGTACTCTTTTGAGGTTGCGTTTAAGGAATTTTGTGGCCGGTTTCGGCAAATCTTTCTCTCTTGTTTCGATTATTTCATCACTGTTACTATATTCTCTCTACAGGATTCATCTACTTCGTTCTTGATACCGTGCACGCCATGTCGTTTCTCACAAACTCTGATCCGATCTGAGGCTACTGCGCATAAGAAGGGGTATGCAGCTTTGAATCCCTTGAAGTTTGAATGCTGCAGGATGACCTGAATTTCTTTATTTTTATGTTTTGCTCCCTTCAATTGTAAGGGTTATACTTCAGGATTTTTCTTAATAATACATTTTAATATAATTATATAAATAAAAATCCATTTAATAAAATTACAAAATAGGCTTCTGTCACCATTTCAAATGGCAAAATGGCTCTGTCGCCATTTGGATTGGCGATAGAAGCCCTATCGCCATGCAAACAGTGTGAAATATCTCTGTAGCTATTTCGAATAGCGACGGAGACTTAAGTCGCCATTTGAATTGATGACAAGACTTAGAATTTTTTTTGGCCAAAAAAAATTGAAAGTAGTAGTAAACAGAAGACAAAAAATTAGGTGCTTACATTGTTCATACTAAGAAACAGAAACATAAAGTAATAAGAAATAATATTACTGGTAGTACATAGGTTACACAGAATAACTCGACACACAACATAACATCAGTACATCTGTTAGACCATGTGGCTAGATCGTTAATATTTTAGTTGATGAATAATTGATAATGTTGGGTTCTGATGTTATTTGAGGTGTGTGGCGTGTGTGAACTTATGTCGGTCAAGTTGGGAGGAACTTGTACCGGAAAAACATGGTGTTTTGGTCTTTGCATGTGTAGGGTAACTCGAAGGTGATCGTGGTCTACGGCGGTGATCGGGAAATAGCTTGGTGCGAAGTCATGATCTAGAGGGTCGAGGATGCTAAAGGAGACGATCAGGCTTGAGTTGGAGCGCATGGAGATCAATGATGAATGATGCGTGTTGGAACTATGGATATACTCCCTCGACTTCCCGTCATGGAGCTTCAGACTGCAGCTACCGGCGATTCCGCTATGCTTGCTCATCCCATAGTAGTACTAGAAGAACTCCAAATCTGGAAGAATTCCCATATAAGCTTTGCACAGGTAGACGAACACACTTAGTATTGTGATAGAATTGGAAACCAAGTTCACCAATTCCACCCTAAAATACTGAAGTACGAGCATCAAGAAGGGATGGACGGGTAGTTGAAAGCCACATTCACAGTATGCTTGGAATACTGGAATGGTGTCCTCTTCACCCAAGGGCCAATGCTGCCCCTCAATGTTGGTACACTTCACATAAGCTCGTTTGGGGATCTTCTCGGCTACGACTAGAGCCTTTATCTTCTCCACATCCATCCCTGATTTTCCCACATTGAAATAGTTCCGGCCATTTCTTCTAAGTGAGATTGATTTGGATTTGAAAAGGCTTAGGGAAAGATTACGACTTGGTTGGCAGCGGAGAGAACAAGAACTCGAGAGCAGTTGAAGCAAATAGGGAAAGTCAAAACCCTAAGTTACGCCCGTGGTAGATTTTTATAGCCACGGGTCTGAGTTAAAGATCGTAGGAACTCAACAGTTGCCACCCCTTTGGGAACCGCTTCGACGGACAGATCTGGGAGAGTCGATTGATATTATGCAATATGTCTGTTCGGGAAAAGAGGTTCTATCTTTTCAACTCAAGTAAAATTGTCTTCTTGGCCAAGTCAATTTCTGGTCAAATAAAATACCAGTCAGAAAGACTCTGCTTCCGACCACTGTTCTACGACTTCCTTTCCAAGTAAGTTATTTTCACTTGAAGTTAGGGGTTAGATGGTGAGGATCCAATAATCCCCAATTAATTATTTATTTGTAATTGTTATTATGTGATAGCAATATCTTAATATTGTTCATAAGTATACCCCTTATTGTTAATAAGGGGAGAGCTTAGCTAGGTGGTCGTAAGCTTTTCTACAACTACCCCATTGACGAGGATCTAATAATCCTTATTTTACTATTTACCTATAATTTAGTATTATGGGTAAATATGACGTCACACAGCTATTGAGTATACCCCTTACAGTGGTAAGGGAGAAGTCAATCAGGTGATCGTAACTTCTTCTATGACCACCCCCCGTAGTCGTAAGTCTTTCTACGACTACCATGTAATCGTAAGTTCTCTTAAGATTACCTCTGGTCGTAAGTCTTTCTACGACCTGTAGCCAGTCGTAAGCTTTTCTACGACTACTCCTTAGTCGTAAGTCCTTCTATGATCAGTCCTACCACGACTTCTCCACAAATAACTAGGTCCACTCGCTAGTAGGCCCTATTAATTGTGAGATCTGAGCAGTCAAGATACGCAGTTATTCTCTGAAATAACTACAGATAACTCACCATTATCTCTGGTTGATAACCGTCAAGCAACGTGGGAAGGTTACTACTCCGGTGATTATTCTCATTATTATAGAATAATGGAGCGCCTCTTGACCTGGAACGACAACCTCCCTCTTCGCGTACTATAAATAGACTTCTTTCATAGAGGAATGGGGGACCTTTTCGGGGGACCTTTTCGGAGGACTTTTTGAGGGGCAATCAGTAGCAGTATTAGTGTAAGTCTTTCTACTGATTGTAACCAGGATACCCAATACAATACACACAGGAGTAGGGTTGTTATTCTCTCTGAAGAAGGCCTGAACCTGTATAAAAATCCCCGTATCTTTTCTGTCTGCGTGATCAATTGTGGAGACTGTTGGAGATATACCCTAGAGGCAATCATATTGATGATGATATTTCATTGTATCCATGATTTAATAAATGTTCCTTGAATATTGCCTTTGTGTTGATTAACAAGTATGTGACTTGTTTGTGAAACTCTTTACTTGTATGGTTATTCTAAAGTTGTCCCTAGTCAGAGTTCATGTGAGGACACACGTGAATGATGGATTAGCACATGTATCGGTTGATGACCATGTTTCACAGGTCATAGACATGGAGATGTCAAACCAATAATGTGGACACATGTTTAGAACATGGGGTTGGACCGACCCAACATGAGACATAGTAATTATTCTTATGGTTCTCTCTACACAATGTGTACGCCTTGTCCTTAGACACGAGATTGTCGCATGTACTTGAGATGTGAATCGACCTACTTAGGGGCTATCAAACGCTACTCGTGGCTGGGTAGTTATAAAGGTAGCTTTTGGGTTTGTCATGAAGCATCTTTGCGAGGCATGGTCGATCGAGATGGGATTTGCCCTCTCTACGAGAGAGATATCTCTGGGCCCTCGAGTGATCGGATCCGAAATGCATGGCCATGGTACTTAAGGTTAAGAGTTAACCTAGTAAGGGATTCCGGATCACGGATCGAGAAAGAGTGGTCACTTGGAGCTCGACCGAATATCGTGAGGCAAAGGGATTGGCATGTACATAACGTTGTGATGGTTCGTCCGATATGATCTTTACGTATGTTTAGGAGTTGGCACGTCTTGCTAGAGGCCGCTACCAACTATTGACCAAGTATGTGTACTGCGTCATGTCTAAACATATGTGAACCATAGGGTCACACACTTATAAGTGAAGCCTAATTCGGATTGGATCCGATTAGATCGGGCATTGAGTCCTAATAGGCCTCTATTCGTAGAAGCCCATTATAAGGACGTCTATAAAAGGAGGGCGGGGGCGCTGGTTGAGGGTTGAGTTTTTCGTGACATCCCCAAACCCCGGCCGCCACCCTCCCACGCCCTAGTCGCCGCGCGATCTAGTAGTCCGCGTGCGCCGCTTCCTCCGTGCGTGTGGATACCTTTGAAGGCGCCGCATCGTGGTGTTGGGACGAACCGCAAGAAAGGAGTCATGCGTGGGACACCACGACGAGGACGAGGAAGTAGTACGACTACTCTGCCCCGACGTACTGCATCAACTTGGTACGACTACACTGCCCCGACGCGCTGCATCAACTTCCGCACCTGCGCGTCTAGTGGTAAGACCGTGATCTATAACTGCAGTGATCTTGGTTTACGGGTAGAATTTTTAATTTGCGCTAGTGTAGCCTACCCGTTTCCCTACAGTGGTATCAGAGCGGTTGCTGTCATGTTATAGGTTCGGGTGATTTGCATATGGCGATATGTAAATCGGTATGATCGATGTGATCGATTGTATAGTTCTAGTAATGGATTGTCTGGTTTCCGTGATCATGCTGCTAAGGTCGTGAAACAACATACCCCTACCGGTCGGATTCGCCATTGGGGTAGACAGTGACACGTAAAACCGGTTGCGGCATGCGAAGATCAATATGATTGATCGAATTGGAACCTAGATTAATAATCGATGTACCGTGATCATGCTGCTAAGGTCGTGAAACAACATACCCTACGGTCGGATTCGCCATCGGGTAGACGGTGACACGTAAAACCGGTTGCGCATGCGAAGATCAATATAATTGGTCGAATCGAACGATGAGTCGATTTGTGGTAAATATGATTTGCCGATCAAAATCCTATGTAAAAATTGCATAGATTGGATCTCTGTTTTTTTACGAATGTCCGGACGCCCGGAGATACTGATAGGCGCCGCTTCGAACCCTGATGGGGAAACCCTCGACCCCTATCCCAGATTGCGATTCTATGCATAAACTTGTTTTTGCGGGATGTATGTGACCAGTATGGCCTAATGTGTATGTGATGCATGTTTGTAATATTTGCATGACCTGCGTGTCGTGGGTACGGCAACACGGCTGGAGCCATTGTGTTGTCAAAGTATTGTATTAACGGCCTGCGTGCCGACTTGTGATGATTCCTAGTATCCATGTATTTTATTACTAGCTGTTATGAGTAATAGCTTATAGTAGTACTCGGAGGACACATCATTTGGAGGGATGGCACACATGAACCATGGAGATGGAGATCATCATGGTGGATGATTCTATGGCGATGGAGATCACCATGAGAAAATGGGCCATACTTGAGTCACAACGTGTGAATGCTATTCCTATTGTTTTACTCCTATGCATGCTTGAATGGTAGAAGTATAGCGATCCTCACAAAATGTTAAGTTAAACATATGCCCTCCCAATTAAACTTTGCACCATCCCATGTCTTGTAAATTGATGGTGGGTCTATAAAATTAGGGCACCATCAACTTTCCTTGACTAGATGGGTTTTGTATCGGATACTTACATGCATAAGGATTGGTGAACTTAACAAGGTTATCATAAAGGTTATGGGCCTTGGGGCATAAAGGTTGGGCGCCGGGCATAGAGATGTCACCCAACAACAAGAGTCATATAGAGATATGATTAGCAGGTGTTGCTTATCGAATTACCTTGTCTCCTAGCGGTGATGCAAAAGCTCACTAGTAGACTCGTTAATCATGCGGATCTTGAATCGCTAAGAATCAACAGAGGGATGTTGATTTTAGTGGAGTACATTCTATTAAATTTGTTTAATACGTTTACTCTATCATGGTTTTTATTTGTCTTGGTATTTTGCATTTCCTATTGTAGATCAATGGCATCTAGCAACCACGCACACCCTTTTGCTTTGCGATCGATTCTTGAGAAAGAGAAATTAAATGGAACAAACAATTGGATGGTCCGAACTCCGAGAATTGTTCTCGTGGCGGATAAAAGGAAAACGCTCGACACCCTAATCCCGTAAGAACCTACAAACAATGCGTCTCTCTTCGTTAAAAATGCCTACAAGAAAGCATGTGATGACTCTCTTGAGATTAGTCTGTCTTATGCTTGCATGCATGGAACCCGACCTTCAAAAGCGGTTTGAGGATCGAAGCGTATGATATGATCATAGCGCTTAAGGACATGTTCGCACTGAGCCAGGTGAACGGTTCAATGTCTCTAAGGCTTTTCGGAATGCAAGTTAATGAAGGTGCACCCGTAGGCCCACATGTGATCAAAATGGTTGGTTACTGATCGGACTTTGGATAAACTTGGTTTTCCAATTGGCCAAGAGTTGGCAATCGATTTCATTTAGCGTCTCTTCCACCTAGCTATGGGCATTTCATTTGAACTACCATATGCATGGGGCGGATAAGGGCCTTAATGAGCTTTGTGGGATGCTCAAAACAGCAGAGAGTGACATTAAGAAGTGTGGTGGCCTAGCCATGTGATGGTCGTGCGAACAAGTCTAGCTTCAAGAAAAGGGTAAGAAGCCATGGCCAAAGAATAAGGGCAAGGTTAAAGATATGATCTCAAGCCAACGCCTAAGCCTAATCTTTGGACTCGAGCCGAGACAAGATGCTTCTATTGTAAAGAAACTGCCTTTGGAAGAGAAACTGCAAGAAGTACATGGATTCCGATGAATGCAAGAAGAAGGTCGAAGTAAGACTTCCACCCATGGTACACTTGTCATAAATGTTTTAGACATTTTTCTCGCATGATTCTCCTATTAACTCTTGGGTATTTGATACGGATCGCTTGCTCACATTTGCAACTCGATGCGAGGGCTAATAAGAAGTAGAGGAGTCGCAAGAGGTGAAGTTGATTTTCGTCGGAAATAAAGCAAGGGTTGCTTTGCGTTGACCGTCGGCACCATGCAACTTCAGCTTCCTTCAAGATTTATTATGGAATTGAATAATTGTTATTATGTTCCTAGTATGAGTCGAAACATTTTATCCCCTCATGTTTGATGAGAGATGGTTATTCATTTGCAAGTAAAGACAATGGTTGTTTGATCTCTAAAATGGAATGTTTATGGCTTTGCGCCCATTGTGAATGGGTTATTTATTTTAAATCTTGATGATGCGCCTATCTTTAACATAAATGCTAAAAGGCTTCGACCTAATGATTTGAATCCCACCTATGTTTGGCATTGTCGTTTGGGTCACATAAGTGAAAAGCGCATGAAGAAGCTCCATGTCGATGGTCTTCTAACTTCGTTTGATTTTGAATCATACGAGACATGTGAAGCTTGTTTGCTTGGTAAGATGACCAAATCACCTTTCAAAGGTTCTTTGAGAGGGCGTCAGACTTGTTGGAAATCATACATACCGATGTATGTGGACCAATGAGCACGATCGCTAGAGGTGGATTTCATTACTTCATAACTTTCATCGATGATTTTAGTAGATATGGCTATGTCTACTTAATGAAGCATAAGTCCAAACTTTTGAAAAGTTCAAAGAGTTCCGAATGAGGTTGAAAATCAACGTGCCAAGAAAATCAAGGCTCGCGATCCGATCGTGGTGGCGAGTATTTGAGTCATGAATTTAGCAATCATCCAAGAGTTGCGGAATTGTTCCACAGCTAACACCGCCTAACGCCTCAAAGAAACGGGTATCCGAGCGCGATCGGACCTTGTTGGACATGGTTCGATCGATGATGAGCCACGATTTACCATTATCCTTTTGGGGTTACGCTCTAGAAACGGCAGCTTTCACACTTAATAGGTACCGTCTAAATCCGTAGTTAAGACACCATATGAGATATGGACCGGGAAGAGTCACAGCTTGTCTTTTCTAAAGATTTGGGGATGTGAGGCGTTGTCAGCGACTACATCGGACAAGCTCACACCCAAGTCGGATAAATGCATTTTCGTGGATATCCGAAGGAAACCTTTGGATATTACTTCTACAACCGACTAGAGGGCAAAGTGTTTGTCGTCAAGTGGTGTTTTCTAGAGAAAGAGTTTCTCAATAGGGAGACAAGTGGAAGAACAGTGCGGCTTGAAGAGGTTCAAGATGAACCAATCGGGAAGACTCGACGAATGATGCCCATGTGGCGAACAAGTTGAGGAACCCATGGCAAAGGAAGCACCACCACCACGAAGGTCGGAAGGCTCGCAATGCGCGAGATATATTATTGTTAGACAATGATGAGCCTCACGACCTATGCGGAAGCAATGATGGACCAGACTCGAGAAATGGCATAGTGCCATGAGATCCGAGATAGCATCCATGGAGACAATCAAGTTTGGAATTTGGTTGACCCTTTGATGGTGTTAAAACCATAGAGTGCAAATGGATCTATAAAGGAAGATTGATATGGATGGAAATGTTCATATCCATAAAGCTCGACTTGTCGCAAAGGTTTTCGCAAGTTCAAGGAGTTGACTACGATGAGACTTTCTCACCAGAGCGATGCTTAAATCAATACGGATCATTCTAGCTATTTCTGCATATTTCGACTATGAGATATGGCGGATGGATGTCAAAACGGCTTTCCTTAATGGAAATTTAACCGAGGACGTGTATATGATACAACCGAGGGTTTTGTCGATCCAAACAATGCTAGAAAAGTATGCAAACTTCAAAATCCATTTATGGATTGAAGCAGCATCTCGGAGTTGGAACATTCGCTTTGATGAAGTGGTCAAAGGGTTTGACTTCATCAAAAACGAAGAAGAATCTTGTGTTTACAAAAAGACAAGTGGGAGCTCACTCGTATTTCTAATCTTATATGTAGATGACATATTACTGATTGGAAATGATATTCCTATGCTCGAGTCCGTTAAGACCTCACCTGAAAAATAGTTTCTCAATGAAGGACTTAGGGAAGCGGCATATATTTTGGGTATTAAGATCTATAGAGATAGATCAAAAGGCTAATAGGATTAAGCCAGTACTTACATTGACAAAGTGTTGAAACGGTTCAACATGGAGGAGGCAAAGAAAGGGTTCTTGCCCATGTCTCATGGCATAAATCTTGGCAAGACTCGGTGTCCTTCGACAACCGATGAGCGAGATCGCATGAGTAAGATTCCATATGCTTCGCCATTGGATCTATCATGTATGCTATGATGTGCACTCGCCTGATGTTTCCTATGCTCTAAGTGTTACGAGCAGATACTGTGCCGATCCAGTGAGAGTCATCGGGCAGATTAAAAACATCCTCAAGTATTTGAGAAGAACTAAGGATGTGTTCCTAGTCTACGGAGGTGAGGAAGAGCTCGTTGTAAATGGTTACACCGATGCAAGCTTCCAAACCGACAAAGATGATTACAAATCGCAATCGGGTTTTGTGTTCCTTTGAACGGTGGTGCGGTAAGTTGGAAGAGTTCCAAGCAGAGATCGCTGTCGACTCTACAACGGAGGTCGAGTACATTGCGGCTTCAAGCAAGCAAAGGAAGGTGTTTGGATAAGGAAGTTCATAATCGAACTAGGTGTGGTTCCTAGTGCGTGCGATCCTCCGGATCTTTACTTGTGATAACAAGTGGGGCCATTGCGCAAGCCAAGGAGCCGAGGAATCACCAAAAGAACAAACACATATCGGCGGTTTCATCTCATTCGAGAGATCCTTAATCGAGGAGATTTAAAGATATGCAAAATACACACTGATTTGAATATTTCGATCCTTTGTGAAGCCTCTCCCATGACCTAAGCATGAGGCGCACACAAGAGCTATGGGTATTAGATATCTTCTAGATTGACTCTAGTGCAAGTGGAGATCTGTTGGAGATATGCCCTAGAGGCAATCAAATTGATGATGATATTTCATTGTATCCATGATTTAATAAATGTTCCTTGAATATTGCCTTTGTGTTGATTAACAAGTATGTGACTTGTTTGTGAAACTCTTTACTTGTATGGTTATTCTAAAGTTGTCCCTAGTCGGAGTTCATGTGAGGACACACGTGAATGATGGATTAGCACATGTATCGGTTGATGACCATGTTTCACGTGTCATAGACATGGAGATGTCAAACCAATAATGTGGACACATGTTTAGAACATGGGGTTGGACCGACCCAACATGAGACATAGTAATTATTCTTATGGTTCTCTCTACACAATGTGTACGCCTTGTCCTTAGACCGAGATTGTCGCATGTACTTGAGATGTGAATCGACCTACTTAGGGGCTATCAAACGCTACTCCGTAACTGGGTAGTTATAAAGGTAGCTTTCGGGTTTGTCATGAAGCATGCTGCGAGGCATGGTCAGTCGAGATGGGATTTGCCCCTCTCACCGAGAGATATCTCTGGGCCCTCGAGTGATCGGATCCGAAATGCATGGCCATGGTACTTAAGGTTAAGAGTTAACCTAGTAAGGGATTCGGATCACAGGATCGAGAAAGAGTGGTCACTGGAGCTCGACCGAATATCGTGAGGCAAAGGGATTGGCATGTACATAACGTTGTGATGGTTCGTCCGATATGATCTTTACGTATGTTTAGGAGTTGGCACGTCTTGCTAGAGGCCGCTACCAACTATTGACCAAGTATGTGTACTCGCCATGTCTAAACATATGTGAACCATAGGTCACACACTTAGGTTTGAAGCCCAATTCGGATTGGATCCGAACTAGATCGGGCATTGAGTCCTAATAGGCCTCTATTCGTAGAAGCCCATTATAAGGACGCCTATAAAAGGAGGGCAGGGCGCTACTGGTTGAGGGTTGAGTTTTTCGTGACATCCCCAAACCACGCCGCCACCCTCCCACGCCCTAGTCGCCGCGCGATCTAGTAGTCCGGCGTGCGTCGCTCTCCCGCACGTGTGGATACATTTGAAGGCGCCGACCGTGGCGTTGGGACGAACCGCAAGAAAGGAGTCAGACGTGGGACGCCACGACGAGGACGAGGAAGTAGTACGACTACTCGCCCGACGCATCGCATCAACTTGGCACGACTACACCGCCCGACGCGCTGCATCAACTTCCGCACCTGCGCGTCTAGTGGTAAGACCGTGATCTATAACTGCAGTGATCTTGGTTTACGGGTAGAATTTTTTAATTTGCGCTAGTGTAGCCTACCCGTTTCCCTACAGAGACCCCCCCGAATCAAACAATATTTAGGTAAGATCGGTTCTAAAACACCAACACCCATGGTCGTAAGTCTTTCTACGATCACTCCATGGTCGTAAGCATTTCTACGACCAGGTCAGCTACGACCACCCTATATTCAATAAAACCTACAAACATATGGGTCCAATCGACCAGGGATTCTTATACGCTATGTTTAATACACAGAGCAGTTAGTATACGTTGCTACTCTCTAGGATAACTACACGTATTAAACCTTTATCTCTGATGATAACAGCTAGGCGACGCGGGGTGTTATCTCTGTGACAATAACTTCCATCAACATGCGTATTTCATCATGCATTGAAGCGCCTCTTGGCCTGGAGTAACTGCCACCCCTTCACATGCTATATAAAGGCTAAAGTCAGTGGACACAAGCGAGGGGTCGGAGATTACAACAATGAGTCATTAAGCTTTAGTTTTAGTGATCTTGTAACACCCTAGCCCAACACTGAGCTTGGAATGCCACTAAACTACCCTTCCAACTAATATTCATCAACTCACTATAAAATTTCAGCAACCAAAGCATTAATAAAACCCATCCACGGGTTACAATAGAACATAAATAACGACTTATCAAATATGAATAAATAAGCGTGGAAAACATAGCAAGATAATAAGTCTAAAACAGCACCAAACCC
This sequence comes from Ampelocalamus luodianensis, assembly GCA_036346255.1. Classification (NCBI taxonomy): domain Eukaryota; kingdom Viridiplantae; phylum Streptophyta; class Magnoliopsida; order Poales; family Poaceae; genus Ampelocalamus; species Ampelocalamus luodianensis. The sequence continues at coordinate 18,266,530 of CM070634.1, forward strand.
GTAAATCCAAAACCTTAGAACAAAAGAAAATAGACTAGTCCAAAATACTCATCAAAGCTTATTCAATTTCTAACATGTCCTAAAAGTAGTCTAGTAATAGTGAATCAAATGGTTCTCATGGCAAATAATCATGTGTCTGTAGTATGAAACTATCACATGTGCACTAGACCCTCTCAATTGTAGCGCCATCAACGATCACCTAAAAACAACAAAGAAGCAAGGGTGAGTCCACGACTCAGCAAATACATCAATATACAACGAGTAATGATAAATCAACAATAGTCAATAACTTCATTATCACCACATGTCCTCCTATTAATATTCTCATGCCATTCTCTTCTCTTTGTTTTCACACACATTCATCTCATATCTCAATGCAACTCTACTCTACATGTCCATATGCACTTCTTTCGCGTATACCGGTATAGCGTGAGTGAACGCTCGCGACAACGTTCACTCTCAAGCCCGCTCCTCGTCTAGGATCGGGGACCGTCTCCACTCCCGTGGAATAGTGATCAATCATAATCATCTGCTGTAGGATCAAGGATAACCGACTAGAGGGGGTGAATAGGAGGTTTCTAAATTTAATCGACCAAATTAAACTTAGAGCAAGATAATTCTAGCAAATACTTCCTAACCCAATATAATGAAAGAACTACCAAGCAACTTACTACAATAAAGAGCTAATGTCAAAACTAGATACAATTTTAGCTAAGCAATTCAACACGAGATAAATGCTAAAATTGTAAATACAAAATAAGTAAAAACAAGAAATAACCACAAATGAGACTATGAAGTTTTTCCCGTGGTATCGAAGACTTGTCGGTCCTCACTAGTCCACATTGAGAAAGCTTGACAACTCAAGCCGGCTCCACAAATTAAGCCTTCCCTCGATCACTGTAGTTGTTCTTCCTCCGCTCCGAAGATGGTGAACACCAAACCACTCACAAGCTTGCACTGGGTCTTTTCACAATCTTCTTGAAGAGATTACCGTGCTCCACCACCAAGGTCGTCTAGGAGTTTGGCAAAACTCCAAGAGTAACAAACCAATGACCTTCGCTTGACGACGCTCAAGTGCAATAGGATCAACTAAAATGAGTGAATGCACTTGAATAAACTCAACAACCTCACAATGAGTGCACAAGAGTATTTGAGGTGTTGAATGAATGTTAAAGGCTCTAAGGATGTTAAATATGATCTAGCAACCAGCCCTTGAGCAATTGGGGGGGGGGGTATTTATACCTCCCACCAACAAAGATGGCCGTTGGAGAGGCAATCCTCAACTTTCAGCGAAATGCGGTATGACCGCCATCTATATCTCGGTACGACCGCACCCGAGTCTGAGCACCGTAACAGATAGAACGGTGGCATTAATGACTCTGACATAGCCATTGAACAACCCTGTGCGGTACGATCGCCAACCAAAATGCGGTACAACCGCATCTCCCGGTCATACCGCACGGAGGAGCGGTACAACCGATCGAAGGGTTTCCAAAAACGCCAAAATGACATGCTCTCTGTAAAATACATACCGCCTTATAAGAATCGGTACAACCGCAAATCGGTACGACCGATTATCAGGGAGAGCTCTGAGCCAAAAATGCATCGGTTCTGGTTTTATTCAACCGCCATCTAGAAAACAGAATGACCGCAATGCGGTAGTACCACTCAAAGAACCGGTCGTACCGCATTAGCCCTCAGATGGCTGAAGCGTTCAAAACTCGGTAGTACCACTAAGTAAAGTGCGGTCATACCGCATCAAGCGGTACAACCGCCTGTGAAACGTCGGTACTACCGATTTCTGACAAATGCACTTAGAGCTTTCGAAAAACAAATTTAAATGCATGCATGATCCTAAATTGATCTATATTGCACAAAACCATGCTATCAAGCTACTAATCATGATCCCTCTTAATAGTATGGTATTTAACCTATAATCCGGTCTTCCAACTATTTCTCCTAAGACCGGAAAAAAAGAATCCTAGTCTACTCGTACCTTGTCTTGAGCCATGTAGATCTTCATTGAACCCTTTAGCATGCATCTTTACGTCATCAAAACCACCAATGGAACTTAACCTTGTAAATACTCAATAAACACGTTAATCCAATATTCACATGTAGTCATTAATTACCAAAAACAATTTTTAGGAGCCTAGATGCTTTCAATCTCCCCCTTTTTGGTAATTGATGACAACACAACTAATATGTGAGAAAGATTATTTTGAATATACTAAGAGTGTATATTCTTTTGATGACTTAACAACAAAATAATTCTTGCAATGAGATCAAGAGTGTTTTGAGAATTATCTTCTTGTTAAAAACCAATTAAAGAGAGCTCCCCCTAAACATGTGCATAAGTGATAAAAAAAAACTTTGCAAGCACATGAAGAATCTAGTTTCTTTAGCATATTTGAACTTGAGGGAAATACAATGATAAGAGAGACTAATAAAACGATTGCATTTCAACTAGAAGTAACATAACATAAGCATGAACATTAACCAACAAGTTCAACTAGATAAGCATTACAAGCACGATAGTTCAACACGATACGAAACATATAAGCCCATATAAAATAATAGTAGCAAAAGTCTTGCTCCCCCTAAATCTTTCTCTTCTTGCTTCCTACTTCTCGCTTCTCCCCCTTTGGCATCAAGGCACCAAAAACATCTCAGACTGCTGGGTCCTGAGGAGGAGGAGAAATAGGGTCCTGAGCCTGAGAAGCTAGAGAGTCTGGAGCTGGAGCTGGAGGAGGTAAGCCCTGAGAAGCTGCAGCTGGATCCTGAGGAGATGGATCCAGAGCCACTGAATATGTAGCCGGTGCTGGAGGAGCCGAAGGCACTGAGGCCTGAGTCACTGGAGCTGGGTCCAAAGGAGGAACAGCAGAAGAAGTGGAAGCCCCAGAAGGTGGAATAGGACGACGAATGTATCGCTGAGGAATCCTCAAAATCTGCTCCATCTCGTGAATGTTTTCTGCCATAGCAGCAATCCTGTTATGTGTCTCATCAAAGAAATCATTCTAAGTCGACTCCAAGTTAGCTAGCTTGTTATGGGTCTCATTTTGAAACTCTATTTGGGTTGTCTTCATTGCTTCCAAAGTGCTAATGATCAACTGCTGATTTTGAAGAATCTGATCAAGTGTACCTTCAGTAGGGGCATCAGCAATAGCAGCATCAGCATCATCCTCATTATCATCATGACGAGGAGGAAGGCCATCTCGAGGCCTGTAAGACTTATGAGCTGATCCCAAACCACCATAATACTCAATTTTCTTCATAATCAATGCCATGATATATGGAGCATAGTAAATCCTCTTAATCCTATCATTCTTGGAAGAAACTATGCCCTGGAAAATCACATCCACAACATCAAATTTTACCCCTTGCATAATATGATCAATAATATTCCAAGCATGTCCCCTAACTGCATCAAAGTTACCACTCTTAGGATAAAAGGTATGATTAATAATTATGTTAACCATGCTTGGAATGGGCTTAAGTCCAGTAATTTTTCCTAGCTTACACCTGACAGAGGAATCATAATAGTCAGCCCAAGCGGGAGCAAGTAAAGCAGGATTGTCAAAGATCTTCTTCCAAAAGCTAGATTGTATCCTCAAAACTCGCTCAAATTCTTCTTTAGTGCTCTCCACATATCTGGCAACAGATATCCATCTTATTGAGGTCAAGTATGGAGATACATGCATTGTGGCATAAAACTGCCTAATAAGCTCATCATCATAATTCTGTTTAAATACCACCAGATCATGAAAACCCACTGGATGAAAGAGATGATAAACACCACTGTATTTACCCAAGTCGTTTATGTGTGCCCACTTAATCCACTTGTGGTCTGCAAACTTCCTGTGATGTCCATATAACTGCTCATAAACTTTTTCTTGAAAAGCAGTATGAAATCTTGGATTAACTGAGTCTGATCTGAAAAGATATTGATTTGCATGGATTGCATATTCACCAGGCGTAAGAAATCTTAAGTCAGTTGGAGGCTCTGGAGGTGCTCCCAAATCATCTGACTGAGCTTCTGTCTTTGACTCAGACTCAGACTCGGAATCTGCCTCAGCTGGTGATAAGCTTTCTTCAGTTTCACATACAGGGTCTTCTTCTGCTTGTCTTTTGCCTTTGCCCTTGCCACGAACAGATCTTGTGATTTGAACTAGAGCTGTAGGGGATCGAGGTCTTGGAGGTTGAGAAGAAGATTTCCCTCCTCTAGGTGGTCTATGCGATTTTCGAGTCACAATTCTTGTCCTAGGCATCTTCACAGAGATAGGATAGATTACAAGGAGTTCAAAGGATCAATCGAAATAGAATTAAGTGAAAGAGAAATAAATTTCTGTTTGACTGTCAGGATGATCGATCATACCGTCGTTATATGACCGGTACGACCGTACTACGGTTGAACTACACCCAAGAACCGGTTGAACTGATTCTCCTGACCGAGTTGTAGGACAAGCGCTAGATCGAATTTTGATGGTTTTTCATGGAGTGAATCCATGGTATGGATGCGCAAGTATCATTAGACATCAAATTTACACATTTGCCCAACTAGAACTACAAAAATCATCTACATTTCCATTTAACCCTAAAACGACACCTAGGGTTTGAAACTACGGTAAAACTCGAATCAAAAGAGGTTTTACCTTGAGGATTGGAGGAGATGAGCTCTAGATATGTAGAGATCAACAAGAGAACGAAGAAACGCCGAAGAGTGAGTAGATTTGAGAGGTGAGTTTGGAGGGTCCTCGGGTTGGAGAGAGAAAAGCCCGAGCAGAAATGGAACGGTAAAGATGCGGTTGAACTCAAGGACCCTCCAAACTCAAGGAAAGCCCGAGAGAAAAGTCCTTGAGTTTGGCTCTTTCTTTGCGTGGATCTAACTCAAGGAAAGCCCCAAACAATCATTTGTAATATCGATACTAGATGATCGACAACCACTAACTACCCCTTGTTTAGTTGTAAGTGCAGGCGAAGCTTGGGCATATGTCTGGACCAGAAGGACCAAATCTCACTGCGATCCCTTGCCATGCTTAGGTATGGCTGCCATGATCTCATTCCCTTCAGCTGCGCCAACTCCCAATGTGTGTCCTGTGGTGTCTGGGTGGTAAGGTAGCTCAATTTCATATTGTGCAGAGCACGGTCCAACTCGAAGGTGTAATACAACCACCGTATCATAGCGTCCCATGTACGCTGCTCTGGTCTTGTTAGGCTGATGGTCACCAATTGGAAATAACGCAAAACAACCCCCTCAGGACCCTCCAGAATAGTCTTTTGACCGTAGTAAATTTTAAAATTGATTGTGTTTGACATATTTAACGTACTGTACTATAAACAAGATTTACACGATTAACCACCTATCTAAAACTAAACTAGAGACACCTAAAAGGATGTACTACAACATACTACATTACACAACCATACATCTAAAACTATCTAATCTGTTCAGTTGCAAAAAAAAAAAAAAACTGCAAGGTGGACGATCGGATGGATAGCATTCGCTAGCTCCTCTTGTCCCCTCTGCTCATCTCCATTACCTTCCCTTTCTCTTTTTTTCGGAATAAAAGTGAATTTTAACCAAATTTTGTGCGTCTATTATAGAGGAGGTTGTGTCGCCATTTGGAATGGCGACAGAGACCTGCGGGGTCTCAATCATCATTTGGAATGGTGTTTGCCTAAAATTTAGGCAAATCGTCATTCCAAATGGCGATATAGGCATTTCACAATGTTCGGTAGGCGATAGGAGTCGTAGGTGGCAGGGCTCTTGTTACCAATCAAAATGGTGGCATAGTCATTTCGCCATTTGGAATGGCGACGAGAGCTCATTTTTATAATTTTATTAAACAAGCATTTATTTATGTAATTCTATTGAAAATATATTATTTAATTTTTAATATAATTCAGTACTTTGCACACAAAACATTGGACTAGCTCTTGCCAATTTTGCTGCTCACAAATTGCTGCACGAAAATCCTAGCTCCCTTGACCAGGCGCCGGCGACGTTCTCGCGATTATAACGGCGACCTCGTAGTTCTGTTCCATTGTACACCACATCGATTCCCTTCTTTTCCAACGCCTCTGTTGCCGTCGCACTCCCATGTCTACATCGCGGCCCAATTATTTTGAAGGAGACCAGTAAACCAACGTCCATCATGCCAATTTCTCTCCGTTATTATCTGCAGATGAGCTCGATCTGTTGCGTAGTTAATCTACTCTCACTGGGATTACGATTCGGTCACCATTCCTGTAGGTTTCTGCTTGGGTTTGAGCAAAATTAGCTTGCACGACGCATGCATGCAATGTTCATACGGATAAACACATGATTTAATCTCGTCCTTGTTGACCAGTTCCACAAGAGTTCATATCATGATATAATGCAAATGTCATGTTTTTTTGTAATGACAAGGATATCCTCTTGTTTGTATATTTTCAGATTGCTTTCATGGGGTACAGCGGTAGCATAAGCGTACAATACCACAATGGGCTACAACGAAAGAATTATAAAAGAGAAAACTTGCAATGTAGTGGTCTGGGTTTGTGCTTTTGCTCTGAACTTCGAATTGGTGTGCGTTTGTGCACTTCATTTCAGAGTGAAATGTAATTGGCTAGGCCCAAACAATTCGGATTGTTGGTTTCAGCTAGGCCCATGAATTGTTAGTTTTCTGTTTAAGCTATTATGATTTGGGCATAGTACAGTAGTTGCACTTATTTGATGCCTGATGATCAAGTAAAGTTAATTTAATCATTAGCTTAGATAATATAAATTAGTATACAAGGTAGGTATTAGGTAAAAAGCTATTCTAATTATTTCTATTAATAATTAAGCATGTAGATTTTCACCGTTGGATTTGTGAGTGTGAAGTATATATAGTGATTTAGCGGATGATCCGCGCATTTTGCGCGGCTAAATTTGTTTCAAAATTTGTAGTACCAAGTAATATAACTTAGATATTTGAGAATATATTTACATATCTTGTAGACTATTTACATATCAACATGTACATCTATTTAATCTCAAGCAATGCGTTGATTATGTGTGCGGCAAAATATCTATTAGTTTACATGGTATTAGAGTACCTTGCTCACGCATACACCGATGCACCATAAGTGACCTACTTTGAACTTCTCTTCCCTCACACATCGACTACTCTATCGAACCGTGTGTCTTGTATCTTTTCTCACTGCCACAACTTTTCTGCTTCAACCTCCAGCAGCAAGTCCAATTCTTGATCGATCTCTCTCAACTGTTACACCTTCCAACGCAATACTCTACCACATAGTTATCTTATCACTACTACAAAAAGGCTAATATTGTACGACTCATCATAAACGATTGACCAAAACCGTCAGTATTAAATACAATCATAGATGGTTTTAGTTTTGTGATTGTCTGTGTTACTGGCTACGGTAAAACCCGTCTGTGATATTACTAGATATCACGGACGGTTTTTTATAATAAAAAAGCATTCTGTGATACTTCACAGACGGTATTTAATACAAACTATTTGTGATAATTAACTCCTCACAGACGATTTGTATTAAAAACCGTTTGTGATATTTCGCTGACCCCTTATATCCCTCTTGATTTGGCCGCCCCCTTTGTTCAAACTTTCAAACCGAAGCAGCGTCGTGACCTCTAAACTACTCCAGATCGGTTCTGCTACCCAAATCCCCTTATATATACTGCCTGCACATGCCCAACTACTCCAGATCGATTTTGTCGCCTCCTCGGCACCGCCTCCCCCAAATCGAAGCGACGCCGTCTCCCCCAAATCGAAGCGACGCCGTCTCCCCCAAACCGATCGAAGCGCTCCGTCCCCCGATGACGCCGACTACCGCCGTGAGCTCCTCCGCCTCTGGTTGTGACACCACGGTTCACTTCAGAAGGCACTCTTGTCGTAAGAGTGTCTTCTACAGTGTCACCGTCGTGGCACAACGGTGACGCTGCTGCCGCCTCTCCTTCATCGCTGGTGATATCCCCCATCCTATCCCCTCCCCTCTCTTCCTTGATGCTTAGATCTGAAATTACGAAATTGTTGGATGGCCAGGGTTTCAGCCATGTAAATCTTGATGCTTGTATATGTGAAAATTAATTGTTTATGTATCTAGTTCTTGTGATGATTAATGGATGGCTAGGGTTTTAGCCATGTAAATCTTGATGCTTGTACGTGTGAAAATTAATTGTTGATGCCTCTAGTTCTTGTGATGATTGATGGATGGCTAGGGTTTCGGTCCTTGTTAAAATTCATGTTTTATTGCAAGATAAAGATATGGCACCAAAGTCTATTGCACGATGGTGATCTCATTCTCATAAATAGGCATGATTTGGTTCATCTGCATTCTTTGATTGCACTGCTTTATAGTGCAATCAGAGAATATTGATGAACTGAAGAAGGCCTATTTATAAGATCACCATCTTGCTATCACAGATAGTTCATAGTAAGAACCGTCTATGATAAGAGTTATCATAGACGGTTCAAAAACCTTCTATAATGCCCTTAGGGTATTACTGACTCATAAGCACAGACGGTTCAGGAAACCATCTGCGGTGACGTTTTCGAACCGTCTGTGATGAGCTTTTCTGTAGTGGTGTGTAGTTCTCTCCAATTATTGCTTTAATGCTGACCATTGCGACATCAACACGCATATACATACAACCGTCGTCGATTCCTCGCCAGAACACCGCCACGTTCTCTCCAGTGGCCGGGCCTATTCCCTACGGTCACGCCATCTCTACTCTGAGCTTTTTGCTCCTCTGCTTCTATACACCCGTATTTCTATTCGTATACAGGTATGTATGTATGTATGTATGTATATACACATGCATGATGTTATACATGTATAATCGATGTCTTCTTCTCCCATGTTGGTCGCTCCTCTTCTTCGGCCAACGCTGTGGTACCTCAACTCAACATTGTGGCTACTTCACTAACCACAATGACCTCCCATCTTTGTTGATGTTGTCATGTCTGCTTCGGTCGTTGTCTAATGATACGGAGAATCCTCTCGCCATCGCAGGTGACAACGTGCCCTCACCAGTGATGGCACGCTCCTAGTTACTCGATGACCCCATATTTTTCATAGTCCATCTTCAATGCAAAGCTTCATCTCCTCTCTATTAGGCTTTCCCACCATCGAGCTTCTTTGGCCACTGATTTCTTCAACAACGCAACATTCACTACTGGTCTCACAGTCCTTGGCTCATTCGACTATGGTCTTTCTCTTCAACGGTCCCTGCAAGCGGGACAACATTGTCCTCATGTTTGTCGTCATTGCCTCGGCTCTTCACCTCCCCGTGTGTCAATATCTTCTTGCAGAACAAATCGACTCATTGCACTATTTCACGGTCTCCTCCAACACCATTCATGCTATTCTCACTGTGACATTGATTTTTATTCGAAATTTCAGTTACTTTTTATCGGAGTTCGTATAAAAATCAAATTGATAATTTTATTTAATTTATTCCAAATTTAGTTATTTTATTTTTGAATTTGTATGGAAATCAAATTGCAATTTTTTCATTTTTATTCCAAATTTCAATTATTTTTTGTTGGAGTTCGTAAACAAATCCAATTGCTATTTTTTTCTATAATTTTTATTCCAAACTTTAGTCATTTAGGGATTTTACTTTAGAATCTGGAATCAAATTACTTTTTTTAATTTTAATTATTATTTGTTGGAATTCGTATACAAATCAAATTGCCATTTTTTATTTTGAATTACATTTATTTAGGGATTTTACATTAGAATTTGTATCGAAATTAAAATTTTATTTTATTTTTATTTTGAATTTCAGTTACTTTTGTTGGATTAGTATACGAATTCAATTGCTATTTTTTTAAAATTTTATTTTGTATTATATTTATTTAGAGAATTTACTTAAGAATTCATAAGGAAATCAAGCTGCTAATTATATTTTACGTTTTATTCCGAATTTTAGTTATTTTTGTATTGTACTCGACATAGACTTTTTTTTTTTACTCTAGACCATTATAATCTGAACCCACCACGATCAACAGTGTAGATCTTTCTCCTTTTCCTCCGATTAACACGGAAATTTTTAGCCCTTGAAAGCGAACTTGATAGCTTCTTTTGCCTTTGCTTTAATAAGATAATAGATACATTGATTTTGTTTGTTCAATATATATTTATGGAACGTCATTCGTTGCAAGATTTACACCAAATTGTGCATTCAAATTGGTCAATAAGGAAACTTTTACTATGTTCGTTTGAAACAAGAGGTCATCTGAGTCATTGTACTAATTGAAGCGATCCTATATGTTTCATCCTAATAAAATGGAAATTTGCAGTTTATTTCTCTCGTTTGATTAAGATATGAATAATAATATTTTAAAAATAAACGATGGATTATAAGACTGTCTTTTAACTTAATCAGTAGACTTAGTTTTTTTAATAGATACAATCGTATACATGATTATAGAGATATAGTAGCAGAAGCATCAGTGTACGTAGTACAACAGCCACACAACACATGCATGCATGATGTTTCTCAACTATAATCTCCAATAGGTGACAGCTAACTAGTTCCAGTGAACATCAACATTTGACCCTCAACAACGTCACCTTTACAATGAAGACCGATGACACAAACGAGGACTCTTGATCAGATCAATATTTTCAGTTAAAATTAGAGTCTCTGTAAAGTATGTTCATATATGAGAGACTCATTTTATAACCGGTATGAACCTACGATCAACATTAAAAGGAAGTATAATTCCTTTTATTACGGTCAAATTGGTTGCATACTAGTTTGAGTCATGAGACGACTAGTAACGGACACTACACAATCAGATATACGGTTTGAGCTATTCCTGACCAGCAAATTAGCCGGGAGACATGGCAATGTCCTGCGTAACTAACGTGAGAGCGGTTATTGACGCATCTGATAACTTACGACAGTTGACTAAAAGACGTGATAGTTGAAGACTCGACAGATGAACATGCATGAAGATATGAGATGCCTTTAGCTGTATTAACTGTCACCCTTTCAATAACTATAAAAGGGGTATCCCAAGTATTATGTAACATGATCTGATCATATAACCCATACGTTCTCGATACATCTATATCCATAATTTCATTGTATTCTTATACAAACACTCATAGTGTCTATGGCAATAAAGATATCTGTCTATATTGTGCTCTTATATTGTTTTCCCGGTAAACTCGACGGGGACCGTGTCTTGACCGTTGGCCTCTCCATCTGTATATTTGTGTAAATAATCTTTCCTGCCCTGTGTCAATATCTTTGGTTGGAGTTGACGACCTATCCAACTTTTGAGGAGTCTTCATATAAATACTTTGCGCAAACATCACTTGCAGTTGGGTCACTCATTAGCTAGGCCTGCCACTCCCTCAGATCGAACACACTCGAGTGAATTACTACCATGCTAATACATGACACACCCAAATCAGGAAGCACGTAGGACCACAAAAGCAGAACAGCTCAACTAAAGAATAATCCAAATAGACATTATATAGTAGTATACTGTTCAAGGAAGCTTTGTATATACCATACGTGTACACAGAGGCAGAGCTGAGCCTTAGATCTGTGAGACAATGGTCTGAGGTCCAGAGTCAAAATGTCATCTGAAATTCTCTGAAAAACAAACAAAAAAACTTTACACCTAAAGTAACTAGATCGGCCCGAGGCTTGACCCATGGCCAGCTACACCACTGCCTTACCTGGGTACATGAGTACACAACTCTGTAGACATTCTTACCAAACATGCACTTTTTTCCTACTCTTTTTCCCTTTTTATTTCTAAGTTCGCTGCTCTTCCAAGTGACCAATGGCAGCCACACAGAAGCACTTGCTGCTGGTAAATACCTAGCTGGCTCTGCACGTAGTCTGTTGCATGATAGAGCTAGCTCGAGTACATAGGACCACAGTATGTGCAAACCTGAGCAAGCTGTACAAATACATGCTAAGTTCCAGACACGTACATCAGAAATCAGAGCCCACATGAGCATACTGCTCTCTACCAGTATGCCTACACCCACCTGTCTCCTGAACTTTTGTGTGACATCCCTCGCTGACATGTGGGCCCCGGGGGGCCATGGAGCTCACAGAGTTACTGCGTGGTGGGGCCGGAGAAAGATCTGTAAATACCTGTGCACACGCGCTTACGCAGCCTTTGCACCTTTTTTTTTTACAGTTGTATGTACATGTGTACGTGTACTGTATCGGAGGAGTAGGAGTAGTTGGTGGCGTAGAGGCAGCCTGCCATGATGGCGTACACCGAGCAGGTGGTGGTGGGGCCCGAGGAGGATTGGCGCGGCCGCAACGTCGCCTTCCCATTGGCCGCTTGGGACCTACTGCGACCAACCGGGTAGCGCCACGTCGGACGGAGGAGAGCCTCTCCTCCTCTGCTAATGAATGATGATTTGGGGCGGCCTGACCGCGGGTAATTAGCCCTGATAATTACTTGGTTTGGGGCTTACCATGATGCCATCATTGAGCTTAACCACCTCCACATTGTTGGAGAGAGCACCAAAAAGTTGCAATTAGATCTTCTTTAATTTCTACCATGATACTAATTAACACCGCAAAAGATGAGCAACTGGCCAACGTCCAACTATTAGGCATGCATTGCAACCAGCTCTCTTCACGGATACTCTGAGTTTCTCGCACAACTATGCGGTTAGATACTATGTTGCGTGTGTTTATATCGAAACATAAAGTTGTACTTGTTATATAGCTATAAGGCTTATAATGAAAATATAGTTGTATTCCTTATACAACTGTAACACCTCTCACATAAGCGTGATTAATCTACACCATTATAATTTGGATCCATCAAAATCAATGATGTATATCTTTCTCTTTTTTCTCTAATTAATACGAGAATTTCTAGCGCTTAACAGTGAACGTTGTGGAAATAGATAAATTGATAGAAGATAGATAGATAGATATACTAGGGTATAAAATCTGGTACCATGCATGTATGTTACATGAACTTATTTTATTACTAAGACGTACTCTAGGTTTGTGGATCTCGTATATATACGTACGTGTAAAAAAGATTAGCCACTAGCTAGTTGCAGGGCTAGTGGTTAAATTTCGGTGCAGCGGCGGTTTGTGGCGTTGCGTGCATGGCTATCCTTTGGCGGTGCCACATTCCGGGCAGTGGCCTCTCTTTTCTTACCTGACGAAAGTTACGGCGCGCGAGCACTACTCGATGGGAGAAAGAAAGGCAGAAAAAGTTACAGCTATCTCGTCGCTCCATGGCCTTTCCATAATTCTGCATGCAAGTGGATAAGATGTTGCGTTTGCCGGGCCCCACGTACGTTCCCAGGACAGGGAAGAAAGAAAGCATGTGCATGTGCATGTTCCATGATCCATCCATCGATCGATGACGCATCAAACAATTAATGTGCCAACTGATTTGACGAGGCCAGCCTGATACTCGGTTCGTCCATGATGCTAATCGATACGATGTTTCCGTACAGTTTGTAATTAATCAAGACAAACTTATTATACCGAAGGAATTTTTTCGTCTCATATATGCCAAAACCTCCACACGTACGTATATATATATATACTTGTGACATGCATGCATCTCCATCGTTCGTAGTACATGCTACGTGGAGTGATCAGCAAGTTAATTAGCCACTGTATATACAAACATACCGGGTACGCTAGTATGAACTGGGAGTTAGCCACTTTTGGCCGGTGCCGCCTCACGCTTGCTTCGATGTTACTGTTCGGCCGTTTCCAAAGTCGATGATCAGCACCGCATGCGGATAGAGCCGCAAATGCTACATATAGAAACATATAATGTCAGAGGCTTAAAGCTAGCGAGCCAATAAACCTAGCTACAAAGTTCCAAGTCACAAGTCAAAAAGATCAACCAAGTACGTCATTTAGCTAGTGTCCTGTGTCCATGCATCTGGTTGTATGTTTGGCATGTACGCCCTCTCATGCGTGTGTGCGTACTGCGATCGGAACAGTGATGCAGGCGGCCGTGCAAGATGACCGCTGCATGCGTGGGCGTGGAGACCGATCCTTTTGCTTCACTTCTCTCCCAAAGATCGAGACACACACACACACACACAAGATGCGCGACCGGGCAATAGCTAGCTAGCGTCCACCCAAATGCGTTCGAGAACACATATATGCATCGATCCGAGAGATCGGCGGGTCACCGTCGGGGCGAGGAGTTTGGGGTTTAATTATCTGCCCGACCGGCCGATGATCCCTTGTTCGTTAATGCATACTTGATGCTGAAAGTTCTTCGCAACGGCGCCAACTCCGGGCATCGCGCCATCGCGCCATCGATCGAGCACGCCTACGTGTCGACCTACCGAAACATGCGACGGAAATTAATTCATTAGTGATAGTAAGTGGCAATTAACGGGGATGTATCGATGATCGAGGCCTAGGGTTTTTTATTGGGTTTACTGGAAAAATAATACGAGAGCACAATGGAAACGGAGATATTTATTGCCGTGAACACAATAAGAGTTTGTATAAGAATACAATTAGAATGAGACAGGATTATAAGCGATCTTGATTGATTATAATTGTAATTGATTTCCGAGATTATGATACAAAGTACATGGGCTACTCTCTTTATAGCTATTGAAGATGTGACAGTTAATACCGCTAAATGCGCCTTTTGACTTCACACGCGTTCCTTCTCAAGTCTTGAACTGTCACGTCATTTAACCAACTATCGTAAGCTGCTAGATGCGTCAATAACTGCTTTCACACTAGTCACGTGTGAAACTGCCATGTCCCTCAACCACTATGATGGTCGGGGATATGGTCCATACCGTATGACTGGTCATGTAGTACTGTCCATGACTGGTCGTCTCATGACTCAAACTGATCTGTGACCAGTTTGGCTGTAATAAAAGGGATTAGACTCCTTTTTAATCCTGGTTGTAGGTACATAACTGTTATAAAATGGGCCCTTAATATGTGGGATTGCTTTCACAGAGACTCTGATTTTGACCGAAAAATATTGACTTAATCAAGAATCCTCGTCAGATCGATGTTCGCTAATTCCTTAATTTGCACCTAGCTAGGTACGTAATTGTAGGATTATATAGGGAATATGGGCACTCAAAATTAATACCGAATGGGAGGGTTCTGATCAGATCCTAGAATTGGACTAGCCAACAGTGCTACCTTTGCATGGTGAATTTGGAGTGTGTTAAGCAAACACTAATATTCACAATTTAATATCCTTTTGAATTACGCATAGATCACTAGGTGTATGCCAGGTTGGGTTCCAGGTGTAATGCTAATTAGACACTCCAATCTTCTAGTAATTGCATATATTTGAGTGCATTGCATGTATTCTCGCATGCTTACAAGCTTGCTGCATATCCAAGCATTGGGATTTTGGAGCTACAGCTTGCTAGCAGTAGTTGTGCACGTGACATATAGGCGTACGTAGATGATCTTCTCAAGAGAAGCAATGTATGTGCATGTGCAGACTTGGACCTTTACAACCATCCATATGTCCTTCGATCCTTTCATATCTGCGTGCGAACAAAGCGCATGCATTGTCGCATTGAGGACCACACAACTAACAGAACTAAGCATGCATCGATCCATGCATATATGCATGCCCACAAAGATATGCATCAAGTAGAGTTTACCAGATCGAACTGGCCACATAAGTAGTACTAGATTTTGGATGTTAGCTAGCGAACTCTCAGGACCATTGCCCACGATGCATGTCGATCGGTCTTTTGTTTCCTCATTATTACACAAAAAAAAAACCTCAAAAAAGGCAGTGCATGCGTGATCATGCAAAAATTGTGGTAGAGAAAATTGGTCATATGCCATCGAATAACTATCTTCTTTACGATTTGCCATCAAATAACTCGTTCTTTATCATATGCAATCGGGATCCAATTTTTTTCTTCACAATATTGCATCGTCGTCAACTAGCCCGTCAATTGCTTGCCGTTAGAAGTGTGCAAAGACTAGTTTACCCTCATGAACATGTGAGTAACAACCAAGTCACACATGTCATTCTCTCCTCATTCTCTATCTTTGCATGTGGGACCCACAAGTTAGATCTATCTTCTTCTTCCTTCTTCTGCGACCGATAAGCGACTCAGGGGCCCCCGCCGCTGCCGGCCAACACTTCGCTGCAAGTGTCCACCCCACCGTCGCCATCCACCGCCGTCCCTCTCCACTATCGCCCCTCGTCCGGTGAGGAAGGAGATGCCAGTGACATCGACGAGCTGAAGAAACCAGGGAGGCAAAGTGGAAGAGCACATCGACACCGACAAGCCGGGGAGGTTAGATCCAACAACGAAGTTCGAGTCATCAATGTGCCACCACAGTTGAGGAAAGCGTTGTCGTATCCATCCATGGCGCCGCCGTATCCATCCATCCCGCCAACAGGGCAGCTCGATTTGGTCGTCCCCAGCCATGCCACGATCGGATCCGGCCGTCCCTTGCCACGCAACTGTCGGATCCAGCCTCCTCCTCCGACATCGGCCTACGCCGCCTCACCCATCCGTGCTTGCCGGCTACCAATTCATCGCCGCCGCTCGCTGGTGAAGGAGCAGAACTAGGGTGGGGTGGGGAGAGAGAGAGAGGAGAGTTAGAGGTGGGGAGAGAATGAGAGGGGAGAGAGGTAAGAGAGAAACAAAGAGAGAATATGGGGAAAGAGAGAAGGTATGGGCATTTTGGCAATTTTAGAAGAAAAAAACTGACAAGGTTAACAGATTGGCATGGATAGCAAAGTGACAGCAATGGCATATTATAAAGAAAAAATAGAATCCGATTATATATTGTCACTACTACAGAAAAGATCTTCACAGACGGTTCAAAAACGTCATCACAATCGGTTTCATGAGCCGTATGAGTTTATGGATCTGTAATGACATGAGGTTATCACAGACAGTTTTTAAATCGTCTGTGATGCATACTATTACAGACAGTTATTAACTCAGAACCGTTTGTGATACTTGAATAATACAGACGGTTTATAGGTAAAACTGTCTGTGCTAGTTTACAATCACAGATGGTTGGTAGATAGAGTCGTCTGTAATAGCCTCTTCTCTACAAAACATTCAAGCAGTGGCTGCTTTTGCCTTTAAAACCGATTGTATGTATGTATGTATATACATATACATACATATATATATATACACACATATACATATAGTTCATAGTCCCTTGTTAGCTAACTCGATGTCTGAATTCAGCTAGCTAGCTCGTTCCTTCGTCCATCCTAAACGTGTAGGTGAACCACTGCTACTCTATCGAACCTGACACACTGGAGTGCACGATTTGCTTCATACCAATCCTCCACGACATGAAGCAAATCGCACACCCCAGTGTGTCAGGTTCGATAGAGTAGCCGTGGTTCATCTGGACGTTTAGGATGAACGCCCAAGGAGCGAGCTAGTTAGCTTAATTCAGGCCTCGAGTTAGCTAACAAAGGCTACAATATATATAGTCGGCTTTAAAGGCAAAAGCAGCCACTGCTTAAAGATTTTTTTTATAGAGAAGAGATCAAGAATAGAGAAGAGGGGAGGTGGGAGGTGGGCTCAGGGAGGAGGTGACACGTGCTCAGGGGAGGGGAGGAGGCGGGCTCGGGGAGGAGGGGCGCCGGATTCTTGACCTTCTCGATACTTGCCAATATTCTTTATCAATTAAATGTGATAACAATAAATTGGACTTTTGAGCTCAAATATAATAATGCTTCACTATAATGTCAAGAAATAACTTCTAAAATAATAGTTTTATACTTCCAATCATCACAAAATCATTCAACTAACAGTGTGCAGAAATACTCTATTATCTGATTAGCTAATATATTAGTAACCAGTTAAATGAAAACTGAATAGAATCACTAATCTTAAATACTGGACATAATCACTAATCTCAATAAAATAGCCAATCTGCTATCAGTAAACCAACAAAAGTATAGAACATAAATTATCCTCATCAAGCTGACAATGACAATTATATATCCTCATCAAGCAATTACCAGAAGTAAAGTACATCAATTCTCCCAGTGCTAGTCAAGACAGATTGAAATACAACTAGCACAACACATTTAGTAAAGTAAATCAATTCTAAAAACATAAACAACTCACGAAGGGATGGCAAGAACTTCATAAATTCACATTAATACCAGAAGTCCAGAAATTCAGAAATCCTTTAACATGTGAATAGACAAAACTCGATTAGTGAGTATTTAAGTAATTAACAATGTGGACTTAATTCTTATAATGAAAGTTCTATCTCCTAAGTCTTCACATTCTGCTGCTCAGCACTTGAACAAGTTATCATGACAGCATGAGTGGCAAAATACTATTGATGCATGACATTATGACATACTATGCACATGGAGCTGTACATACATGTCAAGATAGATTAAAATACAACTAGCACAATACAATTAGTAAAGTAAATCAATACTGAAAAACACAAACAACTCACAAAGACATGGCAAGAGGCGGTGGCTCGAGCTCAGGGAGGAGGAGGCGGGCTCGGGGGAGGAGGCGCACCAGGCTGGAGGAGGAGGCGGCTGCTCGTGCTCGGGCTCGGGGGAGGTGGCGCGCTAAGTAGCTCGAGGAGGAGGTGGTGCCGGACTCAGGAGCTAGTGGGAGCTTGAACCCTAGCACGCTGTGATGAAACTAATTGTTTGAGTGGGGGCGTGGGCAAACCCTAGAGTCAATATAAATAAGATTGGACATCACAGACGGTTATAAAGTAGAACCATCTGTGATAAATACTTATCATAGACAGTTCTATATTAGAACCGTCTATGATATTGTTTCAATATAGAACAATTTTTTTACTGGCATGGGGTGTGGCGTTTTTGGTGTTCTCAGTGCACTTAACAAGTCGCGGGTATAATACTTTGCAATAATAAGTAAATTCTAGGATAATAAACAGTGAATTTGAAGACGACATGGATATATTTGTTTTCATCGGTCAGTAATTAATGTCATCATGTGATTGTATTTAATTTTATGGCAAGTAGTTTAACACCTATGCAAAGAACTTGGCATACTCATGTCTAATCCTATAGTCATCGCTACAGAAGACGACGTAGTCTCCCACCCTTCGATCACACCGCAGCCTGTGCTCGTGCACCGGTGGCCATCTTCTAACATCGCCCACACCCGGCCCAACGGCCCGACCATCTTCCACACCGCCTCCTGGACCGCGTCTGTAGTGAGCCTCCGGCACCGCCTGCACTGTTGGTTGGTCCTCTTGGCCGTCTCGCACGTCGGTCAGATCGCCCTCGACCTGGCTGATGTAGTGCTTCCCAACGTCGTGTGCCTCGTTGGCCGTGTAGAGGAGGAGACCGAGCACGTAGGGCGCAGCCTTGTGGCCGGCATCGGCCGCCCACTCGAGGCACACGAGGCCGCGTTGCATGTCCTGGTGCGCGAAGACAAGCAGGTGGCCGATGATAAAGCAGGCCTCCAGGTTACCAGCGTCGGCTAGGTGGTTGACAACGGTGAGGTAGCGCTCATTGTCCAGGCACTTCATCGACTCCTCCCACTCCAACGCCACGCGCCTCCCCACGGCGCCCTCCTTGGACGCTTTATACATGGCCTTGCAACTACAATTAATATACGTACATACACAATTCAAGACATTAGAATAAATAGTACTATATATTTTTGTAGGTATAAATACTTACGTACGTACGTGACTTGTAGGCTGCAGAGGTCAGCCATGGGGTCAGGAGAGCTCGCGGCCACGTGGCCAACAATATTGACGACGACATCGTGAGGAAGATCAGCGACGACAATCGCCAACCTCCTCGCCTTGGTCCTCGCCATCATGCTCCGTACGTGATCACTGCATATACGTATGATCAATGCCGTGATCGTATATAAAGCGATGGGATCGAGAGGTTACATACACACACACATATGCATGTGTATAGAGTGATCGATGTCCGGATGATCGATCATCTTCGATGGCGGATCGATTAATATCCTTGTTATAAAATAAGGAATAAATTCGGCGCGTGAGACGAAGAGATACATCGGGGAGCCGAAGCGGCATTGATGCGAGCGAAGAGACGCATCGACGACGATGACGAACGAAGAAACTCATCGGGGAGCTGAAGCGATATTATCATAGACGGTTATAGTTTAAACCCTTCTATGAAGTCTACACAGACGGTTCGTGTTTAAAACCATATTTGAAATATACAATTATTACAGTTGGTCAGATGGTTCTAAACATGAACCGTATGTGATACTTCACAGACGGTTTTTAATATGAATCGTCTGTGATATTACCTCTTCACAGACGGTTTTTAGCGCAACCAGTAATGTAGACGGTCTCTAAACCCAAACCGTCTGTGATTGCATGTAATACAGACGGTTTTGGTCAACCGTCTGTGATAAGGCATCCAGTATTGGTCTTTTTGTAGTAGTGTGTGAATGAGTTTTTCGATGGTATATCGTGAAGAAGAGAGTTATTCGATATCATATAATCAACTTTCTCATTTCAATAAGATAATCCACGAGTACGACCCAAAAAACGAAGACGTACATACTAGAGAATCTATCACAAATTGCACTGTATACGTACACTACTACAGAAAGGGTCATCACGGACGGTTCTAAACCGTCATCACGGTTTCTGAACCGTCTGATTTTATGTCTGCGATAACAGGCGTTTATCACAAATGATTTTGAGCGGTCTGTGATAAGTTACAACACAGATAGTTTTCTAGTATAAATCGCCTGTGAAGACCAACTATCACAGACAGTTATATATACCAACCATCTGTGACTGGATACATATCATAGATGGTTATTTTTACTAACCGTCTGTGATATCATAAATATCACAAACGGTTATTGGTGGTAGCTATCTGTGATATCCGATATATCACAAACGGTTGTTGGCTGGTAGCCATCTGTGATTAGATATATATCACAGCCCAGTCATAGATGGTTAGTAGAAATAGCCATCTGTGATATCCGACATATCACAGACGAATATTGGTGGTAGTCGTCTGTGATTGGATACATATCACAACCTAATCACGACGGTTAGTAAAAATAGCGATGCGTGATATCCGACATATCACGCAGCGATTGGTGGTGGCCGCCGTAATTGGATACATATCACAGACGGTTAGTAAAAATAACCGTCCGTGATTGGATACATATTACAGACGGTTGGTGGTGGTAGCCGTCTGTGATAGTTCACTGTATATCTAAATATATTTTTGTTTTTCAGCTAGCCTTAGGTAATGTTAGTCATGCCCTCTGAAAACAAGCAAGCAGAAAACAGATAAATCACAATTGATTTGATATAGAACAACTCAAAGTGATTTAGAACTCAATATCAATTACAAAAAAATGTTCATGTATTGTCGCTAGAATTACAATTGAATTACAACTCAAAGTGAATTACAACTATTCGTTGTCTCCATTGTAAAACTCTCCATTTGGGTTAATGATCTCCCCCGTGATGAAGGTGGCAAGCTGTCCTCGAACATCCGAGAGTTGGGCTAGATCGAATGTTCTTTCATCGATTGTGATGCCCTGTCGCTAGGAGTAAAGTAGTAAGCATATATTTAAATTGGTAATTAGGAAATAATTATTATGAGATTGACTGACAAACATCTGGATCCTTTGTCTTAGCTCCCATGATTTCCTGTATATGACAACAAACGTAGAATGCACATATGTTGCCTGGTAGTAGTTGCTGGTGGTACTCAAAAATAGAATTACGTATATAGGTATAGTCCGTTCGAGAGGTTGGGTTACGAAGTGTGATATAGGATTATTGTGCTGTAGCGGGTACCGAAAATTGTGTCATGTGTCGTAGTGTGGCGCTCAGTTCCTTGTGTTTCCCTCCCCCGTTAACATAGGCTTTGAACAACCTACGTGATTCCAAAAATTTATCCTTGGCTATTTCAAACGAACAAAAGCTACAATAGAGTTACGTATAGAGAAGATAAGCATACCTGTCGAGTACTTTTTACACAAGGGTGAAGTCGTGGTGTTTGTTGACTAGAGAATTAAGGTATATTACCTTGTTCTACTTTGGTACAATGACTAAAAGGATCTAGTACTACCTACTCATGTATGTTGCTATAGTCATTAAACCTAAATTCGTGTTGCGCATAATGTATAAATAAAATTTGTATAGCAAGTAGTGAAGCACTTACGCCTGGTTGTAGGGCACTAGTATGTAGTCCTTGTCGTTGTGAGCAAACAACCCCTTCGTTATGTATTTCTCGACGTAGGATATGTCTTCATTGATGCATTGCTCAGAGATAAATTGTGGGTCGAGGAAACCCACCGGTTCTCACGATCACTAGGCCAGTTGCATCATGTGTCTATACATAAGCAATGAGTTATGACATTTATCGGTATTGCGTGAATGTAAAACTTGATTATACATACTTACAGTGTCCAGCATCGTAGAAGTGAGGCATCGAGGGTGTCGAGGTTGAATAGATCAAATAAGTCTTCGAAGCCCACAACAAAGTAGCCCGCCTTGTGGAGGAAATGATTCTCCGTGTAGCTGATGGTGAATCCAGTAGGCCGATCTTCCCTCTCCTCGTCGGTCTGCCACATGTACCAGGCATGCAAAGTCCTACAAGCCAAACCAGTGTTGCGTAACATTGTATCGGTGACCAACGATATTCCGAGGGAGAACGTCCCAAGCTTGTGAGGTGCCTTAATCTTCTTCGATTTGGCCTTAGTGCCTCGCATGCTATTTGTCTTCCTAGAAGACGACTTGACAAATTTTTCTTGTTTTTTCGGCGCCGTCTCCACGGTAGCCGATACGGAGGCCTTTTGAAGCGGGGGTTGATGTGGAGTCATCGAGGGTTCTGTTCGAGAGGCATAGTCGTGTGGGGATCGCGACACTGCAGGGTTTGGTGCGATGTCCCTCTTGGGCCACTGGACAAAAGAATGCACGGCATCCCCTAGTGTCATGATGTCTTCGTTCGGGGGGTCTCCAGCGGGACGGCTGTGAAATTGTCATGTGCGATGTATACTTGGACCTTGGCGTAACCCTACGACTGCTGGGCACCGTGCAACACTGTCCCTTCCTGGCATGAAAACATCATCCCCCGTCCAACATCAACAGAAATGGACCCAACCAGCCTCACTTGGATCTTGCAAGGCGTGGGCTCCTACAAAACTATATACAATTAGCCAAGGCATCCTACAGATCTATCTTTAGAGCATTTTAGGGATGTACATTACTTGAATGTCATCGATAGGTAATCGGATGTCGCCATGTTCAGAAATATACGTGGACATGACGCTACACCGATGTTGAGAGGGACTAGCTCCCAAAACCACGGGGGTGGTTTGTGACTAGTTGATGAGTCGATCTATTTGTTCCTGCAATGATTTTATCTGTCCTCCATATTCTGCACTAAACTTCGCACTAATCTCTACAGTAATCTCTACATGAAGATCCTCTTTCAACCATTCCTTGCGCTCAACCTTGGATCTCTTACGACTCCTATACACCTCGGAGTCGTGTGGGAATTCCCGCCTTGAATGTACGTAAACCCCAAGGCCTCACGTGCGACCCGGGTGCTCCTTATTTCCCAAGGCCATGGATAGCATATCCCTATCCTTGACTGCTTCGAATGAGTCTTGGGAAGATTCACTAGTCAATGTTTGCTACAAGAGGCTATCATGTTATTTTAGATCCTACGAAATTATAGACTTATTAACAACTAGGTAGTTCGATATATCTTACCAGATGTTGGGACACTCGCCTGTCTGTCGGGTTTTTGAAAGAGATGACGCCTGAAGACGTGCTTGATGACCTCGCTCTTAACTAGTTTCGGGAGCGCTCGTTTGTGATTCGGACAAATGGCGTGGAGGCGTCCCACCAGGCTGCCTGCTCGTCCTCCGTCTCCTATTGCGTGATTTTTCCCGCGTACCCAGCGGTGCCGAGTCTGTGGGGGTGAGTGTTTTTTGTTAGGATAGCCTTGTGCGCCACACTTTGCTCCTGAAATTGGTCGTCGTCTTCATCTGCACAAAGGCGTCCCATATATCCCGCGATACGAATTGATACTTCGTGAAGGGCGTCTGATCCTTGTTCACGTACTCCATGACAAGCGTGGTCTTAAAGGTCTTCCATGCTTTTCCCATCTCATGCAACGCCTCCCGTCGCACGAGTCCCAGGAATTCTGGTGGGATCACGAACGAGCTTAAAATTTCAACCAATAGCTCGTCTCTCTGTACTTCCGTCAGAGACTTCTAGCTTGGTGTGGTGATGGTGACTCGTTCCCTTCCAATTATCCCGCAGCAGTCCGAAAATTGCGTCCTTCCGCAACATCCGGCAGCATACGGCCGGAGAGGTGCTCGTACAGTATGGCTAGGTAGGCCATCAATGTCGACGACAAGAAAACAGAAGAGGGTGTCATTTCTGCTTTAGAGTATAGAGTGATGTGGGGATGATCATCTTTGATTGGGGATGATCTTTTTTATAAAAATAAGGAATAAATTCGGCGTGTGAAACGAAAAGACTCATCGCGGAGCCGAATCGGTATTGATGCGACGAAGAGACGCATCGACGACGATGGCGACGAAGAGACTCATCGGGGAGCCAAAGCGGCATTATCAAATACGGTTCATGTTGAAAATCGTCTGTGAAGTATCACATACGATTACGAACAAGAACCGCTCATGATATTATCAAATATCACAAATGATTCTTGTTCATAATCGTCGTGATACTCTCATGATGTTTTCAACAGAACCATCTATGATATTATCTCTTCACGCATGGTTTTAGCGCAACTAGTAACATAGACAGATCTCTAAAATAAAACTGCGTGATTGCATGTAATCTGACGATTTTGGTTAACCATCTGCGATGAGACATCTAGTATTAGCCTTTTTTGTAGTAGTAGTAAATGCTTAATGGAGTACGTAGTTGATCTGAGTAGTCTGTAGAGCTCCTGTTTGGCAAACTGACCGACATGGGAGTACTACTAGTTTATGCTGTACTACTACTTAGATTGGTAGGGTTGAATCTTCCAGACCCTTTTCACTTCCGGAAAAGGCATAGATATGGGGCCTCGTGCACATGTGGTGCCCGGGTTCAGCCGGCCGGCACCAGTATGCAGTAGTCCAGTGTTGAGGAAGCTTAAGAGAAGCTAGGGAAAGAAACAGGGAAAGCAAGCTAATGATAAGGCCAAGTCCATGCCGGACCACCGGCCGCCACGGCCTGACTGTTCCTGCCGGCATCGGCATCCGATGCATCTCTTTGCCTCTTATATGTCCTTACTTCTTTAATAACATATGCAGGAGTGGTATGTATATATAGTACTCCCTCCGGTTATATTTACTTGGCGTCATGGCTGCTGTGAGTCATTAAGGAAACGTCATGTATATAAAACCAGAGGGAGTACTAGCTACGACTTGCTTCTTCAGTCCTTCAATTATTTTGTTTTGTCATAACCCTAACTCTGATGTGCCATGGTAGATGACTTGCTATTCGTACTGTGAGTTTTCACCAGGTGATTAGGCGGTGGTTGTTCCAGTAATGATTCAGATCAGCACTGCTTATATGGCCAGATATCTACTTCGTCACACAGTAATGATTCAGGCCACAGCTAGAATTTTTGGCTCCGGTACTAATGAAACTATACTACATTCATTCATTTTTCTCGTGAGCTACTAGACACTAATTACTGATTAACTCTGTACATCTAATTATAATGAAGAGTGCTGTGGACAAGGAATAAGATACTTGGCTTCTTCGGCACTGGATTTCCATTTGGAGAAGGGTCGCCATCAAAATATACTGTTGGAATTTTCCTTGTTTTCGTCCGGGGAAGCGTTCTCCTTTTCTTCGTGAGACGCACTGCTCTGGCACAGCTTTGCTTCAGGATGCGCCCTCTTTGTGCCGTAGGACCCGCTGGTCCTTGCCCTCTGTGCCTCGACACGACCTCTTTGCACTATGATATCACGTAGGAAGATGAATATATTGTAATGAATTATTGTATTGAGACTCGAGAACGGTTTATATAGAGCACAACGTTTGGAGGGCAAGAAACCTCTCCTGGAGATAAGACATGTATCACGGGATTACAAATCCTACCAAATATAGAGACATGTCAATATACTTTAACATCCCCCGCAGTCGTAGTGGTAGCGTTGCGGACAGCAGGAGCATCGCGGACAGTCAGACTGGAGAGGAAGCCGAAGGTGGAGAACCATCGGACGGACATCCCCCTGCAATCGTAGCGGGAGCGTCGGGGACTACTGTGGCGTCGCGAACGCGGTGACTGTAGAGGGAACCGACGAGTTTGCTCAAGATAATGATAGCCCTTTGTTGCCGAGGTAACCGAGAGCGAGGTGACTATGGTTGTAGCTGTGGAGGAGGGAGCCATGTCAAGGTAGCTGGTGTCGAGGTCGTCGCTATGGTCGGGGTACTGGAGTTGATGCAGAGAAGGTCGTGGCCAAGGTCGGTGAAGAGGTCGACGACGTCGTCCGGTCGTGGACGAAGATGAAGCATAGGGGGGTGGTGCGGATCCGGCAAGGAGGAGGCCGGATCTGGGTGAGGCACCGCCGGATCCGCACGCGGAGGAGGCCATATCCAGGAGCAGCGGCACCGGAGAGGGCCGGGGCAAGTTGGAGCCAGCAGTGCCGTCGGCCGGGGAGCCCAGATATGGGGCCACAGAGATGAGCGGTGGAGAGAGCCGGCTCTAGATCCGGACGGAGAGAAGCCCGTCGGTGCATTCGACGAGGAGGAGGCCGGATCCGGTGCGGAGGAGGCTGGATCCGGGAGCGGCGGCACCGAAGAAGGACCTTATCAGCGTTGACGAAGACGGTGACGTCGATACTGGCAATAGTGACCACGGGCAGCGACACTGCAGTCCGAAGGGGCGATGTAGCGGCAGCCCGTGCATGTCGATGGCATGACCACAAGTGCGGGCTCCTGGCAGTGTGACGGCTCATACTCTCGGACGACGGACCGCGATGATGATCCGGCGTGATGACGACAGTAGACGGGGTGCTCGGAAGGCCGTGGAGGGAGGGCCATGTCGACGAGCGTGCTGCGTCACGCCACGACGTCATCGGAGGAGAGGAGGCGCTGAAGAGGCCGAAGCCGAGGCGGTGAAGTCCGGAGCCGAGGAACGTCAACGGGTCGGCAGGGCGACGCAAACCAATCTATGATCGGAAAAAATAGAGAAAACCCTAATCTAAAGATAATTTGGGAAAACTCTAATTGGTAGTCAATCGAATGATCGGCGACACGACTTAAACTACGGGTTGCGCAGCCCCCGGGAGAGATCATAGAGACGAGATCATCTCCCAGGGGCGACGCGGCGAAAGCTGTGGAGGCGGCGGCTCAGGAGCGGCACCGCTCTGATACCATGTGGGAAGATGAATATACTGCAATGAATTATTGTATTGAGAGTCGATGACGGTTTATATAGAGTACAAGGCTTAGATCTAGAATTACAAATCTTATCAAATATAAAGATATACCAATATACTCTAACACAATATGCACTCTCTTTGCACCGTGGTACCCGCTGGTCCTTGCCCTCTGTGCCTCGACACGACCTGGCTGAAAAAACATTGGAACAGCACCTCTGTTGTGTGATGTGAGCAGCCTATTGCTAGAACTGTGCCTTGCCTGGCTCCTATACGACAAGCACAAAGCAGCAAGCAGCGTCCCTGGTTTCTTAGACTTCACGTGATGATCCAAGTAGCAGCACAGCACTCCGTTGTTTCTTCTGGAGAGAACGAACTCAAGACACAGGACAAAACGAGAACAAGAACACGAACGAAACGAGTTTTTTCTTTCGGGAGCACGCTCCTCTCTCTCTTTTCTTATTTCTTCGCAACTCATCTCGCAACTTCACACGATACTGGGTAGCTTTTTATACACGCAACATCCCGACTCACACACGCACACGGAGAGACCGACTCGGACTCCAAAACATCCAAAACAGAAACGGATCAAAACGGAAAGCTAAACAAAAATATAAAAAAAAAACAAGATTAACTCTAACATATACTACCTAGGTCGGTTCGGAAGTGGGTCCGGGCGGGTGGATCGAGTGAGCGGCCATCAACATGGAAAACTGTGAGGGAGAAGTAACTAAGCCAGTGATCGACAAAGAATGGTGATCGATCGAGTGCATCACACAGAGACACGGTACCACTTGGAAAACATCTCGGCCTAGCTAGCTTCTCATACATATGCATGTGATTATCCTGCAGTTTCCGTTAATTTCATCGTGCGCCTGGTCTGAAATAAATCGAACTCTATTCCGACGCTAGCTGCTGCTGCTGCTATTTGGTGCATGCATGTGGCATTTGGCAGAGCCAGCCGAGAGTAGTAGTGTTCCTGAATCCTGACCCCAGCTCTCAAGTGGCCCTCTAGAATACCACCATATATATGGGCGCAGCCCCGAAGCCCCCGTTACATTTCACTTCACTCCACCCCTCTCCTCTCCCCTCTCCGTCCTCTCCGGCCACTCGAGAGAGACAGCTATACACATATAGCTAGATAGAGACGTGCAGGCCGGGGGCTAGAGAGCTCGGAGAGATGGGAAGGAGGAGGAGGAGAGGAAGTCGATAGCAGTCTCGCGCGCGCCCGGGCGGTCGCTGTTGGTGGCGGGTGGAGTGGAGGTGGTGGCGGTTACAGTGGAGAAAGGCGGGCGGGCGGGGCACGGCCAGGGATCCCTGGATTTCAGCCAGACTTTGCCCGCAATCCATCCGCCCTTTCCGCGCGCACCCTCCACCGGTCGGTGTCACCCTAATCGATCCTTGTCCCTCTCCCCTTCCTCCCCGGAGAAAGCGAGAGGAGAGGAGAGGAGAGGAGACGAGACTAGAGGCAGCTGAAGATAAAGAGATCGAGGGCGTGTCTATATAGCTTGTGTGCATCAACTGATCAAGGTAGCTAAGCAGCCTACAAGGCTACAAGTAGGTGGTGGTAAGTGTTGGACAGCGCCGTCGGACCACTCAACCAGTGTTCGGGTACATTTTTATAAATCGTGCTCTGTCTTCTACAGTTGATGTGGGACTATCCCAACAATTTTCCCTCACACATGGGGTGTGCTCCCGGCAACCATGTGACCTGAAATGTATCAGGATACGCGGAGTCCGATACCAGCAGTAAGCTTGTGTGTGAGATAATATGCTCTTCTTATCTATCTTCTCTTTCGTGCCGTCCGTACGTGCGGCCTGGTTATAAATGATGGCGTTTCTGGCACTGCTGGTGTGAAGGGGTGCCTGCAATCTCTAGCTTGGGATCGAGGGTACGTACAAGTTTGCCAACTTATTAAGGTGGTCGTCCAGGCGAAGGAGAAGAAGAGGGAGAGGAGAAGGCTGGAGAAGCACGGGTGACTGTGCTCTGATAGGTTGATCTTGTTTGTGATTGGCTCGGAGGAATCGCTGACCAAACAAGATTTGGTGCGCAGGCGTGCGTTGAGGGTTCTGTTCTTCCTGTAGTGCAATGTAAGCCTCTCTCTCTCTCTCTCTCTCTCTCTCTCTCTCTCTCTCTCTCTCTCTCTCTCTCTCTCTCTCTCTCTCTCTCTCTCTCTCTCTCCATGTTTTCAATGGGAGATTTCCAGCACAGAAGAGCGACAACTCTTCTGTTTTGTGTCTAACTTTAATTGCTGTTTTTGTTCATTTGTGGCTGATATATTGTGGTAGTGCTATCATACCAAGTCTTCATTTGGATAGACCAGGATCCAGGTTGATCTTAATTAGTTCTGGATTCGGCTGGATGCACTCATTTCGAAACTGTCCAAACAAGTTCTAGATGATTTTTGCTTGTTTGTTCATTGTTGTATGGATCAACTATATACATGGATAGACAATTGAGATCCATATAGACTTAAGCAAATATTAATCGATAGACCAGGAGTTTAACCATAATGAAGTTAACACCTAATATTTTGTTTTTGTTTTGCTTTTCTCCTCCACGTTTTGTTTTATGATTGTTGCTGGTAATACTTGTTATTTTATGTCATACCCTGCATTTTATCAAAAATTGTCCTCACCACATGCAGAAGAAGGCTTATGTACATTTGGATAGATTTTCCTTTGTTCGATACCAAAATGGATATCGTTTCATATAATTTAACATTTTGAATTATATTCCAGATAAACTCTGTCATATATACGATACAGAAATATTTCTGAAGTTTTGCCTATTTATTTACTTAATACATAATTTTCATCATGTATATATATCTATGAGCCAGAAAGGTCCGTATATGTGCACTAAGCTTAGTTTCCTTTACACAAAAGGAACCTAATAAAACATTGAATAAGCAGGTAATCGTATATATGATGAAAGTATGACACTTTTTATCTATTGTCATGATTGTTTGCTTTCCCTGAAAATATCGTCGATCCCATTGAAAATGAAACAAAAGCTCCTGATCCAGTTGTAAACGAAATACTATACAGCTATTATGCCCATCGACCCAACTTGGCTATAAAGTAACAATTTTACAACAAAAGAAATGGAGATAAAAGGAACCAATTTTATTATTGACGTACTTAGGAAC